>OX451735.1:303659509-304859509 GCA_948472305.1 Vicia faba | reverse complement strand
CTATGACACGGGCACCCGTATCAGCTTCTGTAATGGTCCATGTGCCTCTTTTCCTTTTATATGCTAGCTAAAATGACACGGGCTGTGTCCAGTGACACGGGCACCCGTGTCAGCTCCTGACCTGCATTTTTGTTAGCGTAAATTTCCAGTATGGCTTACACGGTCGTGTCCAGTGACACGAGCACCCGTGTCAGCCCCTGGCCTGCATTTTTGCGCGATTTTTTTCCAACAGAGGAGCTGACACGGGCACCCGTGTCAGCCCCTGTCATGCTCTTTTTTACTGAGTTTTCCCTTTTTTTGACTTATCTTTTACATATCTTTTGGACACAAACAACAAATGATGTATGGAAAAAGATATTACAATTTGAAGAAAAGATATACCTCTTGAAGCGAAACTTTGGAATACGTATGGATATCTCCGGATGCAAAGTGATGAATGACCGAACTCCTCTTTAGAACTACTCCAATCCTTGCTCTGTGTGACCAAGTTCCAGAATCGCTCCAATCCAGTCAAAGGTGTAAAGTACTGTTTTTGTTTATGCTTGGAAGGTGATGATAAAGGTGTTACAGAAACTGTTCTTATGTTAGAACAATCTCCATGTGATGTATATGAGGTGTTTGGGTAGTTGGTTTAGGGGAAAGTTTTCAAGGTTGTACAACAATGGATTGAGGATTTTTCTGTTTTGTGAGTGAAAACAGAGTTGAAGATGAGCCAAGTTTTTATGGATGAACTCCGTTTTTTTATGAAATGAACTGGGTTTTATGAATGAGCAAAGTTTAACAAAAGTTGTGTTTTTCTCTTCTCTCTTTTCCTCTCCAAAATCCCAACTCTATGTCTTATGATACAATCCCCTTTTGTAGACCTTTTTTGTGATTTAGGGGGGAAATCAAATAAGTTCTTTTTGAATTATTTTTGCCTACTGTTTCGATACTTTCTGCACACAAATTTCCTTTGCCATTTTGGTGTAATTTTGGGACTGTTATGATGCAGGCTTGGGGAACACTGCATAGAGCAGTTTTTGACTGGTTTTGTGGACATATTTTGGATTGTATAGGACAACAATGCAGGTTTTGTGACAGGTTTATGGTGCAGCATGGCACAAGGTTTTGTAAGACAATAAATGAGCAAGGGTTTGGAGTGTTGTGGTAATGTATAGAAGTAACATATCATTTTATGTTCAGCAATAACTTGGACAGCATAGTTTGTAGTATGAAATAAGTTTGGTTTGTGGAGCAATTTATGCATATTGTATCAAGGACAAAGCATTGTGGCAAGGTTTTGAATCAAAGGAAAAAAGTCCAAGCAATACAAAGTTTAGGATTTGTAAACTTGCAAAAATGCCACTTTGTAATAACTTGAATTACTTGCATCATTTTAAATTATTTGGAATTATAGTAAAATGCCGTGAAGTAAATGAAATTAACCAAGTATAGGAAATACTTAGAAAATTTTCAAAGTTTTGCAAAATTGGATTTGTGATTCTCTTGACTTTTGATGATTAAACTTCATTTTTTGGATGTCTTGATTTTTGGGACTCAATTTTGGTCAAAAAGTCAAAGTTTGACTTTTCAGTGTGCAAATGACCATTTTGCCCTTATGAGTGATTTTCTTGGAAAATTACAATTCAAGGCTTGGAAACTTGATGGAAGCAAACCTGGGATCCAGGGTGATCCCTTGTGAAATGAGAGGGAAAATTTTGGGGTGCAACACCAATGATCTAGGGCCCAGGCGCTGTTGTGTGACAAAAAAAGAGAGAAAATGTGAAAAATAAGGAAAAGTGACAACGTTGGGGCTTGAACCTACGCCCTTAGCATGAAACGCGTGTTGCCTTACCACTGGGGTGGTTATACATCCATTAACTTAAATGAAATAATAAATACATAACATAAGTCATGTCCTGAATACAACTTCATCTTCAACCTCCATCTAGAACATCTGCAACTTCACCATTTCTCAACAAAAATGAAATATGCAATCATGAAAGTTGTGTCATTTTTTCTCATGAATTCAACCATATAAATAACTAAAGCTATAAATCAAATATGAATGAGAATTTCTAAAAGTACCAAATTCTGACCTAATTATTTCAGCAAGTTCAAACTCAAAATTCTCATTACTCAAGCAATATAAATGAAATATATGGACATGTATAGTTTCAGGACAATGATGTCTACATTTTATCTTCACAAGTGCAAGCCTAACAATGCCTAAATGAGAAGATAGAAGTTCAAAAAATATACCTCAAAATTGGAAATTGTGAAATGAGTTTGAGCTTGATTCAAGGTGCTGCAATGATCAAGTTAGCTTCCTCAAGTTCTTAGGGAGCAAATGCAATGGTTAGCTTGAGCAATGGATGGCTGGAATGGCTTGGAGAACTCAACCTGCAATGCTCTATTTTTTGTTATGGAGTTTGATGCAAATGGTGTTACAGTCGTGTAACAGGGACAGGGATAAGTTGTATTTGATGTAAGGAATCTTTAGGAACTAAAAGGCCAAAGAACGCACGAGGGAAATATGAGTTACAAGTCCAAGGTCAAAAACTGTGCAACAATGGAGTTTTGGGGAAATTTCTTATTTGAGGGAGTTTGGGAGAGTTTCAGGGTGTTAATGCTCGTCTCTTAGCTCACAAATAATGTCTTTATTTATAAGCAACAAGTTTGGAGGCTTGTCCTTGATCAGAATTCAAAATCAAATGTTTAAACTCAACATGTGATTTTTTTGAGAAATCCAAGTTTCAAAGTATTGTGTACTTGCTAATGTAGAGTGGTTATGCTTTAAACAAACTTGTTTCTGACTTTGTAGATGGAGTGTGATCAGATGGAACAAGTTAGAGGCTTAAGAATTGACTTTGTGCATAAAGCTTGCTTTTCAAGAATGGCATTCTTCACTTTCTTTCCAAAATGGCAATGTGAATTGGATAAAGCTTAAACCACTTAGATTATAGCTCAAAAGTTTGTGTAATCCATTAATGATGGATATATATAGAAGGCATGCAAAGCAAGATTATGCAGCCTAACAATGAGATTAGATTATGTGTTCATCAAGAAATGACTTATAATTCAAGAATGAAACCCTAACTCCTTGCCTTCGAATCTCCTTGCTCAAAAATGATCTTAATGAGTTCTTGGATATTTTGGAAAGGTTGTAGCATCCTCTACAACCTCTATGTTGGACATTTTTGAAAATTCATATTGGAACTATGTGAAAAATTTCCATGAAGTTAGGTCAAAATCCTGCCTAAACTAGGGCAAAATTTCACTAAGTTTCCAAGTTTCATGAACATGTCTTCTTAAAATCATAACTTGAAATCCATGCATTTCTAGAAAAGGTTGTGTTCTATAATGTTTTAGATATAATTGAGATCTATAACTTTCATGTTGGAAGTTTCCTTTGAATCATCTTGCATAATAGTGTAAATTTGGCTCAAAGTTATGAAAAAACATGAATTTTCCAACACTTAGAAAAATTTCTAAGTTTAGAAATTTTGACTTTTCAAAATGAAATCTTGACTTTTTGATTTCTAGATGAACAATTTTCATATTTTGACATGTATTTATGAATTGTGATCTTTGGGACTTGATTTTGACCAAAAAGTCAAAGTTTGACTTTTCAGTGTACAGTTGACTTTTCATCAGTTGACTAAATTCAACTGTCAATCAATGGAGCTTGAGGAATGTTTTTAGCCATGTCATTAGGTAAAAATGAAGCATTTTAATCCTTGAGATAATTCCTCAAACCAATAAGTTATTTGCTAGGTCAAAAAATCAGAAATTGCACCTTCTTAGTCAAAACCCTAATTTTGACCATTTTGCCCTTTTGATGATCTGATCAAATTTCTTGAGGATTTATGATACAAACTTGATCAAATGACATATATGAGTTCATAATGTTGATATGGACCTAAAATTATGAAGTTTGACTGTAAATTGACCACATGTGACTTTTTTCCCCAATACAGTTGATTTTAGGTCAACTGATCAATTGACTGGGCAAAAATGTGATCCAAGACTTGAAACTTGACATGAGAAATCTTGAGGGTCCAAAATGATCCATGAAAGTCATATTGGGCATTAAAAGTCCATTTGTCCTTGTGCAAACTCAAACCCTAATTTTCAATCATCAGTGCCTATGGAGGTGTCTTGAGCTGATCAAACCTTGTGCAGTCTTGAACCAAAGGAGATCTTGTGAGAGATTACTTGAGAAATAAGAGGGAAAATTTTGGGGTACAACAATATGCATTATCACTGTTTCATATACTTTCAGTGGAGTCATAGTTCAGACAAGTTTCATTAAAAACACTTCATAGTTCCCCATGATTCATGGTTCACAATTCCACACAATTTAAACTCCATGGAAATAATTTAAATGTCATAACAAAACAAGAACGAAATAGTTTTCAAAACAAAGTGTTCCCCTCCCTGATGTTACATATCAGAGCAAGACCTTCTAGACTCAACAGAAATAAATCACACTCAAAAGCTATTCTTCCAAGCCATTAGGGACTACTCTGGATTATCTGCACGCTACCCATGTAGAGGCAACATTCAAGCAGAAAGTGTGAGTTTATCACAATCATTATGTTAGATGTAAGTAATAGACATGGCAGAATAAGCCTAAAGTATCGCAATATGACCTCAGCATTATTATATTCAGAGTACATCAACAATCATACAGATTCAACAACACAATACAATATCATCAATTCAAGAACCATGTAATGCCACATAAGATGTAGTGAAAGGACATGGACTCATGCATGTGGTACCAATTCTTCTTGATAGACACTGGGCCATCACCCTCCAACCCCAATCATAGGATCGATCCCCACTTGGAACCGGAGTAAATCATAGATATCCCAAATCCACACAATGGGATTGAGACCAAATCACTGGACCAACGTCCTAAATCATCAAACAGACCAAAGTTGTCCCATGAATGCATGATGCGCAACAACAAATATAAAAGACCATAACCAGTCATATGCATCATCATTCATGTATTAATCAATATCATACATAAACATAACCATGTATACTCATATAATCATCATGTATACTCATAAAATCAAGACATCATCAGAACATCCTCACATAATCATAATAACAACATATCACCATAGTTAAAAAAATTGTCATTGCAATTCAACACGGGGAGTATATTCTTACTCTAACTTAGTTCTCATAAAAATACTCCTAAGTCTTCTTTTTATTTCACCTAATTATAGTATACTATGTGTTGTACCCCAAAATTTGCCCTCCCATGTTCTTCAAGGTTTGTCAAGAATCATCTTCAAATGGTTCAAGATTTCTCAAAGGTCGCACAGTCAAACCACCTCCTAAGCCAGCTGAAATTAGGGTTTTGTTTCTTTCAAGGAATTTTAGGTTTTCAATGGGTCAATCAAGTCTCATATGCCTATATACATCCTCAAGCACCTACATGCCAAGTCTCAAGATTCAGTGTCAATTTGCACAGTCAAAAGCCCTATTTGACCCACAGTCAACTGCAGGGGCAAAATGGTCATTTTGCAGTCAAAAGTCAGAATTTTTGGTCAACATCTTATTTTGAGCACACAATCATCATTTGATCAAGTCTTGATCATGATTCCACAAGCATGGCTCAAAAATCATCAAGATGCAAGAAGTTACTATTTTTTGACAACAGAAAAGTCAACTGTATCTTGACCAAGGCATAATTTTTTCATGGTTCATCAGAAAAATCCCATCCAATGCTCATTTTGAAGGGGATGACATTTCCTACAATCCATCTTCACATTCCAAGTCCAAGAAATGCTCTCATAAAAAGTTATCAATTTCTACATTATAGGTCAATTTCAAAAGTCAACAAAAATGCACTTTAAGTCAAAGACCATAACTTGAGATTGGTAAATCCAAATGACATGGGACCAAAGGCATTGGTTATAGGACTTCAAGACCTTTCCGAAATGTCCAAGAACATGTTCATATGATCAAAATTGAGCAAGATATGCATTGGAGAAGTTTGGAAATTTTTGTGAATTTGCAAAAGTCAACTTTGCTCAAAACACTTTGTTTTTGCTAATGGGCCTCAAATTTCTTCTTAAAACTTTATCCAAGGCCTATGCACGACCCATCAAGCCTATTTGAATTTATTTTCTTATTTTTATTAATTAATTGGATTTTTAATTGATTTTAATTCATTTAATTAATTTAAATTGTAGGAAATTCAAAGATATGGTTTTTTTCAATCTTTTTGTGAAGCAAACAAGCTCAAGATATGCTGGCAATTCGTGTGCAAATCAAAGGGACAAGAATCTCCAAGTTTGGCAAGTTTTTCCAATCAAAAAGATTCAAAAATATTTGATTTTCAATCAAATATACAAACACCAATTCCATGGATTTCTTGGCCAAGATTTAACCTAATTCTCTTCCTCTATAAATACACAATCAAACCCTACTCATGCAGACGAGAATTTGCTGTAAAAGAAGCCATAACCAATTCAAGAAAATTGAAAGAAAAGTCAAAACTGATTTTCATATTCTAGGCCAATTCAAAGCATTATAGTGATTCAAACACATTGCTGGAAGTGTTAGGAGTGATTTGCAATTGAAATCACACGCTAAAGCTCAAAGATTCCAAGGATACAGTTTCACGGTTTGGCGTTTTTTTTCATAATTGCATACTTTGATTCATGCATCATTAACATGATTTTGTGTTTGTGTCGTGTTGCTAGAGACCACAGGAAGCTATTGGCATAGGTTAATTGCATTAAAACGCACAGAATCAAAATTTGCCATGAACGAGTTCTAGGGTTCTTCAGTTCTGGAATTGGGGCTTTGTGAATCAAGTAAAATTAGGATCCATGAGGCATATGGTTGTAATCCTGAGAACCAGACGAATCTAACCCACCCATCGCGAAATATTTATGTTCATCATGCTGCTAATCGCTATTTTTGGTCATCATGTTTTGTGGGGGTTAAAAACCCCCGCTATTTGATTTGTTTTTTGCAGGTATACAGGAAGAAGATGAAGACGTGTTGGCTTTTGGTTGGGCTATTCAAAAAATAGGCGCGCGTGTTTCTTTTTTTCCAGCATTTTGATTGTTTCTTAATAAAATAATTGTCACTTGTTTTACTAACGAATAACGCGCGCAGTTGGAGTGGTTAAGGCATTGGTGTATTGGTCATTGGGACCTGGGTTCGAATCCCAGGTCCCCCAAATAATTGTTTCTTATTTTTCTTAACAAGATCCTATGCAGGCTTCCAAAGGATGAACATCATGTCCCTCACGCCTCAGCATGCCAAGTGGCCACAGCCATTAATCCAATGGTCAGGATGGATAGACCACCATGTTCCCAGTCAACTATGCCCTGGACAATCAGCAAGGTCAACGTGGCTGAAGGGCTTCATGGGCCACAAAATTACTTCCAAACCTCCTTCTGGCCCAGCACCCATGGTTTCTTTATTCTTTTTCTTTTCTATTTTAATTTCTATTCAATTTATTTTATTAATTATAATTATAATTATTATTATTTAATTAACTCACAAATTATTATTTTCATCATAAAATTAGAATTATTATTATTATTATTATTAATTTCACTTTAATTTAATTATTTTGTAAATAAATGCTAACAAATTAATTTAGTTTAATTAGGTTTAATTTTGACTTTTTCATAATAAATAAAATAAATTAGAATTAGGTTTTTACTAACTTTTGACTTTATTTCCTTTTTATTTTTATTTTCATTAAAACATAAAAAACTAAAATATACTTTTTTTCTTTTAATTAATTAATTAATTAGTAAATTAGGTTTAATATTTAATTAATTGCAAAAGGGACCAAAATTCCATTCTTTTCTCAAAAAGGGCCAAAACCCTAAGACTTTTCCAGATTCAATTTCTTCCGCGCATCATTATTATTTCGATTATATTTATGTATCTGCTCCGAGAATGTAATAGATAATTAGGCCTTTTATCGCTTTCTTTATTTTCCGCATTTATTTTCAAGGGTTATGTTTTTGGCGATGTAAATACCCGACGCCTTGTAATAGCGTAGATTTACTTTCCGCAATTTATTTTCCGCACAATTATTAACTGTTAACTATGCATGACAAGACTTGTATGAAATTAAAATCAATTCGTAGCTCACCATAAAAATGTGCAAAGACAATTTAACATGAATCCTGACACACTCGCACATGCCACTCCTAGGGTACGCCTCACTTGGTTGCCTCGAGGTGGTCATCAAGTATAGGGTGTTTTAGAGGTCGCCCTCCTGTCTAAAGATCCAGTTGCCTCGAAACGGTTGCCTCGGATAAAAAAGGACCTAGGACATTAGGGTTACCGCTAAGGCGTCCTACTATTGCTTTGGTGACCACACATGTCCCTATCATCGAATTGACCTCAATAACTCCAACGATGGTACTACCTACTTCTCAATAGTGGGATAGTACTGTCTAAAGGACATTTACACAGCTTAATTCCTTAGAGTGGGTAGATTTCTCCTGGGTACTTGCTCTTTCAAAAAACAAAAACAACTTTTCGCACTTACACTTTCAAAAAGTTTTCAAACAAACACTTCATACACTCTTGAGGACTGATACAAGAGTTACCTAGAAGTTTTCAAAACAAACTTTTTCAAAACCCACAAACACAAGAAAAGCAAACTCTTTTGAAAACATAATGAGCAAGTACCTAAGAGCCCGTGGATAACCACGGATAGGAAGGGTGCTAACACCTTCCTTTTCTATAATCTACCTCCCAAACCGAGAAACATCTCGAAAAGGAATTTTGCTGTGCTTTTGTCCTTTCCTTGTTGGAGATAATAAAATACGGTGGCGACTCTTGCTTACCGCGACATTTCGCGAACCAGCATTTTCAAAACAGTCAGTTCTATTTCCACCAATCATAGAACTGGCGACTCTGCTGGGGATAATTAAATAAGTGAGGTGTACCTTAGGATTAGACCACTCTTGTTTTCAATTGCTTGCTTTGTTTGCTTTAATATTGTGGGCTTGTCTTGGAGTTTCATAGATCCTAACCCGGATCTGGGGGATACCTTTTAGAAGTAGCAACAAACTATGAGGGAACTGTGCGGGGTATACCGACACAGTTGAAGCAGTTGCTACGTTGATGTGGCACTTTGGTGAGTACCAGTAACCCTTGAGTCAAGTCAAGGAGAGTACAGGGCCGCCGCGTGGTGTCGTGAAGCATCAACTGACCTTAAGAACCTTACTTGACCATCCTGGCCTCTTTAGGGGTAGTGAGATGACCGACTCTGGTGCAGTCCGAAGTTGGTAGATACTCGATACTACACTCATTGAGGGTTGTTTTCTTGGAATATTTTGGTCGCCAGTTAAGTGGCTAAATCAAAACAATGAACATAGAAAATAATCCAATGATATTGAGCTCCTTAGAACCCGGTTACTATTTTCTAGGACAGGTCTTAACCAACTGAAACTGAAAGAGGGTAGTACCTAAACTTCATGCTGGCCTGAAATCTAAGGGCTCTTTTGTGTGACTTGTGTGCCTTCAAACTTGAACTACTTGCACATTCTTGTTATCTGACAATATGAGTTCCTTGCATGTTTTGTCCTTAATCTGGACTTATTACATGGCTTACTTACACCTCACACCTTTGCATCCACGTACATAACATCATACCATCATAACATTGCATACATCCTGCATGAGGACTAATCCATTTCAAGGATCTCAAGGGTTTGTGATGCAGGTCGTGATGGACCAAATATCTAGCAAGGGGCAAAGGGGATTTATTTTCCTCTAACCAAGGTTGTCTAGAAATCCAAGCACGATAACTTGAGTCAGGGGCTATGACCCACTCGATATGGTGAGCTTTGACTCTTGAAGAAGGACTCCCAACAACATGAAGTTCCTTCCATCAAGCTACCAGATTCAGATTCTAACAATTTTCTTGTTTACCCCGCGAGATCCTTGAAAACATTGCATACATATATCATACATATCATTGCATTACAGGTACCCTTTTACAGGTCACTTATCTTCTTCGCTATTTATTTCAGCAATCATCATGTCTTCTAAACCTTCCACTGAACAAGCTATCAAGGCCCTCCAGGCCCAGAATGTCCAGTTCCAGGAGTTGGTTATGAGCCTAGCCCAGGGTCAACAGGACTTGAAAACTCTGATTCTGAAAGAGAGGAAGAAGAAGAAGAAGAAGAGGACCGTTTTGTTCAACACTAGACGCAGATCTGGGAATGGATTACAGAATGAGGCTGAGCTGACTACCTCATCTGTAGGCAAGGACAGTCCCCAAGAGAGAAGGGTTCCTAGTCCCGTGGTCTCCGACAACGAGACAGATTATAATGATGAACAGTACCCTCCTGCGGAGGACAGGTACAAACAGTTGGAGGACCGCTTGAGCGCTATGGAGATACAGAACGTGCCCGGGCTGGACTTCAGAGAGCTAGGTCTATCCTCTGGGGTGGTGATTCCCCATAAATTCAAGGCACCTGCCTTTTCCAAGTACGACGGAGCTTTCTGTCCTAAGCTGCATCTCAGATCATATGTAAGGAAGATCCAACCTTACACTGCTGACAAGAATCTATGGATCCATTTATTCCAGGATAGTCTTTCAGGGACTCAACTCGAATGGTTCTATCAGCTGGATGGAGCCAGTATTCGTAACTGGGAGGACTTGGCTACTGCATTCTATAAGCAGTATCAGTATAATTTCGACCTCGCTCCTACGCGTACCCAACTCCAGGGTATGTCACTAGGGACGGGTGAAGGATTTAAGGAGTATGCTCAAAAATGGAGAGACCTTGCTGGACGGGTGCAGCCACCCTTAACTGAACGTGAGCTTGTGGATATGTTCCTGGGGACCCTGTCTGGTCCGTTCTTCAACCATCTGATTGGAAATTCTTCTGCTGGGTTTACAGATCTGATCTTGACTGGTGAGCAAATTGAAGCTGGTATCAAGGCTGGGAAGATTCAAGAAGCTACACCTTCGGATGCTCAGAAAAAGCCTTACAGTGGGAAGAAAGAGTCCAATGCGGCGTACAGTCAAAAGAGTCGTCGTGACCAACACGTAGGGGCAGTCTTGATCTCTGGTTCTACACCACACCGACAACAGCAAAAGGGGAATCAACGAGGGTCGGACGAGCCTAAAAGACAGTTCACCAACATCAATATGCCATTGTCACAGGAACTGCAGCACATGTTGAAGATGAATCTGATTGCGGTGATAAACCCTCCTGTGAATCCTAAGATTTCCTCTCCAAACTACAATCCAGATGCAAGGTGCGCTTACCATTTCGGTAGCCCGGGGCACGATACTGATGATTGTTGGGCGCTGAAATACAAGATCCAGAATATGATCGACGCTAAGGAGATCGAATTCGAGCCTTCTGAGACTCCCAATGTGATCACTTCTCCCTTGCCAAAACATGGCTAGGATTGAGAGATTTTTGTTCATTTGAATTCTGATATTGTATTTTTCTTTGCTTATTCAAACAATTATCATGTCAAACTCTCTTATTTCATTAATGCATTACACGTGTCTGTTTTGAAGTAATTGTGTTCACTATGCTTAAAACTGCTTTCATTTTTTTTTTGATGTTCAACTCTCGATTAAAAAACTCTAAGCCTTTTGAGGGAGGATGACGAAAACGATACCACGATCTTTATAGTATGCTTTCGAATAGACCCCGCTGATGAAGTACATGCATTGTTTCAAATCCTAAACAGTGGAGTTATAAGGAAGATAATCCCTCGTCAACCCCTTTGAGCCAAAGAAGTTGGAGTTTTTCTTTTCAAAAAATTAAAACCCTTAATCATAACCGGGGCAGGGTAGTTTTCTCAGTTGATCCAGGTGCAAAATGAATGGCCTTAAAGAAGTCCTTCCAAAAACAAAAGACAGTGATGGTTCCAAATAATCATAAGGACAGGCAGTCGTCATCTTTCAAAATAAAAGCCCATTAAGTCAAAACCTATGAAGGAGACTTACAAAACTGGGGCATCCCACTGACTGTAATCATAAAAGAAACAGTTCAGGCAAAAAAAACAGGGATAATGAAATCAAAAAGAAAGAGATCCTGCAGACTCTCAACAAAAATGACTGCCTGTTCGAAATAAACTGTCAGTATCTGAACCATCATTGGAATATCAGAGCAAAGACTCAAACAAGATCTAATGCACGATCAGCTGAGTTTAGGATCGAAGAACATCACGAAGAGCAGGTGGGTACGAATAAATTTTGAGCCTTTACCCTTTGTTTCTTAAACCGTGAACCAGGCCACATTATCACCCCTAAAATTCCTAGCTGAAGCATGGGTTAGTTAGAAAGCATACTGTTACAAAAGGTATCCTGACTCCTGTAGGGTTTGCTATAAAATCCTGAGTTGACAAAAATTCGCTTGTTTTATTGAAAACTGCATTTTCAAAAAACTTCAAGACAGACATAAGCTTTGCATTCTTAAAATAACTTTGTTTGCATATGACTATTTGTTCAAACAGCAGAGAAATTCGCACGATGAATATCCAGTGAACAAAGATCTTCTCAACAAAAGGGATCACCTCAAGCGAAAGAAACACTTTCAATCAAGGGGCACGGCATGATCATTGTCCATCATCTGAGGCAGTCTAGTCAAGATTCAGAGAATCTCCCAAAAGGCCAAATAGCTAGGGGCAAACCTCCGTCTGAGTCACTTGGGGCATTGGACATGAATTCCCGCTACGAGTCTTGCATAATCAGACATCTTCTGGTAGTATGGCGACACAACACTACCGACAGTGACACCTCTCTACATCCTGAGAGCATGGACATAGTCAAAAATAAAATATACTACGCATAATCAAAGACCCGCTAGGTCGACTGGCCTAGGAAAAAACAAGGGCTTCCCGGCGAACCAAAAGGGTTCGGGCAAAAATAAGGGATGAAAATGAGAAAAATCTGTACACCCGGCAAGTCGAAAACCTGAAAAGGCGGCTTGGGCAAAAAAGGGTATCCCGGTGGACTGAAAACCCGAAAGGGCGGTCCAGGCAAAATTAGGGATCAAAGCGTACGACTATGTCCCATCACTTGCCTACCATAAGAGGATTTGTCAATCGGCAGTTATCAGCACCTCCACAGGTACCTTCTCCCACCGAAACTGGGGCAATAAGAATTATGAACTGTACAAACTGCTCTGTCCACCAGGTACAAGGAAGATTCAGCTGAAGAATATGACCATGATACCTTCACTCCCCGTAGAGTAAGGCAAGATTCAGCATTACTCTCCCCAAGCAGAGTTGGTCTTCCATCAGCCCTAAAAAGGCACGGTATCTCCAATAAAGTCAGCAATACTCTCCCCCGAGCAGAGTTGGTCTACTGTCAGCCCTAAGGAAGTTGGATATCCCCAGAAGATCTTAATATTCCAGCAGAGTATACAGATATTCCCTAGCAAGCATCCCCGGCAGTCTCAATATTCCTTAGAAGAAATATAAGATTGTTCCCCGGTGGAACACAGATACCCCAGTGGAGCCATTTCCCTAATACAGTCCGAAAAGTTTCCCCAGGAGAGTTGAATCATCTCCCCAGTAGATTCTGGAAGCTTGTCCCCTGCAGAGTACAAATGCATTCTCTCCCCAGCCATATTCAGAGGTTATCCCCACCAGAGTCTAACTAGGTTATCCTCAGCAGGTTGTTACAACGGAAAGATCGTCCCCAGCGAAGTTCTTCCTATCCCCCAGCAGAGTTCATCTTCTATCCCCAACAGAGCTTATCAACGGAATCCCCAGCGGAGTTATCGTTAAAATCTCAGTGAAGCATATCTTCCCCACAGAGTAATCTCTTCGCCAGGTTTATTCCCCAACGGAGTCATCTTCTCCCACCGGTTTATTCTTGCAATCATCTTCGTTCATCATCCCCAGCGGAGACGAAGAACTCTACTCTTCAACATCAGCCCAGGATCCAACGAACTTCCCGGCATTCGTCAAGGACTTATTTTCCCAGACGAAGATACATTCATAAACATTACATTTCCATACATCATGATACATGCATATACGCATCATATCACACAATCTCATGTATTTTAAGAACATCGTGACATCATGCATTTCATGCATCATGACATTGCATATAACTGATGTTTTGCCTTTTCAGGAAAAGGTCAACCAAAAGATGATTACCATCAACTTTGCAGTTCCAAGACCAACACCTGTATCTAGCCAGGAAATATCTGTGGACGATTGATTGTAGATTTGATACTTGTATCTAGCCAGGAAAGTTATCTACATGAAGAGTTGAAGATCAACACCTGTAACAGGCCAGGAAATTATCTTTCATTCTCAGGTCAGAGATCTACACCTGTATCCAGCCAGGAAAGCTATCTCGACCAACCTTTTTTAAGTTCCAGATCGACACCTGTATCAAGCCAGGAAAATTCTGTGGATGACTGATCGTGGGTTAATACCTGAAACCAGACAGGACAATTATCTACTTGATCATCATGAGGCAACCCTACACTGGTTCCTTCTCAACTCCAAGATGAAGTTTTACACGAACTCGTCATCAGGCAACCCTACACCGGTTCATTCTCAATTTCAGATGCAGTTTTACACGGACTCATCCTAAGGCGACTCTACACCGGTTCCTTCTCCCTTTCAGATGAAGTTTTACACGAACTTATCCCGAAGTAACCCTACACCGGTTCCTTCTCAACTCCAGATAAAGTTTTACACGGATTCATCATCAGGAAACCCTACACCGGTTCCTTCTCTCTCCAAGATGCAGTTTTACACGCGCTCATCAACAAGAAACCCTACACCGGTTCCTTCCTTCCAGACGAAGTTTTACACGGACTCGTCCTCAGGCAACCCTACATCGGTTCCTCCTCAGTTCCAAGACGAAGTTTTACACGAACTTTTCTCGCAGTAACCTTACCCCGGTTCCTCCAGAAGTCTTACACGGACTTATCACAAAGTAACCTTACCCCGGTTCATCCAGAAGTTTTACACGAACTTATCCTGCAGTAACTTTACCCCGGTTCATCCTGAAGTTTCACACGAACTTATCGCAGTAACCTTACCCCGGTTCATCCAGAAGTTTTACACGAACTTATCCTGCAGTAACCTTACCCCGGTTCATCCTGAAGTTTCACACGAACTTATCGCAGTAACCTTACCCCGGTTCATCCAGAAGTTTTACACGAATTTATCCCGAAGTAACCTTACCCTGGTTCCTCCTGAAGTTTTACACGAACTTATCCCGAAGTAACCTTATACCGGTTCCTTCTCAATTCCAGATGCAGTTTTACACGGACTCGTCATCAAGAAACCCTACACAGGTTCTCTCTTTCCAAGGATGCAGTTTCACACGGACTCATCATCAGTCAACCCTACACAGGTTTTCCTTCCTTCCAGGACGCAGTTTCACACGGACTCGTCATCAGTCAACCCTACACAGGTTTCCTTCCTTCCAAGATGCAGTTTCACACGGGCTCGTCATCAGTCAACCCTACACAGGTTTCTTTCCTTCCAAGATGCAGTTTCACACAGACTCATCATCAGGCAATCCTACACAGGTTCCCTCTTTCAACCTACAAAATTACAATTCAACAGACAATCTCCAGATGGCATCTATAAGCCCATTTCCACTACCATCCATTACATTTCCAGATGGCATCTATAAGCCTGCACAGTCAAAAGCCATATTTGATCCACAGTCAACTAAAGGGGCAAAATGGTCATTTTGCAGTCAAAAGTCAGAATTTTTGGTCAACATCTTATTTTGAGCACACAATCATCATTTGATCAAGTCTTGATCATGATTCCACAAGCATGGCTCAAAAATCATCAAGATGCAAGAAGTTACTATTTTTGGACAACAGAAAAGTCAACTGTATCTTGGCCAAGGCATAATTTTTTCATGGTTCATCATAAAAATCTCATCCAATGCTCATTTTGAAGGGGATGACATTTCCTACAATCCATCTTCACATTCCAAGTCCAAGAAATGCTCTCATAAAAAGTTATCAATTTCTACATTATAGGTCAATTTCAAAAGTCAACAAAAATGCACTTTAAGTCAAAGACCATAACTTGAGATTGGTAAATACAAATGACATGGGACCAAAGGAATTGGTTATAGGACTTCAAGACCTTTCCAAAATGTCCAAGAACATGTTCATATGATCAAAATTGAGCAAGATATGCATTGGAGAAGTTGGGAAATTTTTGTGAATTTGCAAAAGTCAACTTTGCTCAGAACACTTTGTTTTTGCTAATGGGCCTCAAATTTCTTCTTAAAACTTTATCCAAGGCCTATGCACGACCCATCAAGCCTATTTGAATTTATTTTCTTATTTTTATTAATTAATTGGATTTTTAATTGATTTTAATTAATTTAAATTGTAGGAAATTCAAAGATATGGTTTTTTCAATCTTTTTGTGAAGCAAACAAGCTCAAGATATGCTGGCAATTCGTGTGCAAATCAAAGGGACAAGAATCTCCAAGTTTGGAAAGTTTTTCCAATCAAAAAGATTCAAAAATATTTGATTTTCAATCAAATATAAAAACATCAATTCCATGGATTTCTTGGCCAAGATTTAACCTAATTCTCTTCCTCTATAAATACACAACCAAACCCTACTCATGCAGACGAGAATTTGCTGTAAAAGAAGCCATAACCAATTCAAGAAAATTGAAAGAAAAGTCAAAACTGATTTTCATATTCTAGGCCAATTCAAAGTATTATAGTGATTCAAACACATTGCTGGAAGTGTTGGGAGTGATTTGCAATTGAAATCACACGCTAAAGCTCAAAGATACCAAGTGTGATCGGTGGATCTGGAACTGACTGTTTAACGCTGGTTCGCGAAATGTCGCGGAAGCAAGAGTCGCCACCGTCTTTTATTTTCTCCAAATGGAAAGGACAAAAGCACAGAAAAATTCCTTATAAGAGATTGCTCTCGGTTCGGGAGGTAGGTTATAGAAAGGGAAGGTGTTAGCACCCTTTCTATCCATGGTTATCCATGGGCTCTTAGATACTTTCTCATTTGTGTTTTCAAAAATGGTTTGTTTGCTTTTCAACTGTGGGTTTTAAAAAAAGTTTCTTTGAAAAATTTCAGTTCGACTCGTACGTCAGAGTGTTTGAAAAGTTTGCTTTGAAAGCTTTTGAAAATGTGTCAGTGTGAAAAGATGTTTTGATTTGTTTGAAATTAGAGCAAGTATCCTTGAGAACCTACCTACCCTAAGGAATTCGTCTGTGTAAATGTCCTTAAAAGTAGTGCCATCCCACCATTGAGAGGTAGGTAGCACCACCGTTGGAGGTGTTCGGGTCAATTCGAGTTTGTAGGGACATGGTGATCACCAGAGTAATGGGAAGACACCTTAGAAGCTACCCTCATGCCAGGTTCCCGGATCATGAGGACTTACTAAGACATCCTCTACTCGACGATCACCTTTCGAGGCAAGGCAACAATGAGGCGTACCCTAGGGGTGGTGCGTGATTTGTGTGTCAGATTTAGATATTTTATCTTGTCATGTTATTGGTGTTCTACGCTTGATTTTAATTAGACATTCATTCTTTCATGCTTGATTAACAGTTAGGAGTGCGGAAAAGATAAATCTACGATTATTACAAAGGCGCGGGTCCACATCGCCAAAATTAAACCGGACCCGATTTAGCGGAAAAATAAATAATGCGAAGAAATAAAGTGCGAAAAGTAAATTACATGGCTTTGGGATATTTACAAAATTTATATGAACGATAATAAAATAAATGCGCAATTTAAATGATTAATGACGAAACTAGGGCGTTGGACCCTTTTGCAAATAATTAAAGGTTAATGAGAATTAAAAATTAAGAGATTAAATGAGAATGATATTTTGTATTTTTAGATTTAATGAGAAAAAGGAAAAGAAATTAATGGAAATTAAAAGACAAACCCTAATTCTAGTATTTTTTATTTGTTATGAAAGATTTAAAATAAGATTTAAATTAACCTAAAATTTATGTACAATTTAATTGGAAAATAAATAAATAAGTAATAATTATTGTTGTTCTAAAAAAAAAAGGGAAAAAATATTAAAAGGAATAAATTAATTAACCTAATTCTATTTTGTTGGATTTTTATTAAAAAGAGATTAAAATTAAAACCTAATTAACCAAACATTGACATATTAATTTATTTATAAAAATAATTGTTATAAAATAAATATTATGTTTTTGTGTTTTTTCTGATTTTTTTTATAATGTTTTATTTATTTTTTGGTAAAAGAATTAATTAATTGAGAGGACAAATTGAATAAAGTTGCAATTTAAAAAAATAAATAAGCTATAAACATAAATGAGAAAATGCAAACCAGGGCCATTAATCTTGAGTTTAGTGACTTTGTTTGGATCATGTGTGACACGTTGACTTATGCCCATGGTACGTCTCAATCCTGAGCCCTTGATCTGGAGCAGCTAGACGCGTGGCTCCATGGATGTTGAGTGTGCATTATGGACCAACACGTTATGCCTGCATATGATCATCAAAGGAAAAATAATGTGAAATTGTTGAAGACCTGGGAATCGAACCCAGGTCTGGTGGATTGTCCTTGCGTGTACCTGCCATCTGTGCCACTTGCATTCAATTGATATACAATAGCAAATAAACAATAAAAGAGCAAATTGGTTAATGGCCACTAAGCAACGAAAAAGCGCGCGCTGATTTGAATCAGCGTATCATATTCCACCACGTCTTCGTCTCCTCCATATGCCTGAAAATAAAAATCATAAGGCAACGGTTTTTGAAGCGCTGCAGAAAGGGACCTATTGGAAAATAGCGATTAGAACTGTGGGCCTCATAAATTGTTCGCGAGGGTACAGGTCTCTTCGTCTTGAGGCGCTGAGTTCAGTCATGGCACCCATGAGTCCTAATTTTCCTTATATGCAAAAGCCCTAAATCAAGAACCTGCAAACCCTAATATTCGAGCATGGCAAAATTGTATGCATAGCGCAATAATCAAATTAAAGATGGTAGTTAGCTTTAAAACAGTGCAAAGAACAAGAATCCATCAACAAAAACATGAAAGGATGCATGAATTATGGTATATGATTTGGCATTTTTTCTCTTCACAGTCTGAACCGTGGATACCAATTCGTGATGTTTTAATGGATATTCTGGATTGGAAATTGATCAGGGCAACCTTGGCAAGCTTTTGAAAAAGAAATTGGGACCTGAATCGACCTAGAACCTTGAAAACAGTTTTTGAGTTTTTGGACAATTTTCAAGTTTTTGTTTTTGCTTTCTAAGCGCAGCTTTCAGTCCTTAGAGCATTAGGTTTTCATCTTGAATATGTATAGAAGGATTTAAGTTGGAAAAGCTGTACAAAATCTCATGAATTAATGGATTTTGGATATTTGATTTTATGGATCTTTTACAATCTTTTTTCCATGTTCTTTGTATCAATTAGGTTCAAATCAATCCAAAACTTTCCTAAATGGGATATGCACGAAATATTGGCTCCAAATATGTATAAAAAGATTTGTTTTGCTTAAGGTTATATTTTTCATGAATTAAAATGATTTAAATGAATATAAATTAATATTAATTCAAATAAATAATTAAAAAATATGAGAATACTTCCCTTTGGGCCTAGTGGTCGTGCATAGGCTTGGCATGAAGAAATTTGGAAGGAAAATAGGCCCATTTGCATTTTTAGGCCTTTTGCATCAATGTTGACTTTTCAAAATTCCTAAAAATTTCCCAACTTCCACAAGGCATAACTTGGTCAATTTTTAAGGTTTTCACATGTTCTTGGACATTTTGGAAAGGTCTTTGAGTCCTTTAACCAATGCCTTTGGTCCCATGTCATTTTGATTTACCAATCTCAAGTTATGGCCTTTGACTTAAAGTCACTTTTTGTTGACTTTTGAAAATGACCTATAATGTTGAAATTGATAACTTTTTGTGAGAGCATTTCTTGGACTTGGAACATGAAGATGAATTATAGGAAATGTCTTTCTCTTCAAAATGAGCTTTGGATGGAATTTTTCTGATAATCCATGTGAAAGTTATGCCCTGGTCAATTTCAGTTGACTTTTTCAGCTGTCCAAATATAGTAACTTTTGTATCTTTGATGATTTCTGAGCCAAATTTTGAGAATCATGATCAAGCATTGATCCAATGATGTTTGTGGCTTCAAAATGATATATTGACCAAAAATTTGAACTCTTGACTGCCAAATGACCATTTTGCCCCTACAGTTGACTGTAGTGCAATTTAGGGTTTTGACTGTGCAATTTTGAGCTGAATGCCTTGAAACTTGACATGAGGACACTTGACCATCTTTGTAGGCATATGAGACTTGATTGGGCCTTTGAAAAGTTCATTTGCTTGACCAGAACTCAAACCCTAGTTTTGACTGTATAGGAGACAGTTGAGCTGCACAACCCTTGGGGAATTTTGTGACCTTGACTTTGACAATTCTTGATGAATATGGGAGGGCAAATTTTGGGGTACAACAGTTGCCCCTGTTCAATCTTCTTAGACCTGAGGATGCAGATTGGCTGACGTGCCTTTCGTAATCCGAGGGTAGAAGATGATTGAACACTAGAGTGCCCAGAAATTTGCGCTCACATAGTAGCGGTGCTGATGAGGGAATGGGCTTATAGATGCCATTTGGATGTTGCTTGGATAGGATGATGGGCTTATAGATGCCATCTGGATGTTGATCGCATAGGAGATTCCTTAGCGAGAACCTGCATACCTGCAAAACAGAAAAATGAGTACCTGACACGTCGCAGGAGCTGATTTTAGATGCTTGATATGGATATGTCCCGATTGGTTACAGGAGCTGGGTCTGGAGCTTCAAACGTTGATGAATGAACCAGGGATGGTTACTGCCTTAGCATGAATGGTAAGAGAATCCTGAATGATTTCAACCTCAACAACGCTCGTTGAGAAAATCTTGGTGAGAATTACCATCTTCGTAGTGTCAGGAAGAGAACCAAAGGATATTATAATCTCAAAGGGAGTCACCTCACTCGCCGCTGGAGAGGGAACTATAGGAAATTATAATCTGAAAGGAGATATCACCTCACGCTCATGCTGGAGAGGGAAACATCTGAAGAAGGAATTACCGCCTCACACGCCGTTGGAGAGGGGACCATAAGAGAATATCACCTCACGCTCATGCCGGAGAGGAGAACATCTGAAAAAGGAATTACCACCTCACGCTCATCGTCGGAGAGGGGACCATAAGAGAATATCACCTCACGCTCATCGTCGGAGAGGAAAACATCTGAAAAAGGAATTACCACCTCACGCTCATCGTCGGAGAGGGGACCATAAGAGAATATCACCTCACGCTCATCGTCGGAGAGGAAAACATCTGAAAAAGGAATTACCACCTCACACGCCGTTGGAGAGGGGACCATAAGAGACTATCACCTCACGCTCATGCCGGAGAGGGAAACATCTGAAGAAGGAATTACCACCTCACACGCCGTTGGAGAGGGGACCATAAGAGACTATCACCTCACGCTCATGCCGGAGAGGGAAACATCTGAAGAAGGAATTACCACCTCACACGCCGTTGGAGAGGGGACCATAACTTCTACTGAGTCTTTACCAGAAAAATCTGTTTGGAGT
Source organism: Vicia faba (assembly GCA_948472305.1). Lineage (NCBI taxonomy): Eukaryota > Viridiplantae > Streptophyta > Magnoliopsida > Fabales > Fabaceae > Vicia > Vicia faba. The sequence continues at coordinate 304,837,927 of OX451735.1, read as the reverse complement.
CGATTTAACTGGACTAGAGACATCCTTGAAATATGTTTGGGAATTTCAACTGCACTCTTCCTGAAAGGTAAAGGTCAGTCATATGCAATGCATGATATGGATCAAGCAATGATGGATATGATTTATATGATATGATGTGTACATGCATGTTATAATGATGTATGTGATGCTTCATGTATGTTTTCGTCTAGGAAAATAAATCCTTGACGGGTGCCGGGAAGTCATATCCTGGGCTGATGTTGAGGAAGAGATTTTGCTTCCGCTGTGGATGATTGTTGCAAGAATACCGGTAGGAGAAGATAACTCCGTCGAGGAATGCACTTGGCAAATGAAATAATTCTGCGGGAGAAAAGATACTCTAGCGATCATGCTGGGGAATGTTACTCTGTGGGGATAGCGATGCTTTGCTGAGTTGATGAAGATAACTCCGCTGGGGGATATCCTTGTTGTCGGAAGTGTTGATAGACTTCGCTGGGGGTAGGAAGATATTTTGCCGAAGACGCTCTTTCCGTGGCTTTTGGCTGAGGATAACCCAGTTATATCCTGTTACGGAAATAACTCTTTAAATCAAGCCGGGACGACGTATTCGTGCTCTGCGAGGGGATGAGCTTCCAGAATCTACTGGGGATAAGCTTGCTGCTTGGGGAGATATGAATTCCAACTTTCCTGGGGAAACTGGATTGGACTCTCCTGGGGGAAGTTTTGATATGCTGTAGGTTGAAAGAGGGAACCTATGTAGGGTTGCCTGTTCGTGTAAAACCGTATCTGAAATGGAGAAGGAACCTGGGTGGGGTTACTTTGATGATGAGTTCGTGTAAAACTTCGTTTTTGGAAAGGGAGAACCTGTGTAGGGTTTCTGGGTGACGAATCCACGTAAAACTGCATCTTGAAGAGAGGGAACCGGCGTAGGGTTGCTTGGTGAGGTAAGTTCATGTAAAACTTTTGATGAATCCATGTAAGACTTCTAGAGGAACCGGGGTTAGGTTACCTTGGGGTAAATCCATGTGAGATTTCTTGGCGAACCGGGGTAAGGTTACTGGAAGCGAGTCCATGTGAGACTTCTGGGGGAACCGGGGTTAGGTTACCTTGAGATAGATCCGTGTGAGATTTCTTGATGAACCGGGGTAAGGTTACCTGGATAAGTTTGTGTAAAACTTTGATGAACCGGGGTTGGGTCATCTTGAGACAGGTCCATGTAAGACTTCAGGAGGAACCGGGGTTAGGTTACTTGGATAAGCTTGTGTAAAACTTTGATGAACCGGGGTTAGGTCATCTTGAGATAGGTCCATGTAAGACTTTAGGAGGAACCGGGGTTAGGTTACTTGGATAAGTTTGTGTAAAAACTTTGATGAACCGGGGTTAGGTCATCTTGAGATAGGTCCATGTAAGACTTTAGGAGGAACCGGGGTTAGGTTACTTGGATAAGTTTGTGTAAAAACTTTGATGAACCGGGGTTAGGTCATCTTGTGGAGGAGGAGTCTGTGTATGACTTTGTCTGAAGGTTGAGAAGAAACCGGTGTTGGGTTGCGTGATTTTGATTAAGTGGGTGATTGTCCTGTTTGGTTTCGGATGTTAACCCACGATCTGGAATTTATGAAGGTAGATGGTAATCATCCTTATGTTGATCTTTCCTTTGTATTTTGGTTGACAGAGCAATTGGATCGCCTGGATAACTCATTATTGCCCCTGCTTCGGAGATGAGGGAAGAGGATACCTGTGTGGGTGATTGACAAATCTTCGAGTAGACAAGTGATGAAATACCGGAACATAGTCGTATGCTTTGATCCCTAACTTTTGCCTGGACCGCCCTTTCGGGTTTTCAGTCCACCGGGATACCCATTTTTGCCCAAGCCGCCTTTTCAGGTTTTCGACTTGCCGGGTGTACATATTTTTCGTTTCATCCCTTCATTTTGCCCGAACCTTTTTGGTTCGCCGGGAAGCCCTTATTTTTGCCTAGGTGTGTCAACCTAGCGGGTCTTTGATTGTGCGTAGTATTTTTCGACTATGTCCACGCTCTCCGAATGTAGGGATTTGCCCCTGTTGGAAGTATTTTGCCATGCCCCAGGTAATGGGCAATGCTCCTACTGCGCCCCTTGATTGGAGGTACTTCTGTTCACAAGGTGTTCATCGTGCGAATTTCCCTGCTGTTCAAACAAATAGTCATATGCAAACAAAGTTATTTTAAGAATGCAAAAGTCTATGTCTGTCTTGAATTTTGAAAATGCATTTTTGTAATATAGTGCGATGTCAACTCAATATTTTACAGCAAACCTTCAGGAGTCAGGATACCTTCGTAACAGTATGCTTTCGAACTAACCCATGCTTCAGCTAGGACTTTTAAGGGTTATATCGTGGCCGGGTTCACGGTTTAAGAAACAAAGGATGAAGGCTCGAATTATTTGTACCCACCCGCTCTTCGTGACATTCTCCAAACCTAAACTCAGTTGATCGTGCGTTAGACCTTGTTTGAGTCTTCGCTTTGATATACCACCAATGGTTCAGATATTGATGATTTATTCTGAACAGGTAGTCATTTTTGCTTTGGTTGTAAGACTTCTCGCTTGATTTTTGTTATCCCTTTCTTTTTTTGCCTGAACTGTTTCCTTTTTTGGACTTACAGTCAGCGGGATGCCCCAGTTTCATAAGTCCCTTTTACAGGTTTTGACTTCTTGGGCTCTTCGTTTATGATTTTTTTTTTGATAATGACTGCCTGTCCTTTTGATTGTTCTGAACCATTACTGTTTTTTTTTGTTTAAGGATCTCTTTGGCGCCATTCGCTATGCACTTGGATCAACCGAGAGAACTACCCTGCCCCAGGTTATGATTAAGGGTTTCAATTTTCGAAAATAAAATTCCTACTTCTTTGGCTCAGATGGGTTGACGAGGGATTATCCTCCTTATAACTCCAGTGTTTAGGGATTGAAACAATGCATGTACCTCATCAGCGGGGTCTGTTCAAAAGCATACTGTAAAGATTGCGGTATCGTTTTCGTCATCCTCCCTCAAGAGGCTTAGAATTATTAATCGAGAGTTGACATCAGAAAAAATATGAAAATAATTTGCGTATAGTGAATACGAATATATTGCTTCAAAACAGACATATGCGATGCATTAGTGAAATAACAATGTTTAACATGAGTAAATGTTTGAACAGAAGAAAATTGCAACTTGAACATTCGAGTGAACAAAACTTTCTCAATCCTAGCCATGTTTTGGCAAGGGAGCAGTGATCACGTGGGGAGTCTTGGGTACTTTAAACTGAATGTCTCCAGCGTCGATCATGTCTTGGATCTTATTTTTCAAGCTCCAACAATCATCTGCAGTATGCCCCGGGCTGTCAGAGTGATAAGCGCAGCGGGCGTTGGGGTTATACTTCGGTGACGTTGTATTTTGAAACTTCGGAGCCTCTTTTAGAGTTACCAGCTTGGTCTCCAGCAACTGTGGCAATATCTGGGATAAGGTCATGCTGAGCCGAGTAAACGGCCTTCTCTCGCTCTTTTGTTGGTTGCAATGTTGAATTTGTGACACTGGAGCCATTTGAGGAGCTCTCTCCTTGCCTCTTTGTCTCCAAGGTGGTCGAACGATGACTGTCTTTTTGCCCTTAGACTTGTGCCCCAGTTGGTTTCCCTGAAGCAGTTGGTTGACAAGAAACCAGAGCTCATTTTGTCTTTGAGCTAACCCTTGAATGGCAGTCACCTGCCCCAGCATCTGGACCTTCAATGCATCCACCTCAGCTTGTAGGTGTTTCAGCCTTTCATCCTCAGCACTGTTCCTGACAAAAGTCTCCATGAGAAGTGTCCTTAGCTCCTCCTGCCCCTTGGATAGGTTCAGGAGGATTTCCCTGAACTGAGTCTCTTGAGCGAGAAGGTCCTGGTTATCTTGTGGGCAAGCCATAGCTGAAATAAACAGCGAGAAAGGTGAGTGACCTGCAACAAGGATACCTGTTATGCAATGATATGTATGATATGCATGCAATGTTTTCAAGGATCTCGCGGGGTAAACAAGAAAACCGTTAGAATTTGAATTCGGTGGCTTGATTGAAGGAACTGCATATTGTTGAGAGTCCTTCGTCAAGGGTCAAAGGCTCACCATATCCAGTGGGTCATAGCCTCTGACTTTAGTCATCATGTCTGGTTTTGAAATCTTCAAACAACCTTGGTTAGGGGAACCTTCTTCAAAAGTCAGAGCTCACCATATCAAGTGGGTCATAGCCCCTGACAACTTTGGCTAGAGGAAAATAAATCCTCTTTGCCCCTTGCTAGATGTTTGATTCATCATGACCTGCATCACAAGCCCTTGAGATCCTTGAAATGGGTTAGGATGTATGCAATGGTATGATGTTATGGTATGCATGGGGGTAATGTGAGTAGCCCTGTTATGAGTCCCTTATTAAGGACTATAAACAAAACCTGCAAGCAAATTTAGTAAACCTGTCATGAGTCCCGATCAAGGACTAAAACAAACCCTGCAAGAAACTTGGTCAACCTTGTTATAAGTCCTGGTTAAGGACTAAAACAAAAACCTGCAAGAAACTTAGTAAACCTTGTCATAAGTCCTGGTTAAGGACTAAAACAAAAACCTGTAGGAAATCCAGTAAACCCTGTTAGGAGTCCTAGTTAAGGACTATAAACAAAACCTGCGAGAAACTCAAGTGTCAGATAACAAGCATGCGAATAGTCAAGTACAAAGGCACACAAGTCACACAAAAGAGCCCTTAGAGTTTAGGCCAGCATGGGGTCTGGGTATTACCCTCTTGAAGTTGGTGGGTTCAACTTGTCCTATTAGAAGTAACCGGGTTCTAAGGGTCCCAATATCACGGGATTGCTTTCATTGTTCATCGTTTCGATTTAGCCACTGAACTGGCGACCGAAATATTCCAGGAAAGCAACCCTCAATTGAGTGTAGTATCGAGTATCAACCAACCTCAGACTGCACCAAAGTCAGTTATCTCACTACCCTAAAAGAGGCCCAGATAGTTCAATTAAGGTTCCTAAGGTCTGTTGATGCTTCATGACACCACGCGGAGGCCCCGTACTCTCCTTGACTGAACTCAAGGGTTACCGGTACACACCAAAGTGCCACATCAACGTAGCAGACTGTTTCAACCATGTCGGTATACCCCGCACAGTTCCCTCACAGCCTTGTTGCTACTTTCTAAGAAAGGTATCCCCCAGATCCGGGTTAGGATCTATAGAACTCCCAAGCAACCCACAATAATAAAGCAAGCAAAGAAGACAATTGAAAACACAGTGATCTTAATCCTAAGGTACACCTCACTTTAAGTTAAGTCCCCAGCAGAGTCGCCAGTTCTGTGATCGGTGGATCTGGAACTGACTGTTTAACGCTGGTTCGCGAAATGTCGCGGAAGCAAGAGTCGCCACCGTCTTTTATTTTCTCCAAATGGAAAGGACAAAAGCACAGAAAAATTCCTTATAAGAGATTGCTCTCGGTTCGGGAGGTAGGTTATAGAAAGGGAAGGTGTTAGCACCCTTTCTATCCATGGTTATCCATGGGCTCTTAGATACTTTCTCATTTGTGTTTTCAAAAATGGTTTGTTTGCTTTTCAACTGTGGGTTTTAAAAAAAGTTTCTTTGAAAAATTTCAGTTCGACTCGTACGTCAGAGTGTTTGAAAAGTTTGCTTTGAAAGCTTTTGAAAATGTGTCAGTGTGAAAAGATGTTTTGATTTGTTTGAAATTAGAGCAAGTATCCTTGAGAACCTACCTACCCTAAGGAATTCGTCTGTGTAAATGTCCTTAAAAGTAGTGCCATCCCACCATTGAGAGGTAGGTAGCACCACCGTTGGAGGTGTTCGGGTCAATTCGAGTTTGTAGGGACATGGTGATCACCAGAGTAATGGGAAGACACCTTAGAAGCTACCCTCATGCCAGGTTCCCGGATCATGAGGACTTACTAAGACATCCTCTACTCGACGATCACCTTTCGAGGCAAGGCAACAATGAGGCGTACCCTAGGGGTGGTGCGTGATTTGTGTGTCAGATTTAGATATTTTATCTTGTCATGTTATTGGTGTTCTACGCTTGATTTTAATTAGACATTCATTCTTTCATGCTTGATTAACAGTTAGGAGTGCGGAAAAGATAAATCTACGATTATTACAAAGGCGCGGGTCCACATCGCCAAAATTAAACCGGACCCGATTTAGCGGAAAAATAAATAATGCGAAGAAATAAAGTGCGAAAAGTAAATTACATGGCTTTGGGATATTTACAAAATTTATATGAACGATAATAAAATAAATGCGCAATTTAAATGATTAATGACGAAACTAGGGCGTTGGACCCTTTTGCAAATAATTAAAGGTTAATGAGAATTAAAAATTAAGAGATTAAATGAGAATGATATTTTGTATTTTTAGATTTAATGAGAAAAAGGAAAAGAAATTAATGGAAATTAAAAGACAAACCCTAATTCTAGTATTTTTTATTTGTTATGAAAGATTTAAAATAAGATTTAAATTAACCTAAAATTTATGTACAATTTAATTGGAAAATAAATAAATAAGTAATAATTATTGTTGTTCTAAAAAAAAAAGGGAAAAAATATTAAAAGGAATAAATTAATTAACCTAATTCTATTTTGTTGGATTTTTATTAAAAAGAGATTAAAATTAAAACCTAATTAACCAAACATTGACATATTAATTTATTTATAAAAATAATTGTTATAAAATAAATATTATGTTTTTGTGTTTTTTCTGATTTTTTTTATAATGTTTTATTTATTTTTTGGTAAAAGAATTAATTAATTGAGAGGACAAATTGAATAAAGTTGCAATTTAAAAAAATAAATAAGCTATAAACATAAATGAGAAAATGCAAACCAGGGCCATTAATCTTGAGTTTAGTGACTTTGTTTGGATCATGTGTGACACGTTGACTTATGCCCATGGTACGTCTCAATCCTGAGCCCTTGATCTGGAGCAGCTAGACGCGTGGCTCCATGGATGTTGAGTGTGCATTATGGACCAACACGTTATGCCTGCATATGATCATCAAAGGAAAAATAATGTGAAATTGTTGAAGACCTGGGAATCGAACCCAGGTCTGGTGGATTGTCCTTGCGTGTACCTGCCATCTGTGCCACTTGCATTCAATTGATATACAATAGCAAATAAACAATAAAAGAGCAAATTGGTTAATGGCCACTAAGCAACGAAAAAGCGCGCGCTGATTTGAATCAGCGTATCATATTCCACCACGTCTTCGTCTCCTCCATATGCCTGAAAATAAAAATCATAAGGCAATGGTTTTTGAAGCGCTGCAGAAAGGGACCTATTGGAAAATAGCGATTAGAACTGTGGGCCTCATAAATTGTTCGCGAGGGTACAGGTCTCTTCGTCTTGAGGCGCTGAGTTCAGTCATGGCACCCATGAGTCCTAATTTTCCTTATATGCAAAAGCCCTAAATCAAGAACCTGCAAACCCTAATATTCGAGCATGGCAAAATTGTATGCATAGCGCAATAATCAAATTAAAGATGGTAGTTAGCTTTAAAACAGTGCAAAGAACAAGAATCCATCAACAAAAACATGAAAGGATGCATGAATTATGGTATATGATTTGGCATTTTTTCTCTTCACAGTCTGAACCGTGGATACCAATTCGTGATGTTTTAATGGATATTCTGGATTGGAAATTGATCAGGGCAACCTTGGCAAGCTTTTGAAAAAGAAATTGGGACCTGAATCGACCTAGAACCTTGAAAACAGTTTTTGAGTTTTTGGACAATTTTCAAGTTTTTGTTTTTGCTTTCTAAGCGCAGCTTTCAGTCCTTAGAGCATTAGGTTTTCATCTTGAATATGTATAGAAGGATTTAAGTTGGAAAAGCTGTACAAAATCTCATGAATTAATGGATTTTGGATATTTGATTTTATGGATCTTTTACAATCTTTTTTCCATGTTCTTTGTATCAATTAGGTTCAAATCAATCCAAAACTTTCCTAAATGGGATATGCACGAAATATTGGCTCCAAATATGTATAAAAAGATTTGTTTTGCTTAAGGTTATATTTTTCATGAATTAAAATGATTTAAATGAATATAAATTAATATTAATTCAAATAAATAATTAAAAAATATGAGAATACTTCCCTTTGGGCCTAGTGGTCGTGCATAGGCTTGGCATGAAGAAATTTGGAAGGAAAATAGGCCCATTTGCATTTTTAGGCCTTTTGCATCAATGTTGACTTTTCAAAATTCCTAAAAATTTCCCAACTTCCACAAGGCATAACTTGGTCAATTTTTAAGGTTTTCACATGTTCTTGGACATTTTGGAAAGGTCTTTGAGTCCTTTAACCAATGCCTTTGGTCCCATGTCATTTTGATTTACCAATCTCAAGTTATGGCCTTTGACTTAAAGTCACTTTTTGTTGACTTTTGAAAATGACCTATAATGTTGAAATTGATAACTTTTTGTGAGAGCATTTCTTGGACTTGGAACATGAAGATGAATTATAGGAAATGTCTTTCTCTTCAAAATGAGCTTTGGATGGAATTTTTCTGATAATCCATGTGAAAGTTATGCCCTGGTCAATTTCAGTTGACTTTTTCAGCTGTCCAAATATAGTAACTTTTGTATCTTTGATGATTTCTGAGCCAAATTTTGAGAATCATGATCAAGCATTGATCCAATGATGTTTGTGGCTTCAAAATGATATATTGACCAAAAATTTGAACTCTTGACTGCCAAATGACCATTTTGCCCCTACAGTTGACTGTAGTGCAATTTAGGGTTTTGACTGTGCAATTTTGAGCTGAATGCCTTGAAACTTGACATGAGGACACTTGACCATCTTTGTAGGCATATGAGACTTGATTGGGCCTTTGAAAAGTTCATTTGCTTGACCAGAACTCAAACCCTAGTTTTGACTGTATAGGAGACAGTTGAGCTGCACAACCCTTGGGGAATTTTGTGACCTTGACTTTGACAATTCTTGATGAATATGGGAGGGCAAATTTTGGGGTACAACACCAAGGATACAGTTTCACGGTTTGGCGTTTTTTTTCATAATCGCATACTTTGATTCATGCATCATTAACATGATTTTGTGTTTGTGTCATGTTGTTAGAGACCACAGGAAGCTATTGGCATAGGTTAATTGCATTAAAATGCACAGAATCAAAATTTGCCATGAACGAGTTCTAGGGTTCTTCAGTTCTGGAATTGGGGCTTTATGAATCAAGTAAAATTAGGATCCATGAGGCATATGGTTGTAATCCTGAGAACCATACGAATCTAACCCACCCATCGCGAAATATTTATGTTCGTCATGCTGCTAATCGCTATTTTTGGTCATCATGTTTTGTGGGGGTTAAAAACCCCCGCTATTTGATTTGTTTTTTGCAGGTATATAGGAAGAAGATGAAGACGTGTTGGCTTTTGGTTGGGCTATTCAAAAAATAGGCGTGCGTGTTTCTTGTTTTCTAGCATTTTGATTGTTTCTTAATAAAATAATTGTCACTTGTTTTACTAACGAATAACGCGCGCAGTTGGAGTGGTTAAGGCATTGGTGTATTGGTCATTGGGACCTGGGTTCGAATCCCAGGTCCCCCAAATAATTGTTTCTTATTTTTCTTAACAAGATCCTATGCAGGCTTCCAAAGGATGAACATCATGTCCCTCACGCCTCAGCATGCCAAGTGGCCACAGCCATTAATCCAATGGTCAGGATGGATAGACCACCATGTTCCCAGTCAACTATGCCCTGGACAATCAGCAAGGTCAACGTGGCTGAAGGGCTTCATGGGCCACAAAATTACTTCCAAACCTCCTTCTGGCCCAGCACCCATGGTTTCTTTATTCTTTTTCTTTTCTATTTTAATTTCTATTCAATTTATTTTATTAATTATAATTATTATTATTATTATTATTATTTAATTAACTCACAAATTATTATTTTCATCATAAAATCAGAATTATAATTATTATTATTATTATTATTAATTTCACTTTAATTTAATTATTTTGTAAATAAATTCTAACAAATTAATTTAGTTTAATTAGGTTTAATTTTGACTTTTTCATAATAAATAAAATAAATTAGAATTAGGTTTTTACTAACTTTTGACTTTATTTCCTTTTTATTTTTATTTTCATTAAAACACAAAAAACTAAAAAATACTTTTTTTCTTTTAATTAATTAATTAATTAGTAAATTAGGTTTAATATTTAATTAATTGCAAAAGGGACCAAAATTCCATTCTTTTCTCAAAAAGGGCCAAAACCCTAAGACTTTTCCCGATTCAATTTCTTTCGCGCATCATTATTATTTCGATTATATTTATGTATCTGCTCCGAGAATGTAATAGATAATTAGGCCTTTTATCGCTTTCTTTATTTTCCGCATTTATTTTCAAGGGTTATGTTTTTGGCGATGTAAATACCCGACGCCTTGTAATAGCGTAGATTTACTTTCCGCAATTTATTTTCCGCACAATTATTAACTGTTAACTATGCATGACAAGACTTGTATGAAATTAAAATCAATTCGTAGCTCACCATAAAAATGTGCAAAGACAATTTAACATGAATCCTGACACACTCGCGCATGCCACTCCTAGGGTACGCCTCACTTGGTTGCCTCGAGGCGGTCATCAAGTATAGGGTGTTTTAGAGGTCGCCCTCCTGTCTAAAGATCCAGTTGCCTCGAAACGGTTGCCTCGGATAAAAAAGGATCTAGGACATTAGGGTTACCGCTAAGGCGTCCTACTATTGCTTTGGTGACCACACATGTCCCTATCATCGAATTGACCTGAATAACTCCAACGACGGTACTACCTACTTCTCAATAGTGGGATAGCACTGTCTAAAGGACATTTACACAGCTTAATTCCTTAGAGTAGGTAGATTTCTCCTGGGTACTTGCTCTTTCAAAAAACAAAAACAACTTTTCGCACTTACACTTTCAAAAAGTTTTCAAACAAACACTTCATACACTCTTGAGGACTGATACAAGAGTTACCTAGAAGTTTTCAAAACAAACTTTTTCAAAACCCACAAACACAAGAAAAGCAAACTCTTTTGAAAACATAGTGAGCAAGTACCTAAGAACCTGTGGATAACCACGGATAGGAAGGGTGCTAACACCTTCCCTTTCTATAATCTACCTCCCGAACCGAGAAACATCTCGAAAAGGAATTTTGCTGTGATTTTGTCCTTTCCTTGTTGGAGAAAATAAAAGACGGTGGCGACTCTTGCTTACCGCGACATTTCACGAACCAGCATTTTCAAAACAGTCAGTTCTATTTCCACCGATCACACTATGTTAGCTACACACAGCTTCGAATGACACTTCATTTTGAGCTCTAGAACTACACATCATAAAACCAACACCCCATTTTCCTTCCTTGTCTCGCCCCACCTTTTCCTAGCGAAACACTGTCGCCCGACGACACGGAACCCATCGCCCGACGATCCTCTACGAACAGGGTTTTCCTGTTTTGCAATTCTGCATTGTTTCAGACCATTTTTTCCTTCGATTTCAGTATGCTATAGGCCCTAAAATACTATCCAATCATGGGGAACCGTCATCTAACAACAATTTGATAAAATACCTCAATTATACAACCATTACGGATCATTCATCACCATAATTCCATCAAATCTTAACCCAACACCATCAAATCACCATTGTCAATACTAAGGGCAAAATCCTACAACTATCTACCACTTATATCTAACATAATAATCATATAAAAACCCCTTACCTTATTGTTTCGAGTGATTGATTTTGTTCTTCGTGCCTCTTACAGTGATTCTCCAACCCTCTATGCTCTAGCCTATTCTCTTACTCTTCTCCCAATATTTTGATTTCACATAATGAACCGTATCACTCTCTTTATTTCTCTGTTATCACAAGGACCCCTAACTTCTTCCTCAATTGCCCTCACTTAGTCACCCTATATTTACAATCACGTCCTCACTCTTCCTATTAATTACCAACGTACCACTCTAACTAAAATAACTCTATTTAAATAATTATTCCTATTATTCTATTCTAGATAATAACCCAAATAGTTACCAAATAACCATCTAATTATTCCAATGCATCTAATCCCTTCATTCATATCACATATTCCACATCATAAGCAATCATATGCCAACACATCACACATATAATCCTATAAAACATCAATTATTTGTAAACATTCCTAATAATTCATTAAATAAATAACTTCTAAAAGTTAGGATGTTACAATTCTCCCCCACTTAAAGAATTTTTGTCCTTGAAAATTACCTGAGGAAAACAGCGTCAGATACGACTCCCTCATCTGATCCTCACACTCCCAAGTCAAACCTTCACCGGCTGGTCCACCCCATAACACCTTCACTAAGGTAATATCCTTACCTCACAATTGTTTCACTTCAGGACCTTCTATTCTCAATGGTAAAGCTTCAACAGTCAGGTTATCTCTCACATGTACATCATCCATCTGAATCACATGTGAATGATCCGGAATGTACCTCCTCAGTTGCGATACATGAAACACATCATGAAGATTCATAAGTGACGGCGGTAAAGTAATCTGGTAGGCTACCTGTAATACAGTGGGAGAACTGACTTGGTTGTTTTGCGTTTGATCACAATTGTTACGGATAGCAAGAGTCGCCATCGAATTTTCTTTTATCCAATAAAGGAAAGGGTGAAAAGAACAGGAAAGACCTTTAGATATGTTTTCTTGAGTTCGGGGGTAGGTTATGAAAATGGAAGGTGTTAGCACCCTTTTCATCCATAGTTATCTATGGACTCTTAGTTTCTTGCTAGATCACTTGCTTTTGTTTGAAAATGTGGTTGTGGTGGGTGTAAGTTTGAAAGTATTTTGCAAAATGCCTTTGTTGCGGCGAACTTTGTAATGATTCTCTTCTCTATAAGAATGCGTACAAAGTGTTGGTTTTGAAAATAGTTCAAAAATATGTTTGTTTTGAAGATGTTTTGTGAGTGTAAGTGTGAGAATGGTTTTAGTTCAAGAGCAAGCAACTACGAGCGTCCTACCTACTCAAAAGGTCTTTGTTCTTTTCCTCCTCCTTTAGATGTTGCTATCTTTACATTGATTGATAAGAAGCCCTATTGTTGGATGTGAAGGGACGGGCGTGGGTCAATTGTATAGTCATAGAAGACAACCTATGAGATGTTTTAGCAATTTTCATTAGGGACTAGATCATTTACCAAAGGCAACATCGAGGGACATCGAGGGACTACGATCTTTTTATCGAGGGTCTTTGCTAAAACTCCCATATTTGTGGGACATGACTATTTTCTGAGGCAAAAAGTGAGATTACCTTAGAGGTGCATGTGTGTGAATAGTGTGTTTAATTGCATGCATTTAGTCTTGAATTTGGGTTGTCTACTTGTTGATTTTAACTCTTGCCATATACAAACTAATTACTAGCACTATATGAAAGCAATAAAAATGCGGAAAATAAATGTCCTACGCTATTACATGTTTTAGGGGATGGGATATACAAGTTTACAAATGGGGGTTGAAAAGCAATAAAAGTCCTAATTATTACAACCATATTGAATAGCAAGAAAATGTACATATATAGAAAATATAAGGACAAAAATAGTGTAAAAGAGAAAAAGCAAAGACATCCTGAATCTAAGGATGTGTCTTTCAATTCCCACATGTTTTCCTTCTTTTGATTGGGCCTGCAACCTGTGTGTATCGAAGCTTGCATCCTTCGATTCACACAGTCTTTCCTTTTGTTTGGGCCTGCGCATCAGTGAGTATCGAAGCACACCCTTCGATCCATACACCTTTTTCTGTTTTCTTTCATTTGGGACATGATGGCAATATGGGTCAAAGCCATGCTAATATGGCATGTACAGGTTAGTCTCTAACATATATTTGGACAAGAAAAGCAAACAAACGAAAGGGTAGAAAGCAAAAGATTATTTACATGCTTGAAATGAAAGGGTTAAAGTCAAAGAGACTTACCTTGAACTTGAAGTTGGTGCTTATGGACTGTTGTACCCCAAAATTTGCCCTCTCAATTCTCAAGGCCTTTCTCACAAGGATTTTCAAGGTTCAAGCTTGAACAAGTCCATTGGGATTTTCCAGTACCAAAATTAAAAGGAAACTGTCAAAAAGGGAGAAAACAGATAAAAATATTATTTTGACAAAAATTGGAGAAATACAAGTGTCCTTCGTTTCAGCTCTTTCGATTGGCCTTTTGGCCTCTTTCGACACAAGCTTGGTTTGCATCCTTCGATTGGCCTTTTGGCCTCTTTCGACACAAGCTTGGTTTGCATCCTTCGATTGGCCTTTTGACCTCTTTCGACACAAGCTTGGTTTGCATCCTTCGATTGGCCTTTTGACCTCTTTCGACACAAGCTTGGCTTGCATCCTTCGATTGGCCTTTTGGCCTCTTTCGCCTGGGCATGTGACTTCTTGTTGCAGGTTTAGTTTGTGTCTTTTGCTGCCTGCATGCTTGCAATCGAAGGCCATGACCTATTGGTCACATGTACCCCCCTGCAAGGCAAGTCTTCGTTTGGGCACTCACCTTCTGTGTGCCTGGATGAAAACTTCAGTTGAGCAAGAGCCTCCTTCGAATGCAACTTGGATTACATCCTTCGTTTTTAGCAAAAGCCTCTTTCGAATGCAACTTGGATATGTCCTTCATGTTGAACTCTAAGCTTCCTTCGAACACGGACTTTCGATTGGGAAATATGTTTGCTTCAACCCAGGTTTTGATTGGGCAATAGCTTCCTTCGAGTTAGCTTGTTTTGACCACAAGCTTCGACTGAGGCAAAGGCTTCCTTCAAACAGGTGTGCTTCGATCTCACTCTTGCATTCGACACAAGACCAAATCTCGTTTGCCAGGCTGTGTTGCGTCCAAATCTTTATATAGTCAGAAGCTTGTACAAAGGTTTTAAAATTTACCTTTTGGATACTACTATTCTGGGTTAAAGGCTACATACTATTTCTTTTCATAGAAAGTACCTTTATCACAAAAGAAGCTTTCAAACTGAATTTGGTCTGAGCACAAGCAACGTCAGAGGCCTAAGTCACATCTTCTGCACCCCACTGCTGCTACTGCCAACAGGCCCCCCACATGTATTGTCACACCACATTATTTTATTATTCTTTGCAAGGCTGGCTATGGATGAACATGTCCATTCTTTCTCTATAAATACAGGAACTTTTGCAAAGCTAGAGAGGATCTTTTGGCCATGCGAACGAATCTTCAGAAAATTCTCAAAAAAACACTAAATTTTCTCAAACACTTAAACACTCATCAAATACGTACCCAGAATCTAAACACTTATCCCTTTGGAATCTGAAACATCCATATACCTTGTTACCCTTCAAATCCAATAGGAAGAACCTCACACTTGTTCTTCTCTTTCGAATCCAGTATCAAAGACATAACCCCTGGTTCCTCCCTTCGAATCCAGAAGCATTCAAGGAAACCACTTAAAGGCCCAACACACGTTCCAGCCTCAAGCAAGGTAAGTCATTCTTAACCTTGAACCCTTCATTTCCATCATAACATGTAAATAAGCTTCCTTTTCGTTTGAAACATTGTACATACCATTGTTCCTTTCGTTTCCACCCTTTTAACATATTTTTCAGAGCTAAACTCTTTCGTTTCTGCTTTCTTTTACCTGAACTTGCTTTAACTGTTAAACTGTTTACCAAATAAATACTAGCATGGCCTCAGGCCATGTTGCCATTTAATGCTTTAAATGAAAGAAACAGGAAACAGGAAATAAGAAACAAAGCTTCTGGCTTCTATCCTCTTTCTCCAAGTTCAAACGAAAGAAACAGGAGATAGGAGTATGAAACGAAGCCTTTGGTTTCCACACTGACTTCCAGGCCCAGCCAGAGGCATACTTGCACTAAGTCCAGGCTCAGACGAAAGGCACTCCCATGTTGGTGCCAGCTTCCAATCGAAGTACATGACATGACTGGTGCCAAAGCCCAATCGAAACACAGGACCTCGCCCCTGCCAAGGCCCAATCGAAAGACAAGACCTCGCCCCTGCCAAGGCCCAATCGAAAGACGTGACTTTACTGTTGTCAGCCCCAATCGAAGGAGGACAACAGAATGCAAATCGAAGGATGCTACTGCCTAGGTCGAAATACACTCATTTTTCTTACTTTTATCTTATTTTTTCCTTCATACTTTCTATGCACTTCAATATGGTTGTAATAGTGTAGGATTTATTTTTTGCACTTTTTGTTACTTTTGTACAAATGCTAGTAACTAGGTGTGTATGGCAATATAAAACCAACAAGTAGACAACCTAAAAAATCAAAGACAAATGCATGCAATAAAACACACTTTGCACACATGCACCCTTAGGGTAATCTCACTTGTTGCCTCGGAATATAGTCATGTCCCTCGAGCATGGGCATTTAGCAAAGACCCTCGATAAAAGATCGTAGTCCCTCGATGACCCTCGATTTTACCTTCGGTAAACGATCTAGTCCCTAAAAACGACATTGCTAAAACGTCCCATATGTTGCCTTCAATGACTATACAAACGTCCCACGCCCATCCCGTTCAACATCCTAACGCAAGGTTGTTCATCAAACACAATGGTGAAACAACACTGTTAAAAGGGTTAAAACATAAGAAAGATATTTGAGTAAAATAGAGTAGATAGCTCTTAGTTACTTGATCAAACTTGCAAAACATCCTTGCCATTTTTCAAACACACATCTCCACACAATTTCAAAACAAACTTTCAAAAATATTAAAACATCTTTTCAAAAAGACAAACACCTTTGTAAAACATTCAAACGAATTGTTACAAAGGTTGCCTAGACAAGGCATCTTTTTCAAAACATTTTCAAAACCACACACACAAAGCACCATTTCAAACAATTGAAAAGCAAAGGCAAGTGATCTAAAACAAGTAACTAAGAGCCCATGGATAACCATGGATGAAAAGGGTGCTAGCACCTTCCCTTTTCATAATCTACCCCCCGAACCCACGAAAACATCTTAAAGGTCTTTCCTGTACTTTTTGACCTTTCCTTAAGATAAATAAAAAGTCGGTGGCGACTCTTGCTAAACCGAACATTTGCGCACACAAACGCAAAAACCCAAGTCAGTTCTCCCACCGTATCACATGGACCTTGAGTGATTTCCCTGGATTCTCTTGGATTCGAAGGGAGATAAACAAGTGTTATATTTATTTAACTTGATTCTAAAACCAAGAAAAGTAGAGTTGCGTTTCTTTGGTGTTGGATTCGAAGGAAAAGAAACAGGTGTTGTGTTTCTTTAGTTCTGGATTCAAAAGAAAAGAAACAGGTGTGGTCTTTTGATTCTGGGTATGAGAGTGTGTTAAGTGTTTTCTCTTTTCTTTTCCTTACCAACAAATATCTCTCCAGTCACTCCAAATCCCACTTTAGATGTGTTGTGGAACATCTCATTTATAGAAGAGTTTGGCTGAGATTTGGGGGGGGGGGGGACAAAAGAAATTTGAACAAATTGGGTATGTTGTTTTTGTAGCCTTCGAGGTGTAGTTTTTATATGCCAATTTAGTGCAAATATAGGAGCAGCATAGCAGAACTGCTTTGCAGCAGTTTTGGAGTGTTGTGGCCAGTACAGCAGGCCTGAGCCTTTGGTCACCAAGCATCTTGAATAAATCAAAAGACAAAACAAAACTTGTTTCTAATAATTGTGTCCTTCGAATGGACCGCATGTGTGTTCTCCGAATGGACCACATGCACCACTTGTGTGTTCTTCTAATGCACCACTTGTAATTCTTCAAATGGACCACCAATGTTTGTCCTTAAAATGGGACACCCATGTATGTCCTTCAAATCCACCAATGCATGTCCTTCGAATGGGCCACCAATTGTGTGTCATAGTGTAGAGACTATGTATATTAAAGGTTTTTAAAGGTGGAATCGAAGCAAGCTTTTTCAAAGGGATCCACTGCCCAGTGAATCGAAGCACGCATGAAAGAAGCCACTGCTTTGTGGGTGCTAGCATGAAGGGAAACCATTGCCTTGTGCATTGAAGGAAAGCACAGAGGAAGCTATTTCCTTATGGGTCAAAAGTAATCACAGAGGAGGCACTTGCCTTGTGGATCAAAGCAGACATGCAAGAGGTCAATTCTCAAATGAAGCTTTGTGTGAAAGTAGCCCTTGTCCAATCAAAGCTTGCATGCAGGAGACCACTGCTTTGTGAATCAAAGCAAGCATGTAAAAATCCAACGCTCAATCGAAGCTTGCATGCAGGAGGCCACTTATTTGTGAATCAAAGCCAGCATGTAAGAGGACATTGCTCAATTGAAGCTTGTATGAAGATAGCCATTATTTTGTGAATCAAAGGCAAGCATGCAGGAGGCCACTTCTCAAATGAAGCTTGTGAACCAAAGATTTCTCGAAGGGGACCAAATGCCCAATCGAACCTTATATACCAATGCTTGCTCGAAGGAGACCAGAATCGAAACCTCTGAACTAAACCTATTCGAAGAAAGTTAGAAGTCTAATCGAAACTTAAGAATCAAGTCTGCTCGAAGGAAGCTAGATGTCTAATCGAAGCTTAAGATTCAAGCCTGCTCGAAGGAAGCTAGATGCCTAATCAAAGCTTATGAATCAAAGCAAACTTGCTCTTCTCCTGTTTGATGTTTGAAATCCCAATATGATTCCATGGAAACTTGTGCAGTCTTGACCCAGTAGAAATTTTGTGAGAAAATGTCTTGAGAAAAGAGAGGGAAATTTTGGGGTACAACAGCTGCCCCTGTTCCATCTTCTTAAACCTGAAAAGCGAGTATGGCACGTTGTCGTTCATAGCTTGAATGTAGAAGATGATTGAACACTAGAGCGCCCTGAAATTTGCACTCGATGATGCGGTGGTTGATTGTGTAGGGAATAGGCTTAAAGATTCCATTTGGATAGATGATGGAAAGTTGTCGGAGATGGGCTTATATATGCCATCTAAAGGTGATTGTTGATAGAAATTAGACTAAGTCTAAGCTTAAATGTATCTTGAAGAATGCTTTTCAGAATGAAGTGTTGAAGGGGAAATGCGTTTCAGAACTCCTCTGAAGGAAATGCTCGCCAGAACTCGGTCTCTGGGGAAAATGTTTTTCAAGATTCCGTATCTGAAGGGGAAATGCTTTTCAGAACGAAGCGATGAAGGAGATGCTTTTCAGAATGAAGTGCTGAAGGGGAAATGCATTTCATAACTCCTTTGAAGGAAATGCTCGCCAGAACTCGGCCTCTGGGGAATATGCTTTTCAGGATTCCATATCTGAATGGGGAATACTTTTCAGAATGTAGCGCTGAAGTGCTGAAGGGGAAATACGTTTCATAACTCCTCTGAAGGAAATTCTCGTCATGTAGATAGTCTCCCCATCTTATTTTGGGAATTGATCTACAATCAATTTGTTCATAGATGGTTGTCCTGTCTTATTTCAGGTATTAATCTAGAACTTGCTTTTTGTTGGTCGTAGAGATAGTTGCCATGTCTTGTTTCAGGAATTAATCTCTGACCTATTTGAGAAAGAAAGATAGTTTCTCCGGCTTGTTTCCGAAGTTAATCTTCAATCTGCTCATGTAGATGGTTGTCCTGTCTTATTTCATGTATTAATTTATAATCAGTCGCTCACAGATAGTTGTCTTGTCTTGTTTCAGGTATTAATTTGGAACTTGTTTTTTGTTGGTCATAGAGATAGTTGCCCTGTCTTGTTTCAGGAATTAATCAATGACCTATTTAAGAAAGGACGATAGTTTCCCCGGCTTGTTTCAGGAGTTAATCTTCAATCTTCTCATGTAGATAGTTGTCCTGTCTTGTTTCAGGTATTAATCTACAATCAGTCGCTCACAAATAGTAGTCCTGTCTTGTTTCAGGTATTAATCTAGAACTTTCTTTTGTTGGTCGTAGAGATAGTTTCCCTATATTGTTTCAGGAATTAATCTCTGACCTATTGAGAAATGGTTGTGGTATTTATCAAAGAGGATTTTTTTGTTGATTGACTTTTCCCTACAAGGAAGACGGTTAATTGCATGAAGATGTATGCATGACATTATGATGTTCTCAAAATAAATGAGATCGTGTTGTATGCATTTATCATGTATGTAATATGATGTACGAATGTGAAATATTTGTTGAAATGTATTTTTGCTCCTTGACAAGTGTTGGGGAGCTTTGGGAAGTCAAATCTCGGAATGTTGTTAGGGATGAAGAGTATGCACATCTTCAAACCATGTTTGGAATGTTTCCACTGGGAATTCCCATTTTTGTTGTTTGAGGAGAAATCTGTTGGGGAAGAATGGCTTTGGCTTTAGAAATCTTTGTGGGGAATGTTGATTTCTACTTGAGGGAAAAGAGTTCAGGAGTTTTAGTTGTCCTTTGCTCTACTGGGGAGTTATACTCTTGATTGGGGAGAATGGAAGTTAACAACTTATTGGGGATAAAGTAGTTAACTGTTATTTGATCGACTTCCAGGCTTTGCAGCAACTCACTAGTGATAGTGGTAAACACTACTGGGGAAGAGGAGCTTTGTTGATGACTTCACTGGGGATTAGGAGTTGTGGTCCCTCAATTTGTAAAAGTCTGAGAGGAAAACTCAAGCTGGGGAATTTGTAGTTTGTTGGGGAAATAAACCCGTTTTAAGAGATTATTTGACAAAATGCTTGGGAGGTGTTTTCTTTTGACAGAACTCCTTGAGGATTCTTCTTGAGACCAACTCAACGGGGGAGAGGTTTTCCGGAGACTGAAACTCTGGCTGGGGATTGCATGGATCCAATTTTATGAGGATATCCATGAATTTCTCCTTGAGGGGTTTGTACCCTTATTCGTGAAGATTACTCTGTGGGGATAACCTTATAGAGATAACTCTGTGGGGACTTGACTGGGGATCACCCTATGAAAAGGAATTTGTGGGAATTTTTCATTTCCCCTAGTAGTAAGTGTTGGAGTACTACTAGAAAATGTTTGTTTGGCCGCACGTAACCCTTTACTGGAATTCGTGTTCTATGCCCCGAAGTGATTCAGATACAGACCTGCCCCTGGTTATTCAGCATTTCTTGAGAGATTTCTTGGAATCTTGACTTGACTGCCCCAGACAAGTTGGACAGTGACATGTCATGCCCCCTTGCTTATAGGAGATTTGTCATTGGAAGTGTCTTCCCACTTGAAATGATTCTATTCATTGTGAATTTCTGTTCATTGGATATTCGTCGTGTGAATTTCTCCGTTGTCAAACAATTATCCATATGCAAACAGCGATATTCAAACAATGCAAAGTTTATGCTTGTCTTGAAGTTTTGAAAATGCAGTTTTAACAAATAAAGAGTTTTGTAAAAACATGAATTCAACTCAGGATTTACAGTAAGTCTTATAGGAGTTAAGATACCTTTGGTAACAGTATGCTTTCGAAATAACACATGCTTCAATTAGGACTTTTGAAGGGTTGTAGCGTGGCATGGTTCACGGTTTAAGAAACAAAGGATAAAGGCTCAAAGTGTATTTGTACCCGCCCGTTCTTCATGATTTTCTCCAGTCCTATACTCAATTAATTACGCGTTTGGATTCCAATTGAATCTGGAATGGCGTTTTGGTGATGGTTCGGATACTAGAAGTTTATTTGTGAAGGAAGTTGTTTTGCAACATTTTCCATGTTGTTGAGGATTTGTAGCGACCTCTTTTTTTTTATTATCCCTGATTTTTGCATGACTTCTCTTGTTTTGAGATTACAGTCAGCGGGATGCCCCGGTTTTTCTTAAGTCTCCTTCATAGGTTTTGACTTAGTGGGCTTTTCTTTTAAGAGATAATGACTGCCTATTTGATAGGGAACAATCGTCGTCTTTTGATTCAGAAGGACGTTTTCATTGTCATTCATTGTGTATGAAGTGAAAGCTTGCAATTGAACGCACATTTAAATTAACTGAGAGACTATCCTACCCCAGGTTTCGATTAAAGGTTTCAATTTGTGTGAAAAAGAAAACTCCTACTTCTTTGGCTCAAAGGGGTTGACTAGGGATTATCTTCCTTATAACTCAAGTGTTTAGGGATTGAAAGAACGCATGTACATCGTCAGCAAGGTCTGTACAAAAGTATAATGTATGAGATTATGGCATTGTTTTTGTCATCCTCCCTCTAAAGGCTTGAAACTTTTAAGACAAGAGTTGAATATCATAAAGGGAGTAAAAAGCATAGTTTAAATGAAAATTAATGGATTAATTAAAGACAAACATATGTGTGATACGATGGCAGAACCGACTGTTATATACTGGTTTGCGTTTTTTGTTCGTAAATATTGCGGTAAGTAAGAGTCGCCACCGACTTTTCTTTTATCCAACAAAAAAAAGGGTGAAAAGAACAGAAAAAGACATTTTTCGAGAGTTTCTAAGTAAGGGGGTAGATTATGGAAAGGGAAGGTGTTAGCACCCTTTCCATCTGTGGTTTTCCACGGGCTCTTAAGTACTTGCTCATTTTGAAAACTGTTTGTGTTTGTGTGTTTTGAAAAGTTTTGTTTGCTTTATGGTAACTCTTGTATCATTCCTCAAGAGTGTGATAAAGCGTTTTTGAAAGTAGTTTTTTGAAAGTGTGTAAGTGTAAAATTTGTTTTTTGAGAAAGTACTTAAGAACAGTCTACCAACTCGAAAAAGGATGTTGTTTTCCTCCTTTCCTTCAGATAGTTCTATCCTACTATTAGTGAGTAGGTAGCCCTATCGTTGGATGTTGAGGGACTATCGAAAGGGACGTTATGGTCATCGAAGGCAACATGTATGGATATCTTAGCGTTCGAAGGGATTGTCATCATATAGGAAACATTGAGGGACAAGATCATTTTCTCGTAGGCAACTCGAGGGACGTTTAGGGACCATGATCTTTTATGATGACTTTTATACCGAGGGTCTTTGCTAAGATACCCCTACGTTCGAGGGACATGACCGTTTCCGAGGCAACCAAGTGAAAAATATCCTAAGGATGCAAGTGTGAGAAGTGTGTTTTTTCAATTATATTATCTTGAGATTAGTGATCTAATGGTTAATTTAATTAATCTTGTCATACACACCTAATTTACTAGCAGTTAATATTTAGCAGAAAATTAAAGTGCAGGAATTTAAATCTACGCTATTACAATGTTTTCAGGGAGGGGGCATTTACATGTCCAACTGGGGGAAAGAAAATAAAGAAAAGCAGTAAAGTCCTATTTTAATCTATTACATCCCATCAGCAGGTACAATATTATAAAAGAGTCGAGAATAAGATAAACACGCGTGAAAATGGAAAGAAACGTCTAACAACCAAAAAAAGTCTAAGTAAAAAAAAATCTTTTTTTTTGTTTTGTTAAGAAAACAATTAACTCTAAATTTAGTTTTAATTAATAAAATAAATATTGAATGAAATAAATCCTAATTCTAATATTTTTTTGTATTTTTTATTAAGAAAAATAATTTAAATTAAAATGAACCTAAATCTAATTGATTTTAAAATTAATAAAGTAAAGTTGAAATAATTAACCTAATTAAATTACAAAATTAATTTAAGAAATAAACTAAGTCTAATATATTTTTGTTTTTTTTATTAAGAAAAGAATTTGAATTAAATTAAACTATGTCTAGTTAATTTTAAATTGATAAAAAATAAGTTAAATTAATTAATTTACAAACTTAGAAAATAAACCTAAGTCTAATTATTATTATTATTAATATTATTATTTAGAAGAAATAAATAAAAAAAACAAATAAACAAGTCAAAAGAAGAAAAAAAAGGTTGGGCCAGACGTCAGAAATAAACAGGGGGGGTGTTGTTAAAAAAATGTTGGGCCCAATAGATAGCCCATGTATCCTGAGATCCTGTGGAGGCAGCTTCTGAGCATCCATGGTGATCCACGCATTTGGGATCCTTGGATTTGGCCTCATCATTATCCACTGGCTGGAGCTGGAGGGCGTATGGTAAGAGCTTGAGAGGCAGAGTACTGGATATGCAGTCAACAAACGTTAAATAAACAAACGCTGGACCTGGGATTCGAACCCATGTCCCTTCCCTCATAAGCGCGCTTCTTACCAACTGAGCTGGTTGTTCGAGCTGTTATACCAAACACAACAAAAGAATATAATGCAAAGAAAATAATGATTATAAAAATTAAAAAATGCGCACCTGGATTTGAATTGCCCAGTGAGGGGCTGCCACACATTCATCTCCTACCTCCCTCTGTTGTCTTAGGTAGAAATACCTATAGTGACAGATTTTTTTCCGTCACTATAAAACCTGCACGTGAAACAAGCACAAAACGCAAAATAAATTCACTTTGATGCCATGGGTTGATTGCTCTCAACCTCCATAGTAAGATGGTATCCTTGGTTGGTCTTAATTTTGAGTATTTTAAGAAACCCCAATTTTGAGCTTAGAACCCTAGCAATGGTGACGTACGATTCCAGTACCAAAACTGCAATCCAACTATTCCAGAAGCTTATAAATACTCAAATAAACAAAAATTCACGTTCAAATCATATTGATATCACATAAATTATACAAAACGGAATTAAAAAAGTGACAAACCGTGAGAGCTGGCTGGATCATTTCGTGGCATTTTAGGACTTGGTGATGGTTGGAAAGTTCCTGGGGACTTCCAGGAACGCGTCTGAGCCTTTGTTTTAGATCAAAACCACCTGCAATTTGAAATTCAATTTTACAACTTTGGAATTTTTTTAATGAAATGTGCAACAATTCTTTAGGCTTTTTGTGCGTTTTTTGAGTTGACCAGTGTGTTGTTCTTATAGTATGGAAGGAGGAGACACCATTGAATGTAAAAGATTATGGCCATAACTCATGTTTTCCAACAAGAATCCAAACAATTCAAGGCCTTCCAAATTTGTCAAAACATGCCTTATCTTTTCTTGGATGAACCCGGTCACTTGTGCACGAAGTATTGGGCCTCTAAGCAAGCAAAGACACTAGCCCACATGCCTACGCCCATTTCTAAATATTTTATACAATTTATTTTATATTTACTTGAAATCAATTAACATAAATATGTAAAAAAAAAGTTAGAAAATACAAGGCCATGCAAAAATAATATTAGAGGTCCTCTATGACCTTAATAAGATATTGGAATCTTAAAAAGTTAGGCGATTGACCCAAAAATCCAAAGTTGCTCAATGCACCATTCTTGAAATTTCCAAACTTTTCCCAACTTGGGAAAGCCATAACTTGCTCAATTTTTATCTCATGATTATGATATTTTACTTTTTGTAAAGCCCAAGATGTCTACTTAAATCCCTCTTTTGATCAATTTTGCATTTGAAGATGTTATCTTGATGTAAAAGGTCTTGGCAAAAAGTGGCTTTTGTTGACTTTCTAAAAATGACATGTAATGTATGAACTTGTATCTTTCAAATTGTGCATTTCTTGAACTTTAGAGATGAATATAAGTTGTAGGGCATTGAATTCTCTTCAAAATGAGCTTTGGTTGGAAATTTTCTGATAAAGTATGAGAAAGTTATGCTTGGTCAAAGTTTGGTTGACTTTTCCTATAGAAACCCTAATTTGCCATTTTTTACTTTTGATGGGTTAGGAGAATTTCTTGAGGAATCATGATCAACCCTTGATCAAATGATGGATATCACTTCAAAATGTTGATGTTGACCAAAAATCTTGAAGTTTGACTGTACATGGGCCACAGTTGACTTTTGACCTAGCACAGTTGATTTTCCAATACTTGAGCAATTGACTGAGCAAACTTGTTGAGCAAGGCATGAAACTCGGCATGGATGATATTGAGGACATATTAGGACAATGGAGAAAATTTTAGACCTTTGGAGCTTAACCATCTTGATGAAAATTGGAACCCTAGTTGGGGGTTCATTGCCTTAGAAGGAGAATTGTCTGGTCAATTCTTGGTCAACCTTGAGCAATTGAGAACCTCTAAGAGTATGTCTTGTGTGAAAATAGGAGGTAAAATTTTGGGGTACAACAATATACAATGCATTAATGAAATTAACCAAATTCTGATAAAAAGATAAGTGTTTGAACAAGCAAAAGAAATTACAATTGAAAATTCAAAAATGAAATGGACGCTCTCAATGATTTGGTATGGGAGCAGTGATCATATTGGGAATCTCTGGAGGGTCGAATTCAATCTCCTTGGCGTCAATCATATCTTGAATTTTGTTCTTCAGAGTCCAACAATCATTGGTATCGTGTCCCGGGCTATTTGACTGGTAAGCACAATTGGCATTGGGATTGTATTGAGATGAAGATGTATTGGGATTTTGTGAAGGGTCTCTTAGCGAAATGAGCTCAGCTTTCAGTAAATCTTGGTGTATTGTCTTTCTTGAAATTTCGTCCAATGCGTACCTTCTCGTCGTGATTGAGTAAATGTAGGATTGGAAATTAAAACTGCCTCCACTGAGTGATGGCGTTCAGTCTTAGCACTGCTTCCTGATCCGTACATTGCATTAGTCTCTTTCTTCCCAATGTACGTCTTCTTTTCAGTACTTGAAGATGCAGCCATCTGGATTTTTCTGCTTTTAATTCCGTTTTCGACTCGTTCCCCAGTTAGAATCAGCTCAGTGAACCCATCTAGAGAGCTTCCAATTAGGTGATTGAAGAAAGGTCATGTCAAAGTTCCCATAAAGATGTCAATCAGCTCCCTGTCAGTTAAGGGTCGCTGCACCCTACCTGCCAGGTCTCTCCATTTTTTGGCATATTCTTTGAAGCCCTCATTGGAACCCATGGTCATATTCTGCAACTGCACACGAGTTGGCGCAAGATCAGTGTTGTATTGGTATTATTTGTAGAAAGAAGCAGCTAGATCCTCCCAGGTGTGGATGCGAGAAACTTCCAATTGATAGAACCATTCAAGTTGAGTCCTAGCTAGACTCTCTTGGAAGAAATGTACCCAGAGCTTCTGATCACTGGTGTGTGGCTGAATATTATGGACATAAGATCTCAGATGCATCTTAGGACAAGAGACCCTATCATACTTGGAAAAAGCAGGAATCTTGAATTTCGATGGGATGACCACTCCAGAAACCAAACCCAAATCTTCAAAATCCAAACCAGGTACCCTCTGAATTTCCATGGTGTTGAGACAATCCTCTAGCTGTTTATATTTGTCATTAGCAGGAGGATATTGTTCTTCAGCATAATCAGCCTCTTCTTTGTTAGACCCCAGACTGTGGTCCCCTTCTTTTGTCTGATTGTCTCCCTTAGTTGACGGAGTTGCGAATTCTAGAGCTTGCTTTGCTGGTACTCTGAACCTCCTTCCCAAATTCAGGACGCCCACTGACTTCTTTGTCTTTTTCTTCTTGTCTTTGAGAATGGGAGTCTTCAGGTCCTCTTACCCCTTAGCCATAGCCAGTAACATTTGTTGGAATTGGGCATTTTTTGCTTGAAGATCCTTCATTGTTTGTTCCATATCCATCTTACTGAAATAAACAGTAGAAAGATAAGGAAACCTGTATGGGGAAAACCTGTCATGATATGATGCATGGTATATGGATGCATGCTTTCAAGGATCTCGCGAGGTAAACACAAAAAGATGTTAAAAGTTGAACTATGATCATAGCTTTGATTGGAGAACTTCGTATTGGTGGATGTCCTTCCACGAGAATCAAGCTCGCCATGTCATGTGGGTCATAGCCCTTGACTCAAGTTATCGTACTTTGGCCTTTGATGGCGTTTGGTTAGAGGAAAATAAATCCTCTTGCCCCTTGATGGATTTCTGGTTTATCGTGACCATGCATCACAGGCCTTTGAGATCCTTGAAATGGTTATTGAAATGATATGGTATGATGTTTATGATGTTATGTACAAGTGAACAAAGCAAACAAATCTTTATGTACAAATAATCATATACACACCAAGCAGACAAGTCCTTAGGTTTAGGCTTGCATGGAGTTTTATAGGTAAGTACCCTCTTGAAGTTTAGTTGGCTCAACCTATCCTAGAAAGTAACCGGGTTGTAGGGGATATCAATAGCACCGACCTTTATTTTAGGCATAGACTCAGCACAATCAATCTTTTCTTGCGGCCGAAATATCCCAAAAGTCCGATCTCAATGAGTGTAGCATCGAGTATCAACCAATCTTCAGCTTTACACCAAAGTCGGCTATCTCACTACTTCCTAATGGCTAAGTTGTTCAATTAAGGTTCTAAGATCAGTTAGTGCTTCATGACGCTGCTCAGCGGCCCCCATATTCTCCTTAATTCAACATAAAGGATACCGGTATCAACAAATGTGTCACACTAACGTAGCCATTTCTTTAACCATATCGATCTACGCCGTACAGTTCCATAATCTATTTATACTTACCTAAAAGGTGCCCCAGATCCGGGTGTAGGATCTTTAACAGTAACCTAAACAAAGACCCAAAAATGTAAAGCAAGCAAGTCAAACAAGGAAAACAAGTAAATATGATCTAGCTCTAAGGTAACCCCACTTTTAAGTAAGTCCCCAACAGAGTTTCCAGTTCTGTAATATGGTGGGATAACTGACTTGGTTGTTTTACGTTTGATTGCAATTATTGTAGATAGCAAGAGTCTCCACCGACTTTTCTTTTATCCAATAAAGGAAAGGTGAAAAGAAAAGGAAAGACCTTTAGAGGTGTTTTCTTGAGTTCGGGGGGTAGGTTATGAAAAGGGAAGGTGTTAGCACCCTTTTCATTCATAGTTACCTATGGGTTCTTAGTTGCTTGCTAGATCACTTGCTTTTGTTTGAAAATGTGGTTGTGGTGGGTGTATGTTTGAAAGTATTTTGCAAAATGCCTTTGTTGTGGCGAACTTTGTAATGATTCTCGTCTCTATAAGAATGCATACAAAGTGTTGGTTTTGAAAATAGTTCAAAGAGATGTTTGTTTTGAATATGTTTTGTGAGTGTAAGTGTGAAAAATGTTTTTAGTTCAAGAGCAAGCAACTACGAGCGTTTTGTGAGTGTAAGTGTGAAAAATGGTTTTAGCCCCGTCGTTGGATGTGAAGGGACGGGCGTGGGTCAATTGTATAGTCATAGAAGGCAACCTATGAGATGTTTTAGCAATTTTCGTTAGGGACTATATCGTTTACCGAAGGCAACATCGAGGGATATCGAGGGACTATGATCTTTTTATCGAGGGTCTTTGCTAAAACGCCCATATTCGAGGGACATGACTATTTTCCGAGGCAAAAAGTGAGATTACCCTAAAGGTGCATGTGTGTGAATAGTGTGTTTGATTGCATGCATTTAGTCTTGAATTTGGGTTGTCTACTTGTTGATTTTAACTCTTGCCATACACAACCTAATTACTTTCATTTTATGAAAGCAATAAAAATGCGTAAAATAAATGTCCTATGCTATTACATGTAATAGGGGATGGGGTATACAAGTTTACAAATGGGGGTTGAAAAGCAATAAAAGTCCTAATTATTACAACCATATTAAATAGCAAGAAAATGTAAATATATAGAAAATATAAGGACAAAAATAGTGTAAAATAAAAAAAGCAAAGACATCCTAGATCGAAGGATGTGTCTTTCGATTCCCACACTTTTTCCTTCTTTTGATTAGGCATGCAACATGTGTGTATCGAAGCTTACATCCTTTGATTCACACAACCTTTCCTTTCGTTTGGGCATGCGCATCAATGAGTATCGAAGTACACCCTTAGATCTACACACCTTTTTTTGTTTTCTTTTGTTTGGGACATGATGGCAGTATGGGTCGTAGCCATGCTAATATGGCATGTACAGGTTAGTCTCTAACATATATTTGGACAAGAAAATCAAACAAACGAAAGGGTAAAAAGCAAACTATTATTTACATGCTTGAAACGAAAGGGTTAAAGTCAGAGAGACTTACCTTGAATCTGAAGTTGGTGCTTCTGGACCTTGAGTGATTGCCCTGGATGCTCTTAGATTCAAAGGGAGAGAAACAAGTGTTGTGTTTATTTGACTGGATTCGAAAACTAAGAAAAGTAGAGTTGTGTTTCTTTGGTTCTGGATTCGAAGGAAAAGAAACAGGTGTTGTGTTTCTTTAGTTCTTGATTTGAAAGAAAAGAAACATGTGTGGTCTTTTGATTCTGGGTTTGAGAGTGTGTTAAGTGTTTTATCTTTTCTTTGCCTTGCCAACATATCTCTCCAGTCACTCCAAAGCCCCCCTTTAGATGTGTTGTGGAACATCTCATTTATAGAAGAGTTTGGCTGAGATTTGGGGGGGGGGGGGACAAAAGGAATTTGAACAAATTGGGTATGTTGTTTTTGTATCCTTCGAGGTGCAGTTTTTGTATGCCAATTTAGTGAAAATATGGGACCAGCATAGCAGGACTGCTTTGCAGCAGTTTTGGAGTATTGTGGACAGTACAGTAGGCCTGGGCCTTTGGTCAGCAAGCATATTGAATATATCAAAAGACAAAACAAAACTTGTTTCCAATAATTGTGTCCTTCGAATAGACCATATGTGTGTTCTTCGAATGGACCACATGCACCACTTGTGTGTTCTTCTAATGCACCACTTGCAATTCTTAGAATGGGCCATCAATGTTTGTCCTTCGAATTGAACACCCATGTATGTCCTTCAAATCCACCAATGCATTTCCTTCCAATGGGCCACCAATTATGTGTCTTAGTGTAGAGACTATGTGTGTTAAAGGTTTTTAAAGGTGGAATCAAAGCAAGTTGTTTCAAAGGGATCCACTGTCCAGTGAATCGAAGCACACATGAAAGAAGCCACTGCTTTATGGGTTCTAGCATGAAGGGGATCCATTTCCTTGTGCATTGAAGGCAAGCACATAGGAATCCATTTCCTTGTGGGTCGAAAGCAAGCACAGAGGAGGTATTTTCCTTGTGGATCAAAGAAGACTTGCAAGAGGTCAATGCTCAAACGAAGCTTTGTGTGAAAGTAGCCCTTGTCCAATCAAAGCTTGCATGCAGGAGGCCACTGCTTTGTGAATCAAAGCAAGCATGTAAGAGGCCAACGCTCAATCTAAGCTTTCATGCAGGAGACCACTGCTTTATGAATCAAAGCCAGCATGTAAGACGCCATTGCTCAATCGAAGCTTGCATGAAGATAGCCATTGTTTTGTGAATCAAAGGCAAGCATGCAGGAGGCCACAACTCAAATGAAGATTGTGGACCAAAGCTTGCTCGAAGGGGACCAAATTCCAAATCGAAGCTTGTGGACCAAAGTGTGCTCGAAGGAGGCCAGATGCTCATTTGAAACTCTGAACTAAACCTGCTCGAAGGAAGCTATAAGTATAATCGAAGCTTAAGAATTAAGTGTGCTCGAAGGAAGCTAGATGTCTAATCGAAGCTTAAGAATTAAACCTTCTCGAAGGAATCTATATTCCTAATCTAAGCTTATGAATCAAAGCAAACTTGCTCTTCTTAGATTTGATGTTTGAAAGCCTAATATGATTCCATGGAAACTTGTGCAGTCTTGACCCAGTAGAAATTTTGTGAGAAAATGTCTTGAGAAAAGAGAGGGAAAATTTTAGGGTACAACACTATCTCACCTATCTTCTCAGATATATGATATGGACCAATGAAACACGGCGTAATCTTCCTCGATTTCAGGGCTCTACCAACACAAGTTATCGGAGTAACTCTCAAGAATACATGATCATCTTTCTGAAATTCCAATGCCTTCCTTTTCTTATCATGATATATTTTCTACCGACTCTGAGAAGCTTTCATCCTCTCTTGGATCATCTTTATCTTCTCAGTTGTCTCTCGCACAATCTCATGTCCTAGTACAACACTCTCGCCCGACTCATACCAACACAAAGGAGTTTTACACCTCCTACAATACAACGTTTCATACGGCATCATCCCAATACTTGAATGGAAACTATTATTGCATGTAAATTCAATCAATGGCAAGTGACTATCCCAAGATCCTCCTTGTTCTAGCACACAAGCCCTCAGAAAATCCTCCAAATACTGGATAGTCCTCTCTATTTGACCGTCCGTCTACGGATGATACGCGGAACTCAACTTCAACTTGGTACCGAAAGCATTCTGCAAACCTGTCCAGAATTTTGATGTAAACCTGGGGTCTCTATCTGACACGATACTCAAAGGTATCCCATGCAACTTTACAATCTCTTCAACATACATCTTAGCCATCTTTTCTATAGTATGATTGATCTTTATCGGTAAGAAATGAGTCGACTTAATCAACCTATCCACTATTACCCAAATTGAATCATCACCTTTAGCAGTCCTTGGTAACCCCGACATGAAATCCATAGTAACATTGTCCCATTTCCACTCTGGAATACTCAAAGGTTGCATAAGACCTGTAGGCTTCTGATGTCTAATCTTCGCCTTCTGACAAGTCAAGCAAGCACACACAAACTTAGCAATTTCTTCCTTCATACCTGGCCACCAAAATATTTTCTTCAAATCCTGATACATTTTTGTAGCATCTGGATGAATACTCAAATCGCTTCGATGCCCTTCTTCAAGAATGCTCTTCTTAAGTTCTAAAATATCATGAACA
Organism: Vicia faba; assembly: GCA_948472305.1. Classification (NCBI taxonomy): domain Eukaryota; kingdom Viridiplantae; phylum Streptophyta; class Magnoliopsida; order Fabales; family Fabaceae; genus Vicia; species Vicia faba. The sequence continues at coordinate 304,805,515 of OX451735.1, read as the reverse complement.
CATACCCTATTACCAAGTCTCATCACACCACTTTCGTCCACTCGGAATTCACCTCCTTTACCTTGGTTAATCAACATTAGTCGATCCACCAAACTCAAATCAGACTTCTGACCTTCTCAGATCTCTTCAAGAAATCCACTCGTCGGTCTCAACATTCCCATATTCACACTATTGGATGTCTCTTAGCATACCAAGCTCATGTATCTAAACTGTTCGATCATCTCTAACTCTCGAACCATAAGCATTGACATATGCAAAGATTTCCTACTCAAAGCATCAGCTACTACATTTTCTTTACCAGGATGGTAACTCAAATCAAAATCATAATCCTTTAGCAACTCGAGCCATCTTCTCTGCCTCATGTTCAACTCCTTCTGATCAAACAAGTATTTTAAACTCTTATGATCACTGAACACTTCAAATTTAGAGCCAAAAAGACAATGTCTCCAAATTTTCAACACAAACACCACAGCCGCCAATTCTAAGCCGTGCGTAGGATAATTCTTCTCATGAACTTTTAATTATCTGGAAGCATAAGCAACAACTTATCAGTTTTGCATTAGCACACCACCAAGACCCATCTTAGAAGCATCATAATAAACTACAAAGGATTCATTCGGATTTGGTAAAATCAATACTGGAGTAGTCTTCAATCTCTTTTTTGGCTCCACAAAACTTTCTTCACATGCAACATCCCACACATAAGCTTGCCCCTTTCGAGTCAACTGAGTCAATGGTAATGCTAACTTAGAAAATCCCTCTATGAATCTTTGGTAGTAACCTGCTAATCCAAGAAAACTTCGAATCTCAGTTGCAGGCTTCGGAGTTTCCCACTGTAACACTGCATCAACTTTAGAAGGATCTACCGTAATTCCACCACTATAAATCACATGGCCAAGGAAACTCACTTCCTTCAACCAAAATTCACACTTTGACAGTTTTGCATATAATTCCTTCTCTTTCAATATTTGCAACACAGATCACAAATGCTCATCATGTTCTTATTCTGACTTTGAATAAATCAAAATGTCGTTGATGAAGACCACTACAAACTTGTCCAAGTACTTCTGAAAGATACGGTTCATGTATTCCATGAAAACACCTGGCGCATTTGACACACCAAACGACATCACAATATATTCATAGTGGTCATACCTTGTTCTAAAAGCTATCTTTGGGATATCATCTGGCTTGACTCGAATCTGATGATAACCCGACCTCAAATCGATCTTGCTAAAGACACTCGCACCCATAAACTGATCCATCAAATCATTAATCATCGGAAGTGGATACTTATTCTTAATATTTACTTTATTCAATTGTTTGTAGTCCATGCATAACCTCATACTACCGTCTTTCTTTTTAACCAACAACACCGGAGCACCCCATGGAGAGACGTTCGGACGAACAAACTTCTTCTCTAACAATTCTTCTAATTGTTTCTTCAATCCATTCAACTCTGAAGCTAACATCCTATAAGGACCCATCGACACTGGACTTGTACCTGGTATTAAGTCCACAGCAAATTCAACTTCTTGCTCTGGAGGAAGTTCACTAACGTCGTTCGGAAATACTTCTAAAAATTCATAAACAATAGGTAACTCCACACTTGCAGTTTAACGATCAACTTCTAATGATGCGAACAATGAAAACATCAAAGCTTCATCCTTCAAAAGCTCATCTACTTGTTTAGCAGACAAAAATATCAGCTCTCACTATTACCAAACTTGGGTAATCTTACCGTCTTATTATAATAGTTAATATGAACATAAATGAATTCCAACCAGTTCATTCCCATAATAACATCAGTTTGGTGTAAGGGTAGACACACCAAATCCATCACAAATTTCTTGCCATAGATAGATAAAGGACACTCCAAACAAACAATAGTAGTAATAACTGAACCTTTATCCGAAAGCCCCACTACCATTCCTCCATTCATATCAGACAATTTTAATCCCAACATAGTAGCACAGTCAAGCGAAATAAACGAATGAATAGGACCAGTATCCATAATAGCAATTAACTCAGTATTGTTAATAAAACAAATATCTCTGATTAGATTGTCTTTATTGTCAACCTCAACACCATTTAAAGCAAACACTCTGCCACTAGTTGGAGCAGCTACATATTTCTTGGGTTTCTGACACTAGGTACTGATGTGACCTTTCTCACCATAATTGAAACAAGTTGGACCTTCATTCTTGCACTCAGTATTGCAATGACCAACCTTGCCACACTTGTAACATCTTAGCACTTTATTAGCACAAGCATTAGCACGGTGGCTGGCTTCGCCACACCAGTAACACTTCATAGAAACGAGAGCTCCTCCCCCACTTGGCTTCTTCTCCTCATAAGCTCTCAGCTTCCCTTTATCAGCTGGAGCAGCATACGACTTACCACGATCTTAATTCTTCCCTTTCTTCTCATTATAATTATTATAATAAGAAGTTATGTCTCTACTATCTTGATCAAAGATCCTACACTTATTCACCAACTCAGGAAACTGACAAATCTACAGATACCCAATACCTTGCTTGATCTCTGGACGCAGTCCATTCTCAAACTTAATGCACTTCAACACCTCAGCTGTTTGAATGTTATAGTGCAGACAGAATTTCACTAGCTCCTCAAATCTAGCCGCATACTCAGCCACTATCGAATTTCCTTTCCTCAGCTCAAGGAATTCAATTTCCTTCTTACCATGCACATCTTCCGGAAAGTACTTATCCAGAAAAGTAGCTCTGAACACAGCCCAAGTAATCTTTGTACCCAGAATCTCCATCCTCTGGTGCACATTATTCCACCAGTCTTCAGCTTCTCCCTCCAGCATGTGAGTACTGAACTGCACCTTTTAGTCTTCCGTACAAATCACCACTCAAAAAATCTTTTCAATACTCTTCAGCCATGCCTGTGCACCATCAGCATCGTGCCTGCCCTTGTAGATCGGTGGGTTGTTCCTCTAAAATCTTCCCTAAGCACGAGCCTCATCATCATCCCCTTCATTCTGGTTCTACTGTCCATGCTAGTTCTGCCTTTCCTGAGCCATGGCTTCCAAAGCATTAACAATCGCGTTATCATTTCTCCATCCATCCATAACTTTGCGCATAGACAACCAACATTAGAAACATCAACACATCGATAGTATTCAGATACTAATCAATTAATAGGGAATAGACATCATATAAATCCTGGTCGGATGAACCGACCTGCTCTGATACACTAATGTAACACCCTTCTAAACCCAACAGAATATTCATAATTATTTAAAATAATATCAGAGTAATACAACAAAATGGCGTCACATTTTATTCGTGAAATAATCGTACGTGCTAGTCTCACTCCGTAACACGGGTTTTCAAAATTATTCATGACATATGCATTATCAATGTTTCATATACTTGCAGCGGAGTCATAGTTCAGACAAGTTTCATTAAAAACACTTCATAGTTCCCCATGATTCATGGTTCACAATTCCACACAACTTAAACTCCATGGAAATAATTTAAATGTCATAACAAAACAAGAACGAAATATTTTTCAAAACAAAGTGTTCCCCTCCCTGATGTTACATATCAGAGCAAGACCTTCTAGACACAACAGAAATAAATCACACTCAAAAGCTATTCTTCCAAGCCTTTAGGGACTACTATGGATTACCTGCATGTTATCCACGTAGAGGCAACATTCAAGCAGACAGAGTGAGTTTATCACAATCATTATGTAAGATGTAAGTAATAGACATAGCAGAATAAGCCTAAAGTATCACAACATGACCTCAGCATTATTATATTCCAAGTATATCAACAATCATACAGATTTAACAATGCAATACAATATCATCAATTCAAGAACCATGCAATGCCACATAAGATGTAGTGCAAGGACATAGACTCATGCATGTGGTACCAATTCTTCTTGATGGACACTGGGCCATCACCCTCCAAAGACCCCAATCATAGGATCGATCCCCACTTGGAACCGGAGCAAATCATAGACATCCCAAATCCATACAATGGAATTGAGACCAAATCACTGGAACAACATCCTAAATCATCAAACGGACCAAAGTTGTCCCATGAATGCATGATGCACAACAACAAATATAAACGACCACAATCAGTCATATGCATCATCATTCATGTATAATCAACATTATACATAAACATAATCATGTATACTCATATAATCATCGTTTATACTCATGAAATCAAGATATCGTCAGAACATCATCACAATATCATAATAACAACATATCACCATAGTTAAACAAATCGTCATTGCAATTCAACACGGGGTGTATATTTTTACTCTAACTAAGTTCTCATGAAAATACTCCTAAGTCTTCGTTTTATTTCACCTAATTATAGTATACTATGTTAGCTACACACAACTTCGAATGACACTTCATTCTGTGCTCTAGAACTAAAGTTATGCTCGTTTCTAGATTTCAATCCAACATTCCAGATCTGCCTCCCATCGCCCGGCGAAACCCATCCATCGTCTGACGACACATCACAGAAACCAACACCCCATTTCCTTCCTTGGCCCGCCCCACCTTTGCTTAGTGAAACACCGTCGCCCAGCGACACGGAACCCATTGCCCGACGATCCTCTGCTTACAGGGTTTTCCTATTTTGCGATTCTGCATTGTTTCATACCACTTTTCCCGCGATTTCAGTATGCTATAGGCCCTAAAACACTATCCAATCATGGGGAACCATCATTTAACAATAATTTGATAAAATACCTCAATTATACAACCATTACAGATCATCCATCATCACAATTCCATCAAATCTTGACCCAACAACATCAAATCACCATTGTCAATACTAAGGGCAAAATCTTACAACTATCTATCACTTAGATCAAACATAATAATCATATAAAAACCCCTTACCTTATTGTTTCGAGTGATTGATTATGTTCTTCGTGCCTCTTACAGTGATTCTCCAACCCTCTGTGCTCTAGCCTCTTCTCTTGCTCTTCTCCCAATATTCTGATCATACAGAATGAACCGTATCACTCTCTATATTTCTCTCTTATCACAAGGACCCCAAATTTCGTCCTTAATTTCCCTCACTTAGTCACCCTCTATTTACCATCACGTCCTCACTCTTCCTATTAATTACCAACATACCACTCTAACTAAAATAACTCTATTTAAATAATTATTCCTATTATTCTATTCTAGATAATAACCCAAATAGTTACCAAATAACCATCTAATTATTTCAATGCATCTAATCCCTTCATTCATATCACATGTTTCACATCATAAGCAATCATATGCCAACACATTACACATATAATCCTATAAAACATCAATTATTTATAAACACTCCTAATAATTCATTAAATAAATAACTTCTAAAAGTTGGGGTGTTACAGGGACTCCACGAGACGGGGGATATGTTCTCCATCCCCATAGTGTCTTCGGAGGAACTTTATTCCTCATCCTCGTCTCTACGGGGGAAATTTCCCCTCTTTGAGGCCCCAAACAGGGAATCTCCGCGGAAATCCCTAATAACAGGTGCAAATTGGCATCCCTACGTGCAATCAAAAATATGTATCTAAATTTGAAATTAGTTTTAATTTTAAAATAAATAATAATTATATAAACTCAATTGTATTAAAATACAAAGAGAGAAAAATTGATTTGTGAGATGAAAAGAGAAATACTTAAAAATAAAGATTTTATCTTTTAAATGAAAATAACTATTGATTAAAATAAAATATGTATTGTGTTGATAGTGACACATGAAATATAAAGTTTATTTGATATAATATAAAATGTATTTATATACATATGTAAATTTGAAATAAATTACTTAATTATAAAATAGTTTTTAATTTTAAAATGTGAAATGAAAAAATAAATATTTAAAAATATTTTTTTTATCTTTTAAATAAAAATAATTATTAATTAAAATAAAATATGTATTATGTTGATAGTGACACGTAAAATATAAAATTTATTTGATATAATATAAAATATATTTATATGTATATATAAATTTAAAATAAATTACTCAATTATAAAATGAAAAATAGTTACAGAAACTTAATTGTATTAAATAGTCATGTAAAAAGAAAAAAATTGTGAGATGAAGAAAGACAAATTGAAATGATATTTTAAAACAAAGATTTTGTCTATCAAACAATGCAAATTATTGATTATAATAAAATAGACATTATGCTGATAATGATATGTGAGGTACAAATGCAAAATTGGTAATAATGTAATTAATTATAAAATAAATAATAATTATATAAATTTAATTATATTAAATAATCATGTAAAATAAATAAATCGTGAGATAGAGAAAAAAATATTTATAAAAATGGATTTTTCTCTCAAATTAAGATAATAATTGATTAAAATAAAATAAAAATTATATTGACATTGACTCGTAAGATAAATAAATTTTTAATTTTGTTAAAATAAAAACAAATAAATTATTAGTAATTTCAGTGATAATAACTAAATAGAAAGAAAAAAGTAAAAATGAAAATGAGAACATGTGGGAAAAATGTGAAATCCATTTTTAATTTTAATCAAAAGAGATAATGTATGTATGTATGTAATATTTAATTTTGATTTAATTGATAAAGTTAAAATGAATGTAATATGTCATGTTAGAAGATGAGAATGAAAAAAATATTATTTGATTACTTAAATATTTTTTTGTTAGTATAAATAATTTGTGGTGAAAGAATAACTTAAGAAATTTATGTCATTAATTTGATGGTGAATATAATTGATTCTATCATAATTGATTTTGATATAATTGATTTTAAAATAATTGAGTTGAGAAGAATTGATTTATATTTTAATACATTTATGTAAAAGTGAGTTAAACAATAAATTTTAGTGTAAAAATCACTCAGAGTCAATTTTACATGTAGAAGTTACAAATTTTATTTTTGAATAGAATCAATTCTGGAGGTAGAATCAATTCTACTTTTGATAAATCAAACATCTCAAAATTATTAAGAATCAATTTTACATTTCTAAAATTGATTCTGAGATTTGTAGAAATCAATCCAAACATGCACTTAATCCTAGTTAGGTACTTCGTTCGTCTCATAATAACTGTTTTATTTATACTTTTTCATGTTTCAAAATAAATGTTTATTTAAAATATTAATATTATATTTTTTCATTACTATATCAGGAGTATTTATTAATTTTCATATTTTTCAACTACTCTACTAACTATAATAAATAAGAATGTTTTAGTAAATGATATTAATTTTATCATTAAAATTAACACATCTAATCGTTTTCTTAAAAACTACACAGAACTCAAATTAAAAACTTACTATGAGACGGATAGAGTAATAAATTTAGTTTTCTCTCTTTATTGTTTTTCCTTGCTCCCCCACATGGCTTGAGCCCACCCAAATAATTAGGTCAATATCAATGACTATTGGCTTGTGTTCACATTCCATACGCTTTGTCCCCTTAAAATCAAAACATAATTTAACATCTATTTAGAATCATGGAACTAAAAGAAAAAGCATGTCTACTAGAAGTTAGAATTTCAAACTTCTTAAAAATCATAGTAGATTATATTGAAAAGTGTAATCACGGTAGAAATAATTGTATCCAAACCAACACTAATGTCTATTGGAGGTCATAAACCTTAACATAGTTTACCACTAAAAAATACTAACAATTCAACTTTAAGTTTTTCAACAAACCTTTTGAGACTTGGGGAGACCAAGTCGAGTCAAAAAAGAAGAATGCAACTAATATTTCGGAATTTGTTGGTAATGTTGATCGTGAATGATTCATGAACAATAATAATCATTTGATTTAACTCATATAGAGTCTAATTTTTTAGGTGCCTAAATTCAATATTAGTTGTCCCACCATTATATAGGCTCGTAGCAAGTTTCAACGGAAGTGTCCATCATTTGAAGTTTGTATAAGTGTGTTGAATTTAAGATTTTTACGTTTTGTCTTTAAAGCCCTATTTTATTTTCAGAATTTCACCATTTTACTTATATAAATAGCGAAGCATGATTGTAATTAGGAGGGAAAAAGTACTTGATTTTAAGAATGATAGGAAAAACACTTGATTTTAAGAGTGATTAATTCTACGTCCCACCATCATGTTAGAAACATAAAATAAAAAATTCATTAATGATGATGAAGAAAATTCATATAAAAGGAACAATGTTATCATTGCAATTTATCATCTTTGAAATGTGTACTTAAAATTAGGTTTTTTTATAAAATTTACTCTAAAATTCGAATCTGAAATTTCAAAAGGAACATATTTTTATGATTTAAATTTTTATTATTAAACTATACACATTTAAAATTAAATTGGTTGATGTATGGTGTTGCATGGTAATTTACTTATTTATTTATTATTGATTATTAATATATCGGTTTTCAAGGATAAAATTTTATTATTAAAATCACGTGAGTTAAAAAAATTGATAATAATATTAAACATGTTAATATTCGTTTAGATTTTAGAATGAATTTCATTGATTAATAATTAAAATTATATAAAAATAACATGTAAATAGATAATAAGTAGTGTCGCTATTTTTTTTAAATAACAAAAATAATTTTTGTAAAAACTTTATTTATTATTTTAGAAGACATAATATTATTATGAATAATCTTTTGTTTAGTTAATATTATTTTTCTAAATTTATTCATTAAAGGAAGATTGCAAATTAATCATGTAAAATAAATAGAGTACATTGGTAAAAAAATTAAAGATGATCTTATTAAAAAGAGGCAAAATATTTTTCTCAAAAAGAGACTTATATTTTTACAAACATATCAATTGCCATAAATAAATACTTAAATTTAATAAGTATAAAATAATAGAATTTTTTTTTAGAATAATCAAGTATTAAAAAAAAATCGCAAATAACCATGTTTCAAATGACTCTCCAAAGGAGGAACCATCTCACTTGGCGCCTCCTCTCTCTTTTAGCAAAGTGAGATGGCGCCTACACTTTAAAAGTGAGAGGAGGCGCCATCTCACTTGGCTCCTAGGGCAAAATGTTGTTTTTATAAATAATTTGTCCGTTTCTCCGTCATTTCTCACATTTTTTCGCACTGTTTTATTGTTTTTTACTCTGTGATTTGCGTCATGACATCGCCCATGATTTTTACCAGAGATGGTTACGTCATCTTCTTCGCCACAAAACCTCCAATAAAAATGAAATTCTGGCACATTCACTCCATGGAGCGTCTGAAGCAGGAGTTGATGCGATGGCTAGATGGAGACATCGTGGAGGGGAAAAAATTAGAAGGATTCAGCGAAGACGAACAACAACCTCACATGTGACAGGAAGACCTAATGTTTGGTTGGAGGAAGTCAAAACAAACATCGACGTAATATTGATGATGCATGGGTCAGATGATATTGTTTTAACAGTTGTAATTTCGTAGACAGAATATCGTGTTTTTTTCTTGTTCGCGCAATGTTTATTGTAACAAATACTGTTAATGAAAAACCTTAATGTTTACAACATAATAAAGGAAAGATTTTATGTAATACAATTTTTATGTGGTTGAGGCAGTAGCCCAATTCGGATAATTTTTGTGATTGTGTCCGACTTGACGACATAAACCACACTTTCTTTCCAGCTTGTCAAGGGAGTCCATTTCGGTTGTGATGCGTTTACTTTTGGGACGACCCTTTTTATTCATTCGCATTTGGTCATTGTGCCATACTATTTCGCCGTCGTATGCAGGCCAATAATCTGGTTTTACTACCAAAGGGAAGCTATTGTTGTAAACGTTGAGCAACGTTTCAGATTTGTAAATGTGTGACAGAAGTTGTAGCGCGTCTTGATGAGTATAGGCACACACGACAATGACATGAGAGCAAGGCATGCGAAAGGCTTGAAACTTGCCACAATCGCACCAACGAGAAGGTAGTACAACCCTATATTCTTATCTAGGCAGGCTCTCGTTATGGTCGATTGTCTCTTTCACAATGAAGTTGTGGTTGTGTCGGTCAAACCGTATAACCATATGGGTGTTGGCTTTGGCACTTTCTGCCTTAATGTACTTCATGCAGCTTTCACTCCATAGTTGTCCAGATTGCAACACCGCATTCCACATTTCACCTCTTTTGGAAAACAACGAAGCCATCCTAAAATATGTTGATTTTACCAAAGCAGTGACCGGGAGGTTCCGTATGCCTTTGAATACCCCATTCATCGATTCAATTATATTTGTTGTCATGTGGCCCTATCTTTGGCCATTGTCGTATGACCTAGTCCATTTTTCTACCAAAATATTGTCGATCCACCTACCGGCTTCTGGATTTGACAAACGGATCTCGTTGCGATAATATTTGAATGTTGGTTGTGTCAATGCATATCCCGCATTCATAATCTCTTTCCTTAGTATTTTGTCTTTGATCTCCCTCGTGAAATTTTGGACGATATGTCTAACGCAATAGACATGCATAGAAGGAGGGTCATGCCAACCGTTTGCAGGATTATTATATGCACTTTCAATGGATGCATATATATCCGAGATCAAATAGAGATCTGGTTGAGGAGCCACGTGTGTTCACAGATTTTTCAGAAAAAAGCTCCAAGCACCACCAGTCTCCCCCTCGACTAGGGCAAAGGCAATTGGGAAAATTTTGTTGTTGCCATCTTGCGCAACTGTCATCAGTAGCGTGCCTTTGTATTTCCCATACAACTAAGTCCCATCAATTTGTATAATTGGTTTGCATGACGCAAATCCTGTGATGCAAAGTTAAAATTCCCAAAACACTCGACTGAATGTTCCATTTCCATTGAGTTGACTACCATCCGGGGCGTATGCTGGCACTGTTTCCAGAATGTAAACAGTACCCAGAGAATAAGTCTGGAGTGCATTCAGGTAGCGAGGAAGTTCTTGGTATGACTCCTCCCAGTTTACATATACCTTTTCAATCTCCTTGGTCTTTGCTAACCACGCCTTTCGGTAAGATGGGGTGTAGTTAAAAACCGTAGTTATGTGGGGGATTATGGTTTTCACCTTCAAAGATGGATCGTTGCTTACGAGTGGTAGGATTTCTTGACAAATGAGATCATAATTAAGTTTTAGATGATCATGTGATTGAGTAGAACTGACACAAGTGTGGGTAGACATGTAACCTATGACCCAAAAATCACCTCTTAATCTCTATGATGCAGTGAGCTTGAACATACAATCAGGGTGGACACACTTGATCTTGTACCTTTCTGGATTTACACGGTCCACCTTAAAATCGACCGAGTTAAGCATGTGGAATTTTTTGATGGCTCTGATACATTCTTATCTGTTACTAAATTTGTCTTTCTCTTTTAAGTTTTCATCCGACTGTATATACAGATTGAAAAATAAATCAGAAGACGGTTCATCTCCGCCCATGTTGAAGTTTGTCATGTGCGGAGGTGGGGTGTAGATCTCGTTTGCAGGAATACCAGGTATCCCTTCGTATTCGGAATCATCATTGACCATTTCGTCAAACTCCAACTCGTCATCTTCTTCTTCTTCATCAACTGCATCTACTTCTGCTTGTTCGGCCTCCAAAGGATCAACCGCTTGTGACAGCTGAGGCTCTCGCAGCATAATGTACAACTCAATAGAGTCATACCCAGAATACTCATGACTGGAAAACATATTCTGAAGATCTTCGCCATCTTGAACCTCAACCTTATAAAGTATTATTTGGTTGTTACCAAAAAAAACTGGATTCTGATAAAATATTTGTGTCACGGGGCCTCGTCCAAGTTTGGCCTTCAATCGTTTTTTGAAGTACAAGAAATTGGCTTTCCTGTTTAAACAAAATAGGATGTTGTCTGTGTCTCTAAACAAAAACCCAGAGGTGGGATAAATGTATGTCTCACCGTTGAAATGTGCACTGATGACATATTGGGGTGCAGAGGCCATTGTGTATGACTGTTTGAAGGTTTGAAGATTGGAAGGTTTGAAGTTTATGAGTTATTTGCAGGAATTTTTGAATGTCCTAGTGTTTGAGAGATTAAGTGAATCAGTATTTTGATAAATGTAAGACTAAATAGGTCAACTGAATTTGAATTAACCAAGGTTGTAACCTCTAAGGCTCCTCCCATCACGTTCAATAGTGTTACATGCATTCAGAGATGCCTTCTCCAAGGCTGTCACCTAGCCTGCGCATACTCTGCAACCCATGCCACCTCTTATTCGCCAATGGAGATGGCGACACCTTTCAATTTTGTACTCTTTCGCCAAGCCCAATGGCGCCTCCCTTCACGTCCAATCGTGTTACATGCATTCAGAGATGCCTTATCCAAGGCTGCCACCTAGCTTGCGCCTACTCTGCACCTACACTGTAACCTCTAAGGCTCCTCCCATCACGTCCAATAGTGTTACATGCATTCAGAGATGCCTTCTCCAAGGCTGTCACCTAGCCTACGCCTACTCTGCAACCCATGCCACCTCATATTCACCAATGGGGATGGTGACACCTTTCAATTTTGTACTCTTTCTCCAAGTCCAATGGCGCCTCCCTTCATGTCCAATCGTGTTACATACATTCAGAGATGTCTTCTCCAAGGCTGCCACCTAGCCTGCGCCTACTCTTCACCTACATTGTAACCTCTAAGGCTCCTCTCATCACGTCCAATAGTGTTACATGCATTCAGAGATGCCTTCTCCAAGGCTGTCACCTAGCCTGCGCCTACTCTGCAACCCACGCCACCTCTTATTCGCCAATGGGGATGGCGACACCTTTCAATTTTGTACTCTTTCGCCAAGTCCAATGGCGCCTCCCTTCATGTCCAATCGTGTTACATACATTCAGAGATTCCTTCTCCAAGGCTGCCACCTAGCCTGCGCCTACTCTGCAAGAGTGATACTTATCATGCATGCATGCACCCACTTACCAGCTCACTTACTTTATGAAATTTTTTTGCCTATAAATACAGAGCATTACATACTTCTCTCGCATCTACAATCGTCTCACTCTCTGCTACAAACTCTTTCATAATCTCTTATAATTTCAAACTCTTTCATAATCTCAGGAATTTTCAACAATGACTCTTCTCACAATGGGCGATTCTCACAGAGGCATAAGGGACAACATTGCAGCATTTGTAAGTTTCTTTTATAGTTATACATTTTTCATACTTCTAGTAATGCTTTATTCATCTTACTTAATCTTACACCTTTTACATTATTAACTTAGGATACCAAAAGATTCAGAATCCGGTCACACAACTACCTTACTCCAGACCCATTGATCGTACCATATCTGGAATACGCAGGTTTTGGAAACGTTATAAAGATTTCCAACTGCACAATTGATTCAAAGTTCATACTTGCAGTGTTGGAAAGGTGAAGACCAGAGACCCATACATTTCACCTACCAATAGGTGAATGTACCGTCACGCTAGAGGACGTGTACATATTATTGGGTCTCCCTGTCGACGGTAAGGCCATTAACGGGTCGGTTTAACAACCCAATTCTCTGTGTGAAGAATTGTTGGGCAGGGATATGGTTGACGGTGGTGGTGCGAGAGGTCAGGGTATACTACTAACTGAGCTAAAAAATCATTATGCGACTCTGGAATTAAACGAAAATTCCTCCGAGCTAGCCAAGGTGATAAAAGTTATAACTTATATAATGATACTATTTTGAACCTTTTTATTTCCCGAAAGTGCGAGAAATAGTGTAAATTTTATGTATTTAAATTTACTTAGAGACTTCGAAAAAACTAGAAAGTATAGTTAGGGTTCTGCTGTTTTAGCCCACCTATACAGTTCCTTGTGTAAAAATGCAATCAAGGAAAAATGTACATTTTATTGTTGCGCTTTTTTACTTCAAGCCTGGGGTTGGTGGAGAATGGAGTCCCTAAACTCCATCAACAATGACACATTCGTTTTCCCATACGCAACAAAGTAAGTCATCAAGTTATATCATTTATTACTATTCATCTCTTCACCAAATATATGATAAAAATAAAATATTTTTCATTTCCTTTAGGTATTACGTGAGGAGTATGGATTACGGCAAGAATTCAAGATTCAATGTCGCACTATACTGTAATCTATTGGATCACTTTGGTCCGAATGATGTACGTCGTACCTTTCAACTTTTTTACTTTTAAATTATTTATATATTACGTTTTCATTAACCTAATTTAATTTTATATGCAGTTTGTCTAGAGACCATATTTGGGTATGGGCCATGAACCAAACCCCGAGGATGCAGCAATTTGGAGCGCAAAGACTGCAATCATACGGTTCAATGTTGTGGAGATGCACCACAGTGACCGTGTGAAGATGCAGTTTGGAATGCATTGAGAGATACTCAGCGATCCGACTTGTTTGTCCCTGTGGCATCTCAAAAGGGTCGACGCCCAATAGGGTCTTACCAACTGGAAAGACTTTGCTCCAGAATGGTGTAAGATGTAGTAGAGGCGTCACCGACATGTCTTGCAATTCTCGGTTTTCCTCAACCATGGTAATATGCGACACACAGATCAGTATTTATCTTGGTACAGATTGGTTAGTACTCCTGAAATGCACGTGTCTCATCCAAGGTATTTGGTTGACCCACGAACACAATGGGCACAACCCTCATTTCCCCAACAATAAACCCAACACACATCAACCTCCCACCAACCCCCCGGACGAAACAGAACCACAAACACCCAACCACAGTCACCAGCACAACACAATTACACCCCCATGCCCCACAACCAACCACAATCACCACCTCAGTACCAATACCCCCAAATGCCTCACACTCAATCACAATTTCAATCACAATACCAACACACCCGCATACCCCACACACAATTTCAGTCTTCTGCATATCCCAATATGGGCCCCTCAACATCCAACCTTAGCCTTGATCTAGGAATGTCGGAAGATTATGAACCAACCGACCCAACTTACCATCAACCACAATATCACCAAACCACCCAACATTCTCAATATCAAACACCCCAAGATCCATTTCCTTTCTACCCCCCGTACTCAGACGACCAATGCTACAGACCAACCATGGAACCCCACCCACCGACAACACGACCAAACTTTGAGGGTATGGGTAACTGACTGTACCAAAGCAGATCTTCTAGATATGGAGATCTGACTGATTTCATGGATCCGAAATGCATTGACTTCGTTGGGCCATCAACCCTGCCACAGCAGGAAACGCGACGAAATCCAGCACGGGAAAGGCGAGGACAGGGATGCAGAACCGGGGACCATTATCGGGTTTCGAGGGACCACTAATTAATCTGTTTTTTTACGTAATACTTATTTGTGTAATCATATTTTATAAATAAAAAGTCAATTTTATTGATCCTATATCGAATACGTAATGCACCGCATTGAAAAAAAAACGCGAAAATTATCCTAGAAAATGCACTAAGGCGCCATCTCACTTGGCTTAGGGCAAGCCCTAAGCACCTAGGCGCCAAGTGAGATGGCACCTCCCCTGAAAAGTAGGTGTAGGCGCCAAGTGAGATGACTCCTCCTTTCGAGTGTCGTCTGAAACATGATTATTTGCGTAATTTTTTTTTGAAACATGATTATTTACGATTTTTTTTAATACATAATTATTTCAACAAAAAAAATGTAAATTGTATAATGATCATTTATACGAGTTTAATTAATAGATATACAATAACAACTACGATATTTCACTTATTTATTTGTAAAATAGATAAATTTCAACTATTAATTTATTTGGCTAAAGAAAACATAAAATAATGTATACGATATTAATTAAGGACAGAGGACGTAAGAAGAAAAAAAACTCGGTCTTCGATGAAAACACGGTTGATTGATTGTTAGTGCAACTTGTAGAAAACAAAAAACAAATAATTTAGTAAACATAAGATACATAAACAATTTTCTTAAAGTTTGAACTAAAAAATAAAATAGTATCATATTCATGGGTGAAAATTCAAAAATAAAGTAGATTTCATACTGATATGAGGGGGCCCTCAATCTCACTCATGAATTTAGAACCATCTTTTTTTTCAACAATTCCTTTATCTTTAAAGTTGACCCATAATACTCTTGGACTCCAAATTAAAAATAAAATAGTATCATATATTGTTTTTCTTAATATTTTAATCCTTTTACAAAAAAAATAATTATTAGTCCTCCAATATCAATTAAAGTAAATTTTGTATGGTCTCTAATTATTTGTTAGCTATTTTAATTACATGACATTTCAAAATTTGTTCAATCACTTACCACATCATTAAACTTAAATTATTATTTATTTTTAATTTTGATTTAATATTTTATTTTTTCAAAAATATTTTATTTAATTTTAAGGAATAAAAGAATTAAGAACCTATTCTTGAGTTGCTATGTCATTTAATTGAACTTATTATTTTCTGATTTATATTTTTAATAATTGGAAAAATATTTATTAAAATTAAATGATATAAACATGGATATTCATCTTCTTCTCACGTTTCTCCATCTTTTTCAAATTGCATCAAACTTAAATCTAAATTGAATTGGTTTTGCATTCTCTCTTCTTCTTCCATCTAAATTCCTTCTGAATTCTAGGTTGCTTCAGATACAACATTAATTTTGCAAAACAGAATCATAATTCATTTATCTCTCTCTGATAATCGTTCTGGTTAGAATTAAAACCACAATCACTTACAAAACCTAGCTTATGTAAACAACAACAAACCGTTAATCGTACGGATCAAATCAAAATTCACAACTTAGGATGAGAAATTGAGAATTAGCTGAATGGGATGTGAATTGGTAGATGCGTATGGAAAATCTTGAATTTGATAATGGGATCTTAGGGATGAAAGGGAACGAGATTGAGTGTGATAAAATATTTTTTTATTCTTTAAAATTAAATAAAATGTTTCTGAAAAAATAAAATATTAAATTATAAATTAAAAATAAATAATAATTTAATTTTTAATGACTTGGAAAGTGACGAGATAAATTTTGGAGTGTCATGTCATTAAAATAATTGACAAATGATCAGAGACTATGTTAGGAATATGATCCTTGATTTAGTAGGACAAGGGAATCCTCCTTAGAATTTAGAGAGAGAAGAGATTTATAATTTGTTCTGCCCTCCATTTAAGTAAAAGGAATACAATATATATAGATCTTAGTTTGAGATCTAATTCTGTTACGATAGCAATTAGAATCTAGTACAGCTCATAATAAAATCTAGTACAGCTAATCATTATATTTTTGCATAACAACTTTTAGAAGCTTCTTTATTCTTTGTCATCTTGTGCAGGTGGTAGTCTTAACTCTTTAGTCATCAAATTTCTTGGGCCTTTTGATTGTTTTTTTGGGTCTGTTTGCATCTGTTGTTATTAATTGATCTTTTATAATGCTGTTGGGTTTTGGTTCTGCAGTTGGGCTAACAACCCCTAGTGCATGAAAAGACACCTTGTCCTCAAGGTGACAGTCAGAACAGAGAGTATCCCAAGATTCCTAACTAGTTTCTTCTGGTGGTAAACCTGACCACTGAACCAGGGCCATTTTTGTGGGGGGATTAGTAGATGTATCAAGTTTGGTGTCAAGTATTGTCAAGGGTGTAATGATAAGGTGGTGATCAATGGAAAGTGGTGGAATAGTAGTGATCGAAGGAATGGGGCCGTGGTGTAATTTGAGGAGTGAACAGTGGAAAACAGGGTGAATTTTGGAATGGGCTGGTAGATCAAGTTTGTAAGCAACCTTTCCAATTTGTTGAAGTATATTGAAGGGACCATAGAATATGTTGGACAGTTTGGAGTAAGATGCTGGAGTTGCAGTCTTCTGTCGATATGGACGAAGACGAACATAAACATATGATCCTTCTTCGAATGTGATGTCTCTGCGGTGTTTGTCAGCATGCTGTTTCATGGCAATTTGAGATTTGAGGATTGTTGCTTTTAATTTTGTGATTAGTTGTTGGCGGCAACTTAGTAAGGAATCTACAGCTTCAAGTGAGGATTGGCCTTGTATGTATTGAGGTATGGAGGGTGGTTCTTTGCCATAAGTAATCTGATATGGTGTGAGACATGTGGTAGAGTGGACAAAAGTATTATGGGACCATTCAGCCAAGGAAAGGTAATTGGACCATTGAGATGGTTTATGGTGAACAAAGGAACGCAAATATTGTTCTAGCACTCGGTTGAAAACCTCTGTTTGACCGTCTGTTTCAGGGTGGTAGGAGGTACTCATGCGCAACTTGGTGCCACAAAGAGAGAAGAGTTCGCGCAAAAATTTGCTAATAAACAGGGGGTCCCGGTCAGAAACTAGGCTCCGAGGCATGCCATGTAATTTGCATACAATTTCAAAGAACACAAGGGCCACCTTATGGGCTGTAAAATTAGGAAGCAGTGCAGCCATATGTACACCTTTAGAGAGGCGGTCAACGACTACTAGTATTGCTGTGTGACCCTTTGATATTGGTAATCCGGTGATGAAGTCAAGGGATAGATCTTCCCAAATGGCTTGAGGGATGGGGAGGGGTTGTAAGAGTCCTGAGGGTTTTTTTGTTTCATATTTGACTTGTTGGCACGTCGTACAGTTTTTGACAAATTGTTGTACCTGGTTTCTCATGCCTTCCCACCAAAAATTTGCTTTCAATCGTGCCAATGTTTTGGCAAAGCCCATGTGACCAGCTGTAGGGGAACAATGGAATTCCTCTAAGAGTGTGTTACAAAAGGGAAGGGAGTGGTCTAGCCAAATGCGGTTATTGAAGAGAATAAGGCCTTGGTGTATTTTATGGTTCGGAAATTGGGAGGGTGTTTGTGAGATTTGATTGTATAGAGAGGTGAATTGGGTGCTAGCAGCCAATGCTAGTTTGAGTTGCTCTAAAAACAAAAAATTAGGCATAGAGAGAGAGAGAGAGATGCGTACCTGAGGTTGTGTCTGGAATGCGAGAAAGGGCGTCTGCCACAGTGTTAGATTTCCCTGTCTTGTACTAAATCGTGTAATCATATCCCATGAGTTTGGCTAAATACATTTGTTGCTCAGGGGTTTGGATGGTTTGTGTGAGGAGTTCTTTGAGGCTTTGGTGATCTGTGTAAATTGTGAATTGATGACCCAGAAGGTATTGACGCCATTTTTTTACGGCAGTGGTGATAGCATGTATTTCTCGGACATAGGTGGAAGCCTTTTGAAGTTTGGGACAAAAAGGTTTGCTGAAGTAAGCAATGGGATGTGACTTTTGCATCAAGACTGCCCCCATGGCAAGGCCTGAAGCATCAGTTTCGAGGCAAAATGGTTGTGTGAAGTCGGGGAGGGCTAAAGTGGGAGCAGAGGTTGTGGCAAGTTTGAGGGCATTAAATGTGATACTAGCTTCAGGGTTCCATTGGAAGGCGTCTTTTCGAAGTAAAGAAGTGAGGGGTGAGGCGATGGAGGCATACCCTTGGATAAATTTGCGATAGAACCCGATGAGTCCCAAGAATCCGCGTAATGCAGTGATGTTTTTGGGGAGAGGCCAGTCAAGTATGGCTTGGATTTTGGATGGTTCTGGTTTAACACCTTCAAGTGAGACAATGTGTCCTAGATAGTTCAAGCTACGTTGTGCCAATACACATTTGGATTCTTTCAGGAAGTATTCACCTTGCAATAGAGTGATGAAAACGCGTTCAAGGTGTTGGATATGCTCTTCAAGTGTTTTGCTATAGACGAGAATGTCGTCAAAAAACACAGTGACAAATTTACGCAAGAATGGTTGTAGTAATGTGTTCATTGCGGCTTGGAAGGTGGAAGGTGCGTTGCAAAGGCCAAATGGCATAACGCGGAATTCATAGTGTCCTTGGTGGGTTCTGAAGGCTGTTTTTGGAATGTCAGTTGGGTTCATCCGAATTTGGTGAAATCCTTGTCGGAGGTCGAGTTTAGAAAACCAGGATGCATTACCTAATTCATCAAGCAATTCTTCAATAGTTGGCATTGGGAAACGGTCACGTACTGTGATGGCATTAAGAGCTCTATAATCGACGCAGAAGCGCCAACCTCCATCTTTCTTTTTGACAAGGAGTACAGGAGATGAGAAAGGGCTTTGACTTGGTTGTATGAATTTTGTATCAAGCATGGTTTGTATTTGGTTTTCAATTTCATTCTTTTGGAAATAGGGGTAACGGTAAGGGCGGGTGTTGATGGGGTTAGAGTTGGGTATGAGATTAATATGGTGATCAATGTTTCGTTGGGGAGGAAATTTTGGTGTTGTGTTGAAGAGGTTTGAGAAACGGAGAAGTAGGGAATGGATTTTAGGGATAGGGTGTGAAGGAGTAGGGTCTGATTTTGGTTCAGGATTTGTGGGTAACAATTGAAGGTGAAATAGTTCAGCGGTGGAGTGGGTTTGGATTAATCTCTTAACTTGTTGGGCCGAGGCTTGAGTAATTTGGGCCTTTTTGTTAGCCGTGAGGGTGATGTTTTTGTTTTGGTGGGTGAAGGATAGGCTGAGGTTTGTATAGTCCATGAGAACAGGCCCAATAGTTTGTAACCAAGGGGCACCCAAAACAACATCAGCGCCACAGAGAGGAAGCATGTAGAAATCAACCGAGAATTGTTCAGATTGTAGAGAAATGGGAATACCGGCGCAAAAACGATTGCAATCAAGGGTATCGCCATTGCCGACCATGACTTTGAGTGTAGTGGTAGGGACTGAAGGGAGCTCAAGGAATTTGGCGATGCGATCTTGTATGAAGTTGTGTGTGCTACCGCCGTCGATTAGTACGGTGACTGGGTGGTTGGAGATGCGACCATTGAGGCGGATTGTGGAGGCGGTGGTACAGCCAGAAAGGGCATGCAAGCTGATCTGAGCTTCAGTAGTGTAATCAATCGCAGTGGTGGAGGTATCTGAATCCTCAAATTGATGGTGGTTGTTAAGAAGATCCAGAATGGAATCCGGTGGTTCTTCTGTGATGAGGAGGAAGAAGCGTCCTTTGCATTTGTGTTGAGGGGTGAATGTTTCATCGCAGTTGTAGCAGAGACCCTTTTCCCGGCGTGAAGCCATTTCTTCTGGAGATAATTTTCGATAATTGAGTCGGTTAGGTTTGGGGGTGGGTAAGAGGGGTGGAAGATTGGAGGTTGGTGTTGTTGTTGTGGGTTGTGGTGAAGAAGATGAAGCCGAGGTAAGTGATTTGGGTTTGAAAAAACAGTGTCGTTCTTCTATCTTATCTTCTTGTAATTTGGCAAGGGCTGTGGCTTGGGTTAAGGTGTAAGGGCGGAGGGCTTGGACTTCCCTGCGAATCTCAGGTGAGAGTCCAGAGATGAAACAACTGAGAAGGAATTGTTGTGGTAGGCCAACGATGCGATTGGCGAGTTTTTCGAATTCGGTGAGGTATTGATTTACGGAGGATTTTTGTGTGAGCTTAAAAAGTGAGCTTGAAGGGTCGTCGTAATAGGAAGGTGCGAAACGCGTTTTGAGTGCTTGAAGGAAGCCGGTCCAGGTGGTGATTTGGTTGTTTCGAAACATCCATTGATACCAACTCAAAGCTGGTCCATCCATATAAAATGAAGCTACTGTGAGTCTTTCCTCTTCTGGTGTTTGATGATAATCGAAGAATTGAGAAATTTTAAAGATCCAGCCTGGAGAATCAGTTCTGTTAAATTTCGGCACGTCAAGTTTCATGCGAGGCATAGGGTAGGTGAGGTCCGTGTTGGTTGGTGTTGGTGTGGGTGGTGGTGGGTTAGCGGTGGTGAGGACGGCGATTTGTTCAGCTATTGCGTCGATTTTGGATGAAAGATCATCCAATCTCTCTGCGTTTGTGGGTCTGGCAGCCATGGGAGGTGAGCAACAAAGATGAAAGCACCAAATTGTTAGGAATATGATCCTTGATTTAGTAGGACAAGGGAATCCTCCTTAGAATTTAGAGAGAGAAGAGATTTATAATTTGTTCTGCCCTCCATTCAAGTAAAAGGAATACAATATATATAGATCTTAGTTTGAGATCTAATTCTGTTACGATAGCAATTAGAATCTAGTACAGCTCATAATAAAATCTAGTACAACTAATCATTATATTTTTGCATAACAACTTTTAGAAGCTTCTTTATTCTTTGTCATCTTGTGCAGGTGGTAGTCTTAACTCTTTAGTCATCAAATTTCTTGGGCCTTTTGATTGTTCTTTTGGGTCTGTTTGCATCTGTTGTTATTAATAGATCTTTTATAATATTGTTGGATTTTGGTTCTGCAGTTGGGCTAACAGACTATCAAAAATTCACTTTAATTAATATTGAAGGACCTAATAATTAATTTTTTTAATAGGGGAGCTAGAATGTTAGAAAAAACAATATGGGAAGACCAAAAAATACATTTAAACTTTTTTATATGTAATCTAGAGAATACTTTTAATATAAAATATTATATTTTTAAAATATTAATTAAATTTTTAGTTGTTTAACCTAGTTATTAGTTTTCTTTTTAATCGTATACTCCCTCCGTCCTAAAATAAGTGTTACATTTAGAAGGAAAAAAATATGTTCCAAAATACTTGTCACTTTAGATTACCAATACATTTTTATATTTAATCTTCTAATTGTACCCTCTAATAAATACTTTTTATTTATTGTTTTCTCACTTAACATTAATGTTAATTTGAATACACCAATAATTAATCCGGATAATTAGGTAAAATTAATATTCTCTTTCTTTCATTTATTAATGTTTTTTAATCTATGTGAAATAGTCTATTACGAAAAATAATATGGGACGATGGGAGTAATTAAGTTTTTTAAATTTGATTTTGTTAATTTTATAATTAAGTTAATTCTTTTTATTACCCATTGATTCCAAAATAAGTACTATATTTGATACTTTTCCACAAATTAAAAAAAAAAAAGAAATAAATGTAATTTTATCAAATTATCCTTATTAACTATTTATGTATCATTAACATAAAGTGAAAGAATAATAAATATAAAGTATTAATTTTTCTTAAGCAAAAAATGAGATTAAAATAAAAAGAGAATACAAAAGAGACGGGGACTAGACCAAACTCTCTCATGGATTAAAAAACCTAAAACTAGGAAGACCTAGCTTATCATTAATTTCAAAAGGAAGGGTCAAAGGAGGAGTCTTGTTCCAAAGCAATGGAAGGAGATTATCCAAGCCCAAAGAGGTAAATGAATCAGCACATTGATTTCATAAGCGAAATATATGAGAAATGTAGAAAGACGTCGATCTAAAAAGTACCGTGTAACTCAACCAACGATTTCTTAGTCTCCAAGGAACCAAAAAGGATTCATGAAAGGCAAGCAAAGATATAGTTGAGTCTGTTTTATCCATAACTTGTTCCACCATTTGGAATGAGCAATCTCGATACCACACGTGATTCCCTAAAGCTCAGATTGGATGAAAGAAGAACATTTAACATTTTTAAACAAAACCAAGAAGAAAGTCATTTTTATAGTCACAAAAAATGCCACCACAAGCTGCCTTAGGAGGAAGAAAATAGTCATTTGAGTTATATTTAATTCAACCCCTTGAAGGAGGTTGCCACAAAACTTTAATGATCTTAGGAGAATTTTAAGGGTGAATATTGATCTTGAATTTCTTAATGATGGTGAAGTCCCTAATTGAAGAATTAGATGCCTTTTTAGACAACAGAGTAATGTTTTTAACATTTGTCATGATCAAACAAATAATTATTTCCAAATTGAGATCCTTACCCTGAAACCTACTAGCATTTCTGAAAAACCAAATGTAGTTAAGAATAGAGACTATGGAAGCTTGGAGGACCACCTGCATTGAGGACTTCGATTTCTGTCACAGAGATCCAAGGCCTGAGTTACTAAGCCAGCTGTCATGTTCAACTCAAAAGTGGAGGAGAACCACTTCCACAATTTGCTAGCAAATAGGCGAGAGAAAAATAAATGGGAAGATGATTCAATTTCCTTCTTGCCAAGGTTGCACGTGGATGCCAATTGACACCCTCTAACACAAAAAATTTCATCAGTTGACATCTTATTATGGGAAATTATTTAACACAATAAAAGCCTTTGATGAAGGAATGCATGTGTTCCATAAAATCTTAGACCAAGGTGTGGATTGAGATGCACAATCTTTGAAGTTGTAAGCCTCTTTCATGGTTAAATGTCTAGATGTGTTGTGATTCCAAAGTATATAGTCCTCACACTGATCCAAGGGAATTGTGACTGTGTTTGAAAACACAACCATATCTGGAACCAAGTTCAAAATTAACTCAAGAAAATTCCAAGCCCCACCACCAAAAAATCAAAAAATGTAGCATAGAGGTTTATTTTCTCATAAATCTAGATATTGTTAACCAAAGGTGGACCACACCATGAGTCAAGCCAAAAATTAGTATTCAATCCATTATCAATCAAAATAGAAGAGTTTTGAGTTGTAACATCAAGATCCTTATTTATGCTACACCAAATGGAAGATCGAATATGGTACTTGCAAGGAACATTTTCACCCATTTTGCTTTAAGTAACATAGTCCAATCCTTTTGGGAATTTAACACATCCCAAAAAAACTTAAGATTCTTGGCCTCATTTAAAGTGGTCAAAGATTTTAGACCCAGGCTCCCTTGAGATAAAGGTTTGAAAACATTCTTCCAAGCAACAATCACCATCTTAGATCTTTCAATTTTACTAGACCAAATGAAGTTTTTTACGCTTCTATCATGGTTTTTAAGCAGGGAGACAGACCAGGAACACACTAAGAAGCTATAGACCAACATAGAATGAATGGTATATTTCACTAGTGAACCCTTCTTGCATAGTTTAAGAGACAACCCTTCTAAGATCTGAGCCTAGTTAGAACTTTGTAAGTAAAAGGTTTAAGGAAAATAGCTTTTGGTCTACCCTTAGAAATAGGGACCCCAATATAATTGAAAGGGAGAGAGCCATATTTGAACCTAAGTAAATTTGAAATGTGGGGAAGTCTGGTGTTGTACCCCAAAATTTTCCCTCCTATTTTTATTCAAGACATGTTCATTGGGGTCCTCAATTGCTCAATAAGCTTCAAATGATCTCCAGGGCACCCTATATGCCTCTGCATAATGGCACTGCTGAGAGAAAGAAAAGAAGTGTACATAACAAGGTGTAGGTCGAAATCTGAAAATATTCCTAAGAGCTTTTGGGTCGGAGTAGATTCGACAGCGGTATGCAGTCTAATTTGATGTCCAACGAAGCACTAGGATCGAAGGAAGGATAATTCGAAAGAAAGCGTGAGGAGACTTTTATGAAGTCTTCGATTGGAAGAGCGTCATCGAAGGGTTCGTCTTCGAACCATGGATATATAAGTTATTCTAAGCATCACAAGGAAGGCACACTTCAACTGACATGTTGTTCGAATGGGCTCTTCGAATAGAAGAATATTTTGAATTCAAAAGCTTTTATCTTATCCAAAGAAGCACATGGAAGTCTAATGGTTTGAAGGATATGCAATCTTCAAACATGGCATGATTAAAGGTCAGTTAGAAATGAATCAACCCAATATAAGTCATCTTAGAGTTCTTCGGTCAATGTGTTTCAGGCATGTACCTGAACAGGTGAGGAAGAGGTTGGATGGTCAAAGTAAAAGTCTTGAATTCTCATAGGTTATCCTTCGATTGGTACATACAAGCTATATTCACCAATTGAAGGTGAACTAGTGAGCAAGAAAGATTCTCTTGTAGACAAAAGCAAAGGGTGAGAGTTGGAATCGAAGAACCAACTACACAATTGTGTTCTAAAGGGGTAAAAATGAAGCTTCGACAGGTCAAGATGAAGAGGTGTTCGAATTGAGTGGAAGGAAATCAAAAGGAGTGAAACGAAGCTTCGACAGGACAAGATAAAGAGGTGTTCGAATTGAGTGGAAGGAAATCGAAAGGAGAAAAATGAAGCTTCGACAGGCTAGGATGAAAAGGTGATGCTTCGATTGGTATGATTAAAGGAAAGGAGGTCAAAAGGACTAAGAGTTGAGTTCGATTGGGCTAATTGGATAGTTTTCAGATTAAGCAACTAAGGCAGATGGTGACTCAATCGAAGAAGTCATGATGATGAGGTCTTGAACCATTCGAATTGGGACTAAGAGTCTTCGAAAAGAAAAAAGTTTGGGAGCATTCAAAAGAATCAAGATGTGGAAAGTTGAAACAAATACTGTCCAGTTTCACTCAAAGTCCAAAATGGTAGAAAATACCTCAAAATGGCAACTTTTTAAAACTTTCGATTTTGCTTTCAAAGCCATGGTTAATGGTTGATTCATGCCATTTTCTTCCACCACCACACCCCTATAAATACAAGACAGGATTGTCTATCAAGGGTGGAGACACAAAAACATTTCCAGACACAAACATTTCCTACACACACAAGAAGCTGCCCCAGAAAACCACCCTAAATTCTCCAAACCTTCACAAAGTTATCAGAATCGAAGCAATCTTTGCAGGCCTCCTCAATCCAAAGCAAGCATTCCCCTCATTTCATGAAGGTTCTAGGAGACGTTTCCACACATTAGGCAGGCCCAACGCACGCAGGAGCATCACTCACACAATCCCTCTGTTGGTAACTTGTCTTTGATCTCAAACTCATTTAATATGTAATTTAAATCCATATTGATCCTATATCCATGCTTTGAATGATTTTTATGAATGTTTTAATGTTATTCATGTGAGTTTCAATGCCCAAAATACAAATTCCATTGTTAGGGCATTCGAATTTTGTTTCTTCGAATCTCAGGATTCATGTTGTTTTAGGATAAAGTATCTTCAAATTTGGACTCAGGGGTTCGAATTAAGAGGAAGGACCTGGGTTCGATACCCAGGTCTTGAATTTTCATGTTTTCTAACGCTTTACATGCATATTCAATGTATCCAGCCAACGTATGCATACCATACACCATATGGTCAACACTAGGAGATCTCATCTGATCCAGATCAATGCATCCAAGCGCGTAAATCACCATGGGCACTCAGAGGCTGTCCTCACTGGATCACAAGACATAGTTGGGCTCCTTCTATCTTGGGCTTGCGTTTTGCAAGTCATACCCCCATGTTTCTACTGATGTCCTGGCCCATTTACCTTTTTCCTCTTTTTTTCAATATATTTGTTTAATTGTTTTTTTTATTATTACAATATAAAATCAGATAAAAACCACAAAAAATATTAGGTTAGTATTTTCTCAAATTAATTTTATAAATTAATTGATTAATTATTTTAATCTTTTTCTTAATTTAAAAATAAATAGACTTGGGATTTTAAATTAAATTTCTTTCCATAGGTCAAAAACAAACAAAAATATTTCATTTTTTTAGGAATTTTAGACGTATTTTCAATTCGCACGTTTACCTTTACTTTCGCACTTTTGCATATTATTGTATCTACTTACTGGGATGTAATAGAATTAACTAGGACTTTACTTTACTGCTTTTTAAATTTTGCCTAAGTTTTGGACATGTAAATAATTCCCCCTCCCCGGAGCCTTGTAATAGCTAGGATTTACAATTCCCGCACTTTAAATTTTTGCAAATCATTAACTGCTTAGATGTATGATTAATAGGATTGTATGGCAAGACTAAAAGCAAACATTAGCAAACCTAACACAAGATAAATAACTGAATATAACACAATTGCACGTGCGCACCTCTAGGGTACCCCAATTTGGTTGCCTTCAGAAAACAGTCACATCTCTCGAAACGTGAGAGATTTTAGTGACTACCCTCTGGTTTAAAGATTATAAGTCCCTCGATGACCCTCTCGATGTTACCTTGGTAAAAATGATCTTAAAACCCTAGGGTAGTTACTAAGTTTTCTTTCCCAGTTGCCTTTGTGACTGTACAAATGTCCCTTCGAATGTCCCTCAAACATCCAACGACTAGGGCTACCTACTCGCTAATAGTAGGATAGCACTGTCTAAAGGAAAAGAGGAAAAGAACAACCCTTTCGAGTAAAAGTATATAGTTCCTAGATGTTATGCTCAAAATAAATTTTTACACTTACACGAAACAACTTTCAAAAACATTTTCAAAAACGCTTTATCAACACTCTTGAGGACTGATACAAGAGTTATCATAAAGCAAATCGCCTTACTATTGGCATTTCAAACTACTTTTCAAAACATGCAAAGCACAAGGCATTTTAAAATGAGCTAAGCATCTAAGAGCCCGTAGAAAACTACGGATGGAAAGGGTGCTAACACCTTCCCTTTCCATAATCTACCCCCTTACTCAGAAAATTCTCAAAAAAAGTATTTTTCTGTTCTTTTCACCTTTTCCTTTGTTGGATAAAAGAAAATTTGATGGTGACTCTTGCTTACCGCAACATTTGCGAATACAAATGCAAAACCAATATAACAGTCAGTTCTCCCACCATATTACACCTGGAATCTGAAATAGACCCAACAAAAATAGAGGATTTAACTTGATTCACAATCTATTTAGAAGCAAGAGCATATCTAGAAAACAACTTTGTTAAGGATTCAATATAGGCTTTGTTTCCTCGGTAGAAAATCATGATGTCATCAGCAAAAAGACAATGAGAAGGAACCCATCTACCTCTATGATCACAAATTATATTCAAAAGTTTTTGTTAAACTAGATTTGTTATGCTCTTGCTAAGGACATCTCCAAATATACAAAATAGAAGAGGTGAAAGGGGGTCTCCCTGCGTCACACCCCTCCCACACTCAAAGAAGCCACTGAGATTCCCATTAACAAATATAAACACCTCGGTTGACTAGAGAGTTAATCAAATCCAATTGGTGAACTTACTATTAAAACCATAGCTCTCGAGGACCTGCAACAGAAAAGACCAATCAAGAAAATCAAAAAGCTTTAGGGATGTCCAATTTCAAAGCTAGATTTCCACCAAAGGATTTATTCTTCAACAAGTTAATATCTTTAGAAGTGAGACCAATGCAATCTATGATGTTTCTCCATTTCACAAAGCCTATGTGCTCCTTGGAAATAATTAAAGGCATGGTTGAAGCTAACATGCCAGCAAGAATCTTTGAAATAATTTTAAATTTAAAGTTAGCTAAAGCCATTGGTCTAAACATATCTATAGTATCCGCATTACTATTTTTAGATAAGAGGATAAGGATATTTGAATTGAAGTTTGGCATGATCCAAGAAGAGTGGAAAAACTGAAGCATTGCATTAGTAACCTCCTTATGAATAATGTCCCAGTAAGAATCTAAAGTATTAATTAGATGGTATAATTGAAAGATAAAAATTTAAGTTATATTAGAAACTACAAGTGATCACGCCCTTATCAATTTTCAGGTTTTTACCCATGATTACACCCTTATCCATTTTTACGGTTTTTACTATATCAAGTGTGAGTATTTTTTAGGAGTATCTACTGGGTCTGGATCCAATTGTCACCCTTTAATTTAATATCACATGTAGTAATTTATATAGATATGGTGATTCTTTTTATCAGATGGAATACCAATTGTATCATATTAAACAAGTTATTCATTATTATTCAGAGATTACTTTAATGAGTGTGATGATCATACTCTATAGTTTGACTATTGTTTCTTTGTAGAAGACAATTATCCTTTAATGGGGTTATTTACCAATAGCAGTACATATAATCTTACCGGATTTTACCATTTATTTAAACAATTAGAATATTTACCTCGAAATTAATTTACCCTCCTCATCATAGAGAAGTTTTGTTTATTTTATTATTCTAATTCAACGTTATCTATAATTTGACTATTGTTTCTTTGTAAAAGAAAACTACCCTTTAACGAGGGTAATTTACCAATAGTAGTACATACAATCTCACCGAATTTTATCGTTTCTTTAACTAATTAAAATATTTACCTCGAAATCAATTTACCTTCCTCGTCTCAGAGGAAATTTGTCTATTTAATTATTCTGATTCAACATTATTTTAATGTTGTTGTTGCTTCTCATTGAGAGGATTTTGAAGTGGAAAGGTCTTTAGATTTTCCATAAGTCTTACACTATCTTTGAAAGGCCATTAAGATGTTAAAAGTCTCACAATTCCTTTTTTTTATACAAATAAACTTAACTTATATCATTAATCAGTTATTGTTCAATACAAGGAGGAATCAAATAAAAAACATGGCGTCTAGTCTAAGAGTTGGCCGCTTTAGCTAACAAATGTGTAATCATATTCACTTGGAGCTTGATAAACTTCACCTAGAAGTTGGAATTACAATCTAATAAGTTCTTAATATAAGAAATAATCAAACTAAATTCAGAACTACCACCTTTATTCACGTAAATTTCTTGGACCACCATCTGAGAATCACTCTCAAATATTATGTGATTTATATGCAACTGATTTTCTTCATGTATAGCTTCTTTCAAAGCTATAGATTTCACTTCCATGACAAAACAATACCAAAGTCCCAAGCTACTCCCATATTGATGAACTTACCATTACTATCTCGAAGGCACCACCCATTGTTCATAGTTTGCTTTAGTTATCAAATCCAACATCCACATTATATTTCACCCACCCTTCTGGTGGTGGTTCCTACACCGGTTGATGGTAGACATTATGAGTATCCTTTTGGATGTTTTGTGCTAGAAACCAATCATTCTAACTATAGAATGCTTGTGCGCCCAATTTCTTTGCATCTAATTTCTCATTATTCCAAATCCAATTGTTCATATTATTCCAAAGCACCCATAATATTGTGGCCACTTTTTTTGGGGTCTTCTGATCCTCCTTACTACATATGTCAACAATTAGAGCCTTTGGTTCATTGAAACATTGAATCCTCGAATATATGATTGAACTAAGGCATGCCCCATTCCAACATTGAACACTTGCTACACAACCAACGAAAATGTGCCACTTATCTTCAACTTCACCTTCACATAGTTGGAAAACAATCAGACAAGGAACACGTTAATTTCTATGTCTCACTCTAGTTAGGAGACATTCCGACATATTCTCCATAACAAGTGATTAACCTTAGGTGGTACTGTAATCCTTCAAAGACTACTCCAATCCTCTTGGGTAATACAATCTCGCCACTCCTTTTGAACACATATCATCATCTTGTGTCTGGTCTCACACTTCATTTTGAAAGGTCATTGTGGTGGTTATAAGTCTTAGACTGCCTTTATAAGTTATTTACGATACCTATAGATAATATTATATTAAATTTTAAAGTATTATTATGATGCACGTAGGTCTTACAATGCCTTTTAAAAGACCACTATGATGGTTATAGGTCTTCTTCCATTGTCTTTTAAAAGGTCATGACAGTGTGAGTAGGTTTAATACTATCTTTTGAAATAACATTACAATACACATAGTTCTTACACTTCCTTTTCAAGGAAATCTTAACATGCACTTGATTCCTTAATTTTTAGTTCTCACTTTGGTGTGAAATCGACCCTCCTTGTTTTGTTACTGTAGCGGTAGAAATGTTTAAGACTAAGCCATTGGATTGACTAGACTTGTACAAATCAAAATAAAATTGCCACCGCACTTTGTTGTTTCCAAAGGAATGGTAAAAGAGCGAATAACCCAAAAAGAGGGGGAAAGATTCAAGGTAAGAGGGTTGGTTATGTAAAGGGAAGGTATTAGCACCCTAAACATCTACGGTACTCCGCAGGAACCTCTTTGTAAAATCTGTATATTTTGGCTATGAAATGTTGTGTAAAATAGATGGTGGAGGTGGGAAAAAGAAACATATTTTTTATGATTTTTTCACCCGCCGCGGTTGTGAACCTTTAGTGCCTACGTACCACCTTTTCATGCAATAGGGGATCAGAGTACACGTAGTCCCTCTTTTAAAATTTTAAAATACAAATGTGTTGGTCAATTTTATGAGATAAAACATCATCGTCATTGTCCGTGTGGAAAACATACCTACTACCCACAATCATGAGAAATGAGAATTTGCATCATCTTAAATTGGAGGATATGGCTTGGATTTTAAAATCAATAATGCCTCACTCAACACCCAAGTGGAAAATATCTTTCATTACTACATATTGTAGAAGTATAGTTGTTTGCATCACTACAAGGATTGGTAAGAGTTCAATCTTTTGAGAAAAGTTTAAAGATAAAAGCCAAAGTGGCAAGATGGTTTGAAATGAGATTGGTTGACTTTTAGTCTTCTCACAAAAATGTCAAAATATTATTAAGTTTATTGGAGTTTATTTATAAAAATGTTTGAAAATGCATGGACCTAAGTCCAAGTTTATTATAAAAGTAATTCAAGTTTAAAACAAGGAGAGTTTTCAAAAGGGGGGAGGAGATTTTTTGAAATTAAAGAAGATGGGAGGAGAAGAAGAGGTTATCCTAAAGCATAAGGTAAAAGATAGGGATAAGAACCATCTAACCAACAAGTAGCCAATACTTGACACTATGAGCCAAAATACAATTCTCATTCTTTGGATTGAAACCAAACAAGCAAATGATATTAGACCTCTTGGGAAAACCAAACTTCAAGTGTATTAAATCTTCACAAAAATTGGGCAAAGTAACGACTGTATACGGGTGAATTCTAGATTACAAATCAAGGGTGTAATAACAATAACCTGCACACAAAATAAACAAACAATCCAATATCTTGAGGTAAACCTCAAGAGCTCCAGACAAAATAATCAAATAAGATCATAAGGTCTCCACTCACAGGATAAGATTTCTAATCCTAAGTCCAAAAAGTTCAATGCTCCATAATGCCAAGGATAGTAACCAAATAGTCCAAGTATCATTAAAGATTTTTTAGAGTTTTTGTTGATTATTAGATATTTTGAAAAAAAGTAAAGCCCAAATGAGCAAAAAATAAAAATGACAAGAAAGTAAATGCTCAAATGAGCAAAGATAAAAAATGGCATGAAATGTAAATGCTAAAAAAATTAAATAGTGCATACAAATAAAAGGGGCATATAAAAGAATAAAGGATAAAGTCAATTATTAGTGATTAGTGGTTAGTTGGATGATCATCTTGAAACTTGCATTCGGAACTCATTAGAGGATTGGTAGAACCAAAGCCTCCACACAATAAGTTGCATTTGCTTTTTGTCAAGTATATCATCCATTTGGAATCCTTGTGAATATCATTTAATGATCAACGATGTTTAAGTGATCCGCGTTGACCAGAGGTGTTGTAGATCCATTAGAGGATTGGTAGAACCAAAGCCTCCACATAATAAATCTCAAGGTTATTGAATCAAAGAGATCAAATTAACATACTTGGGCTTGCAAACATAAGTTTGGGCCACAAATGATCATTTATTCGAATCGGGACAAAATTTAGCGCTATGTTAAGCAATCGTAAGTTGACTTATATAGAAGTCGCACCTATTTTGAGGCCGGTCAATAGCAATCTATGCACCATTTATTTTGAGATATAATATAGAGATCATGCTCCAACAATATTTAGTGCAATAAGAAGGGGATGAGATGAAAAGGGATGGGAGAGAATATACAAACCACTTTTGAATTAAATTTAACCAAACTATTATTAAAATCATTCATCCATTTTTGTGGAGTTAGACTCAACACCATGGATCCAATGATGATAATAAAGTTCATGATCAAAAATTTAATCCAAGATCAGCCAGAAAATAATCACAAGATAATATTACATTTTAATATATATATATATATATATATATATATATATATATATATATATATATATATATATATATATATATATATATATATATATATATATATATATATATATATATATATATATATATATATATATATATATATATATATATATATATATATATATATATATATACAAAAAGATTTAAAAATAATATTTAAAAAATAGAAATAAAAGAGAAAAATATCAACTATGTCCAAATTAATCAAGAAATAAAAAGTAAGATCGTAGAAAAATCAGAAATAAACTAAAATAATTTTATAATTTTTTTGGAAATTTTTTAAAGTCAGAAACTATTTTTAAAATTAAAAGAATGGGGTAAAATAAACTAAAAATGATTAAAAAAAATAGCAAAGTCAGAAACAAAAATAAAATAAGATCACCAATATTTGTCACAATATCATTGGATCATTCCATAATTTTTCAGAGTTTAAAAATGCATAAAAGTATTTTTAAACATTTAAAACAAATCAAATAAAGTGTAAATTTATAAAAAAATACCAAAAAAACAAAATTAAATTAAGAAAAAATAAAAACCAGAAAGAGAATAATCAAAAATATTTTTCATGATTTTTTCATATTTTTTGGACTTGAAATGAATTTTCTATCATTTTTTGAAGTTTAAAACAATTAAATATAAAAAATCAGAAAAGAAAAGAAAAGTCAAAAATATGTGGACCATTGCATGAGAGTCAAAACACGTTAGTAATCAAATCCAAGGGATCTGACGCGATATGCATACCATGGTCATTAGTGAATAAATCATTGAATCAATTATTAAATCAGAATTCAAAAATAACAAGTGGTGTGCCATCATTGGTTGGAAGATGACACATTAGTCATCTTCAACCTCCAGTCAACGTGAATTGCAAGTCTCTCAAACTGTAAAATCAGAAGCTCAGACCTATGCCATTCGCTTCGTCTCTTCAAGACGAAGACAACCACACTCTCGCGCCAAATTTATATAAACTATGGCTCAAGCAATTTGGAAATAAAGTTTTGAAAAGAGATTTGAAATTTCATGGTCAAAACGGGTTTCCAGTAAAAAGTAAGTGTTGCGACTAGAACCAGGGAAATGAGAGCATCACAATGATATCAAAGTTTTGAAGAATTGGTGAAGGAAACTACCTATTGAAGTTGAGATGCAGAGCTCTGAAACTGGACTTCTATGGAGCAATATAGGGCACGATTCTTGAATGTAATTATATGGTTAGCTTCAGGGAAGGTCAAGGAAGGTGAATTGATGAAAAAATGGATTGAAAAAGGCTTGTATATGGATTACGAAGTTGTTGAATTATGAGTTATGGAACAAGTTTGGCAGGGTGATTCTGGCTATCCAAGCTTGAGAAAGTGAATAGGATAGTTCGTGTATTTATAGGAGAAACAAATGGGATCAAAAGAAAGAGTGAATAATGCATTTTGGAGGGAATTCGTGCAAACCTGATGCACGAGTGAAGTGTGATCTAATTTTCACCAAAACTCGTCCAATCCTTGCGTTTTGAGGTGCTAAACACTTCTGGCAAGTTTGTTAATCAAGTTTAAATTAAAAACGTGTGTAAGTCTTGTGATTAGAAGCCAAAACAAAGATTCCAAACTTCTGGCTTGGTGAAAAATTCAGTTTCAAAGTGCCAACTTTTGACCAATGGCATTTTTAGCTCAAGGGGTCTTAGGGCATGATTCTTGATGCTTCAGAAAGATGAGGTTACAAGCTTTGCAATGGAAAAAGAATGGAATCAAATGGATTATTGAGCTGAAATTTGTGTTGAGTCAAAGTTGGAGAAAAAATGTTGACTTTCCATACTTAGAAATATTTCAAATTCTTCTTCAAAAGTGACCTATAATGTCTTGCATCCAAACATAGCTTTCTACTTGGAATTTGCTCTTGACCAAAAAAGATGGAATGAACTAGATCTATTGAATGAAATTTTGGAACTTGAACCATTAAAAATCTCCAAAAATTGAGAGAGTTATGAATTGTTGAAGTGGGCAAAAAATCATGAAATGACCTATAATCTTTTGTATCCTTAAGGTAATTTCCATTCATTTTCTCACTTTGCACATAAAAGAAGGCATAAAGATCACATCTTCAAGATCATTATTGAAAAAGAATGGTCTCAAGGTGATAAAAATTGACCAAGTTATGATCATTTGAAGTCACACATGGAAAAATGGGAATTCATCTGGAGGACTTATAATCTTTCTTCATCATCAAGTTTCTTCCATATGAAAACCCCTTGAAACTTTTGAAGTGATTTGTTACCAACCCTTTGAAGAGAAGGATGCCATTGGAATCACTCAAAAATACCAAAATATGAGCAAGATATGCTTCTTTGAAGTTCAAAACCCTAGCTCCTAGATCAAGAAACATGCTTTGAGGAACTTTGACAATTTTGAACAAACTTCTTGTACCAAAACAAATGCTTTGCAAATATAAGTTGTTGATGATGATAATGAGAAGTCATAGCAACCACAACCACTTCTATATCTTGAGAATTGAGAGAAATGTGCACTTGTGATCAAGGGGAACAAGGCCTTGTCCAAGCATGACAACTCCTTCAATCAAACCCCTTGTACTTTTGAATCAATCTTGATAATTTGGAAATGTAGTGAACCAAAATAACCTTGCCATGCCATCCCTTACAAAACAATTCCATGGTGAGGTTTGAACTTCTCAAGCTTCATTGACTAGGTCATGGAAGTAAACTCATAAACCCATGGATCAACTTGCTAAGCCCCATTGCCTTTACTTGCATTATTGACAAGTAAGACAAACCAACATTGCATTTTATTAATTAAAAGGAAAGTAAAAACAAAAACATGAATGATTACACAAGAAAAACAAGTCAAGGTGCTTGGTGATTCCTCAAAGAGCAAAGCTAAAGATAGGAAGGAGAACCAAAACCCGTAATGTGATCATGTTGTGATTGAATCAATATGGTATGGTAAGGGGATCTTAGGGGGAAAGATTGGGGTACAACATCTGCCCTTATTTAAGTTTCTTCTATCCGGAGATACGAAGGTTAAAAATCTTCGTGTTGACGCGATCAAAGATACTTAAATATAAAACAAACCCTATTTTTGGCCCTAAGATGTCATGCAATGCTTATGAATATGAGTGCACATGGACAAATCCAAAGGGACACAAAACACCACTGGGGATGTAACAATAATAAAGAAATAAGAGAGCGACCCGACCAGGAAAATAAATCACTGGTGGATCAAAAGACCTGAGCCAGAGAGGATGGTAAAATGGTCAAAGGATACACCAACTCCTACTGGAGGTAAAGCTACCAACGTTCACCGAAGGTAGAAGGAAAAGAAATATCAACATCAATGTTCACTGAAGGTAAAAGGAAAAGAAATATCAACACCGATGTTCACTGACGGTGAGCTATCAACATTCAATGAAGGTAGAAGGAGAAGAAATATCAACACCGATGTTCACTGACGGTGAGCTACAAACATTCACTGAAGGTAGAAGGAAAATAAATATCATAGCATCTTCGTTCACTGATGATGAACTACCAACATTCACTGAGGGTAGCAAAAAGATAACAAACACCAACGTTCACTGATGGTGATCTACCAACTCTCACTGAAGGTAGAGTGAATATATCATAGCATCGTCGTTCACTGACGATGAACTACCAACATTCACTGAGGGTAGAAAAAAGATAACAAACACCAACTTTAACTAATGGTGATCTACCAACTTTCAGTGAAGGTAGAGAGAAAATATATCATAGCATCATCGTTCACTGACGATGAACTACCAACGTTCACTGAGGGTAGAAAAAAGATAACAAGTTTCCCTATAATTCTGGAATTTCGCCTAGAACGGGTCTCAACTTCTTCTTTAACCAAGGAAATTTGCCTGGAAAGGGTAAGATGTAGGCTGTCTCAAATAAAGATACTTCCACTTGCAAAGATTTCACAATGAGCTGTTTCTGCGAATTTAAAAGTCTTGCCCTCCACTGGCGTAAACTGACGACGAACTGCAAACTGTCCACTCATATAGGAGATAGCAAAAAGGTTATGTTGAATTTTACAGGGAAGCACAAGTTGCTCAAATAAAGAGACCTGCTACTTGTTGTCATGGAGGACTGTAAAAAGAAATGACTTTTCGGGGATAGAAATATGGCTTCCTGGGGAAAGAAATATGACTTCATGGGGAAATTCCATGATATTCTTGCTGAGGAGATAAAGTCTTCTTGTGCAAAATAAATGCACAAACCAAAACTCAAAGCTTTCAGAAATCCAAAGTAATTAATATTATTGTCGAACCACAGATTCAAACCAGAAATAAACTCGAATGGAATAGTCAACCAAAATGCATCCTTTGAGAAATAAACTCAAGAGGGAAAACCAAATCCATCCAAACAAGGAGCTGTATAGGAAGGCTAAAGAAAAAATCTTCCACGAGGGACAACTCAATGGGGAAATTGAAAGAATAAACGCTTT
Source organism: Vicia faba (assembly GCA_948472305.1). Lineage (NCBI taxonomy): Eukaryota > Viridiplantae > Streptophyta > Magnoliopsida > Fabales > Fabaceae > Vicia > Vicia faba. The sequence continues at coordinate 304,767,527 of OX451735.1, read as the reverse complement.
CTGCTTAGGGCCAACACTCTATTGAAGAGAGGACAACGTAACTCTGCAAAATAGGGTGATATGTCAACAAAACATTAAAAATGTCAACGAAAAATAATTTGCCAACTTTAGATATACATGATGTATGTATGAATGTGTTGCACCCCAAAATTTGCCCTCTCATGTTTTCCAAATTCTTCCCCCTGCATGGTTGATCATAAACCCTTGCCTAAGGAAAAAGAAAATTTTTTGAGTGGTGCTTTAAGTATCTTTCGATTGGCATTCTGAAGGAGCATTTCGATTGGCATTCTGAAATACCCTTCAATTGGCATTCTGAAAGACCCTTCGATTGGAATTCTGAAAGACCCTTCGATTGGCATTCTGAAGGAGCATTTCGATTGGTATTCTGAAGGAGCACTTCGATTGGCATTCTGAAAGACCCTTCGATTGGTATTGTGAAGGAGCACTTCGATTGGCATGAAACAACACCTTTCGATTGGCCTGTTAACAGAGCCTTTCGATTGGAATTTTAATTAGTACCCTTCGATTGATCTTTGGACAAGGGCCATTCGAAGGAGGTCATCAAGAGGGCACTCAAGTCAAAAGCGTCCAGGTTCATTCAAGAGACACAAATGTTTCAAAAAAGGAAAACTTTTAATGTGTCAGTTTCTTGTCTCATGGCATTTAATGGCATGTTTAATGGTTGTCTCTTGCCATTACTGCACCCTCACACCCCTATAAATACAGAGGCCAGCATACATATCCAAGACACAAAAAAAAATACAGAAAAATAGAGAACTTGGAGATACGCTGCCAAAAGTCATCAACACTTCCAGGAAGCCATACCCAATCCTTGCACAAGCCAAAGCTGCCACCCAGCGAACACCTCCACCCTCAGAACTACAGATCGAAGCACCTCTGTTTGGTAAAAAAAATCTAATCTCAAACTCATTTTTAAATTCATTTTGATTGCATATTCATATTATTACTGTTGTTTGTGAAGGATTTAATGTGCTACATATAAGCTATAGCGCAAAGTTGAGATTGTGCCATTGCTTGGGCACAATCTGAGTTTCTCCTTCGAATCCCAGGATAAAATAAACCCAGACCCAGATTCAGCAGGTGCGAATAAAGGGGGAGATTCGAATCAGGGGGGTAAAACCCCCCCTGGACCTTTAACGTCTGTTTCGTTTTGCAGGAACTACATTCTCAGATTCCTGTTCAGAGTTTCGAAGCTCAGCAGCTTAGCTTCGAACTGGACCCAGAACTTCCAGATCGAAGGATGACGTGTCCAGATCGAATATCCTCAGAGTGCAGCCCCTCATGCACCTTCGATCAAGACTCTTCACTGGGTCGAAAGACAGCCTGCACCTCTTTCGACCCAGGCCTCCAGGATTATATTTTTTCTGGTTTTGCTGCCTGGCCCATTTGTACTTTGTTTACTTTGTTTTTGTTTATTTCTTTTAGTTTTTTTTTAATCAACATAAAAAAATCATAAAAATAAATAACTTAGAATTAGGATTTAATTTAGTTAATTATTTTAACTTATTTTCTCCAATTTTAAAATCAGTAGACTTAGGATTTATTTAAATTTAATTCTTTTCATAAACCAAAAAAATGCAAAAAATATTAGGTTTGTTTTAGAGTTAATTTTAATCAGTACTTTTAATTAACTAAATTTGACTTAATTGAACATTTAGCATTTTCCCAAAAATAAAATAAAACAACAAAAAGATTTTATTCTTAGGATTTTTAGAGTTTATTTTCATGTTCGCGCGCATTTATTTTATTATAACCGTCTACTGGTTTGTAATAGCTTAACTAAGATTCTTACATCTTTACTGCTTTATTCCCCCAATTTTTGGACATGTAAATAATCCCCTCCCCGAAGCCTTATAATAGCGTAGGATTTACAATTCCCGCACTCTAAATTCCTGTACATATATTAACTGTTTAGATGTATGCTAACTAGGATTGCATGACAAGATTAACTCTTAATTTAAAATCAACCACAGTGCACCATGACATGTACAAAGATAATATAAACTGAAAATGGACACACTTGCACATGCCACTCCTAGGGTACACCTCACTTGGTTGCCTCAAACGTGGTCATTAAGTATAGGATGTTTTAGAGGTCGCTCTCCTGTCCAAAGATCAAAATTGCCTAGAAACGGTTGCCTCGATAAAAAACGATCTAAGATATTAGAGTTACCACTAAGACGTCCTAACGTTGCTTTAGTGACCACACGTCCTATAAATCGAATTGACCCGAAAACTCCAACGACAATGCTACCTACTCCTCAATAGTGGGATAGCATTGTCTAAAGGACATTAGCATAATTTAATTCCTTTTTGAGTAGGTAGAGGTTCTTAAGTACTTGCTCAGTTTAAAAACAAAACAAAACTTTTCGCACTTACACTTTTCGAACAAAGTTTTCAAAACACTTCATTACACTCTTGAGGATAGAAGAAAGAGTTAAATCGAAGTTTCGAACAAAACTCTTTTAAAAAACCCACCAACACAAAGAAAATAAAACTTTTGAAAACACAGTGAGCAAGTACCTAAGAGCCCGTGGATAACCACGGATAGAAAGGGTGCTAACACCTTCCCTTTCTATAATCTACCTCCCGAACCCGAGAAACATCTCGAAAAGGAATTTTTCTGTGCTTTTGTCCTTTCCTTGTTGGATAAAATAAAAGACGGTGGCGACTCTTGCTTACCGCGACATTTTGCGAAAACAAACGCAAACGCGAACCAACATTAAAAAATAGTTAGTTCTCATTCCCACCGATCACATAACTGGCGACTCTGCTGGGGACTATTATAAGTGAGGTGTACCTTAGGATTAGATCACTTGTGTTTTCAATTGTATGCTTTGTATGCTTTAAATTTTGTGGGTTTGTATCGGAGTTCTATAGATCCTAACCCGGATCTAGGGATACCCTTTAGGTAAGTAGCAATAAATTGTGAGGGAACTGTGCGGGGTATACCGACATGGTTGAAACAGTAACTATGTTGATGTGGCACTTTGGTGAGTACCGGTAACCCTTGAGTTAAGTCAAGGAGAGTACGGGGCCGCCGCGTTGTGTCGTGAAGCATCAATTGACCTTAGAACCTTACTTGACCATCTTGGCCTTTTTTAGGGGTAGTGAGATGATCGACTTTGGTGCAGTCCGAAGTTGGTAGATACTCGATACTACACTCATTGAGGATTGTTTTCTTGGAATATTTTGGTCGCTAGTTCAGTGGCTAAACCAAAACGATGAACATAGAAAACAATCCAATGATATTGAGCTCCTTAGAACCCGGTTGCTATTTATAGGGCATGTTTTAAGCCAACTAAACTCAAGAGGGTACTTACCTATGAAACTCCATGCCATCCTAAACTTAAGGCTATATGTGTGACTTGTGTGCCTTCAAACTTGAACTACTTGCATATACTTGTTATCTGACAACATGGGTTCCTTGCAGGTTTTGTTTACAGTCCTTATCCAATAATCTGGATTTGTTGCAGGGCTTACTTACATCACCTCGCACTTGTGCTTAAACGCATAGCATACACATCATAACATCATGCCTTAACATTTCTTTAACCATTTCAAGGATCTCAAGGGTCTGTGATGGAGGTTATGGTAAATCAAAAGTCTAGCAAGGGGTAAAGGGGATTTATTTTCCTCTAGCCAAGGTTGTCTAGAAATCCAAGCACGATAACTTGAGTCAGGGGCTATGACCCACTCGATATGGTGAGCCTGACTCTTGAAGAAGGACTCTTAGCAACATGAAGTTCCTTCAATCAAGCTACCAGATTCAGATTCTAACAGTTTCTTGTTTACCCCGTGAGATCCTTGGAAACATTGCATACATATATCATACATATCATTGCATAACAGGTCTCCCATGACAGGTTTCTTATCTTCTTCGCTGTTTATTTCAGCAATCATCATGTCTACTGAACCTTCCACTGAACAAGCTATCAAGGCCCTCCAGGCCCAGAATGCCCAATTTCAAGAGTTGGTCATGAGCCTAGCTAAGGGTCAGCAGGACCTGAAGACCCTGATTCTGAAAGAGAGGAAGAAGAAAAAAAAGAGGACCATCCTGTTCAACACTGGACGCAGGTTTGGAAACGGGCTGCAGAACAAGGTTGATTTGACCACCCCATCTGAGGGGAAGGATAGTCCACAAGAGAGGAGGGCTCCTAGCCCTGAAGCCTCCGACAATGAGACGGACTATGATGAAGAACAGTATCCTCCTGCTGAGGATAAGTACAAACAACTGGAAGACTGTTTGAACGCTATGGAGATACAGAAAGTGCCCGGTTTGGACTTCGAAGATCTAGGTCTATCCTCTGGGGTGGTGATTCCCCATAAATTCAAGGCACCTGCCTTTGCCAAGTACGACGGAGCTTCCTGTCCCAAGCTTCACCTCCGGTCATATGTGAGGAAGATCCAACCTTACACTATTGATAAGAACTTGTGGATCCATTTCTTTCAAGATAGTCTGTCGGGGACTCAACTTGAATGGTTCTGTCAACTGGAAGGAGCTAGCATCAGCAACTGGGAGGACCTTGCTGCTGCTTTTTACAAGCAATACCAGTATAATGCCGACCTTGCTCCCACACGTACTCAGCTTCAGGGTATGTCTATGGGTACAGACGAAGGCTTTAAGGACTACGCTCAGAAGTGGAGAGATCTTGCTGGAAGAGTCCAACCCCCCCTGTCTGATAGGGAGTTGGTGGACATGTTTCTTGGGACTTTGTCTGGTCCCTATTTCAAACACTTGATCGGAAGCTCTTCAGCCGGATTCACCGAGCTAATACTGACTGGCGAAAGGGTCGAAGCTGGCATCAAAAGTGGGAAGATTCAAGAAGCTACACCTTCTGATGCTCAGAAAAAGCCCTACAATGGGAAGAAAGAGTCCAATGTTGTGTATGGTCAAAAGAGTCGTCATGATCAACAGGTAGGGGCAACCCTGATCTCCGATCCCACGCCTGTTCAACAAAGACAGAGCAATAGGCGTAGGGTAAGATATCAAGAAAGGCAGTATACTGACATCAACATGCCTTTGTCTCAAGCGTTACAACAATTGCTGAAGTTGAAACTAATCACACTAAAGGATCCTCCTCGGAATCCTGATACTTCCTCTTCTAAGTATAATCCGAGTGTGAGATGTGCCTACCATTCTGACAGTCCTGGACATGACACCGACGACTGTTGGACTTTGAAGAACAAGATCCAAGACTTGATTGATGCCAAGGAGATCAAGTTTGATCACTGATCCTACGCTAAATCATTGAGAATGCCTTTGTTTCATTTTAATCTTCAAGTTGTAATTTCTTTTGTTATTCAAACAATTATCTATTAATGTCAAACTTTGTTTCATTGATGCCTTGCATATGTTTATCTTGAATTAATCCTTTCATTACATTTAAACTATGCTTTTTACTCGCTTTATGACATTCAACTCTTGCTAAAGTTACAAGCCTTTAGAGGGAGGATGATGAAACAATGCCATAATCTCATACAGTATGCTTTTGAACAGACCCCGCTGACAATGTACAGGCATTCTTTCAAATCCTAAACACTGGAGTTATAAGGAAGATAATCCCTAGTCCACCCCTCCGAGCCAAAGAAGTAGGAGTTTTCTGTTTTAAACACAAATTGAAACCTTTAATTTAAACCTGGGGCAGGGTAGTCTCTCAGTTAATTCAAAAAAAAAACTCTCAGTTCATAATACAACGAACGACATCAAAAGCATTCCTCTGGAATCAAAATACAGTGGTGGTTCCTTATCTCATAGGCAGTCAATCTCTCAAAAGAGAAAAGCCCACTGAGCCAAAACCTATAAAGGAGGCTTAAGAAAGCTGGGGCATCCCGCTGACTGTAATCTCGAAAACAGGAACAGTCAGGCAAAAATTAGGGATAACAAATCAAAAGAACGAGGTCGCTACAAATCCTCAACAACATGAAAAATATTGCAAAAAAAAATGATGACTACCTTCAAAAATCCAACTTGTGTGAACCATCACCAAAACGTCGTTCCAAATCCGAATAGAGTTCGACGCACAATTAACTGAGTTTAGGATTGAAGAACATCACGAAGAGCGGGTGGGTACAAATATACTTTGAGCCTTTATCCTTTGTTTCTTAAACCGTGAACCAAGCCACGTTACAACCCTTCAAAAGTCCTAACTGAAGCACGGGTTAGTTCGAAAGCATACTGTTACAAAAGGTATCCCGACTCCTGTAAGGCCTTGCCCTAAATCTTGTGTTGAATTTGTCTTATAAAGAGTTTTCTGCTAAAAAACACATTTTTCAAAACTTCAAGACAAGCATAAACTTTGCATTATTTGAATATCACTGTTTGCATTTGTCTATTTGTCTGACAGCGGAGAAATTCACACAACGAATATCCGATGAACGAAATCCCTCTCAGTGAACAAAATCACTTCAAAAAGGATGACACTTCCATTGACAAATCTCCTTCCAATCGAGGGGCATGGCATGATCATTTTCCATCACCTGGGGCAGTCTAGTCAAGAGTTCAAGAAATCTCTGAAGAAATGCAGAGTAACCAGGGGCAAGTATCCATCTCTGTCACTTAGGGCATTGAACATCAATCTCAGTGAAGGGTTACGTACAATTAAACATTTTTTGGCAATGTTACAAACACTTGCTACTAGGGGCAATGACAAATCTCCCCAAAATCCTTCTCATAGGATGACATCCCAGCAAGGATTTAATCTCTGAAAACCTTTCCCCAGCTGAATCAACCTCAAGAATCCTCGAGGACGTCCCTCAACGAAGATGTCACCTCTCTAGCGGACTGACGACAGGGTTTATTTCCCCAACAACACCAGGATTCCCCGGCTTGAGTTTGCCTCTCCGACTACTACAAATCAAAGGACCACAACTCCTCTTCCCCAGTAGACTACTCTACAATCCCCAGCAAGTTACTGTGAAACCTGGACCCGACCAGATGTCAGTTTAACTCTGACTCCTCGGTAGAGCAACGGACAACCGAGACTCCTGAACTTGTTCCCCAGGAATGAATCAATACTCTCCACAGAGTTCACAGCTTTCCCCAACAGAGTTCTCCTCAACAAAATAAGGGTCCTCAGTGGAAACATTCTAAGCAAAGTTTGAAGACATACCTACTCTTCAACAGCAGTCCGGGATTTAATAACTCCCCAACACTTGTCAAGAATTTATTCTCCAAGACAAAGTTACATTTCAATAACATTCATAACATATGCATACAAAATACATATAGCATGAATCTCATTTATTTTGAGAACATCATTACACAATGCATACATCATGACATTGCATATAACTAACTCTTTACCTTTTCAGGAAAGATCGATCAACAGATAAAAGTCATTACCTTTTGGGGTAGTAATCGTCCAAGATTCCTTCATCATCCTGCTGAGGTAGAAGTCATCCAAGATTCCTTCATCATCCTGCTGAGGTAGTAATCGTCCAAGATTCCTTCATCATCCTGCTGAGGTAGAAGTCATCCCAGATTCCTTCATCATCCTGCTGAGGTAGTAATCGTCCAAGATTACTTCATCATCCTGTTGAGGTAGTAATCATCCAAGATTCCTTCATCATCTTGTTGAGGTAGTAATCGTCCAAGATTCTTCATCATCCTGCTGAGGTAGTAATCGTCCAAGATTCCTTTATCATCCTACTGAGGTAGAAGTCATCCCAGATTCCTTCATCATCCTGCTGAGGTAGTAATCGTCCAAGATTCCTTTATCATCCTGCTGAGGTAGAAGTCATCCAAGATTCCTTCATCATCCTGCTGAGGTAGTAATCGTCCAAGATTCCTTCATCATCCTGCTGAGGTAGAAGTCATCCCAGATTCCTTCATCATCCTGCTGAGGTAGTAATCGTCCAAGATTCCTTCATCATCCTGCTGAGTTAGTAATCATCCAAGATTCCTTCATCATCCTGCTGAGGTAGTAACCATCCAAGATTCCTTTATCATCCTGCTGAGGTAGAAGTCATCCAAGATTCCTTCATCATCTGTTTGGAGTAGCAATCGTCTCAGATTCCTTCATCACACATCATTATCAAAAAAGACCTCCTCTGGTTAGATTTATTTCTTCCAGCTAACGACAAGAAATCAGAGACCTTCAGATAACAGTCCAGATACGATCCAGATTCGGATGTAATTCTGCCACTCATTCAAATGCAGTCCAGCAATCGCCCTTGGATGGCATCTTTAAGCCCATCTCCATCCTCCTACCAACAATCTCCAAATGGCATCTATAAGCCCATTCCCGACATCACAATGTTGATACTACACCATGCGAGTGCAAATTTCTGGGCACTCTAGTGTTCAATTATCTTCCACCTTCGGATCATGAAAGGCTCGAAAGCCAATCTATATCCTCAGGTTTAAGAAAATTGAACAGGGGCAACTGTTGCACCCCAAAATTTGCCTTCTCATGTTTTCCAAAGTCTTCCCCCTGCATGGTTGATCACAAACCCTTGCCTAAGGAAAAAGAATTTTTTTTGAGTGGTGCTTTAAGTATATTTCGATTGGCATTTTGAAAGACCCTTCGATTGGCATTCTGAAGGAGCATTTCGATTGGCATTCTGAAAGACCCTTCGATTGGCATTCTGAAAGACCCTTCGATTGGCATTCTGAAAGACCCTTCGATTGGGATTCTGAAGAAGCATTTCGATTGGTATTCTGAAGGAGCACTTCGATTGGCATTCTGAAAGACCCTTCGATTGGTATTCTGAAGGAGCACTTCGATTGGCATGAAACAGCACCTTTCGATTGGCCTGTTAACAGAGCCTTTCGATTGGAATTTTAATTAGTACCCTTCGATTGATCTTTGGACAAGGGCCATTCGAAGGAGGTCATCAAGAGGGCACTCAAGTCAAAAGCGTCCAGGTTCATTCAAGAGACACAAATGTTTCAAAAAAGGAAAACTTTTAATGTGTCTGTTTCTTGTCTCATGGCATTTAATGGCCTGTTTAATGGCTGTCTCTTGCCATTACTGCACCCTCACACCCCTATAAATACAGAGGCCAGCATACATATCCAAGACACAAAAAAATATACAGAAAAATAGAGAACTTGGAGATATGCTGCCAAAAGTCATCAACACTTCCAGGAAGCCATACCCAATCCTTGCACAAGCCAAAGCTGCCACCCAACGAACACCTCCACCCTCAGAACTACAGATCGAAGCACCTCTGTTTGGTAAAAAAAATCTAATCTCAAACTCATTTTTAAATTCATTTTGATTGCATATTCATATTATTACTGCTGTTTGCGAATGATTTAATGTGCTACATATAAGCTACAGCGCAGAGTTGAGATTGTGCCATTGCTTGGGCACAATCTGAGTTTCTCCTTCGAATCCCAGGATAAAATAAACCCAGACCCAGATTCAGCAGGTGCGAATAAAGGGGGAGATTCGAATCAGGGGGTAAAACCCCCCCTGGACCTTTAACGCCTGTTTCGTTTTGCAGGAACTACATTCTCAGATTCCTGTTCAGAGTTTCGAAGCTCAGTAGCTTAGCTTCGAACTGGACCCAGAACTTCCAGATCGAAGGATGACATGTCCAGATTGAATACCCTCAGAGTGCAACCCCTCATGCACCTTCGATCAAGACTCTTCACTGGGTCGAAAGACAGCCTGCACCTCTTTCGACCCAGGCCTCCAGGATTATATTTTTTCTGGTTTTGCTGCCTGGCCCATTTGTACTTTGTTTACTTTGTTTATGTTTATTTCTTTTAGTTTTTTTTTAATCAACATAAAAAATCATAAAAATAAATAACTTAGAATTAGGATTTAATTTAGTTAATTATTTTAACTTATTTTCTCCAATTTTAAAATCAGTAGACTTAGGATTTATTTAAATTCAATTCTTTTCATAAACCAAAAAAATGCAAAAAATATTAGGTTTGTTTTAGAGTTAATTTTAATCAGTATTTTTAATTAACTAAATTTGACTTAATTGAACATTTATCATTTTCCCAAAAATAAAATAAAACAACAAAAAGATTTTATTCTTAGGATTTTTAGAGTTTATTTTCATGTTCACGCGCATTTATTTTATTATAACCGTCTACTGGTTTGTAATAGCTTAACTAAGATTCTTACATCTTTACTGCTTTATTCCCCCAATTTTTGGACATGTAAATAATCCCTTCCCCGAAGCCTTGTAATAGCGTAGTATTTACAATTCCCGCACTCTAAATTCCTGTACATATATTAACTGTTTAGATGTATGCTGACTAGGATTGCATGACAAGATTGACTCTTAATTTAAAATCAACCACAGCTCACCATAACATGTACAAAGATAATATAAACTGAAAATGGACACACTTGCACATGCCACTCCTAGGGTACACCTCATTTAGTTGCCTCAAACGTGGTCATTAAGTATAGGATGTTTTAGAGGTCGCTCTCCTGTCCAAAGATCAAAGTTGCCTAGAAACGGTTGCCTCGATAAAAAAACGATCTAAGATATTAGAGTTACCACTAAGACGTCCTAACGTTGCTTTAGTGACCACACGTCCCATAAATCGAATTGACCCGAAAACTCCAACGACAATGCTACCTACTCCTCAATAGTGGGATAGCATTGTCTAAAGAAAATTAGCACAATTTAATTCCTTTTTGAGTAGGTAGAGGTTCTTAAGTACTTGCTCAGTTTAAAAACAAAACAAAACTTTTCGCACTTACACTTTTTGAACAAAGTTTTCAAAACACTTCATTACACTCTTGAGGACAGAAGCAAGAGTTAAATCGAAGTTTCAAACAAAACTCTTTTCAAAAACCCACCAACACAAAGAAAAGAAAACTTTTGAAAACACAGTGAGCAAGTACCTAAGAGCCCGTGGATAACCACGGATAGAAAGGGTGTTAACACCTTCCCTTTCTATAATCTACCTCTCGAACCCGAGAAACATCTCGAAAAAGAATTTTTCTGTGCTTTTGTCCTTTCCTTGTTGGATAAAATAAAAGACGATGGCGACTCTTGCTTACCGCGACATTTTGCAAAAACAAACGCAAACGCGAACCAGCATTAAAAACAGTCAGTTCTCATTCCCACCGATCACAGAATGTATGAGTGTTATCACGCGTATGCTGACAAAAAAAATACACAACCCTGGGAGTAACCAAACAAAACCAACTCTAGAACAAACAACACTCGGCTAAACCACATCCAGGATGATCATTCAAAGAAAAAGTAAATGCCAACTAAGGAAACAAAACCTACTGCATGCTTTAGCTTTATTGGGGGGAAACACAATCTGGAAGTAAATAAATCAAAATGATAAAATAGTACAGATACAGGGATAAAATATCTTTCTCCAGGCTTCTCCGGGGAAACAAACGTTTTAAAAACTAACACTTCTACTGGGGATTGCAAAACCAGTCTCAAGTAAAGCAGATGGATACCAAATCAACAAAACATTCACTGGGGAATTCAGGGCTACTTTATTGGGGAGATTAACACCACATCTTAAAAGGAAAACTGTGATCGGTGGATCTGGAACTGACTGTTTAACGCTGGTTCGCGAAATGTCGCGGTAAGCAAGAGTCGCCACCGTCTTTTATTTTCTCCAAATGGAAAGGACAAAAGCACAGAAAAATTCCTTATAGAGATTGCTCTCGGTTCGGGAGGTAGGTTATAGAAAGGGAAGGTGTTAGCACCCTTTCTATCCATGGTTATCCATGGGCTCTTAGATACTTGCTCATTATGTTTTCAAAAATGGTTTGTTTGCTTTTCAACTGTGGGTTTTAAAAAGTTTCTTTGAAAATTTCAGTTCGACTCTTGTATTAGTCATAAAGAGTGTTTGAAAAATGCTTTCGAAAGCTTTTTGAAAATGTGTTGGTGTGAAAAGTATTTTTGATCTGTTTTGTTTTGAATTAGAGCAAGTATCCACGAGTCGTCTACCTACCCTAAGGAATTCGTCTGTGTAAATGTCCTTTAAAGTAGCGCCATCCCACCATTGAGAGGTAGGTAGCACCACCGTTGGAGGTGTTCGGGTCAATTCGAGGTTCGGGACATGGTGATCACCAGAGCAATAGGAAGACACCTTAGAAGCTACCCTCATGCCAGGTTCCCGGATCATGAGGACTTACTAAGACATCCTCTACTCGACAATCACCTTTCGAAAGGCAAGGCAACAGTGAGGCGTACCCTAGGGGTGGTGTGTGATTTGTGTGTCAGATTCAGATATTTTATCTTGTCATGTTATTGGTGATCTATACGCTTGTTTTTATTTAAGGCCATTCATTCTTGCATGCCATTATTTAACAGTTAAAAATTACGAGAAAGGTAAAGTTCTAAACTATTACAAAAGGCACGGGTCCACATCGCCAAAATTTCCAGGACCCGATTTGACAGAAAATAAATAAAGAATTAAAATGCGAAAGATAAATATTACATGGCCTTGGGAGAGGTACATAAAAAATTAAAAGAGAAAGAAATAAATACGTGAATTGAAATTTAAAATTAAAAACGAGGGCGTTGGGCCCTTTTAACGAAATTAAATTAAATGATTAAATTAATGAAAATTAAAATGAAAGGGAATTATTTTTGGTATTTTTATATCTTATGACTTTAATGAAATTGAATTAAATTAAGAAATTAACCCTAATTCTAATTTTTATTTACTAAGAAAAAACATTAAAGTTAAACCTAAATTAACCTAATTTTTTACATGCAATTTTGATTTATAAATAATATTTTAATAATTAATTATTATGAAAGAAAAGAAAAAAGGATAAAAATTATTACAAACCCTAATTCTACCAAATTTTAGGTTTTTTATTGAAAAATGTTAAGATTAATCCTAGATTTAAAACTAAGTTAATTAATGATTTTTATTTGCAAAAATATTAATTAAATAAATATATTTTAATTTTGTCCTTTCTGATTTTTTTTGTGTTTTTTTATATTATTGTGAAAATAATTAAATTAAAGAACTAATTAAAAATAATAATGGAAATAAATAAAAAGAATGAAAAAATGTAAAAACAAGCTTGCAAACCTAGGGGGTTTCTGTCCCCAGTAGGAGGTGAATTGTTAGCATTTAGGCCCAATTATCCCTGGCCCGATTGACTTTCATGCCAGCGTGTGAGGTGGTTGACTGGTGTCTACCATGTTCTTCAGATCATAGCCTTCTGATCATTCCATTGGGCACGTGGATGGCTTGATTTTGTGAACGTACGGTGGGCGCTAGCATTGAAACCACACATAAGCATTAACTGAAAAATAACATGGAAAGGGTGAGGGACCTGGGGCTCGAACCCAGGTCCTGAAGATTACCAACCAAGTGCCTTGCCAGACGCGCTGCTTTACTTCTTTGTTTATCATATGACCAATAAACATAATATAATAAAACAATCGTTAGTGCTCAAATTCAGCGCGAAATTCAAATAACCCAATTACCACTGGACACCTCATCTTCTTCTTCTTCGTTGTATTTTTTTCCTGAAAACAAAAGAAAGTTAGCGGGGGTTTTTAACCCCCCAAAACATGCTTGATTTGATAATAGCGAATAGGCCATATGGCCTCAGAAATTAGGCGCGAGGGTTTCATTATTTTCGTCCAAGCGCGCTGAATCCATTCATGGCATTGGCATGTCCTAATTTTACAGTGGTGAGAAACACCCAATTTAGGACTCAAGGAACCCTAATGTCCTTTCATGGTGAATCCTTCAATAACGCACAAAAACTTAATCAAAGCATATGGTTAGTTTCAGAATCATGAGAGAAACATAAAACAAGCGTTAGAATTTAAAATCATGCTATGAATGACAAGATACGATTTATGAAAAAGAGTGACAAAGCTTGAGTTCTATTCACCAATTCTTGGTGTTAGGAATGTGGAAACCTATTCAGACACGTTGCTTGATGTCTCAGGAAGGTGATGAGATGGTTATTTTGCCTTGAATCGCCTTGTATCCCTGTTTTCAGTTTTCAAATTTTAAGCAAAAAAACTCAAGTGTGTTTTCTATGTATGGCGCAGCTTCCAGGTCATGGGCACGAGGGTTTGCTTTGTACTTATGTATGGAAGGATTAGGTCAAAGAATTTGATCAAAAAAATCCATGAATTGAAGGATTCAATATTTGATTTTTATGCCATGATTTTCCAAATCTTTTTCATGCTATTTTGGCTTCAATCATATCCAATCACCATGATTCCTTCCATATTTGATTGTACACGAAATATTGATCCTATTCTATGCACAAAAAGATTCAAAACATTAGGTTTGGTATTTTTCATGTATTTTATTTAATTAAATGAATTATTAATAATAAAAAATCCAAATAAATAAATAAAAATGATAAAAAACTTCCCTTTGGGCCAAATGGTCGTGCACATGTCTTGGATGATGAATTGTGGAAGAAAAAGAGGCCCATTAGCAATTTTAGGTCATTTGAATCAATGTTGACTTTTCAAAATATCCAAAAATTTCCCAACTTCCACAAGGCATATCTTGCTCAATTTTTAAGCTTTGCTCATGTTCTTGGACATTTTGGAAAGGTCTTTGAGTCCTCTAACCAATGCCTTTGGTCCCATGTCATTTTGATTTACCAATATCAAGTTATGGCCTTTGACTTAAAGTCCCTTTTTGTTGACTTTTGAAAATGACCTATAATGTTGAAATTGATAACTTTTTGTGAGAGCATTTCTTGGACTTGAAGTATGAAGAGGAGTTGTAGGAAATGTCTTTCTCTTAAAAATGAGCTTTGGATGGAATTTTTCTGATAAACCATGTGAAAGTTATGCCCTGGTCAATTTACAGTTGACTTTTTCAACTGTCCAAATATGGAAACTTTCTCATCTTGATGATTTTTGAGCCAAGCTTTGAGAATCATGATCAAGCATTGATCAAATGATGTTTGTGGCTTCAAAATGAGATGTTGACCAAAAATTTGGACTTTTGACTGTCAAATGACCATTTTGCCCCTATAGTTGACTGAAGTGCAATTAGGGTTTTTGACTGTGCAATTTTGTGTTGTAAGTCTTGAAACTTTGTATGAGGATACTTGACCATGTTTATAAGCATGTGGGACTTGAGTGGACCCTTAGAAACTTCATTTTCTTTGTCAGAACCAAAACCCTAATTTTGACTGTTAGGAGGCCCTTGAACTGTGCAACCCTTGGGGAGATGTTTGAAGCTTTGCCTTGGAAAATCTTGAAGAATATGGGAGGGAAAATTTTGGGGTACAACAGTTGCCCCTGTTCAATCTTCTTAGACCTGAGGATGCAGATTGGCTGACGTGCCTTTCGTAATCCGAAGGTGGAAGATGATTGAACACTAGAGTGCCCAGAAATTTGCACTCACATAGTAGCAGTATGATGGGGAATGGGCTTACAGATGCCATTTAGAGATTGATGGATAGGATGATGGGATTATAGATGCCATGCTAAGAGATGATGGATAAGTGGATGGGCTTATAGATGCCATCTGGATGTTGATCGCATAAGAGATTCCTTAGCGAGAACCTGCGTACCTGAAAAAGAAAAAATGAGTACCTGACATGTTGCAGGAGCTGGTCTTCAGATGCTTTGTATAGATGTGTCCTGACTGGTTACAGGAGCTGAATCTGGAGCTTCAAATGATGATGAATGAACCAGGGATGGTTACTACCTCAACAGGAACGGTGAGAGAACCTTGGATGACTTTAACCTCAATAGCAATCATTGAGATAATCTTGGGATTACCACCTCCGCAGTATCGGGGAGAGAACCATAGGCGATTACCACCTCAACAGCAAACATTGAGAGAACCTTGGATAACTTCAACTTCAACAGCAATCGTTGAGCGAAATCTGGGATTACCACCTCCGCAGTATCGGGGAGAGAACCATAGACGATTACCACCTCAACAGCAAACATTGAGAGAACCTTGGATAACTTCAACTTCAACAGCAATCGTTGAGCGAAATCTGGGATTACCACCTCCACAGTATCGGGGAGAGAACCATAGGCGATTACCACCTCAACAGCAAACATTGAGAGAACCTTGGATAACTTCAACTTCAACAGCAATCGTTGAGCGAAATATGGGATTACCACCTCCGCAGTATCGGGGAGAGAACCATAGGCGATTACCACCTCAACAGCAAACATTGAGAGAACCTTGGATAACTTCACTTCAACAGCAATCATTGAGCGAAATCTGGGATTACCACCTCCGCATTATCGGGGAGAGAACCATAGGCGATTACCACCTCAACAGCAAACATTGAGAGAACCTTGGATAACTTCAACTAAGTCTTTATCAGGAAAATCTGTTTGGGGTCGATTTAACTGGACTAGAGAAGGCCTTTGACTGGATAAGAAATCTTTGGAGTCGATTAACTGAACCGGTCTAGGTCTTGAAATATAGCTGGGAACTTAACTGGATCTTTCCTGAAAGGTAGAGGTCAGTCATATGCGATGCATGACATGGGTCAAGCAATGATGTTCTCAACATAAATGAGATTTGTAAGATATGATGCGTACATGCATGCTATAATGATGTATGTGATGTTTATGTATGTTTTCGTCTAGGAAAGTAAATCCTTGACGGGTGCCAGGAAGTCACTCCTGGGCTGATGTTGAAGAATAAGCTTTTACTTCCGCTGGGGGATAATAGTTGCAAGAATACCGGTAGGAGAAGATAACTCCATTGGGGAATAAACTTGGCGAATGGAATATTCTGCGGGGAGAAAAGTACTCTGACGATCTTGCTGGGGAGCAATACTCTGTGGGGAGAGAGATACTTCGTTGAGTTGATGGTAACTTGCTGGGGATACCTTTGTTATGTTGGAAGTGTTGATAGACTTCGCTGGGGCTAAGAAGACTTCGTCGAGGATGCTCTTTCCGTGGCTTTTGGCTGAGGATAACCCAGTTATATCCTGGTAAGGAAATAACTCTTTGAATAAAGCCGGGAGACGCGTTCGTGCTCTGCGAGGATAAGCTTCCAGAATCTACTGGGGATAAGCTTACTGCTTGGGGAGATGAATTCCGACTTTCCTAGGGAACTAGATTGGACTCTCTTGGGGAAGTTTTGAATTGTATCGGGAAGATGACTCCACTGAATGCTGGTATACTGCCGGGGAACAATCTTTAGACCAAGACTGCCGGGGATGCTTGTTTAAGAATGATGTGCTGGGGAATGTTGAGATCTGCTGGAGGACACCCAACTTCCTTAAGTTTGATACTATAGTTTCGCTTGGGGAGAGTGCACTGACTTGCTGGCTCACTCTCTGGGGGATTAAGATATCTGGTTACGTTCTTCCGCTGAACCCATCTTGGTACCTTGGAGGATGGAACAATTAGATTGCTTAGACAACTCTTTATTGCCCCTGTTTCTGAGGTGGGAGAGGAAGGCCTGTGAGGCGCTGATAGTGGTTGATGGACAAACCTTCTTCTGGTAGGCAAGTGACAAGATGCCGGGACATAGTCGTACGCTTTGATCCCTAATTTTTGCCTGGACCGCCCTTTCGGGTTTTCAGTCCACCGGGATACCCATTTTTGCCCAAGCCACCTTTTCAGGTTTTCGACTTGCCGGGTATACAGATTTTTTCATTTCATCCCTTATTTTGCCCGAACTCCTTTGGTTCGTCGGGAAGCCCTTATTTTTGCCTAGGTGTGTCAACCTAGCGGGTCTTTGATTATGCGTATTTTTTTTTCCGACCATGTCCGTGCTTTCAGGATGTAGGGAGTTGTCACTGTTAGGAGTGTTTTGTTGTCATACCACCCGAAGATCTTCGTTTGATCGTCCAATGTCCCAAGTGACTCAGGCGGAGATTTGCCCCAGGCTATTAGGCGTTTTGAGAGATTCTCTGAATTGACTTAACTGCCCCAGATGATGGACAATGATCATGTCGTGCCCCTTGATTGGAAGTGCTTATGTTCACTAGGCTTTCATCGTGCGAATTTCCATGCTGTTCAAACAAATAGTCATATGTAAACAATGTTATATCAAAAATGCAAAGCTTATGTCTGTCTTGAAGATTTTGAAAATGCATTCTTTTTCATAAAACAAGTGAATGTTTGTAAAACGTGATGTCAACTCCGTATTTACCGTAGGCCTTAAGGAGTCAGGATACCTTTTGTAACAGTATGCTTTCGAACTAACCCATGCTTCAGCTAGGACTTTTAAGGGTTATAACGTGGCCTGGTTCATGGTTCAAGAAACAAAGGATAAAGGCTCAAATTATTTGTACCCACCCGCTCTTCGTGATGTTCTCCAAACCTAAACTCAGTTGATCATACGTTAGACCTTGTTTGAGTCTTTGCTCTGATTTTTCGGTGATGATTCGGATATTGATAACTTATTTTGAATAGGCAGTCCTTCCTTTTTTGTTGAGGGTTTGTAAGACCTCTTTCTTTTTGATTTTGCTATCCCTGAATTTTGCCTGAACTGTTTCTTTTGTGATTACAGTCAGCGGGATGCCCCCGTTTTGTAAGTCTCCTTCATAGGTTTTGACTTAATGGGTTTTTTTTTTATGTTTTGAGATAATGACTGCCCTTCTTTTATTGACTATTCGGAACCATCACTGTCTTTCTTTGTTTTGTAAGGACCTCTTTGGTGCCATTCGTTATGCACTTGGATTAACTGAGAGACTACCCTGCCCCAGGTTATGATTAAGGGTTTTAAATTTCGAAAAGAAAAACTCCTACTTCTTTGGCTCAGAGGGGTTGACGAGGGATTATCATCCTTATAACTCCAGTGTTTGGGGATTGAAATAATGCCTGTACCTCATCAGCGGGGTCTGTTCAAAAGCATACTGTAAAGATCGTGGTATCGTTTTCGTCATCCTCCCTCAAGAGGCTTAGAACTATTAATCGAGCGTTGATCATCAGAAAAAATATGAAAATAATTTGCGTATAGTGAATACGAATATATTGCTTCAAAACGGACATATGCGATGCATTAATGAAATAACAATGTTTAACAATGAACAAATGTTTGAACAATCAAAAAGAATTACAACTTGAACATTCGAATGAACAAAAGTCTTTTCATCTCAGGGCTTGTTATTTCAAATGGTGAGCCTTGGAGGGATGGTAGAAAAACTCAGCCTGACCATCTTGAGTGAACTCCAGTGCTCCTTCATCAATCAGGTCCTGGATCTTGTTCTTCAGAGCCCAACACTCATTTGTATCATGTCCTGGACAGGCAGAGTGGTAGGCACACCTTTTATTGGGATCATAAGCAGGATGTGCTGTGTTGGGGTTCTGGGGATGAGCCCTTAATGTGATCAAATTCAATCTCAACAGGCGTTGTAAAGCTTGAAACAGCGACATGTTGAGCGGGGTGAATTGCCTCCTGGACTTGTTTGGCTGTAGCCGGTGAGGTTGTTGCTGAATTTGTGACACTGGAACCATTTGAGGAACTCTCCCCTTACCTCCTTGTCTCAAAGATGGTTGAATGATGACTGGCCCTTCAACCTTAGATGTTTGCCCCAGTTGGTTACCCCGAAGCAGTTGGTTGACGAGAACTCCGAGCTCTTCTTGTCTTTGAGCTAAACCTTGAATGGCACTCCCCTGCCCCAGCATTTGGGCTTTCATTGCATCCATTTCAGCTTGCAAGTGTTTCAGCCGTTCGTCCTCAGCGCTGTTCCTGACCAAAGTCTCCATGAGAAGTGTCCTTAACTCCTCCTGCCCCTTGGATAGATTCAGGAGGATTTCCCCGAACTGGGTCTCTTGAGCAAGAAAGTCCTGGTTATCTTGTTGGGAAGCCATTGCTGAAATAAACAGCGGAGATGGTAAGTGACCTGTCCAAAGGGTACCTGTTATGCAATGATATGTATGATATACATGCAATGTTTTCAAGGACCTCGCGGGGTAAACAAGAAAATTTGTTAGAATTTGGGTCCGGTAGCTTGATTGAAGGAAGCCCATGTTATTGAGAATTCTTCTTCAAGGGTCAAAGGCTCACCATATCCAGTGGGTCATAGCCCCTGACTTTAGTCATCATGTCTGGTTTTGATTTCCAAACAACCTTGGTTAAGGGAACCTTCTTCAAGAGTCAGAGCTCACCATATCAAGTGGGTCATAGCCCCTGACAAATCTGTCTAGAGGAAAATAAATCCTCTTTGCCCCTTGCTGGGATAGTTGATTCACCATGACCTGCATCACAAGCCCTTGAGATCCTTGAAATGGGTTAAGATGTATGCAATGGTATGATGTCATGGTATGCATGGGGTAATGTGAGTAACCCTGTTATGAGTCCCAATTAAGGATTGCAAACCAAAAACTACAAGAAACTTAGTAAACCCTGTTATGAGTCTTTATTGAGGACTATAAACAAAACCTGCAAGAAACTTAGTAAACCCCGTTATGAGTCCCAATTAAGGACTATAAACAAAACCTGCAAGAAACTCAAGTGTCAGATAACAAGCATGCAAGTAGTCAAGTTGGAAGGCACACAAGTCACACAAGAGAAGCCCCTTACAGTTTAGGCCAGCATGGGGTCTAGGAGTTACCCTCTTGAAGTTGGTGGGCTCAACCTGTCCTATTAGAAGAAACCGAGTTCTAAGGGTCCCAATATCACGGGATTGCTTTCATTGTTCATCGTTTCGATTTAGCCACTGAACTGGCGACCGAAATATTCCAGGAAAGCAACCCTCAATTGAGTGTAGTATCGAGTATCAACCGACCTCGGACTGCACCAAAGTCAGTTATCTCACTACCCTAAAGAGGCCAAGATAGTTCAATTAAGGTTCCTAAGGTCTGTTGATGCTTCACGACACCACGCGGAGGCCCCGTACTCTCCTTGACTAAACTCAAGGGTTACCGGTACACACCAAAGTGCCACATCAACGTAGCAGACTGTTTCAACCATGTCGGTATACCCCACACAGTTCCCTCACAGCCTTGTTACTACTTTCTAAGAAGGTATCCCCAGATCCGAGTTAGGATCTATAGAACTCCCAAGACAGTCCCACAATTTAAAGCAAACAAGGAAAGCAATTGAAAACACAGTTATGAACTAACCCTAAGGTACACCTCACTTTAAGTTAAGTCCCCAGCAGAGTCGCCAGTTCTGTGATCGGTGGATCTGGAACTGACTGTTTAACGCTGGTTCGCGAAATGTCGCGGTAAGCAAGAGTCGCCACCGTCTTTTATTTTCTCCAAATGGAAAGGACAAAAGCACAGAAAAATTCCTTATAGAGATTGCTCTCGGTTCGGGAGGTAGGTTATAGAAAGGGAAGGTGTTAGCACCCTTTCTATCCATGGTTATCCATGGGCTCTTAGATACTTGCTCATTGTGTTTTCAAAAATGGTTTGTTTGCTTTTCAACTGTGGGTTTTAAAAAGTTTCTTTGAAAATTTCAATTCGACACTTGTATCAGTCCTCAAGAGTGTTTGAAAAATGCTTTCGAAAGCTTTTTGAAAATGTGTTGGTGTGAAAAGTATTTTTGATCTGTTTTGTTTTGAATTAGAGCAAGTATCCATGAGTCGTCTACCTACCCTAAGGAATTCGTCTGTGTAAATGTCCTTTAAAGTAGCACCATCCCACCATTGAGAGGTAGGTAGCACCACCGTTGAAGGTGTTCGGGTCAATTCGAGGTTCGGGACATGGTGATCACCAGAGCAATAGGAAGACACCTTAGAAGCTACCCTCATTCCAGGTTCCCGGATCATGAGGACTTACTAAGACATCCTCTACTCGACAATCACCTTTCGAAAGGCAAGGCAACAGTGAGGCGTACCCTAGGGGTGGTGTGTGATTTGTGTGTCAGATTCAGATATTTTATCTTGTCATGTTATTGGTGATCTATACGCTTATTTTTATTTAAGGCCATTCATTCTTGCATGCCATTATTTAACAGTTAAAAATTGCGAGAAAGGTAAAGTTCTAAACTATTACAAAAGGCGCGGGTCCACATCGCCAAAATTTCCAGGACCCGATTTGACAGAAAATAAATAAAGAATTAAAATGCGAAAGATAAATATTACATGGCCTTGGGAGAGGTACATAAAAAATTAAAAGAGAAAGAAATAAATACGTGAATTGAAATTTAAAATTAAAAACGAGGGCGTTGGGCCCTTTTAACGAAATTAAATTAAATGATTAAATTAATGAAAATTAAAATGAAAGGGAATTATTTTTGGTATTTTTATATCTTATGACTTTAATGAAATTGAATTAAATTAAGAAATTAACCCTAATTCTAATTTTTATTTACTAAGAAAAAACATTAAAGTTAAACCTAAATTAACCTAATTTTTTACATGCAATTTTGATTTATAAATAATATTTTAATAATTAATTATTATGAAAGAAAAGAAAAAAGGATAAAAATTATTACAAACCCTAATTCTACCAAATTTTAGGTTTTTTATTGAAAAATGTTAAGATTAATCCTAGATTTAAAACTAAGTTAATTAATGATTTTTATTTGCAAAAATATTAATTAAATAAATATATTTTAATTTTGTCCTTTCTGATTTTTTTTGTGTTTTTTTATATTATTGTGAAAATAATTAAATTAAAGAACTAATTAAAAATAATAATGGAAATAAATAAAAAGAATGAAAAAATGTAAAAACAAGCTTGCAAACCTAGGGGGTTTCTGTCCCCAGTAGGAGGTGAATTGTTAGCATTTAGGCCCAATTATCCCTGGCCCGATTGACTTTCATGCCAGCGTGTGAGGTGGTTGACTGGTGTCTACCATGTTCTTCAGATCATAGCCTTCTGATCATTCCATTGGGCACGTGGATGGCTTGATTTTGTGAACGTACGGTGGGCGCTAGCATTGAAACCACACATAAGCATTAACTGAAAAATAACATGGAAAGGGTGAGGGACCTGGGGCTCGAACCCAGGTCCTGAAGATTACCAACCAAGTGCCTTGCCAGACGCGCTGCTTTACTTCTTTGTTTATCATATGACCAATAAACATAATATAATAAAACAATCGTTAGTGCTCAAATTCAGCGCGAAATTCAAATAACCCAATTACCACTGGACACCTCATCTTCTTCTTCTTCGTTGTATTTTTTTCCTGAAAACAAAAGAAAGTTAGCGGGGGTTTTTAACCCCCCAAAACATGCTTGATTTGATAATAGCGAATAGGCCATATGGCCTCAGAAATTAGGCGCGAGGGTTTCATTATTTTCGTCCAAGCGCGCTGAATCCATTCATGGCATTGGCATGTCATAATTTTACAGTGGTGAGAAACACCCAATTTAGGACTCAAGGAACCCTAATGTCCTTTCATGGTGAATCCTTCAATAACGCACAAAAACTTAATCAAAGCATATGGTTAGTTTCAGAATCATGAGAGAAACACAAAACAAGCGTTAGAATTTAAAATCATGCTATGAATGACAAGATACGATTTATGAAAAAGAGTGACAAAGCTTGAGTTCTATTCACCAATTCTTGGTGTTAGGAATGTGGAAACCTATTCAGACACGTTGCTTGATGTCTCAGGAAGGTGATGAGATGGTTATTTTGCCTTGAATCGCCTTGTATCCCTGTTTTCAGTTTTCAAATTTTAAGCAAAAAAACTCAAGTGTGTTTTCTATGTATGGCGCAGCTTCCAGGTCATGGGTACGAGGGTTTGCTTTGTACTTATGTATGGAAGGATTAGGTCAAAGAATTTGATCAAAAAAATCCATGAATTGAAGGATTCAATATTTGATTTTTATGCCATGATTTTCCAAATCTTTTTCATGCTATTTTGGCTTCAATCATATCCAATCACCATGATTCCTTCCATATTTGATTGTACACGAAATATTGATCCTATCCTATGCACAAAAAGATTCAAAACATTAGGTTTGGTATTTTTCATGTATTTTATTTAATTAAATGAATTATTAATAATAAAAAATCCAAATAAATAAATAAAAATGATAAAAAACTTCCCTTTGGGCCAAATGGTCGTGCAAATGTCTTGGATGATGAATTGTGGAAGAAAAAGAGGCCCATTAGCAATTTTAGGTCATTTGAATCAATGTTGACTTTTCAAAATATCCAAAAATTTCCCAACTTCCACAAGGCATATCTTGCTCAATTTTTAAGCGTTGCTCATGTTCTTGGACATTTTGGAAAGTTCTTTGAGTCCTCTAACCAATGCCTTTGGTCCCATGTCATTTTGATTTACCAATATCAAGTTATGGCCTTTGACTTAAAGTCCCTTTTGTTGACTTTTGAAAATGACCTATAATGTTGAAATTGATAACTTTTTGTGAGAGAATTTCTTGGACTTGAAGTATGAAGAGGAGTTGTAGGAAATGTCTTTCTCTTCAAAATGAGCTTTGGATGGAATTTTTCTGAGAAACCATGTGAAAGTTATGCCCTGGTCAATTTACAGTTGACTTTTTCAACTGTCCAAATATGGAAACTTTCGCATCTTGATGATTTTTGAGCCAAGCTTTGAGAATCATGATCAAGCATTGATCAAATGATGTTTGTGGCTTCAAAATGAGATGTTGACCAAAAATTTGGACTTTTGACTGTCAAATGACCATTTTGCCCCTATAGTTGACTGAAGTGCAATTAGGGTTTTTGACTGTGCAATTTTGTGCTGTAAGTCTTGAAACTTTGTATGAGGATACTTGACCATGTTTATAAGCATGTGGGACTTGAGTGGACCCTTGGAAACTTCATTTTCTTTGTCAGAACCAAAACCCTAATTTTGACTATTTGGAGGCCCTTGAACTGTGCAACCCTTGGGGAGATGTTTGAAGCTTTGCCTTGGCAAATCTTGAAGAATATGGGAGGGCAAATTTTGGGGTACAACAAAAACCATAATACGTTCTTCACTAGCAAAACCAGGGACCCGCGCTCTTCAAGAGTGATTATGGTACCAACTTCAGGAAAGAGAACTTCCATTAGACCGAACGAAAACTTCACCGGAGAAATCTTGGATTGAAACTTCACATCTTGAAAATTCAGAAAAGAGGAGAAATGAATCCAAACTTGACCGAGGATACTGGAGTCACGAACCCAATATGGTGAATCATCCTGAGTAAACCTTCCCGAGGGGAACATAAACTTCTTAAAATAAACTGGAGTTTTTCCATTCCTGGGATCACCATTTTTGTTGCCATTATTTCATCACAGATTCCAAGCTAAAAGCGAATTGTAAATTCTTTTTTGAAAAATCGATTTTGTTATTTAATATTTTTGCTTTGAAAGTTATTATCAACAATAAATGGAGTCTTTGCAAGCTAAATAAAATAAGAAATACAAAGAATTGGGTAAAATCTCAAATTTCATTAATAGAATGGTAGTCTTCGAATGGCGAGACTCCATGGATAATTACAAAGTTTGGAAAATGGTAATATATAATGGAAAAGATACATTGAGATACAATGACCACTATCCCCTCTAACAACTTTTGAAATCCTGATCAATAACTTCTGTTGAAGTGTGATGAGAATCCGAGAAGATTGTTGCTCCAATGATCAAGTCTCGTCTGATGTAGTTACTTTCCAAGAAAGTCCATAACTTTTTCCTAAGCTGCCCTTGCGGGTTTTCAACTTAGCGGGGAATTTATTCTGTTTATATCTCTAATTTTTTCCTAGACCGCCCTTTCGGGTTTTCGGCCTATCGAGACGCTCTTTTTTGCCTAAGCCTCCCTTTCGGGTTTTTAACTTAACGAGTTGTTCTTTTATTTCTTTAGGTGAAGTATTTCTTGACTACATCAGCATTCATGGAACGTGGGAACTTCTCGCCATCCATAGTTTCAAGAATTAATGCACCGCCAGAGAAGGCTTTCTTGACAACATATGGGCCTTCAAAGTTGGGAGTCCACTTGCCCCTAGAATCAGTGTTGAAAGACATGATATTTCTGAGCACGAGGTCGCCTTCTCTAAATTCATGAGGTTTGACCTTCTTATCAAAAGCCTTATTCATCCTTTTCTGATATAACAGTCCATGACACAAAGCTGTCATTCTCTTCTCTTCGATCAAATTCAATTGGTCAAACCGGTTCTGGACCCATTCAGCCTCTGACAACTTGGTTTCTATTATCACACGCAAAGAGGGAATCTCAACCTTGACTAGGAGTACAGCTTCCATTCCATACACCAGGGAGAACGGGGTTGCTCCTATTGAAGTGCGGACAGATGTTCAATATCCATGTAGAGCAAAAGGGAGAATTTCATGCCAATCCCTATAAGAAATAACCATTTTCTGGATAATTTTCTTGATATTCTTATTAGCAGCTTCAACAGCCCTATTCATCTTTGGCATGTATGGAGATGAATTATAATGAACAATCTTGAATTCTTTGCACAGTTCTATCATCATTTTATTGTTCAAATTCGAGCCATTGTCGGTGATAATTCTGCTCGGCACACCATACCGGCATATAAGATTATTCTTGATGAAACGCACAACCACCTGCTTAGTAACATTGACATATGAAACAACCTCTACCCATTTGGTGAAGTAATCAATTGCTACCAAGATGAAACGGTGTTTATTCGATGCTTTGGGTTCTATCATCCCAATCATGTCAATACCCCACATAGAGAAAGGCCATGGGGAAGAGATCACATTGAGAAGTGTCAGAGGCACATGGACCTTATCTGCATAAACCTGACATTTATGAAACTTCTTTGCAAATTTATAACAATCAGATTCCACTGTCAGCCAATAGTAACCTGCCCTTAGCATCTTTTTAGCCATCGAATGTCCATTGGCATGCGTTTCAAATGACCCTTCATGAATCTCATGCATCAACATGTCTGCTTCGTGTCTATCCACACATCTGAGCAAGACCATGTCATAATTTCTTTTATACACCACATTTTCACTGAGGAAGAAACTGCCAGCCAATCTTCTCAGTGTCTTTCTATCTTTCTTCGAAGCACCAATCGGGTATTCCCGAGTCTGAAGAAAATTCTTGATATCATGATACCAAGGTTTTTCATCTGCTACCTCCTCTGTTGTAAACACATGAGCGGGCCTATCCAGTCGTCGAACCGTAATTCGAGGTATATCATTCCAAGTATTTACTTGGTACATAGAAGCCAGAGTTTCCAGAGCGTCCTCCATTTGATTTTCATCTCTATGAATGTGATGTAATTCAACTTTGTTAAATAAGGGTAACAATCTTCTAGCATAATCTTTGTAAGGGATCAAGCCGGGGTGACGAGTATTCCATTCTCCTTTAATCTGATTAATTACCAAGGCTGAATCACCATATACATCTAGAATTTTAATTCTGAGATCAATAGCTTCTTCGAGACCCATGATGCAAGCCTCGTATTCTGCCATATTATTAGTACAATCAAATGTTAACCTTGCGGTAAAAGAAATGTGCGATCCATGTGAAGTGACGATCACAACACCAATTCCTCTACCATAAGCATTCACAACTCCATCAAATATCATACTCCAACGAGATTCAGGGTCAGGCCCTTCCTCATGCAATGGTTCATCACAATCTTTCACTTTCAGGAACATCACATCCTCATCGGGGAATTCATACTCTACAGACTGATGATCCTCCACTGGTTGGTGAGCAAGATAATCTGCCAACACACTGCTTTTAATAGCTTTTTGAGTGCAGTATTCGATATCATATTCATATAGCAACATCTGCGAGCGAGAAATTCTCCCAGTAAGAGCAGGCTTTTCAAAAATGTACTTGATTGGATCCATTTTGGAGATAAACCAAGTAGTGTGATTCAACATATACTGCTGCAAACGCTTTGCCGCCCAGGCCAAAGCACAACATGTCTTTTCCAGCATGGAATACCGCGACTCACAATCAGTGAAATTTTTACTAAGGTAATAAATGGCGAACTCTTTCTTCCCTATTTTATCCTATTGTCCCATAATACAACCCATGGAATTATCTAACATTGTCAGATACATAATCAACGGTCTTCCTTCGACAGGCGGGAGCAAGATAGGAGGTTCAAGTAGATATTCTTTAATACTTTCAAATGCCCTTTGGCAGTCATCTGTCCACACACAACCTTGATCTTTCTTTAACAACTTAAAGATCGGTTCACATGTTGCAGTCATGTGGGAAATGAGTCTGGAAATATAATTCAAACGCCCGAGGAAACCTCTGACACTCTTTTTAGTCCTTGGCGTTGGCATCTCTTGAATTGCTTTGACTTTATCAGGGTCAACTTCAATTCCTTTCTGGCTAACAATGAAACCCAACAATTTCCCTGATCGAACATCGAAGGTGCATTTATTTGGATTCAAGCGGAGACGATACTTCCTCAAACGCTGAAACAACTTCAACAAATCTTCTTCATGCCCTTCTTCAGTCTGGGATTTGGCAATCATATCATCAACATATACTTCAATTTCCTTATGCATCAGATCATGGAATAGGGTTGTCATAGCCCTCTGGTACGTTGCACCAGCGTTCTTCAACCCGAAGGGCATTACTCTGTAACAAAATGTACCCCAAGGTGTGATAAACGTTGTTTTTTCCATGTCCTTAGGCGCCATTCTTATTTGATTATACCCGGAAAATCCGTCCATGAACGAGAATACTTTGAATTTTGTTGTGTTATCCACTAACATATCAATGTGTGGCAATGGAAAATCATCTTTTGGACTAGCTTTATTTAGATCTCTGTAATCTACGCACATGCAGACTTTTCCGTCTTTTTTTGGTACTGGGACAATTTTGGCAATCCATTGAGGATACACTGCTGTCACAAGAAAATCAGCATTAATTTGCTTTAGAACCTCCTCTTTGATTTTTACTACCATATATGGGTGAGTTCTTCTCAACTTCTGTTTGATTGGCGGACACTCTGGCTTTAACATTAAATGGTGCTCCACAATATTTGTATCTAGACCAGACATATCTTGATAAGACCAAGCAAAAATATCCACATACTCTTTCAACAGCTCAATCAACCTGCTCTTCACATCATGATGCAATAATGCTCCAATCTTGACTTCCTTCGGATCTTCTTCTGAACCCAAATTGATCACTTCCAATGGCTATTTATATGGTTGAATGGTATTTTTCCTCGTGCTCAAGCAACCGTGAGACCTCTTCTAGAATCTCATCATAATCTTCTTCTTCAGCCCCATACACAGGACATTCAAAGTTGGGAGAGGGTGCAGCGCCATTGTATTCAATGGATTTTTTAATTAATCTGCACATATGATTTGTGATTGCTTTTAGAAACTGACACATATAACAAGTGATCATGCAGATTGAATTTCAGTTATTATCTATTTTGAAGGGTTTTTTTTATTACCATTTTTCGAGAAAAAGAAGAAAATAAAGACACAATTTGGGAAACAAAGACAACTTTTATTATTGATTTTAAAAGTCACAGCAACAGATAAGCCCTACAACATTAATACTTTCACCTTGGGCAGAGTGAAAGCTTTTCAAAAAGATTAACAAAACAAATTACTTTGAAACATGTATGCAAGAAGGAACATTAATGGTGATCCAGTTCTGGACCCTAACTCTGTGCATCACATAATTCGGCCTTTCCTGCTCTGCTTCATCTTCCACAATGGCATTGATCTTGGAAACATTTGAATGAAGATAACCCTCGCTACAGAAGATGTCTTGATATTTGCTTGCAGCAGACTCCAGCTTCATGCCCCTGCCTTTGTCATTCTTCAAAGAAAACCCCAAGCCAGCTTTGTTCTTGTTCACAGATGGATCCACAATATGTCCCCACACTTCACTATGACCCTTACGCACAACCTGTTGCGCATCCTTAAGCGAAACCATGGAATTCTCATTTCCTCTTATATTGTCAATGGATAAGGCTTGGAATTGGGTTCCAACAGCAGCTTCATCCGCCTCCACAATGCTGAAAGAGGACAAATGAGATATCAATAATTCCTGCTCCCCATTTATGATCACTACTTTCCTTTCACGTACAAACTTCAGTTTCTGGTGTAAAGTTAAAGTGACAGCCCCTGCCTCATGTATCCATTGTCTTCCTATAAAACAACTATAAGCGAGTACAATATCCATTACTTGGAAAGTAATTTGAAACAAATGTGGTCCTATATGAATAGGCAAGTCCACCTCACCAATAACAGATTTCCTTGATCCATCTAACGCTTTCACAATGATGCCACTCAGGTGCATAGGTGTTCCTTGATATTTCAACTTCATAAGCATACTCCTTGGTATAACGTTCAAAGCAGATCCATTATCAATCAGCATATTGGACAGTGAATCATTCTTGTAGTTCATAGAGATGTGGAGGGCTAAGTTGTGATTCCTTCCTTCATCTAGTAATTCATCGTCGCAGAAGATCAAGTTATTACATGATGTAATGTTCCCTATTACATTGCTGAATTGGTCTATCGACATATCACTCTCCACAAAAGCTTGGTCCAGTACCCTCATCAAGGATTCTCTGTGAGCAGAGGAGTTCATAAATAGATCCAAGATAGACATTTTTGAAGGAGTCTGCAGTAGCTGATATACAATTCTGTAGTCGCTCATCTTGATTATCTTTAAAATATCATCCACTTCTTTCTCTAACGCAGCCCCGCTAGTCTCACCCGTAGCCTTCTTGGGTTCAACATTCTCACCAATTTTCTTTACAACGCTATCATCTCTTCGAATGACTGGTGCAAACACACGACCTCTACGAGTCACCCTGCTATTTTCATCAATACTCCCAACATCAGGCATTGGCTGAATGGGAACTTCCACTCCATCCTCTAAGATTGTAGCGTTGTATTTGTAAGGCACAACCTTATCTGGCTTGTAGGGGATAAGACCCGGTAAACTAATCACCAATGGGGTAACAACTGGCTTGCTATAATACTCAACTTCAAGATGGGAGGGTGCCCCAAAACAAGGTACAATGACGTTTACCCCTTCTTCAACATAATCAGTCATTATTGAGTCACTTTTGGAAAACAAATCCTCATCTGAGGAGAAATACTCATCTGCAGAGACATACTCTTCATCTGACTCTTCTGCCATCAAACAAACCTCAACTATATCAACTTCATGGTAATCATCCCATTGACTTATAACCTTGATAATTTTGTTATCTAACAACGAATAAACACCCTTCTTTACGAATAAACATCCTCGGGAATCTTGGCAGCAAACTCGGAAAGATCCATATTGGTGTTCCACATGACCAACCATATGGCAGAAGGTAGCATGTAATTGCACAAGGTCCTCCTTCATATACTTTACATAAAAAATTATGAATTCTCTAGGACATCCAGAAACCATATTCACCTCCTCTTCATACTCTGCCCTAGGCCTGATTATGTGGATTAGGCCCTCATCCATCATCTCTTATAAATCAGCCTTTATCTTATCGCAACCCTGTATGTCTGTACTGCAAATAGCACAACCAGCATGGTCATGCGTATAGTAGCTAAATTCACAAAGGTCTGCATGCATCCTCACCAAATCTCCTCTAACCAGATTAATATCAAAAATCCGGAAGTTTCCTGGACAACCGGCCACCATATTCACAGCATTTACTCCCCCATGCTTGGATGGAGGATTGTCTTTCACATTAGGTCCCACATCCTTGAAAGATAGAACACCAGATTTCACCAACTTCTGCACCTCAGTCTTCAAAGGATAACAATTCTCAACATTATGCTCGGGTGCTCCCTGATGAAAAGCATATGTTTTATCTGCTTTGTAGTACCAAGGCAATGGTGATGGTACGACGGGAGGTGGTTGGGTATGAACCAACTTCTTCTGAATCAATGCCGGTAGTAACTCTATATAGCTCATAGGAATAGGGTCATAACTCTCCCTTCTCTGTTTATACCCTTGATTCCCCTGCTGGGATGGTCTTTGATAAGCAACAGTAGTTGAAGCTGCACCCACAACTGGAGTAACTGAAGCGACCTGCTGATGACGCTGATAATTCCTTCTAGGAGTATTAACCCTCCTCTCTTGCATAACATCATTTGCATCCCCTTCCTTCTTCTTGGTAAACCCATAAGATGGTTTTTTCACACCTCTAAAACTTTCACTCTTTGTTAAGCGTCCCTCTCTTACAGCCTCTTCTAAGCGGATACCCATTCCTACCATTTCAGTAAAGTCACTTGGCGCACTTGCCACCATCCTTTCGTAGTAGAAAACACCCAGCATTTTCAAGAAAATCTTAGTCATCTCCTTTTCTTCCATGGGAGGAATCACTTAGGCGGCTACCTCACGCCATCTCTGTGCATATTCTTTGAATGATTCCTTGTCTTTCTGAACCATGGCCCTGAGTTGATCACAGTCAGGCACCATGTCCATGTTGTACTTGTATTGTTTGATGAATGCTTCTCCAAAATCATTGAAAGTATGGATATTAGCGCTGTCCAAACTCATATACCACTTCAGCGCAACACCGCTCAAACTATCCTGAAAAAAGTGAATCAGCAGACACTGATCATCAGTATGGGTAGACATTCTCCTCACGTACATCACCAGATGAGCACGAGGGCAAGTGTTGCCCTTGTACTTCTCAAACTCCGGGACCTTAAACTTAGCAGGTATCTTAACATTCAGGACCAAGCATAGCTCATTCACATTCTGCCCAAATAGCTCTTTTCCCCTGAGAGCCTTCATCTCTCTTTGCATCTTGTTAAACTGCTCTTGAAAATCATCCATTCTGTCATAAATATCTAAGTCTTCACTCGGTGGAGGGAAAGGACGATACACATCATCATTAAAAAATGGAACCATATTCACCGATGGAGGCGCAGCATGCACCACAGGAGGTGCCAGAGTAACAATAGTCTGAACAATCGGAGTATCTTGAGGACCAAGATTAAAACCTTCAGGTGAAAAATTCTCTGGCATTCCCCATGGATAACCTTGAGGCATGTGATTCTGAACAGCGGTTGTAGTAGCAGATACAGGAACAGTCAAAGCTTCATTAGTTGCCCTTGTTGGTTGAGGTTGAACACCCAGTGGCTGATTCTAAGCAGCCACCAGAGCTTCCATTAGAGTAGTCATATTGGCCATGCCGACCTTCAAAGCAGAAACCTCCTCGCGCAGCTCGCGATTCTCTTGTTCTAGGTTGTCCATCTTCTTTCTAAAATTAGCCCGAGTGTTGTAGTGGTGAGTCAGCTTGCTGAACAAAGTAAAGAAGCTTGGTAAGACACCTGGATATGCATAACAAATGCAATAAATATGTACAATATGATGCATGATATGTAATGCACATGATTTTATTTAATATTTCAAGGGATTTAAAATTTATGGACATATTGCAAATATCAAAGTAATAACGCATTTGAAATATTGAAAAAAATTTATTATAACAACTCCAAAATGAATTACAAGTTTCAATGATCCCAAGTACAAGATGAAATAAAAATCTAAAATTCTTTAACCTCTAGTTTTCTTCCGCGTGTCTGATGGCAACCTCCTTCCAATCATCTGAATCAGGAAGTGAGTGATCAGCATCTGATTGAGGCTTAGAAGAAAATAAATCCCCTTGCCTCTCCATAGTCTCTACCGCTCGACTCTCAAGGATCTCCATCAAGTCATCTTTCTCCTTCAAGTCTGCTCTATAGGAAATCTTTAAAGTTTGGAACTTGTTCTTCCAAGCGTCCTTTTCCTGTTGCATTCTAACCAAAGAAAGTTGCAGCTCTTCTAGATCATCTAATAAGGGAGGAGTGGTCTTCACAAATAGATCATGCATAGGTGTTTCTCGGGAATACAATATCTTCAACTGAATAGCTCTCGTTTGGACCCACTGAAGATATGGCTCCAAAGAAACAGCACCCCTAGGTCCTAAATCCTTCCTACTCTTCTTATGAATATGACACCAGGCCTTCACAATCTGCTCCCTAGCTTCCCTATGATCTTCTTCCTTCAGGATGAAACTACTCAAATTAATACTATTTGGTTTATCCTTTATCGGCTAACCAAGTTATCATTGAGCAAGAACATGATTATAGTTAATTCCCCCCTTTGTACCAAGAAGAGGTACATTGGGGAAACTACCACAACTGTCAATAATCTCTATATCCTGGTAAGCTCGATGATACCAATCAATATCTGAGTGAGTGAGTGCCATGATCTTAGGAGCCCAACGGGGTTCTTTCTTGACATCCCAAAAAGCATCAGACTGAGGCATATGAGAAATAAACCATCGGTACAACAGAGG
Source organism: Vicia faba (assembly GCA_948472305.1). NCBI lineage: Eukaryota > Viridiplantae > Streptophyta > Magnoliopsida > Fabales > Fabaceae > Vicia > Vicia faba. The sequence goes on along the minus strand of OX451735.1, from coordinate 304,733,484 downwards.
CGCGCAACAGATAATTATCCCCCCTTGATAAGAATTTCGAAGATGAATAGAGTAATAAGCATCATCCAACAAGGTAGGAACTGGGTTTCCAATCATGAAGATCCTGATAGCATTAATGTCAACAAACTTGTCCATATTAGGAAATAAGAACAACCCGTAAGCAAGTAGAGCAAAGATGGCCTCAAAAGCGACTGTACTCTTCATCCTGGAAAAGTAACGAGCTTTCTCTAATAAGAACTGAGTTGGTAATCCTCTAATCCCTCATTTAGTAGTCATATGTGCTTCCACCTCAGACTTCCCCAGATGAATCAAAGCAGCAATCTCATGTGGTTTTGGCTCACCCTCTAAACCAATAAAAGGAACACGATCGGTAACAGGTAAATCTAATAAATAAGAATACTCCTCCAGTGTGGGCATCAACTGATAGTCGGGAAAAGTAAAGCAATGATACATCAGATCATAGAACTGGACCAAGGTCGAGAGAATATCCTCCTTCATCTTCAGCTTCATGAGAGGAATAATGGATCCATACTTCTTCGGAAAGTCTGCAGAACACTCGATATCGAGAATTAGACTGATAAACTCATCCTTCTTAGGATCCTTGAAACTGTACTTCCCGGTCTTTCTCTTTCCAAAATCCATGGTTAAAAAGTACCTGAGATATTCACAAATGGTCAACTTTTAAATCCCTTGAAATAAGATCTCTTCAAAAGATGCTTATGAATGCATGATGCATGATGCATGATGCATCAATCACACACAAGATCACACATATAGGGTTCATAGGTTCAACATCACGAGCATGAGGTCGAATGTACTATCCATAAGGTATTGGTCTAAAAGTTATCACCTACTGAACAAGGTTCTAGAGGTTCCCAGAGTCTACATCCTTCCTTCGGATATTACCAACTTCTCGATTAACTCGGTAATTAGTAATATTCTCAAGAAAAACTCGTCCGAGCATAGTATCGCATGACAACTATTTTCGGATTACTCAGTCATAGCTTCTGCACTACACCTAAAAGGCTAAGATGGGTTTGGTATTCTACGGTCTTCAGCTTCAGCAGGCTCCCAGGTAGAAAGCAGTACGTTACTACAATCAAAGGGGCCTCCACTGAGTGGGGGATCTCATGCCTCCTTTTTGGGGATTACTCCCTCAAAGTTAACATGACTATACCGTTCGTCCTATCTGAAAGGTCAATCTTTCCCCAGTGAAGTCGTCATTTTTCTGTAGCGATAGAAATGTTTAAGACTAAGCCATTGGATTTACTAGACTTGTACAAATCAAAATAGAATCACCACCGCACTTTATTGTTTCCAAAGGAATAGGAAAAGAGAGAATAACCCAAAAAGAGGGGGAAAGATTCAAGGTAAGGGGGTTGGTTATGTAAAGGGAAGGTATTAGCACCATAAACATCTACGGTACTCCGCAGGAACCTCTTTGTAAAATTTGTATATTTTGGCTATGAAATATTGTGTAAAATAGATGGTGGAGGTGGGAAAAAGAAACATATTTTTTTATGATTTTTGCACCCGCCGCGGTTGTGAACCTTTAGTGCCTATGTACCACCTTTTTATGCAATAGGGGATCAGGGTACACGTAGTTACTCTTTTAAAATTTTAAAACACAAATGTGTTGGTCAATTTTATGAGATAAAACATCATCATCATTGTCCGTGTGGAAAACATACCTACTACCCACAATCATGAGAAAGGAGAATTTTCATCATCTCAAAGTGGAGGATATGGCTTGGATTTTAAAATCAATAATGCCTCACTCAACACCCAAGTGGAAAATATCTTTCTTTACTATATATTGTAGAAGTATAGTTGTTTGCATCACTACAAGGATTGACAAGAGTTCAATCTTTTGAGAAAAGTTTAAAGATAAAAGCCAAAGTGGCAAGATGGTTTGAAATGAGATTGGTTGACTTTTAGTCTTCTCATAAAAATGTCAAAGTATTATTAAGTTTATTGGAGTTTATTTATAAAAATGTTTGAAAATGCATGGACCTAAGTCCAAGTTTATTATAAAAGTAATTCAAGTTTAAAACAAGGAGAGTTTTCAAAAGGGGGGATGAGATTTTTTGAAATTAAAGAAGATGGGAGGAGAAAAAGAGACTATCCTAAAGCATAAGGTAAAAGCTAAGGATAAGAACCATCTAACCAACAAGTATCCAATACTTGACACTGTGAGCCAAAATAGAATTCTCATTCTTTGGATTGAAACCAAACAAGCAAATGATACTAGACCTCTTGGGAAAACCAAACTTCAAGTGTGTTAAGTCTTCACAAAAATTGGGCAGAGTAACGGTTGTATACGGGTGAATTCCAGATTACAAACCAAGAGTGTAATCACAATAACCTGCACACAAAAAAACAAACAATCCAATGTTTTGAGGTAAACCTCAAGAGCTCCAAACAAAATAATCAGATAAGATCACAAGGTCTCTACTCACAGGCCAAGGTTTCTAATCCTAAGTCCAAAAAGTTAATTGCTCCATAATGCCAAGGATAGTAACCAAATAGTCCAAGTATCATTAAAGATTTTTTAGGGTTTATGTTGATTATTAGATGTTTTGAAAAAAAGAAAAGTAAAGCCCAAATGAGCAAAAAAATAAAAATGACAAGAAAGTAAATGCTCAAATGAGCAAAGATAAAAAAATGGCGTGAAATGTAAATGCTAAAAAAAATAGTGCATGAAAATAAAAGGGACATATAAAAGAATAAAGGATAAAGTCAATTATTAGTGATTAGTGGTTAGTTGGATGATCATCTCGAAACTTACATTTGGAACTCATTAGAGGATTGGTAGAACTAAAGCCTCCACACAACAAGTTGCATTCACTTTTTGTCAAGTATATCATCCATTTGGAATCCTTATGAATATCATTTAATGATCAACGATATTTAAGTAATCCGCGTTGACCAAAGGTGTTGTAGATCCATTAGAGGATTGGTAGAACCAAAGCCTTCACACAATGAATCTCAAGGTTATTGGATTAAAGAGATCAAATTAACATACTTGGGCTTGCAAACATAAGTTTGGGCCACAAATGATCATTTATTCGAATTGGGACAAAATTTAATGCTATGTTAAGCAATCGTAAGTGGACTTATATAGAATTCACACCTATTTTGAGGCCGGTCAATAGCAATCTATGCACTATTTGTTTTGAGACATGATATAGAGATCATGCTCCAACAATATTTAGTGCAATAAGAAGGGGATGAGATGAAGAGGGATGGGAGAGAATATACAAACCACTTTTGAATTAAATTTAACCAAACTATTATTAAAATCATTCATCCATTTTTATGGAGTAAGACTCAATACCATGGATCCAATGATGTTAATAAAGTTCATGATAAAAAATTTAATCCAAGATCAGTCAGAAAATAATCACAAGATAATATTACATTTTAATATATACAAAAAGGGTTAAAAAATAGAAATAAAAGAGAAAAATATCAACTATGTCCAAATTAATCAAGAAATAAAAAGTAAGACCACAGAAAAATCAGAAATGAACTAAAACAATTTTATAATTTTTTTGGGAATTTTTTTAAGTCATAAACTATTTTTAAAATTAAAAGAAAGGGGCAAAATAAACCAAAAATGATAAAAAATAGTAAATTCAGAAACAAAAATAAAATAAGGTCACCAATATTTGTCACAATATCATTGGATCATTCCATAATTTTTTTAGAGTTTAAAAATGCATAAAAGTATTTTTAAACATTTAAAACAAAAAAAATAAAGTGTAAATTTATAAAAAATACCAAAACACAAAATTAAATTGTGAAAAAATAAAAATCAGAAAGAGAATAATCAAAAATATTTTTTATGATTTTTTCAGATTTTTTGGACTTAAAATGAATTTTCTATGATTTTTTGAAGATTAAAACAATTAAATATAAAAAATAAGAAAATAAAATAAAAGTAAAAATTATGTGGACCATTGGATGAGAGTCAAAACGCGTTAGTAATCAAATCCAAGGGATCTGGCGCTATGTGCATATCATGGTCATTAGTGAATAAAACACTGGATCAATTATTAAATCAGAATTCAAAAATAACAAGTGGGGTGCCATCATTGGTTGGAAGATGACACGTTGGTCATCTTCAACCTCCAGCCAACGTGAATTGTAGGTCTCTCAAACTGTAAAATCAGAAGCTCAGACCTATGTCATTCGCTTCGTCTCTTCAAGACGAAGACAACCACACGCTCGCGCCAAATTTATATAAACTGTAGCTCAAGCAATTTGGAAAGAAAGTTTTGAAAAGGGATTTGAAATTTCATGGTCAAAACGTGTTTCCAGTAAAAAGCAAGTGTTGCGACTAGAACCAGGGCAATGAGAGCATCACAATGATATCAAAGTTTTGAAGAATTGATGAAGGAAACTACCTATTGAAGTTGAGATGCAGAGCTCTGAAACTGGACTTCTATGGAGCAATATAGGGTACGATTCTTAAACGTAATCATATGGTTAGCTTCAGGGAAGATCAAGGAAGGTGAATTGATGAAAAAATTGGATTGAAAAAGGCTTGTATATGGATTATGAAGTTGCTGAATTCTGAGTTATGGAACAAGTTTGGCAGGGTGATTCTGGCTATCCAAGCTTGAGAAAATGAATGAGATAGTTCATGTATTTATATGAGAAACAAATGGGATCAAAAGGAAGAGTGAATGATGCATTTTAGAGGAAATTCGTGCAAACCTGATGCACGAGTGAAGTGTGATCTAATTTTCACCAAAGCTCATCCAGTCCTTGCGTTTTGAGGTGCTAAACACTTCTGGCAAGTTTGTTAATCAAGTTTAAATCAAAAACACGTGTAAATCTTGTGATTAGAAGCCAAAACAAAGATTCTAAACTTTTGGCTTGGTGAAAAATTCAGTTTTAAAGTACCAACTTCTGACCAATGGCCTTTTTAGCTCAAGGGGTCTTACGGCATGATTCTTAATGCTTCATAAATATGAGGTTACAATCTTTGCAATGGAAAAAGAATGGAATCAAATGGATGCTATAGCTGAAAGTTGTGTTGAGTCAAAGTTGGAGAAAAAATGTTGACTTTCCATACTTAGAAATATTTCAAATTCTTCTTCAAAAGTGACCTATAATGTCTTACATCCAAACATAGATTTCTACTTGGAATTTTCTCTTAACCAAAAAAGATGGCATGAAGTAGATCTCTTGAATGACATTTTGGAACTTGAACCATTCAAAATCTTCAAAAATTGAGAGAGTTATGAATTGTTGAAGTGGGCAAAAAATCATGAAATGACCTATAATCTTTTGTATCCTTAAGGCAATTTCCATTCATTTTCTCACTTTGCACATAAAAGAAGGCATAAAGTTCACATCTTCAAGATCATTATGGAAAAAGAATGAGATTAAGGTGATAAAAATTGACCAAGTTATGATCATTTGAAGTCACACATAAAAAAATGGGGATTCATCTGAAGGACTTGTAATCTTTCTTCATCATTAAGTTTCTTCCACATGAAAACTCCTTGAAAATTTTGAAGTGATTTGTTACCAACCCTTTAAAGAGAAGGGTGCCTTTGGAATTACTCCAAAATACCAAAAGATTAGCAAGATATGCTTCTTTGAAGTTCAAAATCCTAGCTCCTAGATCAAGAAACATGCTTTGAGGAACTTTGACAATTTTTATCAAACTTCTTGTACCAAAACAAATGCTTTGCAAATATAAGTTATTGAGGATGATAATGAGAACTCATAGCAACCACAACCACTTCTATATCTTGAGAATTAAGAGAAATATGCACTTGTGATCAATGGGAACAAAGCCTTGTCCAAGCATGACAACTCCTTCAATCAAACCCCTTGTTCTTTTGAATCAATCTTGATAATTTAGAAATGTAGTGAACCAAAATAATCTTGCCATACCATCCCTTCTAAAACAACTTCCATGGTGAGGTTTGAACTTCTCAAGCTTCATTGACTAGGTCATGGAAATAAACTCATGAACCCATGGATCAACTTGCTAAGCCCCATTGCCTTTACCTGCATTGTTGACAAGTAAGACAAACCAACATTGCATTTTATTAATTAAAAGGAAAGTAAAAAATAAAATAAAAAACATGAATGATTACACAAAAAAAAACAAGTCAAGGTGCTTGGTGATTCCTCAAAGAGTAAAGCTAAAGATAGGAAGGAAAACCAAAAACCCTAATGTGATCTTGTTGTGATTGAATTAATATGGTATGGTAAGGAGATCTTAAGGACAAAAATTGGAATACAACAATTACCTATACTATATTAAAATATTGTTTCACTACAAGACAAAATGTAAAAAATGAGGATGAAATGTATAAGAATTGGGTCTTGGTATCATAGTAGGAATAAGATATAAAAGAGTCACAAAATATAACTACATACTTTTCATGGAGAACACATCATGAGTCTAGATCATGATTTCAGTTCTTTGGAGAAATATTTGGTGTAATTTAGTCTCGACAGATAACTCTTTGCCCACTATGGAGAAGTTGCTTTTTTTACTATTAATTTAATAATATAAATATTCAACGGCCAAGATTAATTACCTGCAACTTGCCAGTAACTTTTTGCAACTTTTTATTTTTGTTTATTTGAAATTATAAAAAAATCAATCATCATCTTCATCGCTCTCATCTTCCATCGTTTCTGAAAAAATACAGATTCAACACCACTTCATCTTCCATCATCCTTGAAAATTCAGATTCATCCATAATCATCATCTTTTTTCACCATTCCTAAAAACTCAGATCCTTCCACCGTCATTTTTTTTTCTCAAAATAATCTAAAACAAACAATATTCTTATATACAAATTTGGAAAAAAACCATTTCTAAAAAATTTATATTTTCACATCTAATCTCTCTTTTAGGTTAAAATATGTTCTCTTTAAATATGAAGATTTTATATCTTAAATTATAAAAAGAGGCAGATATGAAATTGGAAAAATTACTATCTTTCTAAATATTACATATTTATCATTGAAAACTCAAATTCATCATTACTAAAAACTCAGATTCATCCATTATCTTCATCTGCCACTATCATTTTTATTTCAAGAGTTTAAAACAAACAGTAACCTTATATTAAGGTTTAACAATGTTGTGAAAAATTTACATGAATCTTAAAATATTTTTGACAAAAAATCACTTCTCAAATATTCTTGTTCAATTATTTATTTGATTTCAACCTGAATACTAATTTTTGAGGAACAAGCTTGCCCCAGATAATTTAATCCAAATTTTGAATTATTTAAACTCATCAATTTAATAGTGAAGATTTTTAAATGGGTTTCAATACAGAAGAGAAGAGTAATGAGTTTCAATGTCAAATGTAAAAAAAAATGTCAAATGTAAAAAAAAAAGACATTATTATAGTATTGTTGCACTATTCACGTGACTGTAGTAAGTATTTGAAAAGAGAAAATCAATAAAGTTGGACAATATCCTTGTATAACCAAGTAATTTATTTATTTTGTCTAATAGTTTAATGACCATAATTTTACTTTTAAAAAATAAATATATGAGATATCGCGGGTGTGACGAGCATCTTTGTAATTGCATGTTCATGCGTAACAGTTGATTTAAGATAGGATTAAATACGTTTTTAGTCTCTATAAATATGTGACCCTTCAATTTTGGTTCCTTTAAAATTTTCCTTCGAATAATGATTCTCGTAAATTTTTATCCACAATTTTGGTCTCTATCGTCAATTTTCATTAACAGAGGCTGACGTGGCACGCCACGTGGAAGACAGTTTGGCAAAAATCTAAAAATATTTGAAATTGTGGGGGTTTTAAATCTCCTCTAAACTAACCCAGAAAAAAAACAAAAGTATTGGTTCTGAACTTTTCTCAAACACCTTGCAAGCAAATTTGGCAACACATAAGTTCTGAACTTTTCTTGGTTGATCACAAATATCTGATTTCGTGTATTTCTCACTCCATATTCTGTTTGGTTCCACCCTCTCGGTCTCAGTTCTTGCATAGTGGATTTTGCATAAAAAAGTTATCATAAATCCATCAAAATGCATGCTAAAATTTGCAGAATTTGCATAATACATTGTTAGTTCTCTGCTTTTAGGATTGACATCAATTTTAGTAAAACAAATATAGTAGTAATATGTTAAATAGGATGTATTAACTTGTTAAGAAGAACATAATGAACAAGAAGTCCTATTTTATGAAGAAATATGTTGAGATGAGATGTTTCATCAACTGGAGCAATATGTCGAACAATATGTCCTATGCGAAATTATTCGACATCGTGACTGGTTTGGATTGGGCTATTGGATCAGTTTATGATTTGACAGATGCAAAATATTCTGGGAATATTATGATATCCTATGTGACGCTGATTTATAGGTCTGGAAGATTCAAGCTGAAATCAAGAAGAATATTGACTTTCTAATTATGGAGATAAATTAGGAAAGTCATGATTGAAGACTTATCTTTATCCAGAAGTTTCTGCAAATTTGTAGCAGCTGATATGCTGTTAATTTGAAGCTTGAATCTAGTTGGGAAAAATGTTATAAATAGAAGGTTATTAACCTAGAAAAGGTACCAGCCGAAGATTTAAAGTTTCAGTTATTAGGGCTGAGTCTGTAAGCCACTCTCTATGAGAGTTGCTATTTGTGAGCCTACATAATATCATGTTGATAGAAGAGTAAGATTGTTCCTTGAGTTGTAAGGTTTTGTTGTTCATTCTTAAGCTTTTAAGCATAAAATGTATATTGTTCTTGGATGAAGCATTGAAGCAAATCCAAGTATATTTGTTAGTCAAGAGTCTTGACTGAACTGGTTGTAATTGATATAAATATCACTGAGGTGATTTAGGAAGTGAGATGTTGATTTCTCATATTTAGGGAGAATCTAGGTAGAAGTTGCATTGGGTAGGGATTAAGCAATAAGTTATAAACTGGGGAGTTTAGCTTTGAACTAATACTACTGATAGTGGACTTCCTTCCTAGCTTGGTAGCCCCCAGAGTAGGTGGTGTTGTACATCGAGCTAGGTCATCATATCTGTGTGTTATTATCTTTATGTTTTGTCCAGTTTTGTTCTTGATTGATTAATATGTTATATAAGATGTTGGAATATCTGTTACGACTATGGACTGATAAGTATTGTATCAGTCTATTGTATTTTGTCCATGTGTTATTTTGCAGAGATCAATGTCTCAACATGTTTTAGGACATTTGTAATTTGTATACCCGAATTTCAATTGGTATTAGAGCAGGCATCCTATATGTTTCTGGGTGAGATCGAGAAGATACTTTCTGGTTCATGGGAAAGAAAGGAGGTTGAGTTTTGGATCTGTCTGATGTTTCCAGACATGTAGTGTGGTGGAGATCTGTTGTTTGTGTGTGTGATTTATTTTCAAACCTCTGGTGTTCTGTTGTCCCCTAGATTGTGGTGATTGTGTGCAAGGGTGATTGGGTTGTGTCTAAAGTTTGTTGAGGAGTTTTTGTTTGTTTCGCTGCATCTGATAGAAAACTCATGTTGGTTCCTGGTGTATCTGGTGTTGAGGTTGTAGGGAGGTTTGTCCTTGCAATATAATAAGGAAAAGCTTTGTGATATGTTCCTCTCTGAAATTGTATCCAGTATTGTAGTGATACTTGGAGAATAGTGTCAAACAACTTGATAAAGTTGCCAAAGATACTTGAGGTTCATCTCAAGTCCACTCATAAAGGCACTTTTAAGTGAGTTTGTTGAACAGAGATATGGAGATAGTAAGAAGCAATTTATTTTTTCTTTCAACCCTAAAAGGCTAATCTCTAGTCTTTGATAAAGGATCTCCTGCCGTATCCCCTGGAATGATGTCCTACCAGATGTTAGAACATCATATCAGCATGTGTGTGTATTCTTGTTTCATAGCAGATGCTCTGGATGCTAAACAAATGTGAGTTGATCACATATGTTTAGAACCTGCTCCTGAATTGGAAGAGGATGCATCTGGGTGGCGTGTCTGAGAAGTCTCTATCCAAGAAACATACCTTATTATGTTGGTCAAGAGATGATCAACACTTTGTCTACTCATTGGATCAATTTTTTCTAATAATAGTATATAGGAATGCAGATGTGGAGTTCTAACTTCTAATGGAGAATTTGAAAAGGCATCTCAACCAGATCCTTTATATGTTGAGGACAAGATCATTCTCTTTGATATCTGGAAGATCCTTCTTACTAAAGGAGCCAGATTTATGGAATCGTGTTTGTGGTCTTGAAACAAATTATGTTTAAGGGGGAGTCTCTAATCAGAAGTTGGAAAACCTTGAAGAAATGTCAGATATAATGTCTTGACATCTTTGTTTTGAGAATTTATTTTTCTCAACATGCTTGTTGGTGTTTCTCACAAATAGGATGTAGGTTGTTTACTCTAACTTGACAACACTCATCAAGTTTATGAGAACATGGAAATCTAGTTCTGATGAAGTAGAAGAGACATTTAAGAGTTTGTGTGCTATGGAGATGTATCAACCTAAGTGGTTGGTTGGTGGTTGCATGTTTGGAGTGTCATCCAAACTGCTTGGGATGAACTTTTTAGTGATGGGTCTTGAAGGATTGGAAGAAGCAGACTTTTTATGAGTCGCCTGTTTGTGGCATGATGATCATTCATTACCTTGGTTGTTGTCTGTTAGAGGTAATCTTCTCTTTTGATGCATACAAATGGTATTTAACACCTCAAGTCAAATAAGAAATCTGGACTTTGTGCTTATCAGAAGAAGGATGTCAGACCAAAGTGTTCTTCTAATTATAAAGAGGACAACATTATTTGTTGTTTATGTGTAGGGAAATGTTTCTATGGTAAAGGCATACATCTGATTGATGGAAAATAGTTTGATGGGAGTTGTGTATTTGTCTGATGTGTTGATGCAGAAAGTATATGAGAATATATTTCCTAATGCTTCTTGGTTTGGTTTGTGGGTTGTATGTCTATCATGTCTGATTGGCATGATGAAGAATCCACTTATGCTAAGAGGTCTGAAGAAGTATGTCAAACCAAATGTTCTACCTAGTGTGAGAAAGCAGTATTATCTATTGTCTGTATTTTTCAGAGGGAACTATGAAGTAAGAAGCTTGAGAAAAATTTCCCCTTATAATGTTATGCATTTAACTGATGGCAAATACTTTGATGGGAGCGGAGTATTTCTTAGATGTATATGTGCAAGTTGTAATATGAACTCTTTGTTTTAGAGAGTATGTGAGAGTTTATTCAAGTGTTTGTGATGATCTGTATGCTCTACACTTGAGAAGAGGTAACCATATCATCTATTTGGACCTCTAAGAGAAACAGTGATCCAGATGTGTATGTCACTGACGGTAAATATATTGACGGGAGCTGTGTATTTTCCTGACGTATCTATACAAGTTTGCAATCTGAGAACTAATTCAAAAAGTATATGTGAGTTTATTTCTCTCAATAGTTCACTGGTGTGTGCTAGCTGCTAAAGTTGTGTGCTTCATGTATAGCTTGAAAGAAGAACATCCAAGCATGACGAGTCCTTTGGATAGTGTATCAAGAATCAGAGTGATTGGGTTCTGTGGTGTGAAGTTGAATTCCTAAATGATGTTGTAACACTGTTTTTGTACATTGGAAGTTGTCTAGTACAATGAATGTGGAGATTAATGATCAACATTATTTTCAGAAGTGGCATTTCTAAATATAATGATAAGGCTCTAGTCTTGTCTAAAGTAGTATTCTTATTGTATGCATAACTCTATCCAGCAATTACAAGTAAGGGAAAAGGAATGACATCAGATGATGTGACCCGATCAGGAAGCTTATGATGAAGTGGAGAGCAAGCAATCAAATTTTGTTTCTGGTATGAGAAGTCATAATCCTTCACTTTCAAAGAATGAAGTCTTTCATGTGCCCAAGTGATCAGGTTTTGTCGGGGCATTGTTTATCCATAACAGGGGGAGTCAAGTTTTTTTTTTATTGTTTTGAAATGGTACTGTTCAAGCTTATGGAGTACATATGCCTCTCTGGAAGACTGTGCTTGCGTCTGGGAGAATTTATCTTTCTCTATAGACTTTTGGTGGGACTCAATGGACGTCCTGGGTGATGATTGAGAGATGTCACGCATATGATGTTTTATACTGGCCAAAAGAAATAGAATCCACTAGAAGAAGTTGAGATTATGCTTCAGGATATTTGGATTATTCTAAGAAGCATTTTTGGTATTTTGGCTACAAGAACAAGCATACAATGTATGACTGGATGTCAGAACTTTGTTTAGGACATGTTTTCTCCTTGATCCAAACAAGGGAGTGTTATGGACGGTGTGATCAAGCACGTTTCAGAAAGGAGTACATGGAGTTTATCTTACTATGCATGTGCATGTATTGGGAATATCTTCTCAGAAGAAATAATCCAAAGACAATAAAGGAAATCAAGACTCAATTGGTCGGTGCATGTTTTTTGGGTGGAGTTATCTTCCTCAAATGACGTTCCTTTTTTACCAAGACCATCGCTACAGTCAAGGATCATTAATTCCTAAGTAACTTCTCAGCTATTTATAGAAGTCATCTGTCTCTCTTTTACCTTATGAATGTTTGATGTTTCCATAGTCCTTATGGCTTTTGTTCGGGTATGGGTGTGTACCTATTGGATATGGTTATGTGAGGGGTTTCTCTGTCAAGTTTTGGTTTAAAAAGGGGGAGAAAGGGTTTGTTCAATTGTTTAATTTGGAGTTTGTTTTCCCAGATATCTCACAAAGATGTTAGATAAGATGTTTAATCATATATCTGATTGTTTTATTTTGTGACTTTTGATATAGGTTATGACCACAGTTATGACCTGTATTCTGAGTTACCAAGTGTTGTACCCCAAAATTTGCCCTCCCATATTCATCAAGATTTGTCAAGTCCAGGTCACAAAATGCCCCAAGGGTTGTGCAGCTCAACTGTCCTCTATACAGTCAGAACTAGGGTTTGAGTTCTGGTCAAGCAAATGAACTTCTCAAAGGCCCAATCAAGTCTCATATGCCTACAAAGATGGTCAAGTGTCCTCATATCAAGTTTCAAGGCATTCAGCTCAAGATTGCACAGTCAAAACCCTAGATTGCACTACAGTCAACTGTAGGGGCAAAATGGTCATTTGGCAGTCAAAAGTTCAAATTTTTGGTCAACATATCATTTTGAAGCCACAAACATCATTTGATCAATGCTTGATCATGATTCTCAAAATTTGGCTCAGAAATCATCAAAGATGCAAAGTTGCTATATTTGGACAGCTGAAAAAGTCAACTGAAATTGACCAGGGCATAACTTTCACATGGATTATCAGAAAAATGCCATCCAAAGCTCATTTTGAAGAGAAAGACATTTCCTACAATTCATCTTCATGTTCCAAGTCCAAGAAATGCTCTCACAAAAAGTTATCAATTTCAACATTATAGGTCATTTTCAAAAGTCAACAAAAAGTGACTTTAAGTCAAAGGCCATAACTTGAGATTGGTAAATCAAAATGACATGGGACCAAAGGCATTGGTTAAAGGACTCAAAGACCTTTCCAAAATGTCCAAGAACATGTGAAAAGCTTAAAAAATTGACCAAGTTATGCCTTGTGGAAGTTGGGAAATTTTTGGAAATTTTTGAAAGTCAACATTGATGCAAAAGGCCTAAAAATGCAAATGGGCCCAATTATCTTCCAAATTTCTTCATGCCAAGCCTATGCACGACCACTAGGCCCAAAGGGAAGTATTCTCATATTTTTTAATTATTTATTTGAATTAATATTAATTTGTATTCATTTAAATGATTTTAATTCATGAAAAATATAAACCTAACATGAAAAAATCTTTTTATGCATGATCTAATCTCTATAATTCGTGCATATCTCAAATAGGCAAGCTTTGATGATAATTGATCAGATTTGGCACAAAAACACCATGAAAAAGATTGTAAAAGATACATGAAATCAAATATCCAAAATTCATCAATGCATAAGATTTTGTACAGCTTTTTCAACCTAAATCATTCCCTATATGATCAACATCAGAACCCTAATGCAAAGACTGAAAAAAAGCTGCGCATAACACACTCTTGCATTCTTGAAAATTCACAAAAAAACTCAAAACTGAAAAGTGCATTAGAGGCGGATTCAAGCTTCAATCTTTGTTCCATTAGCATTCTGAGATATCATTGAGTGTTTCTCAATCATTAACAACAAGAAAAGCACCCTGAAACGGTATCTCAAAGTCCAACCGTACCAAGAACATTTTGAATTCGCATAGCATGAATTAGGCGTTATTTTGCATTTTTTTTCATGGATTCATGTTTATATTGATGCTTCTGAACTAACTGCAACGTTTGATTGTGTTTTTGAGTCACGTACACGATTATGCCATTGTCGAATATTAGGGTTTGCAGGTTCTTGATTTAGGGCTTTTGCATATAAGGAAAATTAGGACTCATAGGTGCCATGACTGAACTCAGCACCTCAAGACGAAGAGACCTATACCCTCGCGAACAATTTATGATGCCTAGAAAGCTATTCGCTATTTTCTCAAATCCACCTTAAGACCACGCTGGAAAAACCGTTCCCCTTGAGTTTTGTTTTACAGGGTAGGGAAGGAGACGAAGATGTGTCTGAACCTGATTGGACATTTTGAATTTTCGCGCGAAATTCCAAAGCGTTAGCGTGTTCTCTTTATATTATTTGCATATTATTATATATCAATTGAAAGCGAATAGCTCAGCTGGCAGGGACTAAGGCATGTGACCTTCAAGACCTGGGTTCAAGTCCCAGGTCTTGCATAAATTCCATATTATTTTTCTATAACTGATTCCATGCAGGCCTAACGTGAACGTTCACCATACACGCTCAATAATCCATCGCCCACGCGTCCATCTCACCCAGATCAAGGGCCAGGATTCAAAGAATGCCATAAGCACAAGTCAAAGCGCTGACACCTGATCCTAAAAGTCAACCACCTTCCAAGCAAATGGGCCTTGAATTACCAGGCCTTACCTCCTAAATTGGGGACTACACCCCACTCTGGTTTGATCTCTTGTTTTTATTTATTTCATTTATTTTAATTGATTGTTGATTTTAATTGTTTGTTTTAATTAATTATTTTAACAAAAATCTAAAAACATTACAAAAATCAGAAAATACACAAAAATATAATGTTTATTTTACACTAATTATTTTCATGAATAAATTAGAATATAAAATGTTTAGTTTAATTAGGTTTTAATTTTAATTCTTTTTTAATAAAAAATCCAAAACATGTAGAATTAGGTTAATTAATAGTTTTAATGTCTTTTTAATTTTGATTTCTCACAATACTATTTATTTATTATTTATTTTCCTATTTAAATTGTACATAATAAATTTTAGGTTTAATATTAGATCTTATTTTAAATCCTTCATAATAAAACCTAAAAAATCTTAGAATTAGGGTTTGCCGTCTAATTTAATTTCACTTAAATTTCTTTTTTCATTAAATCTAAAAAACACAAAAAAACATCATTCTCATTTAATTTTAATTTTTAAGTCCTTAGTAATTTTAATTATTTGCAAAAAGGGTCCAACGCCCGTCATTAACCATTTAATTGCGCATTTATTTTATTATCGCTTACTATAATTTTGTAAATGTCCCAAAGCGTTGTAATTTACTTTTCGCACTTTATTTCTTCGCATTATTTATTTTCCGCTAAATCGGGTCCGGTTTAATTTTGGCGATGTGGACCCGCGCCATTTGTAATAGCTTTAGATTTACTTTTCCCGCAAATATTTTAACTGTTAATCAAGCATGAAAGAATGAATGTCTAATTAAAATCAAGCGTAGAACACGACAAACATGACAAGACAAATAACTGAAACATGACACACAATTCGCACACACCACCCCTAGGGTACGCCTCACTGTTGCCTTGCCTCGAAAGGTGATCGTCGAGTAGAGGACGTCTTAGTAAGTCCTCATGATCCGGGAACCTGGCATGAGGGTAGCTTCTAAGGTGTCTTCCCATTGCTCTGGTGATCACCATGTCCCTAAAATCGAATTGACCCGAACACCTCCAACGGTGGTGCTACCTACCTCTCAATGGTGGGATGGCACTACTTTTAAGGACATTTACACAGACGAATTCCTTAGGGTAGGTAGGTTCTCGAGGATACTTGCTCTAATCTCAAAACAAATTCAAAAAGACTTTTCACACCGACATTTTTCAAAAGCTTTCAAAGCAAACTTTTCAAACACTCTGACATACGAGTCGATCTGAAATTTTTCAAAAGGAACTTTTTAACCCACATTGAAAAGCAAAACAATTTTGAAAACACAAATGAGCAAGTATCTAAGAGCCCATGGATAACCATGGATAGAAAGGGTGCTAACACCTTCCCTTTCTATAACCTACCTCCCGAACCGAGAGCGATCTCTTTAAAGGAATTTTTCTGTGCTTTTGTCCTTTCCATTTGGAGAAAATAAAAGACGGTGGCGACTCTTGCTTCCGCGACATTTCGCGAACCAGCGTTAAACAGTCAGTTCCAGATCCACCGATCACAGAACTGGCGACTCTGCTGGGGATGCTCTTATAAAGTGAGGTGTACCTTAGGATTAAGATCACTGTGTTTTCAATTGTCTTCTTTGCTTGCTTTACTATTGTGGGTTGTATCGGAGTTACATAGATCCTAACCCGGATCTGGGGATACCCTGTTTAGGTAGCATAAGCTGTGAGGGACCTGTCCGGCGTATACCGACATGGGTGAAGCAGTGGCTACGTTGGTGTGGCGCCTTGGTCTGTACCGATATCCCTCGTGTTGAAACGGGGAGAATATGGGTCTTCTGAGGAGTCATTAAGCACCAACAACCTTAGAACCTTAAATGACCCAACTTGGCCAATAGAAACAGTAGCAGTATGCTACGCCCATTGAGGCTAAACTCTCGTGATGGTTCTGGCCGCAAGAAAAGATTGCGATGCTGGAGTTATGACCGATTGAGGGTAGTCAATGATATTGGGATCCTCTAAGAACCCGGTTACTTTGATAGGACAGGTATAAACCAACCAACTGGAAGAGGGTAATACCTAGACCTCATGCTGGCCTAAACTCTAAGGGCTTTTCTTGTGTGACTTGTGTGCCTTCGTACTTGACTACTTGCATGCTTGTTATCTGACCCTCGATGTCTTGCAGGTTTTGTTCATAGTCTTTAATTGGGACTTATAACAAGGTGTACTAACCACTTGCAGGTCCTGTTTATAGTCCTTGACTAGGACTCATGACAGGGTTTACCAAATTTCTTGCAGGTCTTGTTTATAGTCCTTGACTAGGACTCATGACAGGGTTTACTAAATCTCTTGCAGGTTTTGTTTGTAGTCCTTAATTGGGACTCATAACAAAATATACTGAATTTCTTGCAGGGCTTGCAGGGTCTGTTTATAGTCCTTAATTGGGACTCATAGCAGGGTTTACCTACATCACCCCATGCATAGCATGACATCATACCATCATACCATTGCATACATCCTAACCCGTTTCAAGGATCTCAAGGGCTTGTGATGCAGGTCATGATAAACCAATTACCCAGCAAGGGGCAAAGAGGATTTATTTTCCTCTAGCTAAGGTTGTCAGGGGCTATGACCCACTGGATATGGTGAGCCTTTGACCCTTGAAGCAGAATTCTCAACAACATGGATTTCCTTCAATCAAGCTATAAATTCCGATGCTAACAATTTTCTTGTTTACCCTGTGAGGTCCTTGAAAACATTGCATGCATATCATACACATCATCGCATTACAGGTATCCCTTTTGCAGGTCACTTACCTTTCTCGCTGTTTATTTCAGCAATGGCCTCACAACAAGATAACCAGGACCTTCACGCTCAAGAGTCCCAGTTCAGGGAAATCTTCTTAGGTCTATCCAAGGGGCAGGAAGAGTTGAGGGCACTCCTCATGGGGAATCTGATCAGAAAAGGTCCGGAAGAGGACAAGGACGAACAACTGAAACGTCTACAAGCTGAGGTAGACACATTGAAAACTCAGATGCTGGGGCAAAGGGCCCTCATTCAAGGTTTAGCTCAGGAGCAAGGAGAGCTGAGAGCCACGGTCAGTCAGCTTCCTCAAGGCATGAAGCAACCAGCCCAAATCAGGGACCAGGTCATGGAACAGCTCCCAAGAGGGCAAAGGTCGGGTCCAGTGAATAGACCTCTCCGAGTTGCTACTACTTCACAGGTTCAACAACGACCTCTCCAGAAACAGCGGGTTGATCAGAACAGGCCGGACGAGCCTAAGAGACAATTCACCAATATCAACATGCCATGGTCACGAGCCTTGCAACACATGTTAAGGATGAATCTGATTGCGGTGATCAACCCTCCTGCAAATCCAAAGACCTCCTCTCCAAACTACAACCCAGAAGCAAGGTGCGCTTACCATTCTGGTAGCCCGGGGCACGATACTGAGGATTGTTGGGCGCTGAAGTACAAGATTCAAGGCATGATCGATGCTGGAGAGATTCAGTTTGAAGTACCCAAGACTCCCAACGTGATCACCGCTCCCATGCCAAGACATGGCTAGGATAGAAAGCACTTTTGTTCATTCGAATTCAAGTTGTGATTTTCTTTTGTTTAAACATTTATTCGTGTTAAAACATTGTTATTCCATTAATGCATCGCTTATGTCTGTTTTGAAGCAATATATTCGTATTCACTATACGCAAATTATTTTCATATTTTTTCTGATGTCAACTCTTGATCTAAAATTCTAAGCCTCTTGAGGGAGGATGACGAAAACGATACCACGATCTACAGTATGCTTTTGAACAGACCCCGCTGATGAGGTACAGGCATTGTTTCAATTCCTAAACACTGGAGTTATAAGGAAGATAATCCCTCGTCAACCCATCTGAGCCAAAGAAGTAGGAGTTTTATGTTCGAAAATTGAAACCCTTAATCATAACCTGGGGCAGGGTAGTCTCTCAGTTGATCCAAGTGCATGACGAATGGCACCGAAGAGATCTTTACAAAACGAACAAAGACAGTGATGGTTCAGAGCAATCAAAAGGACAGGCAGTCATCATCAAAATTCATAAATGAAAAGCCCAAAAAGTCTAAACCTACAAAAGGGACTTATGAAACTGGGGCATCCCGCTGACTGTAATTCCAAAAAGGAAACAGTTCAGGCAAAAAAGAAAGGGATAACAAAAATCAAGAAAGAGGTCTCAGAAACCCTCAACCAAAGCAAAAATGACTGCCTAGTCAGAATAAATCATCAACAGCTGAACCATTATTGGAACATCAAAGCAAAGACTCAAGCAAGGTCTAACGCATGATCAACTGAGTTCAGGTTTGGAGAACATCACGAAGAGCGGGTGGGTACAAATAAATTTGAGCCTTTATCCTTTGTTTCTTAAACCGTGAACCAGGCCACGATATAACCCTTAAAAGTCCTAGCTGAAGCATGGGTTAGTTCGAAAGCATACTGTTACGAAAGGTATCCTGACTCCTGAAGGCTTACGGTAAAATAACGAGTTGACATCATGTTTTTACAAACAATCACTTGTTTTATGAAAAAGAATGCACTTTCAAAATTCTCAAGACAGACATAAGCTTTGCATTTTTAACATAACTTTGTTCGCATAGGACTTTTTGTTTGAACAGCAGGAAAATTCGCACAATGAATACCTAGTGAACAAAAGCACTTCCAATCAAGGGGCATGGCATGATTATTATCCATCATCTGAGGCAGTCAAGTCAAGATTCGGAGAATCTCTCAAAGACCGAATAACCTGGGGCAAATCTCCGTCTGGGTCACTTGGGGCACTCCAGCAATGAATCTTGCCTGATTAAACATCTTCTGGGGTATGACAAAACATTTCTAACAGGGGCAACTCCCTACATTCTGAGAACATGGACATAGTCGAAAAAATACTACGCAAAATCAAAGACCCACTAGGTTGACATACCTAGGCAAAAATAAGGGCTTCCCGGCGAACCAAAAGGGTTCGGGCAAAATGAAGGGATGAAATGAAAATCTGTACACCCGGCAAGTCGAAAACCTGAAAAGGCGGCTTGGGCAAAAATGGGTATCCCGGTGGACTGAAAACCCGAAAGGGCTGTCCAGGCAAAAGTTAGGGATTAAAGTGTACGACTATGTCCCGTATTCTTGTCATCTGTCTGCCAGAAGAAAGTTTATCTCTCAACAACTAGCATCCCACAAGTGCCTCCCCCATAGAAACTGGGGCAATAAAAGTTGGTCGGAGCAGTCTGATCGTTCTATCCTCCAAGGTATCAGGATAAGCTCCGTTGAAGAACATAACCAATACAGTTCAAAACTTCCCCAGGGAGTCCAATCCAATTCCCCAGGAAAGTTGGAATACATACTCCCAAGCAATAAGCGTACCCCCGGTAGATTCTGGAAGCTTATCCCCTAGCAGGGCACGAACGCGTCATCCGGCTTGATTTAAAGAGTTATTTCCTTAACAGGATATAACTGGGTTATCCTCAGCCAAAAGCCACGGAAAGAGCGTCGTCGACAGAATCTTCTTATCCCCAGCGAAGTCCATTCATACTTCCAATACAGCAAGGTATCCTCAACGAGTTATCCTCAACGATTCAGCGAAAGCATCTCCCCACAAGTATCTCTTCCCAGCATGGTCTCCAGAGTATCTTTTCTCCCCGCAGAATCCTCCATTTGCCAAGTTTATTCCCCAACGGAGTTATCTTCTCCTACCGGTATACTTGCAGCTATTCTCCCCAGCGGAAGCAAAGCTATTTTTCAACATCAGCCCAGGATGCGACTTCCCGGCACCCGTCAAGGATTTATTTTCTTAGACAAACATACATTCATAAAATGTCACATACATCACTATAGCATGTATATGCATCATACTACATGAATCTCATTGATTTTGAAGACATACAGTTCATGCATCATGATTTTGCATACAATTATGTTCTGCCTTTTCAGGAAAAAGATCAATACAAAATGACTACTATCAACTAATCGCAATTTATTCTTGATATAGTTTCAGATGTAAGCCCAGCGATGGTGACGTTCTGATACTGCTTCCAGAATTCCTTCTCGATATAGTTTCAGATGTAAACCCAGCGATGGTGACGTTCTGATACTGCTTCCAGATTTCCTTCCAGATATAGTTTCAGATGTAAACCAGATATGGTGACGTTCTGATACTGCTTCCAGAATTCCTCCTTCAGATGTTTCCCTCTCCGGCATGAGCGTGAGGTGATATTCTCTTATGGTCCCCTCTCCAACGGCGTGTGAGGTGGTAATTCCTTCTTCAGATGTTTCCCTCTCCGGCATGAGCGTGAGGTGATATTCTCTTATGGTCCCCTCTCCAACGGCGTGTGAGGTGGTAATTCCTTCTTCAGATGTTTCCCTCTCCGGCATGAGCGTGAGGTGATATTCTCTTATGGTCCCCTCTCCAACGGCGTGTGAGGTGGTAATTCCTTCTTCAGATGTTTCCCTCTCCGGCATGAGCGTGAGGTGATATTCTCTTATGGTCCCCTCTCCAACGGCGTGTGAGGTGGTAATTCCTTCTTCAGATGTTCCCCTCTCCGGCATGAGCGTGAGGTGATATTCTCTTATGGTTCCCTCTCCAACGGTGTGTGAGGTAGTAATCCCTTTTTCAGATGTTCCCCTCTCCGGCATGAGCGTGAGGTGATATTCTCTTATGGTTCCCTCTCCAACGGTGTGTGAGGTAGTAATCCCTTTTTCAGATGTTCCCCTCTCCGGCATGAGCGTGAGGTGATATTCTCTTATGGTTCCCTCTCCAACGGTGTGTGAGGTAGTAATCCCTTTTTCAGATGTTCCCCTCTCCGGCATGAGCGTGAGGTGATATTCTCTTATGGTTCCCTCTCCAACGGTGTGTGAGGTAGTAATCCCTTTTTCAGATGTTTCCCTCTCCGGCATGAGCGTGAGGTGACATTCTCTTGTGGTCCCCTCTCCAACGGCGCGTGAGGTGGTAATTCCTTTTTCAGATATCTCCCTCTCCGGCATGAGCGTGAGGTGACATTTCCTTCCAGATTATAATTTCCTATAGTTCCCTCTCCAACGGTGAATGAGGTGACTCCCTTTGAGACTATAATATCCTTTGGTTCTCTTCCTGACACTACAAAGACGGTAATTCTCACCAAGATTTTTCTCAACGAGCGTTGTTGAAGTTAAAATCACCCAAGGTTCTCTTACCATTCATGATTAAGGCAGTAACCATCCCTGGTTCATTCATCAACGTTTGAAGCTCCAGACCCAGTTCCTGTAATCAGTCAGGACACATCCATATCAAGCATCTAAAATCAGCTCCTGCGACGTGTCAGGTACTCATTTTTCTGTTTTTGCAGGTATGCAGGTTCTCGCCGAGAAATCTCCTACGCAATCAACGTCCAGATGGCATCTATAAGCCCATCACCCTATTCAGCAATCTCTAAATGGCATCTATAAGCCCATTCCCTCATCAGCACCGCTACTATGTGAGCGCAAATTTCTGGGCACTCTAGTGTTCAATCATCTTCTACCCTCGGATTACGAAAGGCACGTCAGCCAATCTGCATCCTCAGGTCTAAGAAGATTGAACAGGGGCAACTGTTGTACCCCAAAATTTGCCCTCCCATATTCATCAAGATTTGTCAAGTCCAGGTCACAAAATGCCCCAAGGGTTGTGCAGCTCAACTGTCCTCTATACAGTCAGAACTAGGGTTTGAGTTCTGGTCAAGCAAATGAACTTCTCAAAGGCCCAATCAAGTCTCATATGCCTACAAAGATGGTCAAGTGTCCTCATATCAAGTTTCAAGGCATTCAGCTCAAGATTGCACAGTCAAAACCCTAGATTGCACTACAGTCAACTGTAGGGGCAAAATGGTCATTTGGCAGTCAAAAGTTCAAATTTTTGGTCAACATATCATTTTGAAGCCACAAACATCATTTGATCAATGCTTGATCATGATTCTCAAAATTTGGCTCAGAAATCATCAAAGATGCAAAGTTGCTATATTTGGACAGCTGAAAAAGTCAACTGAAATTGACCAGGGCATAACTTTCACATGGATTATCAGAAAAATGCCATCCAAAGCTCATTTTGAAGAGAAAGACATTTCCTACAATTCATCTTCATGTTCCAAGTCCAAGAAATGCTCTCACAAAAAGTTATCAATTTCAACATTATAGGTCATTTTCAAAAGTCAACAAAAAGTGACTTTAAGTCAAAGGCCATAACTTGAGATTGGTAAATCAAAATGACATGGGACCAAAGGCATTGGTTAAAGGACTCAAAGACCTTTCCAAAATGTCCAAGAACATGTGAAAAGCTTAAAAAATTGACCAAGTTATGCCTTGTGGAAGTTGGGAAATTTTTGGAAATTTTTGAAAGTCAACATTGATGCAAAAGGCCTAAAAATGCAAATGGGCCCAATTATCTTCCAAATTTCTTCATGCCAAGCCTATGCACGACCACTAGGCCCAAAGGGAAGTATTCTCATATTTTTTAATTATTTATTTGAATTAATATTAATTTGTATTCATTTAAATGATTTTAATTCATGAAAAATATAAACCTAACATGAAAAAATCTTTTTATGCATGATCTAATCTCTATAATTCGTGCATATCTCAAATAGGCAAGCTTTGATGATAATTGATCAGATTTGGCACAAAAACACCATGAAAAAGATTGTAAAAGATACATGAAATCAAATATCCAAAATTCATCAATGCATAAGATTTTGTACAGCTTTTTCAACCTAAATCATTCCCTATATGATCAACATCAGAACCCTAATGCAAAGACTGAAAAAAAGCTGCGCATAACACACTCTTGCATTCTTGAAAATTCACAAAAAAACTCAAAACTGAAAAGTGCATTAGAGGCGGATTCAAGCTTCAATCTTTGTTCCATTAGCATTCTGAGATATCATTGAGTGTTTCTCAATCATTAACAACAAGAAAAGCACCCTGAAACGGTATCTCAAAGTCCAACCGTACCAAGAACATTTTGAATTCGCATAGCATGAATTAGGCGTTATTTTGCATTTTTTTTCATGGATTCATGTTTATATTGATGCTTCTGAACTAACTGCAACGTTTGATTGTGTTTTTGAGTCACGTACACGATTATGCCATTGTCGAATATTAGGGTTTGCAGGTTCTTGATTTAGGGCTTTTGCATATAAGGAAAATTAGGACTCATAGGTGCCATGACTGAACTCAACACCTCAAGACGAAGAGACCTATACCCTCGCGAACAATTTATGATGCCTAGAAAGCTATTCGCTATTTTCTCAAATCCACCTTAAGACCACGCTGGAAAAACCGTTCCCCTTGAGTTTTGTTTTACAGGGTAGGGAAGGAGACGAAGATGTGTCTGAACCTGATTGGACATTTTGAATTTTCGCGCGAAATTCCAAAGCGTTAGCGTGTTCTCTTTATATTATTTGCATATTATTATATATCAATTGAAAGCGAATAGCTCAGCTGGCAGGGACTAAGGCATGTGACCTTCAAGACCTGGGTTCAAGTCCCAGGTCTTGCATAAATTCCATATTATTTTTCTATAACTGATTCCATGCAGGCCTAACGTGAACGTTCACCATACACGCTCAATAATCCATCGCCCACGCGTCCATCTCACCCAGATCAAGGGCCAGGATTCAAAGAATGCCATAAGCACAAGTCAAAGCGCTGACACCTGATCCTAAAAGTCAACCACCTTCCAAGCAAATGGGCCTTGAATTACCAGGCCTTACCTCCTAAATTGGGGACTACACCCCACTCTGGTTTGATCTCTTGTTTTTATTTATTTCATTTATTTTAATTGATTGTTGATTTTAATTGTTTGTTTTAATTAATTATTTTAACAAAAATCTAAAAACATTACAAAAATCAGAAAATACACAAAAATATAATATTTATTTTACACTAATTATTTTCATGAATAAATTAGAATATAAAATGTTTAGTTTAATTAGGTTTTAATTTTAATTCTTTTTTAATAAAAAATCCAAAACATGTAGAATTAGGTTAATTAATAGTTTTAATGTCTTTTTAATTTTGATTTCTCACAATACTATTTATTTATTATTTATTTTCCTATTTAAATTGTACATAATAAATTTTAGGTTTAATATTAGATCTTATTTTAAATCCTTCATAATAAAACCTAAAAAATCTTAGAATTAGGGTTTGCCGTCTAATTTAATTTCACTTAAATTTCTTTTTTCATTAAATCTAAAAAACACAAAAAAACATCATTCTCATTTAATTTTAATTTTTAAGTCCTTAGTAATTTTAATTATTTGCAAAAAGGGTCCAACGCCCGTCATTAACCATTTAATTGCGCATTTATTTTATTATCGCTTACTATAATTTTGTAAATGTCCCAAAGCGTTGTAATTTACTTTTCGCACTTTATTTCTTCGCATTATTTATTTTCCGCTAAATCGGGTCCGGTTTAATTTTGGCGATGTGGACCCGCGCCATTTGTAATAGCTTTAGATTTACTTTTCCCGCAAATATTTTAACTGTTAATCAAGCATGAAAGAATGAATGTCTAATTAAAATCAAGCGTAGAACACGACAAACATGACAAGACAAATAACTGAAACATGACACACAATTCGCACACACCACCCCTAGGGTACGCCTCACTGTTGCCTTGCCTCGAAAGGTGATCGTCGAGTAGAGGACGTCTTAGTAAGTCCTCATGATCCGGGAACCTGGCATGAGGGTAGCTTCTAAGGTGTCTTCCCATTGCTCTGGTGATCACCATGTCCCTAAAATCGAATTGACCCGAACACCTCCAACGGTGGTGCTACCTACCTCTCAATGGTGGGATGGCACTACTTTTAAGGACATTTACACAGACGAATTCCTTAGGGTAGGTAGGTTCTCGAGGATACTTGCTCTAATCTCAAAACAAATTCAAAAAGACTTTTCACACCGACATTTTTCAAAAGCTTTCAAAGCAAACTTTTCAAACACTCTGACGTACGAGTCGATCTGAAATTTTTCAAAAGGAACTTTTTAACCCACATTGAAAAGCAAAACAATTTTGAAAACACAAATGAGCAAGTATCTAAGAGCCCATGGATAACCATGGATAGAAAGGGTGCTAACACCTTCCCTTTCTATAACCTACCTCCCGAACCGAGAGCGATCTCTTTAAAGGAATTTTTCTGTGCTTTTGTCCTTTCCATTTGGAGAAAATAAAAGACGGTGGCGACTCTTGCTTCCGCGACATTTCGCGAACCAGCGTTAAACAGTCAGTTCCAGATCCACCGATCACACCAAGGATGGTGGGTGATTTTCTCTTAAGTTTCCTCTTATGCCACAAGTTGACTGGTAGCTGCCAATTATGGGTTCTCTTATGCCCCTAAGAAAGAGAGAGTCATCCTGCAATGGTAACTGAAGGTTTCTGTGTTGAGGGGGAGTACAATCTATCTTCTTCCTCATGTACACCAAATGACTTCAGGACTTTCCACTCTGTTAACCTGAGGTTGGTGTTCTTTGGTGTTGAGTCTTTATGTTACAATGGAGCTGATATGGAGAAGATGTCGAACATGATGTCCTAACATCATTGTGACGGTGAAGAGATGTTATTATATGTTGTTATGTTCAATAGCTTCTTAAAACTGAAAACTAGAGTTGATGGCTATAAATTTTTTTTTATTGTTGTAATCTAAGTTGTAGTTGTTTATTTGTTTTAGCCAAAATTTTCCATAGCGGGAGATTGTTAGTTCTATGTTTTTAGGATTGACATTAATTTTAGTAAAACAAATATAGCAGCAATATGTTAAATAGGATGTATTAACTTGTTGAGAAGAACATGTTGAACAAGAAGTCCTATTTTATGAAGAAACATGTTGAGATGAGATGTTTCATCAACTGGAGCAACATGTCGGACAAGATGTCCTATGCAGAATCATTCGACATCATGACTGATTTAGGATGGGCTATTGGATCAGTTAATATTTGACAAATGAAAAATATTCTGGGAATATTATGCTATCCTATGTGGCACTAATTTATAGGTCTGGAAGATTCAAGCTGAAATCAAGAACAATATTGACTTTCTAATTATGGAGATAAATTAGGAAAGTCATGATTGAAAACCTATCTTTATGCAGAAGTCTCTACATATTTACAGCAGCTGATATGTTGTTAATCTGAAGCCCAAATCCAGTTGTGAAAAGAGTTATAAATAGAAGGTTATTAACCTAGAAAAGGTACCAACCGAAGATGCAAAGTTTCGATTATTAGGGCCGAGTCTATAAGCCACTCTCTAGGAGAGTTGGTATGTGTGAGCCTCTCGAATATCATGCAGATATAAGAGTAGGATTGTTCCTTGATTTGTAAGGTTCTGTTGTTCATTCTTAAGCTTTTAAGCATAGAATGTATATTTTTATTGGATGAAGCTTTGAAGAAAATCCAAGTATGTATGTTAGTCAAGAGTCTTGACTGAACTGGTTGTAATTGATATAAACATCACTGAGGTGATTTAGGAAGTAAGATGTAGATTTATAATATTTAAGGAGAACCTAGGTAGAAGTTGCATTGGGTAGGGATTAGGCAAGAAATTGTAAACGGGGGAATTTAGATTTAAACTAATATTGCTGATAGTGGACTTTCTTCCTGGTTTGATAGTCCCAGAGTAGGTGTTGTTGTACACTGAACTGGGTCATCATATATGTGTGTTATTATCTTTATGTTTTGTTTAATTTTATTCTTGATTGATTAGCACGTCGTATAAGATGTTAGAACATCTGTTACGACTCTGGACTGATAAGTGTTGTATCAGTCTGCTATATTTTATCCATGTGTTATTTTTCAGAGATCAATGTCTCAACATGTTTTAGAACATTTATAATTTGTATACCAGAATTCCATACATTAGTGTCAAGCAGCGAACCCAATGTTCCACCCAAGTACCCCATCCTAATTGAGTAATTGAATATTTATTAAACTAAATCGATGTATAGGAAGCTCTTCTTCTGAGTTATTTCCCTTATGCATTTCTGATATGGAGTCCATCTTTCTAGATAGTGCGATCAAACTGGTCATTACCATGAATTATAACCTACCTGTAAG
The DNA here is from genome assembly GCA_948472305.1 of Vicia faba. Classification (NCBI taxonomy): domain Eukaryota; kingdom Viridiplantae; phylum Streptophyta; class Magnoliopsida; order Fabales; family Fabaceae; genus Vicia; species Vicia faba. The sequence continues at coordinate 304,705,423 of OX451735.1, read as the reverse complement.
TACTGCCACACTACTAATGAATTTCCTCACTGCTAGTTTACCAAGTGAACAATCAAAATGAAGTTACCAACTTACTATTGACGAAATCAATAGCACTCAATATAAACCCAGTTAACATTTAGTACATTAAAAAGAAAAAAATAATTAAATTAAATTCAAAGAGATCACTAAGGTTCTATTCGGTCAAACAGTTCAACCCATAAGAGATTCACATATCTCTCTTCATGTTCATTTTTACATGTTGCCGAATCTAGTTTTTCTTTCTCCAATTCAACGTCAACTTGTTCTTTAATTTTGCTTCTTAGACTCTTTGTCTTATGCTTTTAGAGCCTTCGAAGCTGGCTGATCAGGAGAACGATTTACTGCTTCTGAATTAGATTGCTCCTTTTTATCTTCCTTTGGGGGCATTGGTGCAGCCTTCAACTTCAACTCAATGTGACCTTTTTTTAGACACGCTTTAACCAGGGAGGAATCTTTTGTCAAGTTATTCTTATCTTTGCATAAAAGAAGGTAATTAAACAATTTAATTGGAGTGTTATTGATTATTTATATATATATAATTGAAGCAATTTTAAATTAAATTTCTTTTGTTTCTCAAGGACGTACACCATAGAGTTTCAGAAGAGGGGTCTGTCACACGCATACATTTTGTTATGGCTCGATGCATCTAATTCATTAAAAACAGGTGCCAACATAGACAAATTCATATCCACAAAACTACCTGATGGTAATCTGTATCCAAAACTTGCAAGTGTTGTTTCAAATTTTATGATGCATGGACCATGCATAAAGACCAATGTAAATTCCCCATGCATGAAGGATGGCAAGTGCTCCAAATATTTCCCAAAGGATTACAAAAGTTCCACCATAGTGAACGACGAGGGCTATACAAAGTATATGCAACGAGATTCTTGTCCGTCTGTTCAGAAAAAGGGAATAAGTTTGGACAATAGATATGTAGTTCCTTACAATCCCAAATTGTTAGTGAGATATCAGGCACATATCAATGTTGAGTACTGTGACAAGGGAAATGTTGTCAAGTATTTGTTTAAATATGTTAACAAGGGCCCTGACAAAGCGACCATCGAGATTTCAAACAGATCTAAAGACAGACATATTTTGGATGAGATAAAACAATATTATGAATGTCATTATTTGGCACCATGTGAGGCTGTCTGGAGAATTTTTGAGTTTGACATACATCATAGGCGGGCTCCTGTGATAAGGCTTACTTTTCACCTTGAAAACGAGCAGTCTATAATGTTTTTAAAAAGTCGTACAATTGAGTCTGACGTAAACCGTAATGAAGACACTGACAACATGTTTTTGGTTGGTTCAAGACAAATAAACAATATCCCTAAGGATGATGTTTGACTTATGCTGAATTTCCTACAATGTTCGTTTATGATAAAAAGAACAAAGAGTGGTGCCAAGACAAAGAGGTAACTCTATTGGAAGGCTTACTTATATTCCCCCTAGATGTGGTAATGTTTTTTATTTAAGGCTATTGTTAACTTTACAAAATGGTTGCACATGTTACAATGATATTAAAACCGTTTCTGGCACAATTCACAAAACCTACAAGGAAGCATGTGTCGCATTGGGATTGTTACGAAACGACAAAAAATTTGTGTATGCTATTACAGAAGCCAGCAAGGTGGCCCCCGATAATAAATTGAGGAAATTGTTTACTATGTTATTGTATATGGATTAAATGACAAATCCTTATGTCGTTTGGGACGCTACGTGGAAACTCCAGTGCGATGGAATTGTGTATGATGCAAGGAAGCGACTGAAAAACCCAGGTAGTAATATATGCGTTTGATCAATATTTTATTCTGTCTGTGAATTATGTTGAAATACATGAATGATTTTTCAGTGCTTCAGATTGATGATGATGAATTGAAGAATCTGTTTGATTGAGATTGAAAAGTTGCTTTCCTCAAACGATAAATATCTTGAGGACTTTGAGTCCATGCCACAACCCTCACATTCCAAAATGGATTAATTTAGAATAGTTTAATGGATGCTGAATTAAACTACGATAAGGAAAATTTGGTTGCAATTCACATGACATTGATGTCAACCCTGACCACTGAACAAAAGTCGATTTACGAAGAAATTATGAACCCCGTTACAATATAATCTGGAGGGTTTTACTTCTTGCATGGATATGGAGGCACATGAAAAACATTCATTTGGAAAACTTTGTGAGCATCGATTAGATCACTAGGATTGATTGTTTTAAATGTTGCTTCAAGTGGGATTACTGCTCTATTGTTACCTGGAGGTAAAACAACTCACTCTATGTTCTATATTTTGTTAGTTACTACTGAAACATCTATGTACAACATAAAGAAACACACCGACAAATGCAATCTCATATTGCATTCTGCACTTATAATATGGGATGAAGCGCCAATGCTGAATCGATTTTGTGTCGAGGCTGTTGATCGCTCTTTGAGGGACTTAATGAGGATTGTAGATGATTAAAATCAATACAAACAATTTAGGGGAAAGGTGGTTGTATTTGGTGGATATTTTAGGAAAATATTACATGTGGTCAGAAAGGGCTGCAGGAACGACATTGTATCGAATTCAATAAACTCATCTGAACTGTGGAGATATTGCAAGGTACTGAGTTTGACAAAGAACATGCGATTATCCGCAAGAAACTCCTCTCAAAACTTAGGTGAAATACAAGAGTTCTCAAACTGGATGCTTGATATTGGAAATGGTAAACAATACTCAGATGAATATGGAGAAAGCACGATTCAAATCCCATACGACTTATTAGTTCCACAATCAAATAATCCTCTCTTATCTCTGGTTGAAGTAACATATCCACTCATTTTACAGAACATGAACAATCTGAAATACTACGAAGAAAGGGAGTTACTTTCTCCTACTCACGATGCGGTAGATGTCATTAATGATTTTGTTTTGTCATTGATTCCAAGTACTGAAAGAGAATATATCAGTTCCGACACAACTGTTATTTCTGATGAAAATTCCTCAGTCCAGGCACATTGATTCACACCACAATTTCTAAATGACATGAAATGTTCGAGTATGCTTAATTACCGATTAAAGTTAAAGATTGGTGTTTCAGTCATGCTGCTCAGGAACATAGACTAGTCTAATAGGCTATGCAATGGCACAAGGTTGCTGATAAATGAGCTTTGTCAAAACATTATTGGTGCCACTGTCATCATAGGAAAAAACATTGGTGACAAAATTTACATACCAAGGATGAATCTAATTCCTTCTGATCCGAGTTTTCCATTTAAGTTTCAGAGGCGACAATTCCAATTGCCATGTGTTTTGCAATGACCATAAATAAGAGCCAAGGCCAATCACTGTCGCAAGTCGGTTTGTATTTACAACGCCTGATATTTACACATGGTCAATTCTACATTGTTGTTTCAAGGGTTAAGTCTCAAAAGGGATTGAAGATTCTTATACTAGATGGTGAAGGAAACCCGTGTAGGAAAACTATAAACTTTGTGTACAACAGGGTTTTCGACAATTTGTAACACTGCGGAAAGTGGAAAATGTTTTTTTTCCAATCTGATAAGATGTTTCACTATGACTATGTAATAGAATTGAAACTTTGTATTATATGCGAAATTGTTTTTTGACAATTAACATTTCGATACAATACGAATGTCACTGTTTCGTTGTTATACAATGTTTTCATATATAAAGTGTTTCGTGGCTATACAATATTGTTATATGACATACTTCATGGACATAAATTAGGTACCAAAAGTTATGTATATTGGATTAATCAATGCGTTTTCAATCTTATAAAACAATTATATGGCATGATTGTGTTTTATAAAAATCTTCATATTTAATTTGTTTTCCCCTCAAGTCTCATATTGAAAAGTTTGTTACAAACATTAATTGTTCATCACTATTTTTATGAATTTGATGACCAATTGAAAACAAATCTGAATTAAAACTCTCTTTAAAATCACTCTGCATATAATAGTGATGAACTTTACATTAACCAAAATAATAAAACCATTCATTAAATTACAAGTTTGATAGGATCTTCCTAAAACCCCATCTGCTAATAACCATCACAGCAACAACCAACCATCACTGCCATTACAACCATGATAACAATGAAACTGCTATTTTATGTAGTTTTGGCAATCAGTTCTGCCATAACAATGAGTTATGTAATAATAAAAATACAATGATTCATAATTGGAAACTAAAACTTGTGTTATTACTACATCATAACCATATCATACAAATGTCTCAGCAATAACACCGACTTTCTATACCATTTACGGCATATTGTGCAACTACTAATCATTTATAATATTTAAATTACCTGTCATATATGGAAACAAGGCCATTGATACCAAAATTAAAACACAACCATTACATTTGTTTGTTCAAAGTTTCATACACTATTTTAAAACCCAAACCACCAAAATGCAACACATATTACACCTTCTTATCTTAAACATTATTCCACCTGGATCAATCCTTAACATCTGACACCGACAAACAACTTGCAGGAGGACACTCAATGGAAAATTTCAACAAATCTCCTTTGCCCAATCGCCACGCTTCTGCAAATTTGTACCAACCTCTGCAGATGTATGTTTCAATCTTTGTCAGAATCTTTACGATTCTTCAATTTGCACTAGTATTTCTCGCCATTATCAGTGTCGTAGATTATAATTGAACTCTGTGGCTTTGTAAAACACTCCTTTATAACTGCTGCTGGAATTTGCTGTCCAATGACATTAACAAAAATTAGCAGCTTACCAAATCATTTTACATACGTAATTTATATCTATACAATATGTAAACTACAACTTACAAAAATATTTTTCCTGATTTTTCTTACATCATTGACCAGTCTGGTCCATTTCTGCATATTTCAGGGATGAGAGTCACCAACTTTGGAAGTTACTACAGACCTCTTCGACTCACTACATTTTCATAACATGCAACATAAGAATTTTTCTTTAATAGTGATATGTTTCAATGATTCTATTTCTTTTAAACACAAAATATTAATTACAACATAAACACTAAATACTACTTCAACTATGCATTTAGTACACCTTACTAATATAAACTAAAACAATTTACCTTTCACTTTCTGATGATATTGAAATGTGAGACTGAACAGGGCTTGCAATCTCTTTCCCTTTATCTGTCTCAGAATTAGCACTTTGAATGCACTCCTTGGCAGGTGCTTTCAGTTCAACATTATGTTTACCACCTTCATCGGCTGATGCCGATACACTCCATTTGATTGGGTCGATAACATCACATTTGGTGTCCTGCTTAGCAACTTCTTTCAGATCAAATTCATATTTTCCTCCAACATCACAAGCTCTCAGCACCTCTACACAAAATTCTTCGTAGCTAAACGTTTTCCTGATCTTTTTTGTATGGAGCAATCGTTGTTCCTCATGATCTAGATAACAGAGGTACATCTGTTGACACTCATTTTCGTCAAAATGTCGAAGCTTGAGATTTTCAGCACTGCAACATATAACAACATGCAACAAACTTTGTTTATACACCGTGCATGTCGCTAACATCATGTTTTCATTATCTCTACCTCTACGATTAACCAACACGATTAACGATTCTACAAAAATCCTTATCAAACTGTAACGGTTTTAAAGATTTCAGAGACAGAACAACATTTTTTCACGATTACGAAGATTTACCCGATTACACGCACACCTTTCTCCCCTGAGCTCATTGTCACCAAAATTGCAGAGGATCGTCTTCGCAAGAAACGATTCCGTCTGGAGACAGACGATGCTTTTGGTTTTCCTTACTTCTATGCTACTTTACTCACTCTTCGATACAAATGTCATAATCTCTTCAAATTCCATTTTATTGTCCATAATATGTCATATCATTTGAGGTGTTTACAAGTGTAATAATATTTTCATTTTACATGTGTTAAAATTACTTGCTCAATAAATATTTATTTTATTCTCTTTATATATTTTGTGTTTTTTTAAACATTTAATAGCATGACTCTATTATATTATTTGAATTTTAATTTTTAATTATGGAATGATTTCATAAATAAGAAATTTGTTATATTATTTAGATATTTTTTAATGTTTTGTTTAATCTATAAAATAATAACTCTCTATTATAACTCTACAACAATCCTCATTTTGTCGTTCAAACTTGTCCGATTCCGGTCAAAGCCGCAGTGTCTTCAAACTGTTCTTACTACACCCACCACTTCATTTCCCTCCCAATCAACACAAAAGTTGAATCAACACTAGAAACATACAACAATGTTGTACCCATTGTTCCTCGTCGTGGTTCTGTTTTCTTCTTCCACGCACTCTCTCAACCAAGAAGGTCTTTTCCTCCTTCAAGCTAAACTTCAACTTTCTGACCCTTCAGATTCCCTCTCCACCTGGAACCACCGCGACCCCACTCCCTGCAACTGGACCGGCATCCTCTGCAACAACCTCACCTCCTCCGTCACCTCCATCAACCTCCCTAACTCCAACCTCTCCGGTCCCTTCCCCACTTCCCTCTGCCGTCTCTCTTCTCTCTCCTCCCTCTCTCTCCCCAACAACAACCTCAACTCATCCCTCCCCTCCACCATCTCTACCTGCACCACTCTCCGCCATCTCAACCTCTCCCAAAACCTCCTCTCCGGTCAACTCCCTTCCACTCTCTCCAACCTCCCCTTCCTCCAAATCCTCGATCTCTCCTTCAACAACTTCTCCGGCAACATCCCTCTAACCTTCGCCAACTTCAGCCATTTCCAACAACTCCAAACTCTCTCCCTCGTTAACAACCTCTTCACCGGAACAATCCCTTCCTCTCTAAGCAACATCTCATCTCTCAAACAACTTCACCTCGCTTACAATACCTTCCTCTCTGAATCTCCAATCCCAACCGAATTCGGAAAACTCATCAACCTTGAAACTCTATGGCTCTCCGGTTGCAACCTTGTCGGTCCCATTCCCGTTTCTCTTCGTAAACTCGTTAATCTCAAGAACCTCGACTTATCGCAGAACATGCTCAACGGAACTATACCGGAATCTGTGATATCCGGTTTAACCAGCATTGTTCAAATCGAGCTTTACCAGAACTCTTTCTCCGGCGAGTTACCGCATATTGGTGTATCAAACTTGACTCGGTTGGAGCGTTTGGATGCTTCGGATAACGACTTGACCGGGACGATTCCGGCCGAGTTGTGTCGTTTGAAGAATCTCGGGTCTCTTAATTTGTACAATAATCGACTCGAGGGTTCTCTGCCGGAGAGTTTAGCTTCATCGGAGAGTTTATACGTGCTTCTTTTGTTCAACAACTCACTCTCCGGGAATTTACCAACTGGTTTAGGGAGCAAGTCGAGGTTACAGATGCTTGATGTTTCGTTTAATCGATTCACCGGCGAGATTCCGGGGAATCTTTGCCGTCAAGGAACGTTGCAGGAGTTGTTGATGATTCACAATTCGTTTTCCGGGGAAATTCCGGAGAGTCTTGGAAACTGTTTGAGCTTAACTAGGGTTAGGCTTGGGAACAATAATCTCTCTGGTGTTGTTCCTTCTGGTCTTTGGGGTTTGCCCCATGTGTATCTACTTGAGCTCGTTGAGAATTCTCTTTCTGGGTCAATTTCTAATGCAATTTCAAGAGCAAGTAATCTTTCAGTTTTGTTGATTTCAGGGAATAGGTTTAACGGGTCGATTCCCGATTCAATCGGGTCGTTGAATAATCTTGGAGTGTTTGTTGCTAGCAGGAATAGTCTTACCGGTCGGATTCCGAGCAGTATGGTTAAGTTAAACCAGTTGGGCAGGCTTGTTCTTAGAGATAATCAATTTTCTGGTGAGATACCTCATGGGGTTGGTGATTGGAAGAAGCTCAATGAGCTTGATTTGGCAAATAATAGGTTTGTTGGTAATATTCCAAGTGAATTAGGAACCTTGCCGGGGCTTAATTTTCTTGATCTTTCGGGTAATTTACTTTCTGGTGAAATTCCAATGGAGCTGCAAAATTTGAAGCTTAATTTTTTTAATCTGTCTAATAACCAGTTATCAGGGAAAATTCCGCCTCTTTATGCTAATGCGAATTTTAAGGATAGTTTTGTAGGAAATACTGGCCTATGCCGCGATATCTCTGAATTGTGTCCGAATTTTGGTGAGAAGAGTAAGAATAAGAACTTTGTATGGGTTTTCAGGTTAATATTTGTACTTGCTGGTGTTGTGTTAATTGTCGGGGTGGCGTGGTTTTACTTCAAATTCCGGAATTTCAAGAAGACGAAGAAAGGATTTCATTTGTCGAAATGGAGGTCATTTCATAAAATAGGGTTTAGTAAGTTCGAGATAGTTAAATTGATGAGTGAAGATAACGTGATAGGGAGTGGATCGTCTGGGAAGGTTTACAAAGTGGTGTTGAGTAACGGAGAGACAGTTGCGGTGAAGAAATTGTGGGGAGCAAAGAAGACAGAAAATGGAAATGCCGGTGATCCTGAAAAGGATGGATTTGAAGTTGAAGTTGAAACATTGGGAAATATTAGGCACAAGAATATCGTAAGGTTATGGTGTTGTTATAACAATGGTGATAGTAAGCTTCTTGTTTACGAGTACATGCCAAATGGAAGCATTGCTGATTTTTTGCATAGTAGCAAGAAAAGGTTCTTGGATTGGTCAACTAGACTTAAAATCGCTATCGATGCGGCCGAAGGACTCTCTTACTTGCATCATGATTGTGTTGTTCCTATTGTTCATAGAGATGTAAAATCTAGTAACATTTTGCTTGATGAAGAATTTGGTGCAAAAATTGCTGATTTTGGAGTTGCGAAATTTGTTAGAGGTGTCAGCAATGGGAAAGAAGAACCCATGTCTATGATTGCAGGATCTTATGGTTACATTGCACCAGGTAGTAATACTAATAATGCATTAATCATTGATGTCTCTATCTTTAGAATCTTGTTCTCAACACGCATCAATTTTCTATGCAAATTAATCATGTTATAAACTAATCGCGCTTTCGTTTTTATGATGCAGAATATGCTTATACTCTAAGGGTGAATGAAAAGAGTGACATTTATAGTTTCGGTGTAGTGATTTTGGAGTTGGTAACTGGAAAACAACCTATTGATCAAGAGTATGGAGAAAAAGATTTGGTAAAATGGGTTTCTTCGAAATTGAACGAGGAAGAACTGGATCAAGTGATTGATCCAACTCTTGATTATTCAAAATACAAGGAAGAAATAAACAAAGTACTCAAGCTGGGAATTCTTTGCACAAGCTCTCTTCCTATAAACCGTCCTTCAATGAGAAGTGTGGTGAGAATGCTGCAGGAAGTAACATCAGTTGCCAAATCCAGAAGTGGAAGATTCTCTCCTTACTATCAAGAAGTAGTCTCTGATAATGATCATTAGGAATCATAAAATTGATCTAGTTGTCATCATTAAACTATATAATATTTACAATGCATTCTTAAACTATATAATATCAGGAAAAATTGTTAATATATCCACCAATGTTTTAGACACCATGCTTCAGCCCATATCTACTTGTCTGCTTTGGTTAGATAATGAGATACTTTTTGGAGGGCTTGTTGTTACTTGTTATCACTATTGAGATTCGTATATATAAAATTAATTTCAACTTTGGCAACTTTTCCTAATTGAAATACTTCACACTTAAGATAATTAAAGCTATAGCCAAAATGGATAAGATACAATGATACATAAGAATAAGTGTTTTATAAATTTTTTGTTGAGTTAGTTAATTTAAGAAGGTCGGAGATGAAGAATAGTCAAAGGAAGCATGAGAGAATTTAGTTGAGGCATATGCATAAGCAGAGAAAATGGGAAAGGAAAGGTTAAAAACTCACAAGAGACAACATGAGTATTTCAAATAGAAGAAAAAGAATGTATGGGTGAATTATTCGCGAGAGTTGTGATACCAGTGAATCAAATGAAGTCATGTGAAGAAATTGGATACAATTACTATGTGGTTAAAAAGATATTGATTCCATTCATGTAATAGAGACTATTGAAAAATCAAAAGATCTTCCAAACATGATCAAAGAATAATGGAAAAGATCACTTGAAGCTTGTGATCAAAGAGTAAATGAAAGAGGATATGACGAACCCAAGACATACGTAGCACTGCAAGCAAGTACAACCAAATAAAAAAGATAAGAAATGTAAAGTAAAGTGGTATGGAAATAAAGGAATATGAAGTTATCACAACTCACAACTCAACTACAGAAAAATCTTAGTAATATAAAAAATCCTTAAAATCAAAGGAGTGGAAGATATCCCAATGGCTTAAGTGGATACTATAGAAGTGGTAACAACAATAAGAAAAAAGGGAAAAAATTTTTTTTTTTGACAAAAGTAACCTCTAATGTTACAATTGTCAAAAGTATAAATTTTTTGCATATGAGTGTTATACCAACAAAAAAATCACATGAAAATGAATCTAAATTATCTAAACAAGATGATGACGCACTACAAAAAAAATTATAATTAATTGTGTGATTTTCACGTCACAAACAGTAATTAACGACATGATCATTCACGCGGCAGGATCACTGGTGACAACTTTGTTGTCATGTGAAGAAGTGGAGTGTGGTAATTGTTGAGAGAAAATTCACAATTCAAGGGAATAATCCAACAACACAAACTCTCCCAAATATCAAATACAACTTAGAGACAATCAACAAAACACATCAAACAACAAAACATAATTTTAGCGTGGAAAAACATCCGTTAACTAGGAGTAAAAAATCACTGGACTCGTAGACCACTTAATATCTCCATTATAATCAATAATGGGTACAATCAAGGTTCTCTCTAACACTAGTTAGAGGCATACATAAATATCATCAAGATCTACAATCAATATTGGAATACAACAAAAATAAAGAGAGACAACAAACTCAGAAACATCAAGAAATTTACACCTCACAAATAGACTCGACAAATTGAATTAGAAAGATCAGAATCCGATCTGCACCGTTCAAAATATACTCCAATGAGTGATAAACACTGCCAAAATTTCAGGACGATCCTAATGTTGGATTGTGCGCAAGCTCCAATTTCGTGGGACTGATATGTGCTAAAATGGGACTGCAGGATTTTCACTCTTCTCTCTACTTTTCTTTTGTTCTTTCTCATACAATGAATGAATATCATATCTCTCTTTATTGGATAATAACAAAGACTTACACACACATGAGCTACTAATTCATATTCATTTGGTCCACTCCAAATAGGAGAGATAGCCCAACAAACTCCCCCAACTGACTAGTTGGAGGGCAGTATCAATTCGACTTCCATGTGACAAAACTCAAATTTTTCCCTAGATAACACTTTCGTCAATGTATCTGAACAATTGTCATCAATATGAATCTTCTCAAGCTCCATCAACTTGGAATCTCATGCATCACAAATCAAATGATAACGTACATCAATATGCTTCGACCTCGAGTGAAAGGAGGAATTCTTCGATAAGTGAATGACACTTTGATTATCATAAAACAACACAACTTTTCTTGTTTCACACCAAACTCCATTTCAAATTTCCTCAACCATAACAACTCTTTTGACGTTTCCACAACGACTATAAACTCGGCTTCGATAATAGAGAGTGCAACACACTTTTACAATTTTGATTGCCAAGTCACGGCTCCCCCAACAAAAGTCACCATATACCCCGAAGTAGATTTTCGATCATCTAAGCTTTCGGCTAGATCCGAATCCATATACCCAACTAACATAGGCTTCTTGTGTAACGCCCGTTTAGTTAATTAATTATTTAATAAATTATTTTTGGATTCTTTGTTGAAAAGTTGTGAAATATTGAGAATTGTTGGTATAAATTGTTAGATTATTATTAAATAATTAGTTGATTAATAATAGTAATAATGTTGGAATTAATGAGATAATGGTGTTGGGCTTATGTTATTGGTTGGAAGTAGTAATAGGTGAGATGTGTAAATTGTGCTCAATAGAAATAACATAATTATTATGTTTAGTTATAATAATCGAAATTAGGTTAATTAAAAAGGGTTAAGAAAAAGAGTAGAAGAAGTGATGTACGTGAGAAGTTACAGAGAAGAGGAAAAGAGGCAAAATTGGGTTCGATCAAAAAATCATAGAACAACCTTCAATCCAAGGTAAGGATGGAGTTCTGATTCTATAATAGGAATTATGATGCATGTTACGTAGGAATTGGGTTGTGTAAAATTGTTATTGTGTGTGATTGTTGTATGAACAAATTGTTGTTTGGTATTTATGATAATTGTGCTAATGTTACAGTGATTCGATCGATGACTCGAGTGTTGGAAACTATTATGTATTGATGTGGGTATAATTGTTATGTTGCTGTGAATACATATAGTGTTGGTCTGAGATCATGGGAAGGAAATGATCTATTAATCGCAGAAAAATCTGGATAAAGTTGCAGAACTGGGAGGAATATGGACGGTGTGTCGAGCGACACACGTATGGTGGTGAAGAGTGCCGACCGATACCATTTTTTGTGCTGAGGGGAACGATTATGCCTGTCGAGGGGCATAAACCCATTCACTGTCTCCTTTTAATTGTTTGTGTCAGTCCTGCGTCTCTGTTACTTTAGTATTTTGTTACAAAAAAGTATGTAGCAGGGTTAGAAAAGAAGCAAAGGCTATTTATTAGTAACAGAAATGAACAATTTGTAGATTTGCACAGAAATAGTAGAGATAATTATTAAGTTACAGAGTTAATAACTGGTATGGTTTTAGTTGTAGAGCTAGTAGTAAATAACAGAAATATTAGTAACTAAAATATAGTAGCAGTAGAGATAATTTAGGTAGCAGGAAAATAATAGCGTTATTAATTTAGCAGAAAAATATTAAAAGGCTTATCAGCAGAATAATTTAGTAGGACCTTGTTGATAACAGTATTGATACATATAAGTTGATGTAATGTTGTTATTATTAATTGTTGAAGTTGCAGGTGATTAATTTTGTTGTGTTGCCTCTATAATTGGCAATTGTTAAGTTGTAGGCTTATGCCAAAGTCGTTATATGTTGATGTTGTCGTTGTTGCTGTTAATCATGTTGTCGCATGCATAGCATATCATGTTGGGAGATGATGCTCGTTAAGTTAACCTGGATTGGCAAAATATTAATTTGAAGGCTTATGCCTTGTTGATGCCTCTATTTATTGGCAGATTTTTAAGTTGGGAGTTCTGCTCCACTGGTACCACATACATGTGCATAGTAATAAGTCGCATTCCAAGTTGCATATTTGAGTTGTTGTGTTGATGAATTAATCGTTATATTTTATTGATATGTTGTAGTGATTGCTGTTGTTTATAAGTTGTGAAGCAGTGATTTTGCATGAACTGATTCTAATATAATGTTTATCATACGTTCAATTATATTGTTAGATATCTCACCCCTTCTGTTTGAATGTTACCCCGATGTTGGTAACATGCCGTAATCCAGAGTGAATGCGGTTTACCTTCAGTAGTTCGAGTCGGTGTCATTGCTCTGATACGTAACACTCGGGGGGATGAACGCTTGTTGCTTTGCTATTGATTTTATTTCCCGTTGTTGAATTTTAAATTGATTTACTAAGTACTATGTTGTTTTTAAAGTTGTTTCAGTTGGACAAAGATGTTATGTTCTTTATAGTCGAATATTATGATTTCGCTGCGTAGTTATGAAAGTTGTTGTTTTCAAAAGATTAAATTATGTTGCCATTGGTTCATCCAAGTTTAATGTGTTACGTATTTGTAATGAATGTCGTTGTTTTAAGTTGAAATTGTAGCATCCTGATTTAGTTGTTGAATTTTTTATAACTCTAATTTTATAATAATTGTAGGATAGAATTGGGGTGTTATAAGTTGGTATCAGAGCAAGTTGGTCGGTTCGACCAAGTTGTTGACTCGTAGTTTGTCTAACAATAGAGCATTGTTAACTTGAGTTTTAACCGTTGTTTGTGTTGTAGTGATAAGTTAAGATGGCAGGAAGGAATGATGTTGTACCTGCTGCTGCTTTAGAAGCGATGGCATATGCTATAGAGAATCAACCGAACACTAACGGGAATGCTAGATCTCGTAGTTTGGCAACCTTCCAGAGGGAGAATCCGCCTAACTTCAAGGGTAAGTATGATCCTGATGAAGCGTTGGATTGGTTGAAAGAGATTGAGAGAATCTTCCATGTGATGGACTGTACTCCAGCATAGAAGGTTCGATATGGTACTTATATGCTAGCAGTCGAAGCTGATGACTGGTGGCTAGAGACTTGTCAGAAGTTGGAAGTTGCAGGTGAAAATGTCACTTAGGCGATGTTTCGTAGGGAGTTCCTGAGGAAGTATTTCCCCGAAGATGTTCGTGGTAAGAAGGAAATTGAGTTCCTTGAGCTGAAGCAATGGAGTATGTCGGTTGTTGAGTATGCTGCAAAGTTTACTGAGTTAGCTAAGTTTTACCCGCACTATAGCAAGGCAAATGCTGAGTTTTCAAAGTGCATAAAGTTTGAGAATGGGTTGTGGCCCAGAGATCAAGAAGGCAGCTGGATACCAGAAGATTCGTGTCTTTGCCAATTTGATTGATAGTTGCAGGATTTATGAAGAAGATAATAATGCTCACTATAAGATTATCAGTGAGAAGAGGGGTAAGCACCAACAGAACCTTGGTAAGCCTTACAATGCCCAAGCTGGTAAAGGTAAACAAAAAGTTTCTCAGGGTCAGAGAACTAGTGGGGAGATGCTTCTGCTGGTGTGGTTTATTTTAAATATGGAAAACCTGGGCATAAGAGCAATGTGTGTATTGTTGTGGTGAAGAGGTGTTTCCGTTATGGTAAGACTGGACATGCTATATCTGAGTGCAAGCATAAAGAGATGATTTACTTCAATTATGGTGAAGAAGGAAACATTAGTAGTCAGTGTTAGAAACCAAAGAATGCGCAAACCAGCGGAAAAGTGTTCGCTTTGGCTGAGAATCGGACGACTAATGAGGACTGACTCATTAGAGGTACATGTTTCATTAATAGTACTCCTTTAATTACTATTATTGATACTGGTGATACTCATTACTTTGTTGTTGATGATTATGTTAAAATATTGGGTCTTATGTTGTCTTCTATGAATGGAGAGATGGTCGTCCATACTCCAGCTAAGGGATCGGTGACTACTTCTTTTGTGTGTTTAAAGCATCAATTGTCGATCTTCGACATAGACTTTACTGTTGATTTAGTCTGTTTGCCTTTAAGTGGGTTAGATGTGATCTTAGGCATGAACTGGTTAGAGCATAACTATGTTCATATTAACTGTTATAACAAGTCAGTGAGGTTTTCTACTCCTAAGGAGGAGGAAGCTAGTCTGTTGTCTGCTAGACAGTTAAGGCAGTTGATGCAAGAAGAGGCTCAGATGTTCTCATTGATGGCGTCGCTATCTATCGAGAATCAAGCTATAATTGAGGAATTAGAAGTGGTGCGTGAATTCCCTGAAGTTTTCCCTGATGAAATTCCCGATGTACCGCCAGAAAGAGAAGTCGAATTTTCTATTAATCTTGTACCTGGTACCAAACATGTTTCTATGGCACTATACATGATATTTGCATCTGAATTGTCAGAACTAAATAAGCAATTGGAAGAGTTACTTGAAAATAAGTTTGTAAGACCAAGTGTATCGATGTGGGGAGCTCCAATGTTGCTAGTAAAGAAGAAAGATGGAAGTATGAGACTTTGTGTTGATTATAGACAATTGAATAAAGTGACGATTAAGAACAAGTATCCGCTTTCGAGAATATACGACTTGATGGATCAATTGGTGGATGATCACGTGTTTAGTAAGATTGATTTGAGGTCGGGATATCATCGGATTAAAGTGAAGGATACAGATATCCAGAAGACGGCTTTCAGAATGCGTTATGGACATTATGAGTATTCAGTGATGCCTTTTGGTGTTACTAATGCACCGACAGTATTCATGGAGTATATGAACCGTATCTTTCATACTTATTTGGATCGGTTTGTAGTGGTGTTCATTGATGACATTTTGATTTACTCTAAATCGGAAGAAGAGCGTGCAGAACACTTAAGAATAGTATTGCAAGTCTTGAAAGAGAAAAAGTTGTATGTAAAGCTGTCTAAGTGTGAATTTTGGTTAAAGAAGGTTAGTTTTCTTGGTCATGTGATCTCAGGTAGTGGCATTACTGTAGATCCATCTAAAGTAGACGTTGTGTTGCAATGGGAAACTCCAAAGTTGGCTACTGAGATTAGAATCTTTTTGGGATTAGCTGGTTATTATAGAAGGTTTATCGAAGGTTTTTCTAAGTTGGCACTTCCGTTGACTAAGTTGACTTGTAAAGGTAGAGCTTTTGTATGGGACGTTCAATGTGAAGAAAGTTTTACAGAATTGAAGAAGAGATTGACGTCGGCTCCAATTTTGACATTACCTAATCCAGGAGAACCTTTTATAGTGTATTGTGATGCTTCCAAGATGGGTTTAGGAGGTGTGCTTATGTAGAATGAAAAGGTAGTTGCTTATGCGTCAAGGAAGTTGAGGACTCATAAAAAGAACTACCCTACACATGATTTAGAGCTTGTTGTAGTTGTTTTTGTGTTAAAGATTTGGAGGCATTATCTTTATGGTTCTAGATTTGAAGTATTTAGCGACCATAAGAGTTTAAAGTATTTATTTGATCAGAGAGAGTTGAACATGAGACAACGAAGATAGTTGGAGTTGTTAAAGGATTACGATTTCGGCTTGAATTATCATCCAGAAAAAGAAAATGTGGTGGATGATGCGTTAATTCAAAAGAATTTACATATGTTGGCAATGATGGTTAAAGAGTTGGAATTAACTGAACAGTTCAAGATATGAGCTTAGTTTGCGAGGTGACACCGCAAAGTGTTATGCTGGGGATATTGAAAATTAATAATGATTTTCTGGATAGTATCAAAGAAGCTCAGAAGTTAGATGTGAAATTGGTAGATTTAATGGTTGGGATCGATCAGTTCGAGAATAAAGATTTTAAGTTAGATGCGCAAGGTGCGTTGAGATTCCGTAATCGAATATGTATTCCTGATGATGTGGAGAAGAAGAAAGTGATTATCGAGGAAAGTAATAGAAGCAAGTTGAGCATTCATCCGGGAGCTACAAAAATGTATCAAGATTTGAAGAATTTGTTTTGGTGTCCTAGAATGAAAAGTGATGTGGCTCGGTTTATGTATGCATGTTTAACTTGTCAGAATTCGAAAGTTGGACATCATAAGCTTGCGGAGTTAATGCAACCGTTAGAAGTTCCAGAATGGAAATGGGATAGCATTTCGATGGACTTTGTGACGGGGTTACCTAATACTTCACGAGGACATGATACAATTTTGGTGATTGTTGATAGGCTTACGAAGTCAGCTCATTTTATTCCTATTAATATCAGTTTTCCAGTATTAAAGTTGGCGGAGATTTACACTAGTGTAATTGTAAAGCTGCATGGTGTTCCTTTGTGTATTGTGTCAGATAGAGATATGAGGTTTACTTCATATTTTTGGAAGAATTTGCAAGAGGCGCTGGGTTCTAAGTTGAGGTTGAGTTAAGCATATCATCCTCAGACGAATGGTCAAACTGAACAGACTATTTAGTCGTTGGAAGATTTGTTGAGAGCATGTGTTCTTGAGCAGGGAGGTTCGTGGGATACTTATCTTCCGTTAATAAAGTTCAGTTATAATAACAATTACCATTATAGTATTGGGATGACACCTTTTGAAGCGTTGTATGGTCGAAGATGTAGAACTCCTTTATGTTGGCATGAATCTGGAGAAAGTGTAGTGCTTGGGCCTGAGATTGTTCGAGAGACTACTGAGAAGGTGAATTTAATTCGAGAAAAGATGAAAACTTCCCAAACTAGACAGAAAAGTTATCATAACAAGCGGAGGAAAGATTTAGAATTTCAAGAGGGTGACCATCTGTTTTTGAGAGTCACGCATGTGACCGGTGTTGGGAGAGCGTTGAAGTCTAAGAAGCTCACTCCTCGTTTTATTGGTCCATATCAGATCTCAGAAAGGGTTGGGAATGTTGCTTATAAAGTGGCTTTACCGCCTAATCTTTCGTATTTGCATGATGTGTTTCACGTGTCACAACTCCAGAAGTATATTTCATATCCATCTCATGTGATTCATATGGATGATGTTTAAGTACGGGAGACGATGCCTATACGGATCGCGGATTGTGAAATGGAGACTCTAAGAGGCAAAGAGATTGCTTTGGTGAAAGTAGTCTGGCTAGGGGCTTCTGGAGAAAGCATGACGTGGGATTTGGAAAGCAAGATGCGGGGCTCCTCTATCCTGAGTTGTTTGAACAAGGTAAATTTTCGAGGACGAAAATATTCTAAGTGGAGGAGAGTTTTAAGGCCCGTTTAGTTAATTATTTATTTAATTAAATTATTTTTGGATTCTTTGTTGAAAAGTTGTGAAATATTGAGAATTGTTGGTATAATTTGTTAGATTATTATTAATTAATTAGTTGATTAATAATAATAATGTTGGAAGTAATGGGATAATTGTGTCGGGCTTATGTTATTGGTTGGAAGTAGTAATAGGTGGGGTGTGTAAGTTGAGCCCAATAGAAATAATATTATTAGGTTTAGTTATAATAATAGAAATTAGGTTAATTCAAAAGGGTTAAGAAAAAGGGTAGAAGAAGTGTTGTGTGAGGGCAAAGTCCCTCTATTAGTATTTGAATGATGTCAAAACGATTATTAATCTCTCTCTATTTGGGTTGGTCCTATGAATAATCTTGCAATGGAATGATTGGAATGAAGATCTCCAGAAACACTTATTTTTGAGAAAATTCAATCTGTGCGTCGACTCAAAGATATGTGCGGTCGACTCATCATCTTCAATCAAGCCCTGGATGTGTCAGGTCGACCCTTCCAGTCGACTCAAACTGGAAATCAAAATATTAAACTATTGCGTCGATGCAAGCCCTGTAGCGGTCGATGCACTGCACTTCATAATGGATTTCTCTCTGACTGTTGGATGTATCACGTTGACCCTTCTAGTCGACTCAACCTGGGAATAAAAATATTCAAAGTTTGCATCGACGCAAGTCCTAAAGCGGTCGATGCATTGCACTTCAAAACAATTTTTCTCAGTCTGCGGGTTGTGTCGCGCCGACCCCTATTTCTGGTTGAGTCGACCGCTCGCTGGTCTCATCTGATTTTCTGCTATGATTGTGGGTCTTGGCTATTAGGTAACACACACACACACACACACACACACACACACACACACACACACACACACACACACACACACATACACACACACACACATATATATATATATATATATATATATATATATGTTATGCATATTTTTTTCAAATTAACAAGAACTAGTGAAATATACACATAGTGCTCATCATCTTCATCCTCTATTCTCAAAAATCAACATCTACACATAATCATGGAAGTTGATTCAAGAAAATTGTTGTGGTGATAACATTCAAATCAAGGATTCAATTTAGATTTGGGTTGAGCAATTGTGGGTTGTTCTTGAATAAAATCATTTGGATTTTCTCCTCCAAGATTCATATTGGTGCGGGGTTTTTTGCACAAGTCTTTGCTTCATTGAATTCAGATGAGTGAAAGGATTAAGAAACAGCGGGTTTGCTTAATCAAGTAGCGGTACCCTGGGATTGTGAAGATTGATTTGGGGTCAAATTGCTTGCGATCAAAATCAGCCGAGTGAAAGGATTAAGAAATAGTGGGTTTGCTTAATCAAGTAGCGGTAACAGGAGGTTTCTTCGAAGAATTTGGCACTTGGTTTTGCTCAAACCAAGGAAAGGGAATAAGAGTGTTACATCATCAACATTGGTTTGTTTGGATTGTGAAATATCTCTTCTCTTGTATCATTTGCAACTTAATATCAAATATCTCAATTCTAGATTCTAGAATTGGGGGCAGACGTACCCTACGCGAGGACAACAAGGGGAACTGCCTTAACAAATCGTGTGTTCTTCTGCTTTTTCTTTATCTCTATACTTGATACTATACTGTGTGAAAATTAATTTTTCAAATATGCATATACTGAAATTGTAGTGTGTTGAGATCATTTCAAAACATTGGTAACAATCATTTTGATTGATAACTAAGAAAACTCACCACTACAATTTAGTAAAATCAAACCTAAGGTGCTTTTCTCAAAAGATGTTTGACAAATTGACTAATCCACAAATTATTCATTGTGTTTAGCCTTATCTCATTCAACTCATTGGAAGTTATTAATATTCATTGAGGGTGTATAAGTGATTGATCAATTGAGTAAAACACATTGATTCTTACTTTGTCATTATATCCCATACGGTTACGCATATCCGATATTTTTAATAGAGGATCATTTAGACGATTGGAGATTCCAGGAAGCTTTCACATATTTTTCTAAAAAACAATTCTAAAAAGCGTAAATTATTTTAAACGATCTATTCAAACCCCCTTCTAGATAGATCACACCGTCTAACAAGTGGTATCAGAGCATCAGTTCATCTGGTGCTTCATATATTACTTTGTAGAATATAGAGAACGATCCAAAAGGGGCTTATACGAGAGCTCCTGTTTTCACTGGTGAAAACATAGCTATTGGAAAGATTGTATGCGTGTGCATATTAACTTTGTTAATAGAAAGATATGGAAAGTTATCGAGGATGGTCCTATGCAAATAACCATGACAAATGAGGATAACATTATCATACCAAAACCGAAAGCACTATGAGATGAGGAAGACGAGAAAAAGTATAGCTATGATTGGAAAGGTAAAAATATACTTATTGCTTCTTTAGGTGTTGATGAATATTTTAGAGTATCACATTGTGCGACTGCTAAAGCAATGTGGGATGCTTTACAAATTGCCCATGAAGGGACAAATGATGTTATACTTGCTAGAATCAATACATTAACTCAAGAGTTTAATCTCTTTCACATGAAGCATGGTGAAACCATTGCTGATATGCAAAAGAGATTTTCTCATATAATCAATCGCTTACACACTCTTGTCATGTTACTCCCAATTTTGTTGCTACTAACAAAATTTTAAGATGTCTTAATAGGGAATGGCAGTCTAAAGTTACAACAATCAAGGAAGCAAACAATCTAGCTACACTCGACATAACAATACTGTTTGCGAAGCTTCAAGAGCATGAGCAAGAGCTTTTCAATCTCAATAAGCATGAGAAAAAGGAAAAGAAGGAAAAACCAAAAGACATGGAAAAGAAGTCTGTCGCATTAAAGGCTTCAAGCTCAAAGTCCTCCACCAATAACTCTTATGTGAGTGATTCTAGTGATGACGATGAAACCTCAATTGAAGACATGGGACTGTTTGTGTGAAAATATCACACATATCTCCGAAAGAATGAAGTCCAACACTCTGACAAAAATCTCATCAATTATAGAAACAAATCAAAACCTTCAAGACAAGATGCAGGTAAGAAATCTAAATCAAGAGGATCATGTTTCAACAGCGGAAAACCCGACCACTATAAACCGGAATGCTCGTTGCTCAAGAAAGACAAAGGAAAAGAAAATTTTCAAAATAGACCTAACAAAGCTAGAAGAGCATACATTTCTTGGGATAGCGATAGTGAAGCCTCAAGCAAAAGTGACTCTAGTGACGAAGAAGAAACGGTCAACCTTTTCCTCATGGCTCATCAAAAGAAGAAAAGCAATGTAAGTCACTCTAAATATTATCACATTGATAAAATGTCTCACATAGAATTGCAGAGAGCTTTTGATAGTCTACAAAATGAGGCTAAGGAAGCTTTTAAACGATTAGCCTCAAATAAGAAATTTTTTTCATACCTTGAGCATAAAGTGTCCAAATCCTAAAAAGAATTGGAAGCTCTCAAGGCATCCATGGTAGAGAAAATCAAAACTGATAACGAAGATGATAAGCTTTCTTGGCATGATTGGGCTGGATGTGAAACTTGCTACATTTGGAAAAGAGAGGTAAAAACTCTTAAAGCCAAACTTGACAAGGCTTTACAATCCAAAATTACTTTTAGCATTGATAGATCAAATTTCAGAAGTAGTATGATAAATCCATATCAAAAGTACACTTATGAAATAAGAGATCCTCCAAGTAAAAATAAACTTGCCTAAAACTCTAACATGTTTATATTGTTGCAAAAGGGGGCACACCATTAGGAAATGTCGACTTAGGAGGTTTTTGGTTCCTCAAGGCATTTTCAAATGGTTTCCAAAATGCAACTCAAGTATCATTCACACACAAGGACCCAATAAAAATTGGGTACCTACTTCCCTTGTTTAAACTTGTAGGTGGAATGTCTTGAGACTACGGAGAAAAGATGGTTTCTAGATAGTGGGTGCTCAAGACATATGACGGGCGACATCTCCCTATTTTTTGACTTTGTGGCGAAAAAGAAAGGTTTTGTCACCTATGGCGACAATAACAAGGGAGAAATACTCGGTAAAGGTAGTGTAGGTAATCCATCTTCTACTACTATCTCAGATGTCCTATTAGTTGATGGTCTTAAATATAATCTTATTAGCATTAGTCAATTATGGGACAAATGATACAATGTATCGTTTTCAAAAGATTGTTGCATAATTGAACACAATGATAAGAAAGATGATGTGTTCAAAGGCTTTAGGGTAAACAATGTATACATGCTTGACTTGAATAATGTATCTCTAACCGGAGATAAATGTCTAGTCACTTTAAATAAGGATTCATGGTTGTGGCATAGACGTCTACACATAATCATGTATGTTGATTCAAGAAAATTGCTGTGGTGATAACGTTAAAATAAATGATTCAATTCAGGTTTGGGTTGAGCAATTGTGGGTTGTTTTTGAATAAAATCATTTGGATTTTCTCCTCCAAGATTCCTATTGGTGCGGGGGTTTTGCACAAGTCTTTGCTTCATTGAATTCAGCCGAGTGAAATGATTAAGAAATTGTGGGTTTACTTAATCAAGTAGCGGTAATCGAAGGAATGTGAAGATTGATTTGGGGTCAAATTTCTTGCGATCGAAATCAGCCGAGTGAAAGGACTAAGAAACGGGGGTTTTGCTTAATCAATTAGCGGTAACTGGAGGTTTGTTCGAAGAATTTGGCACTTGGTTTTGCTCAAACCAAGGAAAGGGAATAAGACCGTTACATCAGCAACATTGGTTTGTTTGTATTGTAAACTATCTATTCTCTTGTATCATTTGCAACTTAATATCAAATATCTCAATTCTAGATTATAGAATTGGGGGCAGACGTACCCTACGCGAGGACGACAAGGGGAACTGCCTTAATAAATTGTGTGTTCTTCTGCTTTTTCTTTATCTCTATACTTGATTACTATACTGTGTGAAAATTAATTTTCAAATCTGCATATATTGAAATTGTAGTGTGTTGAGATCATTTCAAAACATTGGTAACAATCCTTTTGATTGATACCTAAGAAAACTCACCACTACAATTTAGTAAAATCAAACCTAAGGTGCTTTGCTCATAAGGTGTTTGACAAATTTACTAATCTACAAATTATTCATTGTGTTTAGCCTTATCTCATTCAACTCATTGGAAGTTATTAATATTCATTGAGCGTGTATAAGTGATTGATCAATTAAGTAAAATGCATTGATTCTTACTTTGTCATTGTTGTACCCCAAAATTTGCCCTCCCATTTCCTCAACATTTTCTCATCACAAGACCCTTGGAGCTCAAGAACAAGTTAGGGTTTACTCTGCTCAAGACCCCTCCTTGCACTGTTAACCCAAATTAGGGTTTGTGTTTGCACAAAGATGTTTTGACCTAAAAGGCCCAATATGACCTTAATGCTTCATGTTGGACTCACAAATTTATCCATACCAAGTTTCAAGCCTTGATTCCAATCTTTGCCCAGTCAATTGGACAGTTGACTTAGAAATCAACTGTATTGGGGAAAAAGTCAATTATGGTCAATTGACAGTCAAACCTCATGATTTTTGACCCACATCAACATTATGAACTCATATGGACTATTTGATCAAGTTTGTATCATAATTCCACAAGAAATTTGATCAGATCACCAAAAGGGCAAAATGGTCATTTTTAGGGTTTTGACTGCACAAAGGCAATTTTTGACTGTTTGACCTAGCCCATGGCAAACCAAGCTCACTTATGGACTCAAGGACTCAATGGCATTGTCTTGACATGTTCAAAAAGTTCAAAAGATCCCAAATGCACAAGATTGACAGATGAATTTTCCAGTCAACTGAGCCAAATTTGACTGTATACTGAAAAGTCAAACTTTGACTTTTTGGTCAAAATCAAGTGTCAAGATTCATTTTTCATCAAAACATGTCAAATTATGAAACTTGTTCATCAAGAAATCAAGAATTACAAATTAGGGTTTGAAATGAAGAATTTTCATAACTTAGAATTTTTCTAAGTTATGAAAATTCCTAATTTTTTCCTAACTTTGTCCCATTTTTTCATCAAGATACATTTGGATTAAAACAAAACTCAAAACATGAAAGTTGTAGTCCATTGCAAAATATACAACTTTGATTCACAAAGTTTCCTCAAAAGAAGCTTGTAGCTCAAGTTATGAATTTTGGGACAAGGGTGCAAAACATTCTTAACTTAGAAAATTTTTGACCTATTTTAGGCAGGATTTTTGCCTAACTTCATGGCCACTTTTCACATGCTTCCACTTGGAATTTCAACTTGCATTACAAAGATGGATTGTAGTACACATTCCAAGCTTCCCAAAATGTCCAAGAACTTCTCAAACACCCTTGTGGTTAGGGAGAATCGAATTTGTCAATATGGGCAAAAGTCACTTTGTTCATGAGACATGTACATGTTCATAACTTGGGCATTTTTGAAATCAGCATGTGCAAGCTACATTACAGGCCTCTAATCCTTTTCTTACTCAATAATTCAATGCTAAACCATTGTTCCAAGATATTATTCTATGCATTTGGTCATTACATGAAGGATTAGTCCATAATTAGAAAAAGCAAGTTATCCATTCTTGTAAAATTACACTTTATGTCAAGTTTACAATCCAAGAAGTACAGGCCATATCTTTGGACACAAGATTCATTGACATATCCCATTGATTAAGACTCAAGTGTGCAGCATAGTTTAGGGCTTGGGACAGGCTTGTATAGGAACTCACATTTCCTTGCTTCACATAGAAGAAACTTTGCATATTGAACAACAACTCTCATTCCTGTAACAACTGGCCAAAGCAAACATTGTGAACACATTCCAAACATCATAACTGAGCTAAAACACGAGCCAAACACTTCCAATACCTCCTCAAACACAGAAACACCATCCTCTTGCAAAAACAGGGCACCTGCTGCAGATTGAGGTCCACAACTCAATCCTTTCGTGCGCCTTGGCCAAAACCAGTTCAAACACACTCCCTACCACCTATACCAACTATCCCAAGCATTGGACACGAACTGTAACATCCCTAACATCATTTGCCATTTTCACTTTTCTCTCTTGCAGGTTGACTTCTGTAGCTTGATTCAGCAAGATTCAAAGCAAGCTAAGCATAGAGGAAACATCCCTGGACCTCAAGCAAGCTGTACAAGTCCTCACATTACACTGAAAGTACCTCCATTGTCATACACGAATCAAGATGAACAGGTAAGTTTTTGAACTTCTATCTCTCTATCCAGGCATAGTTAGGTTTAAGTTTGTGAAGAAAACATGTTCTAATCATAGCCCTGAAGCCATCCATATAGTTACTTTTCATTTATATTATGTGTGCTAAGAGTATTTTGAATCTGAACATCTGAAAAAAACTAGGTCAGGAATTGGGGGAGAAAAAATTCTCTCTCATTTCTGAGAGTTAGATTAATTTTTTTATATGTTTAGAATCGCGGCTTCAAGCTCTACAGGTTTCATGTTTTAAGTTTTTGTTAAAAATCAAGGAATCAGAAGTTAGCAGGGACAAGGCAAAACGCGCACATTTTTGTGTTTGAAGGTGCTGGAGGTTGAAGACAACCACCTTTGGGCTGGGCCTGATCCTTTTTTCTATTTGCACCACTTTTCCACACTTGCACCTCCTTGGCCCATTGTGTTTATTTTTATCATTTTTTGACCTTTTCTTTTTATTTCTGACTTATTATTTTTTGCCAAAATATAAAAAATATTAAAAACATTTTTTCAACCATTTTTGCATTTTATTTGAATTTTATTTGTTTTATTTGAGTTTATACATATAAATAACATATATATCCTTTTATTTAAAATACTAAAAATAATACAAAACATTTTTATTTTCTAATCTTATTTTATTTTACCTTTTGAAAACATTTCATAAAAAATATACTTTTCTTTGTAAATAATAAATATTTTATTTTTGTACATATTTAATATATTTAGTAAATAATATAAATACTTATCCATATTTATTAGAATATTTAGGAAAAAAACATAAAAATAATACATTTTTTATTTTTATTAATATTTAACCTCAAAAATACTTTTTTTACAATATACTTTCTTTTTATTTATTTTTTGTACATAATTAATAAACATTGTATATATTAAATAATAAACACCTTTTATTTGCAAAATTAGGGTTTTGCCCTAAACATGAAAAATACCCAAAAATTATCCTTTTTATTTTTGTTTATTTGTCACATGAAAAACCCTTTTTACATACATATAAAAATCATTTTTTGCATCTTGCATATTTTATTTTATTTTATTTAATTATTGTATATTAAATAATTTGTATATTCAATTTGGATGTAATAGTTTAGATTTAATTTCTTGCTAAAATATCCCCATTTGAACATTTGTACCCCCATCCCATAATTTGTGTTGTAATAATTTAGGATTTTATTTTTCGCATTTAAAAGCTTTCTAAATATGCCATGATAGACTTAGGGTTTTGTATGCAAAAATCAACCAAACAATAGCTTGACCTAATTCAAAGATAACAAAGCATGAAAATAAACAAACACCAATCACACTTGCACCCCTAGGGTTACTCCACTTGTTGCCTTCAATAATAGGCCATATTGCATGTTGAGTGTTTTTGGCAAAACAAATAATAACAAATGATCATAGTCCCTCGATGACGCTTTCGAAAGTTGCCTAAAAATGATCTAGTCCCTCAAAGGAAAAAGTTGCCAAAGACACTTGGCACCATTGCAATCATGGTCTAAACGATGACCCGCGCCCGTCCCGTTCACATCCTAACACAAGATTGTCCACCAAATACAATGGTGGAACAAAATTGTTAAAAGGGTTAAAAAACATAGGAAAGATCTTTGAGAAATTTAGGAGTAGACAAACTCTTAGTTACTTGAATCAACTTGCAAAACAAAACCTTGCCTATTTTCAAAACACACATCACAACACACTTTCAAAAACAACTTTCAAAAACATTGAAAAATTTTCAAAAGATATACACCTTTGTATACATCCAAACATGGATCATTACAAAGGTTGCCACCACATTGGCCTCTTTTCAAAACATTTTACAAACCCACACACAAAGCACCATTTCAAACAATTGGAAATCAAGGCAAGTTGATCTAATCAAGTAACTAAGAGCCCATGGATAACCATGGATAGAAAGGGTGCTAATACCTTCCCTTTCTATAATCTACTCCCCGAACCCAAGAAAACATCTCAAAGGTTTTTGCTGTGCTTTTTAACCTTTCCTTAGGATAAAATAAAAAGTCGGTGGCGACTCTTGCTCAACCGAAACATTTGCGAAAACAAACGCAAAACCTCAAGTCAGTTCTCCCACCGTATCACAGAACTGGCGACTCTGCTGGGGAATTTTTTTAAAGTGGAGTAACCTTAGGGCTTGGATCACCCTCTTGCATGACTAATTATTTGTTTTGATTGCTTTACATCTTGGCTCTCTTGTTTGGGTTTGAAATCCTACACCCGGATTTGGGGAAACATTCATAGATAGCAATACATTATGGAAACTGTGCGGGGTATACCGACACGGTTGAAGCAATAGCTATATTAGTGCGACATATTTGTGAGTACCGGTAACCCTTGAGTTCAATCAAGGAGAGTACGGGTCCGCTGAGTGATGTCACTAAGCACTAATGACCTAGAAACTTACTTGACCATCTTGGCCTTTTATTAGGGGTAGTGAGATGACCGGCTTTGGTGCAGTCCAAAGTTGGTAGATACTCGATACTACACTCATTGAGGGTTGTTTTCTTGGAATATTTTGGTCGCTAGTTAAGTGGCTAAACCAAAACAATGAACATGGAAAACAATCCAATGATATTGAGCTCCTTAGAACCCGGTTACTATTTATAGGACAGGTTTTTAAGCCAACTACACTCAAGAGGGTACTTACCTATGAAACCTCATGCAAGCCTGAAACTAGGGTTTTGTGTGAATTGCTTGTACATATGTTTTGTGCATACATCATGAACATCATAAAGCATCATATGCATTCACTAACCATTTCAAGGGTTTAGATCTTCATCTTTGTTCTTGTTTTGTAGGTCATGGAAATTCTTCGCAGGAAAACTATCCAAGTCAACCTTGTGAGAATCCCTCCTCAACTCAAGGAGCTCACATCCAGGATTCCAGAAAGCTCTCCCTTCAGTGAAAGACATGGTAGACTGCTCAGCCTAGTCAGCACCAGCATTGAAGAGGACCTGGTAAAGGTGTTGTTCCAGTTATTTGACCCCCTTCACCACTGTTTCACTTTCCCCGACTACCAATTGGTGCCCACTTTGGAGGAATTTTCTCAACTCATGAGAATTCCTATTCTTAATCAACTACCCTACAACGGTACGGAAAAAGAACCAAAGCCTGAAGATGTTGCTCAAGCACTACACTTGCAACCATCTGACATCAAGGGGCATCGGGAAACTAGAAGTGGTGTCAAAGGCTTCTTGGCAAAATTCTTGTTTGAGAAGGCACAAGAGTGTTGGAATTCATTGGATCTACAAGCCTTTGAAGAAATTGTGGCACTCCTCATTTATGGGTTGGTCTTGTTCCCAAATCTTGACCAGCTTGTAGATGTCAACGCTGTCAAAATCTTCTTATCCAGAAATCCAATACCAACATTGCTTGGGGACATTCTTCACTCATTTTACACACGAACAATGAGAAAGAGGGGTGTTCTCATGTGCTGTACTCCTCTCCTTGCAAGGTGGTTTATTTCGCACCTTCCACAATCTATCTTGAAGAATGACCAAGGATTAAGGTGGTCATAACGGTTGATGACCCTCACTCACTCTGATGTACATTGGTGTTCTCGGTCAAGAGAAAATGTCATCATCGTCGATCATTGTGGAGAGTTCCCTAATGTTCCATTGCTTGGAATTAGAGGAGGCATTACCTACAACCCTTGTCTAGCTTTGAGACAATTTGGATATGCACGGAGGGATGGCCCTCACGACATGTTGATTCCTGACCTAGTTTTTGACTTCGAAAACGATGCGCAAGGACTTCGCCAAAGATTCATCAGAGCTTGGAGGATGCCTAACAAGGTAGACAGCAAGACACTGGGGCACAAGAACTCCATCCCTCTTGAGCCTTACCTCAAGTGGGTACGAACCCGAGCCCAGAGTCTAATGATGCCTTACCCTCATGTTCTCCCTGTGATTAAAGAGCCCGTTAAGGAAGGAGAGGTTCCCTACACCATCCTATATCCTGACATGCCTACATCGTGGGAGGAGATGCAGAAGAGTTGGATCCAACTCAAGGAGGAACGAAATACTTTTGAAGCCAGCTTCTACGCCAGCGAGAAGAAGGTTTTGGAGCTTACCCTTCGACTCCACGAGGAAGAGACCCTCAACACCTACATCGCACCAAAGAGGATGCGCAACGTCTTTTTACCTTGAGAAGTTTTTTGTAATATTTGGCCCATGGGGCATTTATGTACTGACAAATTTCTTCTTATTAATATGACGTGCGTTCTTTTTGTTTGCAACAATTTTGAATTTGCTAAATCCTTGAATGCATTGCATACATAAGCATATCATTCATCATACGCATAAGCAGGTCTCCACACCAGGTTTCCTTATCTTTCT
The DNA here is from genome assembly GCA_948472305.1 of Vicia faba. Taxonomy (NCBI): domain Eukaryota; kingdom Viridiplantae; phylum Streptophyta; class Magnoliopsida; order Fabales; family Fabaceae; genus Vicia; species Vicia faba. The sequence goes on along the minus strand of OX451735.1, from coordinate 304,675,416 downwards.
GCTGTTTATTTTAGTAAGATGGATCTCGAACAGACGGTCAAGGACTTGCAGTCTAAAAACTCACAGTTTCAACATCTCCTGATGACCTTGGCTAAGGGTCAGGAGGATCTAAAGGCCCTGCTGGGGAACAAAGAGCAAGTGAAAAAGAAGAAGAAAAGAATCGGGGTGGCTACCCTAGGAAGAAGGTTTGAGGGCGAAGCCAGAAGAGTTCTTGAATTTCCCCCTACATCTGAAGAGGGAACCAGTAAAGGGAATGCGGCTGCGGTACCTTCCGAATCTGAAGCTGAAGAAGGAGAGGCTGAAGAGGACGAAGACTACTCTGAGCAACAATACCCGCCCGCCGATGATAAGTACAAGGGTTTGGAAGACAGGTTGGCAGCTATAGAGTTGCAGAGAGTTCCCGACTTAGATTTCGAAGATTTGGGATTAGTTGCTGGAATTGTGATCCCCCCGAAGTTCAAAGTGCCAGTTTTTGCAAGGTATGACGGGCTATCCTGCCCGAAGATGCATCTCAGATCATATGTAAGGAAGATCCAACCTTACACTACAGACAAGAACCTGTGGATCCATTTCTTTCAGGATAGCCTTTCAGGGGCTCAACTCGAGTGGTTCTATCAGCTGGATGGAGCCAGTATCCGAAACTGGGAGGACTTGGCTACCGCATTTTATAAACAGTATCAGTACAATTCTGACCTCGCTCCCACGCGTACCTAACTTCAGGGTATGTCACTGGGAACGGGCGAAGGATTCAAGGAGTATGCGCAAAAGTGGAGGGACTTGGCTGGCAGGGTGCAGCCACCGCTGACTGACCGTGAACTTGTTGACATGTTCCTGGGGACCCTTTCCGGTCCATTCTTCAACCATCTGATTGGTAATTCTTCTTCTGGGTTCACATACCTGATCTTAACCGGTGAGAGGATAGAGGCTGGTATCAAGTCGGGGAAGATACAAAAAGGTGCCTCCGCGAGTACTGAAAAGAAGCCCTTCAAGAAGGAAGCCAGTGCTGTTTATGGTCCCAAAAGACAAGTTAAGCCGGAACCGCCGCCAAGCTGTCAATGCATTGGTAATTTCAAAGCCTGTTGCTGCTCCTCAGCAGTTCAACCAACCAAGGGGTGAGAGGCCCAAAAGGCAGTACACTCGACTTAGCATGACCCTGTCTCAGATTTTGCCGCAACTACTGTCAACCAATATGGTAACTGTCAAAGAAGCTCCGAAGGTAGTGAACACAGCTTCTCCAAAGTACAACCCCAACGCCTGTTGCATTTATCACTCTGATAGCCCGGGGCATACTACGGATGATTGTTGGGCTCTGAGGAATAAGGTTCAGGACCTTATTGATGCTAAGGAAATACAGTTCGAGGCGCCCGAAAGGCCCAATGTTGTGACTGCTCCCATGCCCCAACATGGAGTAAATGCTGTGGAAGAAGACCGGTATGTGGCCTCCGTGGAAGATATTGTTACTCCGTTGTTGACCGTCAAAAGGAACCTGTTTCTAGCCGGTTTATTTCCGGGATGTAGTAAAGGTTGCCATCTATGTGCTGTTTCACCTGCTGGTTGTCCCTTGCTGAAGTCAGGCGTCCAAAGCCTGATGGATAGCAAAGAAATCTTGTTCGAGAAGATTGTTGTTCCTGCTGTCCCTGCTGAAGAGGTGTCTATTGTTACTATTTTCAACAACCCTCCTAAGGCTCCTTCAAAGAAGCCTGTCAAAATCATGTCTACTCAGAAGATTGCTCCTATCATCATCACTGTTCCGGGGCCCCTCCCCTATGCATCCGACAAAGCTGTCCCTTGGCACTATGGGGCAAATGTTTATGTGCTTGGAGTTAAGCAAGAGTTTGATACAAGTACCGGCGTCAGTAACATCACCGGGCCTGCCAAAGTTACTCGCAGTGGTAGGCTGTTCTCGCTAGATATTGCGCCACCAGCTATTCAGAAACCTCTTATCATCACACCTGCAAGTGTGCCTGCTTCCTTTCCTGATCAAGTTCCTGTTTCTACCCCTGCTGCCGAGTCATCTGACGCTCGGGGCAAAGGAATTGCTACTGATTTGCCTGCCCTGACGGAGGCACCAAAGACAACCACTGTTGAAGCCTCCCAGCAAGAGATGGAGGAGATCCTCAAGATTATCAAGAAAAGTGATTTCAACGTAGTTGAGCAGCTGGGGCACACCCCATCAAAGATTTCTATGCTATCACTGTTGTTGTGTTCAGAGGCCCATGCTAAGGCCCTGATCTCCTTCCTGAAGACGGCCCATGTGCCACAAGAAACATCTTCTGATCAATTTACTAATTGTGTGGCCAACTTGACTGCCGATAATGGGTTGGGTTTCTCTGACGCCGATCTGGTCGCCAAAGGAAAGAACCATAACGATGCCCTGCATGTCTCCATTGAATGCATGGGAACTACTCTTGCCCATGTGTTGGTAGACACCAGTTCTTCATTGAATGTATTGCCCAAAAAGGCCTTAGACAGGTTGGATTGTGAGGGTTTGGAGCTCAAGCCTAGTAGCATTGTTGTCCGAGCCTTTGACGGTTCGAAAAGGATGGTACATGGTGAAGTTGACATTCTAATCAGGGTTGGTTCGTAGGTCTTTGATTCTACTTTCTATGTGATGGATATCCGACCATCCTATTCTTGTCTGCTGGTGTGATCGGTGGATCTGGAACTGACTGTTTAACGCTGGTTCGCAAAATGTCGCGGAAGCAAGAGTCGCCACCGTCTTTTATTTTCTCCAAATGGAAAGGACAAAAGCACAGAAAAATTCCTTGTAGAGATTGCTCTCGGTTCGGGAGGTAGATTATAGAAAGGGAAGGTGTTAGCACCCTTTCTATCCATGGTTATCCATGGGCTCTTAGATACTTGCTCATTTGTGTTTTCAAAAATGGTTTGTTTGCTTTTCAACTGTGGGTTTTTAAAAAAAGTTTCTTTGAAAATTTCAGTTCGACTCTTGTATCAGTCCTCAAGAGTGTTTGAAAAGTTGCTTTCGAAAGCTTTTGAAAAGGTGTCGGTGTGAAAAGTATTTTTGATTTATTTTGAAATTAGAGCAAGTATCTAGAGTTCTCTACCTACCCTAAGGAATTCGTCTGTGTAAATGTCCTTAAAGTAGTGCCATCCTACCATTGAGAGGTAGGTAGCACCACCGTTGGAGGTGTTCGGGTCAATTCGAGGGTTCGGGACGTGGTGATCACCGGAGCAATGGGAAGACACCTTAGAAGCTACCCTCATGCCATGTTCATGGACATGAGGACTTACTAAAACGTCCTCTACTCGACGATCACCTTTCGAGGGGCAAGGCAACAGTGAGGCGTACCCTAGAGGTGGTGTGTGATTTGTGTGTCGTTTTCAGATATTTTGTCTTGTTCATGCAATGGTGATCTAAGCGTTGCTTTTATTTTGAGCATTCATTCTTTCATGCAGTTTAATTAACAGTTAAAAGGTGCGGAATTAAAAGTCCTACGCTATTACAAAGGCGCGGGTCCACATCGCCAAATTAATCCAGGACCCGATTTGAAATAAAAAATAAAGTGCGGAAAATAAAAACCCTAATTGATCTATTACATGGCTTTGGGAGAATTACATGAATATTTACAAAAGGAGAAATAAAAATGCGAAGAGAATTAAAATCGGGAATGCGAGGGCGTTGGACCCTTTTAAGGAAATTAAATTAAAATTACGAAATTAATTAAATTAAAATGTGAAAGGAAATTATTTTTGAGTTTTTTGTATTTATGGATTTTAATGAGAATTAATGGAATTAAAACTTAATTCTAGCTATTTTTAAATTATTAAGAAAAATATGTTAAAATTGAATATAAAATTAACCTAATTAATTAATACAATTTGATTTACAAAAATAAATAATTAATAATTAATATGGTGAAAAAGAAAAAAGGATAAAAATATAAAACCCTAATTCTACATTTTTTAATTTATTAAGAGAAATATTTAAAATTAAACCTAGAATTAAAATTAAATTAATTAATAAGATTTCTTACAAAAAAATGCTAAATAAAATATATTTTTGTTTTTGTCTTTTCTGATTTTTTTATTATTTTTATATGTTTTATGAAAAAATTAATTTATGAATTAAACTAAAAAAGAAATAAAACAAATAAATAGAAAAGAATAAAAAAGAAAGAAAAATTAATGCAAACCAATGGGGGGTGTTGACCCCAATTTTGGAGGTTTTTGCCAGCAATTAGGCCCATTAGAACTTTGGCCTTTTTTGACTTTTCATGCTGGCGTGTGTATGCGTTGACTGAATCATTCCATAGGCTTCAGATCTGGACCATTGGACTGATGCCATGGGACGTGTGGCAAGCCAAGGTATGAGGCTGCATGATGGTCATTGGGAAGCATGCTGCATAGAATTATGTTGAAAGAAAAAATATTGAAACAAAGTGGGGAACCTGGGGTTCGAACCCAGGTCCCAAGGCTTACCAATGCTATCCTCCACCAACTGAACCATTCACGCGCGTTGTACATAGAATAACAAATAAATAATATCAAAGAAAATTGGAGTTAGTGACATAGAAACAAAAACGCGCGCTGGAATTCAAACTGTCCAACCAAAGCTTGCCACATGATCTTCTTCTCCACTCGTTTGCATTTTTTACCTGAAAAAACAAACTAAATAGCGGGGGTTTTAAACCCCCACAATCTGAAATATGAAAAATAGCGAATAGGAATTAAGCAAATATAAAAAAAGCGCGATGGATGTTTTGGATTCCTTGGAACGTCACGAGTTTAATGGTACAAGTCTCATGGTCTGATTTTACCATATGCCAAAATCCCCAATTCAAGGTTTCTGAAACCCTAGGCATCGTTCATGGCAACTCTTCATATATGCAAGCATTCTTCAATTAAATCATACTACTAGCTTCAGAATCAATACAGTAGTATAAAACCACAATAAAAATGCATGGATGTGGCGTGTAGATTCGAATACGATTAAGAAAAAATCCCTGTACAGGGTAACTGTGTTCTACCGTTTCTTGAGGTGCAGAGGACTGATTTTGATTGGGGATTGTTCCTGGATGTATCAGGAGTGCAATGGAATTGTTGTTTTGCTTTGAAACCTGCTGAAACTAGGAAAACAGTTTTGAAATTTTCTTCAAAAAATACCAAGTTTGTTTATGGCTTTTTGCGCAGCTTGAAGGTTCTTGGCATTATGGTTAGGTTTGTGCTTGTATAAGGAATGATTTTAGTCAATAATCCAAGCCCAAAGCTTTGTCTTTAATGGTTTTCAAAATTTGATTTTTATGAATCTTTTCAAATCTTTTTTCATGTGTTTTTGATTCCAATCATGGCCAATCTTTCCAATTTTGTTGTGCACGAATCTTGAGTCTTTAAGGAGAGCAAATGCTGCATAAAAAGATTCAAATGCATTGGTTTAGTATTTTTTCATATTTTATTTAATTAAATGAATTAATAGTAATTAAAAATTCAAATAAATAAATAAAAATGATGAAATAAATCCCCTTTGGGCCAAATGGTGGTGCATAGCCTTTGGATGATGAATCTTGGAAGAAAATGTGGCCCATTAGCAATTTTGAGGCATTTGAAGTAAAGTTGACTTTTCAAAATTCCCAAAAATTTCCCAACTTCCACAAGGCATATCTTGCTCAATATTTAATCTTTGATCATGTTCTTGGACATTGTGGAAAGGTATTGAAGTCCTCTAACCAATGCCTTTCGTCCCATGTCATTTTGATTTACCAATATCAAGTTATGGTCTTTGACTTAAAGTCCCTTTTTGTTGACTTTTGAAAATGACCTATAATGTTGAAATTGATAACTTTTTGTGAGAGCATTTCTTGGACTTGAAGTGTGAAGAGGAGTTATAGGAAATGTGATTCTATTCAAAATGAGCTTTGGATGGAATTTTTCTGATAAACCATGTGGAAGTTATGCTTTGGTCAAGTTACAGTTGACTTTTTCAACTGTCCAAATATGGAAACTTTTGCATCTTGAGACTTTTTGAGCCATGCCTTGAAAATCATGATCAAGAATTGATCAAATGATGTTTGTGGCTTCAAAATGAGATGTTGACCAAAAATTTGAACTTTTGACTGTCAAATGACCATTTTGCCCCTGTAGTTGACTGTAGGGCAATTAGGGTTTTTGACTGTGCAATTTTGTGCTGTAAGTCTTGAAACTTGGCATGAGGATGCTTGACCATGTTTGTAGGCATGTAGGACTTGATTGGACCCTTGGAAACTTCAATTTCTTTGCCAGAACCAAAACCCTAGTTTTTGACTGTTAGGAGGCCCTTGAACTGTGCAACCCTTGGGGAGATTTTGAAGCATGCTCTTTGCAATTCTTGAAGAATATGGGAGGGAAAATTTTGGGGTACAACAGCTGGGTCGTCCATGGATCCACAAGGCTGGAGCTGTGACCTCCACACTACATCAGAAGCTTAAGTACCCGGTTAGAGGAAAGATTGTTACAGTTCAGGGGGAGGAAGAATATATGGTCAGCCACCTCAACTCGTTCCGGTACATAGAAATGGATGGGGAGTTCATTGAAACCCCCTTTCAACACTTTGAAGAGGTGTCTCAGACACTGGAATCAGCTGAAACTGTGATTGAAGACCCTCCTTTGAAGATGGCTTCCTTAAAGGATGCCCGGGCTGTGATTGAGAAGGGTGAGTACGCAAACTGGGGTCGACTTCCTGACTTCACTCCAAAGACTGACAAGTTTGGCTTGGGCTTCACTGCAGAAGCTCAGAAGGCTGTTCGTAAGGCGAGAATTGGAAAATCTCCCGTGTTCATCACCAACCCGGGAGTGAATGCTATTGAAGACGACATGGAGGAATCTGAATTCGACAGCTGGATCTACCCAACAACCGACAGTGGACCAAGCAACTGGACTGCCAAAGACTTCACACCTATTACTTTTGTCACTCAGTAATGAACTCTTTTGTTTTCAATTTGTAACAAACAATATGTTGAAACTTTTATGGCTCGGTGTCCTACCCGGGACACCGTGGCTTCATTTGTGAGGGCTTTTGTATGTCATTTTCATATATCATTAATCAAAACATTGGACGTTTGTTGCATTTCAAAATCTTGCACTCCTTTTCTTTCCTTATTATATATTGCAAAACAACTATATTTACACACACTCACTTATACAGGTTCCAATCCACTCTGGATCTCACTGGTAACGACTCTGCTACTGCCAGTTATGACTTCGAAAATTCGATCAACTTAGCCGAATACGAAGGTGAAGATGATTGAGAAGTGCCTGGTGAGATTGCAAGACTACTACTCCAGGAAGAGAGGGTCATTCAGCCACATGAAGAGCCAGTGGAAACGGTAAATCTGGGTACTGAGACAGACATAAAAGAAGTCAAGATTGGTGCCAATTTAGAGCTCAGTGTGAAACAACGGTTGATTCAGATGCTGCATGACTATGTGGAAATCTTTGCTTGGTCTTACGAAGACATGCCTGGGTTGGATACCGACATTGTGGTTCATCACTTGCCTACTAAGGAAGACTGCCCTCCGGTTAAATAAAAGGTCCGCCGTATGCGTCCAGAAATTTCCGAGAAAATCAAAGCTGAGGTTATGAAACAATTTGATGCCGGTTTTCTAGCTGTGACTTCTTACCCTCAGTGGGTTGCCAACGTGGTTCCAGTGCCGAAGAAGGATGGTAAGGTCCGAATGTGTGTTGATTACAGGGATTTGAATAGGGCCAGCCCTAAGGATGATTTCCCTCTGCCTCATATTGATGTTCTGGTTGACAATACTGCTCAGCATAAAGTATTCTCCTTCATGGACGGCTTCTCCGTTTATAACCAGATCAAGATGGCTCCTGAGGACATGGAGAAGACCACTTTTGTTACTCAGTGGGGCACCTTTTGCTACAAGGTCATGCCTTTTGGGTTGAAAAATGTTGGGGCAACCTACCAACGTGCCATGGTTGCTTTATTTCATGACATGATCCATCATGAAATCGAAGTGTATGTCGATGATATGATTGCAAGGTCCCAAACTGAGGAGGAACACCTTGACCATCTACGGAAGCTGTTTGACCGTCTGAAGTTGTACAAGCTGAGGTTGAACCCAAACAAATGCACCTTTGGGGTGAGATCTGGAAAATTTCTAGGCTTCATCGTAAGCGACAAAGGTATTCAAGTGGACCCTGCCAAAGTGAAATCCATACAAGAGATGCCAACTCCCAAGACAAAGAAAGAAGTCAGAGGCTTTCTAGGACGGTTGAACTACATTGCCCGATTCATCTCGCATCTAACTGCTACCTGTGAACCAATCTTCAAGCTGCTGAAGAAAGATCAAGTAGTACGTTGGAATGATGAATGTCAGGCCGCTTTCGAAAAGATCAAAGAGTATCTCCAAGAACCACCCATTCTTATGCCACTGGTTGAAGGGAGACCTCTAATCTTATACTTGACAGTACTTGACAACTCAATGGGGTGTGTGCTGGGGCAGCATGATGAGTCTAGCCGAAAAGAGCACGCTATTTATTACCTTAGCAAAAAGTTTACCGACTGTGAGACCCGGTACTCACTGCTCGAGATAACTTGCTGCGCTTTGGTATGGGCTGCTCGCCGGCTGAGACAGTATATGTTGACTCACACTACTTTGTTGATTTCAAAAATGGATCCAATCAAGTACATATTCGAAAAGCCTGCTCTGTCTGGAAGAATAGCAAGATGGCAAATGATCTTGACGGAATACGACATCCAGTACACGACTCAAAAAGCAATCAAGGGAAGTGTATTGGCAGACCATTTGGCACACCAGGCAGTGGACAATTACCAGTCGATGAACTTTGAATTTCCAGACGAGGATATCATGGTAGTGACTGATTGTGAAGTACCTGGACCGGATGAAGGACCTGAGGAAGGATCCCGATGGTCTATGCACTTTGACGGAGCCTCAAACGCTTTGGGTAATGGAATCGGCGCTGTGATCATATCCCCTAAAGGCACTCATACTCCACTCACCGCTCGGCTATGTTTCAACTGCACCAACAACATGGCGGAGTATGAGGCATGCATCATGGGTCTTCAAGCTGCAATTGATTTAAGGATCAAGTTTCTGAGTGTCTTCGGAGATTCCGCTCTCTTGATCAATCAGGTCAAAGGCGAGTGGGATACGAAACACCCAAATCTTATTCCTTACAAGGAGTATGTGCTGACATTGCTTCCCCACTTCGAGGAGATAACCTTTGAAAATTTCCCAAGAGAGGAGAATCAGTTAGCGGACGCACTAGCTACGATGTCTTCTATGTTCAAAGTCAAATGGGACAACGAGGCGCCCCATATCATTATTTAGAAGTTGGATGAACCTGCATATTGCTGTGATCTTGAGGCCGAAGAGGTAACAGAAAAACCCTGGTATCATGAAGTGAATAGGTACCTTGAAGCTCAAGAATACCCCGAAGGCGCATCTGTTAATGACAAGAAGTTCCTGAGAAGGTTTGCGGCAAAGTTCTTCCTCAGCAACGACATTCTGTACAAACGAAAACATGATTCGACCCTACTGCGTTATGTGGATAAGACTGAAGCAGAAAAGATCATGGAGGAGCTACATGAAGGTACCTTCGGAACACATTCCAGTGGATATACCATGGCAAAGAAAATCCTTCGAGCAGGATATTTCTGGTCCACAATGGAAGCCGACTGTTATCAGCATTCTCGGACTTGTCATAAATGCCAGATCTATGCTGATAAGGTGCATATTCCTCCGGTTCCTCTGAACGTCTTGACAGTACCTTGGCCTTTTGCAATTTGGGGCATTGATATGATCGGCGAAATCATACCTACGGCATCTAACGGGCACCGCTTCATCTTAGTAGCAATTGATTACTTCACAAAGTGGGTTGAAGCAGCTTCCTATGCTACCGTAACCAAGAACGTCGTGGCACGGTTCATTCGGCATAACCTGATCTGTCAATACGGTGTACCTGAGAGGATCATCACGGACAATGGTACTAATCTTAACAACAAGATGATCACTGAGCTCTGCGAGCAATTCAAGATACAACACCACAACTCTTCACCTTACCGGCCGAAGATGAATGGGGTTGTTGAAGTAGCAAATAAGAACATCAAGAAGATTGTGCAAAAGATGACATTGACCTACAAAGATTGGCACGAAATGTTACCGTTTGCTCTTCATGGGCACCGTACCTCAGCACGGACGTCAACAGGGGAAACTCCCTTTTCCTTGGTCTATGGCATGGAGGCGGTCTTGCCTATTGAAGTCCAGATACCCTCTCTCCGGATAATGAAGGATGCAGACTTGAGCGAAGATGACTGGATCCAGGATCGGCTTGATCAATTAAACCTAATTGACGAAAAGAGACTCACTGCTATTTGTCATGGTCAGACGTACCAAAAACGGATGATCAGGGCATTTAACAAGAAAGTCAGGCGACAAGAGTATCAAGTCGGAGACCTGGTAATCAAGCGCATCATTCTTCCTCAAAGTGATTCCAGGGGCAAATGGACCCCTACGTACGAAGGGCCATTTGTGGTTAAACATATCTTCTCAGGAGGGGCTATGATTCTAACCACCATGGATGGTGACGACCTTCCTCACCCTGCTAATGCAGACATAGTAAAAAGATACTACGCATGAATTAAGGACCCGCTAGGTTGACACACCTAGGCAAAAATAAGGGCTTCCCGGCGAACCAAAAGGGGTTCGGGAAAAAATAAGGGATGAAATGAAAAAAATCTGTACACCCGGCAAGTCGAAAACCTGAAAAGGCGGCTTGGGCAAAAATGGGTATCCCGGTGGACTGAAAACCCGAAAGGGCGGTCCAGGCAAAAGTGAGGGATAAAGCGTAATACTATGTCTCATTGGATCACCTTGCATCCAGAGTTCGGCATCAACTATCGGGCTCAGACGACGCCAATCAATCAGCTTCATCTTCAACTAAGCAGCAAAGTGATGAGATGCTTGAAGACATAAGGGCGATAGCAGAGTTGGAACCCAGTGGGATTATTTTTCACATAGCTGTTTTGTTTCTTTTTCACAAAATTGTATAAACTCTATTTTACTCGGCGGCGTTCCCTTTCTAGGACGTCAGCCTCCTGTACATAAAACGCCTATTTACAGGCAAATTTCAAAATCAATACAAGTTCAATTTTTCAGACAAATTACCCATCGTTCTTTCCTTTTTTCTGTTTTGTTTTGCAAAGAACGTCCAATGTTCATTTTTGATATATGCATTTGACATTAATTGCTAATCATGAATATTTGCATGCGAAACAAAGGATTAATTACAGATGGCATCAGAAACAGGGGCAATAAAGAATTGTCTAAGCAATCTAGTTGCTCTGTCCACCGAGGTACCAAGGTAAGTTCAGCTGAAGAACGTAACCAAGTTACCTCAACTCCCCACAGAGTAGGACTAGATTTCAGAAATACTCTCCCCAGGAAGAGTTGATCTCCCATCAGCCCTAAAAAGGCACAATATTCCCCTAGCAAGTCAACGATACTCTCCCCAAGCAGAGTTACTCTACTGTCGGCCTTAAGGAAGTTGGGTATCCCTGGAAGATCTAAACATTCCCCAGCGGAGTATAGACATTCCTCAGCAAGCATCCCCGACAGTCTTAATATAAGATTGTTCCCCGGCGGAATACAAGACACCCCAGTGGAGCCATTCCCCCAGTACAGCCTGAAAAGTTTCCCCAGGAAAGTTGAATCATCCTTTCCAGTAGATTCTGGAAGCTTATCCCCAGTAGATTCTGGAAGCTTATCCCCAGTAGATTCTGGAAGCTTATCACCTGCAGAGTACGAACGCATCTCCCGGTTTCATTCAAAGGTTATTTCCCCACCAGGGTATAACTGGGTTATCCTCATCTAATCACCACGGAAAGTTCGTCCTTGGCGAAGTTCTTCTTACCCCCAGCGGAGTTCATCAAATTACCCAACATAACTTATCAGTGGAATCCCCAGCGGAGCTCTCATTAATACCTCAGCAAAGTATCTCTTCCCACAGAGTAATTCCCCGCAGAGTAATCTCTCCAACAAGTTTATTCCCCAACGGAGTCATCTTCTCCTACCGGTTTATTCTTGCAACTGTCATCCCCAGCGGAAACGAAGAACTCTATTCTTCAACATCAGCCCAGGATTCAACAAGTTCTCGGCAGTCGTCAAGGATTTATTTTCCTAGACGAAAATACATTTATAGACATTTCACATTTCATATATCCTGCTTACATACATGATAAAGTGCATACAACACTATCTCATTTTGAGCATCATGACATCATGCATTTCATACATCATGACATTGCATACAACTAATGTTTTGCCTTTTCAGGAAAAGGTCAATCCAAAGATGATTACTATCAACTATCGCAATTCCAGATTCGATTCCTGTATCTAGCCAGGGCACATCTGTGAGTGATTGATTGTAGATTCGATACCTGTATCTAGCTAGGGCATATCTGCATGAAGAGTTTGAAGATCAACCCCTGTAACAGGCCAGGAAATTATCTTTCATTCTCAGGACAGAGGTTTACACCTGTATCCAGCCAGGAAAGCTATCTCTACCAACCTTTTGCAAATTCCAGATTCGATTCCTGTATCCCGCCAGGGCATATCTGTAGACAACCAATTCTAGATTCGATTCCTGTATCCAGTCAGGGCACGTCTGTAGACAACAATTTCCAGATTCGACACCTGTATCTAGCCAGGGAACATCTGTGAGTGATTTATTGTAGATTCGATACCTGTATCCAGCCAGGGCACATCTGCATGAAGAGTTTCCAGATTCGACACCTGTATCCATCCAGGGCACGTCTGTAAACAACCTTTTAAAGTTCCAGATTCGATTCCTGTATCTAGCCAGGGCACATCTGTGAGCAACTAATTATGGATTCGATTCCTGTATCTAGCCAGGGCATGTCTACACGAAGAGTTTGAAGATCAACACCTGTAACGGGCCAGGAAACCATCTTCCTTTCTCAAAATACGCAAGTTCTCGCTAAGGAATCTCTTACGCGATCAACCCTTCCAAATGGCATCTATAAGCCCATTCCCGACAAGGTTCTGTCACATCTCCAGATGGCATCTAAAAGCCCATCCTCCTATCCATCCTATCTACAAATGGCATCTATAAGCCCATTCCCGCCATCACATTGCTGATACTCCAACATGCGAGTGCAAATTTCCGGGCACTCTAGTGTCCAATCTCCTTTTACCCTCGAGTCGCGAAGGGCAAACTTGCCAATCTAACTCTTCAGGTTCAAGAAGATTGAGCAGAGGCAACTGTTGTACCCCAAAATTTGCCCTCCCATTTCCTCAACATTTTCTCATCACAAGACCCTTGGAGCTCAAGAACAAGTTAAGGTTTACTCTGCTCAAGACCCCTCCTTGCACTGTTAACCCAAATTAGGGTTTGTGTTTGCACAAAGATGTTTTTACCTAAAAGGCCCAAGTTGACTTTCATGCTTCATGTTGGACTCACAAATTTATCCATACCAAGTTTCAAGCCTTGATTCCAATCTTTGCCCAGTCAATTGGACAGTTGACCTAGAAATCAGCTGTATTGGGGAAAAAGTCAACTGTGGTCAATTGACAATCAAACCTCATGATTTTTGACCCACATCAACATTATGAACTCATATGGACCATTTTATCAAGTTTGGATCACAATTCCACAAGAAATTTGATCAGATCACCAAAAGGGCAAAATGGTCATTTTTAGGGTTTTGACTGCACAAAGGCAATTTTTGACTGTTTGACCTAGCCCATGGCAAACCAAGCTCACATATGGACTCAAGGACTCAATGGCATTGTCTTGACATGTTCAACAAGTTCAAAAGATCCCAAATGCACAAGATTGACAGATGAATTTTCCAGTCAACTGAGCCAAATTTGACTGTATACTGAAAAGTCAAACTTTGACTTTTTGGTCAAAATCAAGTGTCAAGATTCATTTTTCATCAAAACATGTCAAATTATGAAACTTGTTCATCAAGAAATCAAGAATTACAAATTAGGGTTTGAAATGAAGAATTTTCATAACTTAGAATTTTTCTAAGTTATGAAAATTCCTAATTTTTTCCTAACTTTGTCCCATTTTTTCATCAAGATACATTTGGATTCAAACAAAACTCAAAACATGGAAGTTGTAGTCCATTGCAAAATCTACAACTTTGATTCACAAAGTTTCCTCAAAAGAAGCTTGTAGCTCAAGTTATGATTTTTGGAACAAGGGTGCAAAACATTCTTAACTTAGAAATTTTTTGACCTATTTTAGGCAGGATTTTTGCCTAACTTCATGGCCATTTTTCACATGCTTCCACTTGGAATTTCAACTTGCATTACAAATATGGATTGTAGTGCACATTCCAAGCTTCCCAAAATGTCCAAGAACTTCTCAAACACCTTGTGGTTAGGGAGAATCGAATTTGTCAATATGGGCAAAAGTCACTTTGTTCATGAGCCATGTACATGTTCATAACTTGGGCATTTTTGAAATCAGCATGTGCAAGCTTCATTACAGGCCTCTAATCCTTTTCTTACTCAATAATTCAATGCTAAACCATTGTGCCAAGATATTATTCTATGCATTTGGTCATTACATGAAGGATTAGTCCATAATTAGAAAAAGCAAGTTATCCATTCTTGTAAAGTTACACTTTATGTCAAGTTTACAATCCAAGAAGTACAGGCCATATATTTGGACACAAGATTCATGGACATATCCCACTGATCAAGACTCAAGTGTGCAGCATAGTTTAGGGCTTGGGACAGGCTTGTATAGGAACTCACATTTCCTTGCTTCACATAGAAGAAACTTTGCATATTGAACAACAACTCTCATTCCTGTAACAACTGGCCAAAGCAAACATTGTGAACACATTCCAAACATCATAACTGAGCTAAAACACGAGCCAACCACTTCCAATACCTCCTCAAACACATAAACACCATCCTCTTGCAAAAAAAGGGCACCTGCTGCATATTGAGGTCCACAACTCAATCCTTTCGTGCGCCTTGGCCAAAACCAGTTCAAACACACTCCCTACCACCTATACAAACTATCCCAAGCATTGGACACGAACAGTAACATCCCTAACATCATTTGCCATTTTCACTTTTCTCTCTTGCAAGTTGACTTTTGTAGCTTGATTCAGCAAGATTCAAAGCAAGCTAAGCATAGAGGAAGCATCCCTGGACCTCAAGCAAGTTGTACAAGTCCTCACATTGCACTGAAAGTACCTCCATTGTCATACACGAATCAAGCTGAACAAGTAAGTTTTTGAACTTCTATCTCTCTATCCAGGCATAGTTAGGTTTAAGTTTGTGAAGAAAACATGTTCTAATCATAGCCCTGAAGCCATCTGTTGCACCCCAAAATTTGCCCTCCCATTTCTCATTGATTTCTCATCACAAAGCCCTTGAAGATCAAGATCCAGTTAGGGTTTCATCTGCTCAAGACTTCTCCTTGCACTGTGAATCCAAATTAGGGTTTGTGTTTGCACAAAGATGTTTTGACCTAAAATGCCTAAGATGACTTTCTTTCTTCATATTGGACTCCCAAGTTTATCCATATCAAGTTTCAAGTCTTGATTTCAAGTTTTGCCCAGTCAATTGGACAGTTGACCTAGAAATCAGCTGTATTGGGGAAAAAGTCAACTGTGGCCAATTGACAGTCAAACCTCCTGAAAATTGACCCACATCAACATTATGAACTCATATGAACCATTTGATCAAGTTTGGATCACAATTCCATAAGAAATTTGACCAGATCACCAAAAGGGCAAAATGGTCATTTTTAGGGTTTTGACTGCACAAAGGTGATTTTTGACTGTTTGACCCAACCAATGGCAAACCAAGCTCACATATGGACTCAAGGACCCCATGGAATTATCTTGACATGCTCAACAAACTCAAAAGATCCCAAGTACACAAGATTGACAGTTGAATTTCCCAGTCAATTGATCAATTTTGACTGTATACTGAAAAGTCAAACTTTGACTTTTTGGTCAAAATCAAGAGTCAAGATTCATTTTTCATCAAAACATGGCAAATAATGAAACTTGTTCACCAAGAAATCAAAAAATGCAAATTAGGGTTAGAAATGAGAATTTTTCATAACTTAGAATTTTTCTAAGTTATGAAAAACCCTAATCTTTTCCCAACTTTGCCCCACTTTCTCACCAGGATTCATTGGGATTCAAACAAAAGTCAAAACATGCAAGTTGTAGCTTGTTGCATAATCTACAACTTTGATTCACAAAGTTTTCCCAAATGAGGCTTGTATCTCAAGTTACAAATTTTTGAATAAGGGCACTAAACCATTCTTAACTTAGTGAAATTTTAACCTATTTTGACAAGGTTTTCTACCCAACTTCAAGGCCATTTTCCATACACTTTCACTTGGATTTTCAATTTGCATTTCAAAGATGGATTGTATTACATATTCCAAGCTTTCCAAAATGTCCAAGAACTTCTCAAACAACCTAATAACTTGAGAGAATCGAATTTCACAATATAGCAAAAACTCACTTTTGATTAGGCCAAGTTACATGTTCATAACACTATGCATTTTCAAAACTCAGCATGCCACTTGATTACAGGCCTTTTATCTCAATTACACTCATAAATTTAATGCCAAACCTTTGTGCCAAGACCTTGTTTCATGAGTTCAAGCATTGCCTAAAGGATTAATCCCAAATTGGAAAAAGCATTATATCCATTTTTGCAAAAGTTTCACTTTATGTCATGATGCAAATCCACAAGTACAAATGAGATCTAATTGGCACAAGATTATGAGCAAAACACTCTGATCAAGGAGAGATTATGCAGCTCATTAGGGGGCCTCTACTGACCTAGAACACAACTTGGGCATTTGTTGCTTAAAGTGTAAGTAACTTGGCATTTTGTGAGACAACTCTCATATCAGCTTACAAACACTTAAGCAAACTTGTAAAACACATCCAGGACATCCCAACCAAGCTAATACACGACCCTAACATCCCTCATACACTCTCAATCTCAAAATCACCTTCAAACTGCAAGAACAGGGCAAGGCCTGCAGTTTGAGTGCCATCTTTCATTCCTCTCAAGCTTTCTTGTCCAAACCAGTTCACACACATTCCCTAGCATCAGTGCAAGCTAACCAAGACCTGAAACACGATCTGTAATTCCTCTAACAAGTTCCACCATTTTCACTTTTTCATTTTGCAGTTGAAGTTCTACAGCTCAATTCAAGGTGTCTCAAGGCAAAGTAAATATTGGAACAGCATCACCACACCTCAAGGAAGCTATACTAACCATTATCTTGCACTGAAAGCTGCCCCATTGCCAGATAGAACTTCAACTGAACAGGTACTTTGGTGAACTTCTAACTCTTAGTATAGGCATCATTAGCTCTAAGTTTGTGAATAAGGAATGTTCTACTCATGCCACTGAACCTGTACATGCTTTTACTTTTCATTTCTTTTGCTTGAGCTGTGAGAATTTAAGGTTTAAAAATGGCAGAAAACTTAGGTCAGGATTTGGGATTGTTAAAATTCTCTCTCATTTCTGAGAGTTAGGAGGTGTTCTTTATATATTTGGAATCGTGATTCAATGCTTAACATGTTTTGTGTTGAAAGTTTGTGCAAAAGATCAAGGAATCATGATGTTTGAACTGGAAGAACAGGCGCGCGTTTTGGACAATTTTTTGTCTGAAGGTTGAAGAAGAAGCCACATGGGCTGGGCCTGTGTGGTCTTTTCTTTTCACACCCTATTTCCATTTTCATACCCCCCAAGCCCATTTTGTGTATTTTTATGATTTTTTGATTTTTTTTCTTTTTCATTCTAACTCATTTATTTTTTCTTATTTTATTAAAAACATAAAAAATATTTTTTGCATCATTTTTATATTTTTTAGACATTTATTGGATTGTATTGATATTTGTACATAAATACATATATATATTATTTAGAATAAATAGAGAAAAATAATGTAAACACCTTTTATTTTTATTTTTATTTTTTATCTTCTTGAAATATTTTTATACAAAACATACTTTTTTTCATAAATATTAACTATTATTTTTTTTATATATATATAATATTTATTTAGTAAATAATAAAGATATATATATATATATATATATATATATATATATATATATATATATATATATATATATATATATATATATATATATATATATATATATATATATATATATATATATATATATATATATATATATATATATATATATATATATATATATATATATATATATATATATACGCTTATAATAAAATACCAAAAATATACATATTTTTATTTTATTAATATTTAACACTAAAAATACATTTTTACAAATATACTTCATTTTTATTTTATTCTTTGTATATAAATAGTAAATATTATATATATTAAATAATTATTACCCTTTTGATTGAAATTAGGGTTTTGCCCTAAATATGAAAATGCTCCAAAAATAATACCTTTTTTATTTCATTTTATGCATATAAAAATTCTTTTTACATCTTGCATATTTATTTCATTTCCATTTAATTTATGCCTTTAATTATATTGTAAATATTCAAAGAAAATGATGTAATAGCTAGGTTTAATTTCTTGTCTAAATATCCCCCATTTGAAACATTTGTACCCCCCTCCCCATATTATTGTGTTGTAATAGTGTAGGAATTTAAATTTCGCACTTTAATGCTTTCTAACATACCCTGATAGAATTAGGGTTTGTATGCGAATAAAACGAACAAAATAGTTTGACCTAATTTCAAGATAAACAAGCATGAAAATGGACAACACATTTCCCACTTGCACCCCCTAGGGCATTCCACTTTGTTGCCTTCAAATAATTGGGCCATATTGCATGTTGGGCTTCTTTGGGTAAAACAAACAATCAAATGATCATAAGTCCCTCGATGACGCTTTCAAAAGTTACCTAAAATGATCAAGTCCCTTTCAAAGAAAAATTGCCCAAAGACATTTAACACTATTGCAATTATGGTCTAAACGATGACCCACGCCCGTCCCTTTCACCTCCTAATACAAGATTGTCCACCAAATGCAATGGTGGAACAAAATTGTCAAAAGGTTTAAAACATAACAAAAATCTATGAGAAAACTTTAGGGTAGATAACTCTTAAGTACTTGTCAATTTGCAAAGAAAACACTTGCCTATTTTCAAATCACACTTCACAAACACTTTCAAAACCAACTTTCAAAAAATCTTGAAACATCTTTTCAAAAGACAAAACACCTTTTGTAAAACATTCGAGTAAAGAATTGTTACAAGGTTAGCCTATACAAGGCATCTTTTCAAAACATTTTCAAAACCACACACCAAGCACCATTTCAAACAATCGAAAACCAAGGCAAGTTGATCTAAGCAAGTACCTAAGAGCCCATGGATAACCATGGATAGAAAGGGTGCTAATACCTTCCCTTTCTATAATCTACTCCCCGAACCCAAGAAAAATCTCAAAGGTTTTTGCTGTGATTTTTAAGCCTTTCCTTAGGATAAAATAAAAAGTCGGTGGCGACTCTTGCTCAAGTGAAACATTTGCGAAAACAAACGCAAAACCCTAGTCAGTTCTCCCACCGTATCACAGAACTGGCGACTCTGCTGGGGAAAATTTTAAAAAAAAGTGGAGTAACCTTAGGGCTTAGATCACCCTCTTGCATGACAAATTGTTTGAATTGTTTGCTTTATATCTTGGCTCTATTGTTTGGGTTTACAATCCTACACCCGGATTTTGGGAAACATTTCGTAGATAGCAATACGTTGTGGAAACTGTGCGGGGTATACCAACACGGTCGAAGCAATAGCTATATTAGTGCGACATATTTGTGAGTACCGGTAACCCTTGAGTTCAATCAAGGAGAGTACGGGGCCGCTGAGTGATGTCACTAAGCACTAATGACCTAGAACCTTACTTGACCATCTTGGCCTTTTATTAGGGGTAGTGAGATGACCGGCTTTGGTGCAGTCCGAAGTTGGTAGATACTCGATACTACACTCATTGAGGGTTGTTTTCTTGGAATATTTTGGTCGCTAGTTAAGTGGCTAAACCAAAACAATGAACAATGAAAACAATCCCGTGATATTGAACTCCTTAGAACCCGGTTACTATTTATAGGACATGTTTTTTAGCCAACTACACTCAAGAGGGTACTTACCTATGAAACCCCATGCAAGCCTGAAACTAGGGTTTGGTGTGATTTGTTTGTACATATGTCTTGTGCATACATCATAAACATCATAAAACATCATATGCATTCACTAACCATTTCAAGGGTTTGGATCTTCATCTTTGTTCTTGTTTTGTAGGTCATGGAAATTCCTTGCAGAAACACCATTCAAGTCAACCTTGTGAGAATCTCTCCTCAACTCAAGGAGCTCACCTCAAGAATTCCGGAAAATTCATCCTTCAGTGAAAGACATGGTAGGCATCTCAACCTAGTCAACACCAACATTGAAGAAGACATGATGAAAGTGCTATTCCAATTCTTTGACCCGCTTCACCACTGTTTCACTTTCCCTGATTATCAGTTGGTGCCCACTTTGGAGGAGTTTTCTTAACTCCTAAGAATCCCTATCCTTAATCAACTACCCTTCAACGATACGGAAAAGGAACCAAAGCCGGAAGATGTTGCTCGAGCATTACATCTACAACCATCCGACATCAAGGGGCATTGGGAAACCAGAAGCGGCGTCAAGGGATTCTTATCAAAATTCTTGTTTGAGAAGGCACAAGAATGTTGGAATTCATTGGACCTACAAGCCTTTGAAGAGATTGTGGCACTCCTTATCTATGGGTTGGTCTTGTTCCCAAATCCTGACCAATTGGTAGATGTCAACGCCGTCAAAATCTT
Source organism: Vicia faba (assembly GCA_948472305.1). Taxonomy (NCBI): domain Eukaryota; kingdom Viridiplantae; phylum Streptophyta; class Magnoliopsida; order Fabales; family Fabaceae; genus Vicia; species Vicia faba. The sequence goes on along the minus strand of OX451735.1, from coordinate 304,654,572 downwards.
CTTGTCCAGAAATCCAATACCAACGTTGCTTGGGGACATCCTTCACTCATTTTACACACGAACAATGAGAAAGAGGGGTGTTCTCATGTTCTGTACTCCTCTCCTTGCAAGATGGTTTATTTCGCACCTTCCACAATCTGTCTTGAAGAATGACCAAGGCTCAAGGTGGTCCCAACGGTTGATGACTCTTACTCACTCTGATGTACATTGGTGTTCTCGGTCCAGAGAAAATGTCATCATCGTCGATCGTTGCGGAGAGTTCCCTAATGTTCCTTTACTTGGAATTAGGGGAGGTATCACCTACAACCCTTGCCTAGCTTTGAGGCAATTTGGATATGCACGGAGGGATGGCCCTCATGACATGTTGACTCCTGACCTAGTTTTTGACTTCGACAACGATGCGCAAGGACTTCGCCAAAGATTCATCAGAGCTTGGGGAAGACTCAACAAAGTTGATAGCAAGACTCTGGGACACAAGAACTCCATCCCTCTTGAGCCCTATCTCAAGTGGGTACGAGCCCGAGCCCAAAGTCTAATGATGCCTTATCCTCATGTGCTCCCAGTGATTAAAGAGCCCGTCAATGAAGGAGAGGTTCCCTACACCATCCTACATCCAGACATGCCTACATCGTGGGAGGAAATGCAGAAAAGTTGGATTCAGCTCAAAGAGGAACGAAATACTTTTGAAGCTAGCTTCTACGCTAGTGAAAAGAAGGTTCTAGAGCTTACCCGCCGACTCCATGAGCAAGATGCCCTCAACACCTACATCGCACCAAAGAGGATGCACAATGTCTTTTTACCTTAAGAAGTTATTTTGTAATATTTGGCCCATGGGGCATTTATGTACTAACAAATTTCTTCTTATTAATATGACGTGCGTTCTTCTTTGTCTGAAACAATTTTGAATGTTCTAAATCCTTGAATGCATTGCATACATAAGCATATCATTCATCATGTGCATAAACAGGTCTCACTCCAGGTTTCCTTATCTGTCTGCTGTTTATTTCAGTAGGATGGATCTCGAGCAAACAGTCAAAGACCTACAAGCTCAGAATGCACAGTTCCAGCAACTCCTGATGACCTTGGCTAAGGGTCAGGAGGATATCAAGACTCAATTGGGGAATAAGGACCCAGTGAAAAAGAAGAAAAATAGGATTGGGGTGGCTACTTTGGGGAGAAGATTTGACGGAGAAGCTCGGAGAGTGCTTGAATTTCCTCCTACTTCTGATGAAGGGACTAGTAAAAGAGATGGAGCTGCGGTGCCTTCCGAGTCTGATGCGGAAGAAGAAGAGGTTAAAGAGGATGAAGATTATTCCGACCAGCAATACCCTCCAGCTGATGATAAATACAAAGGGCTAGAAGACAGATTGGCCGCCATGGAATTACAAAGAGTACCGAGTTTGGATTTTGAAGACTTGGGTTTGGTTGCTGGGATTGTGATTCCCCCAAAATTCAAAGTGCCAGTGTTTGTGAGGTATGATGGGCTGTCCTGTCCAAAAATGCATCTCAGGTCCTACGTGAGAAAGATTCAACCCTATACAGCAGATAAAAACCTCTGGATTCATTTCTTTCAAGACAGCCTTTCGGGAGCTCAGTTGGAGTGGTTTTATCAGCTAGAAGGAACCAGTGTCAGAAATTGGGAAGATTTGGCCACCGCTTTCTACAAACAATACCAGTATAATTCTGATCTTGCTCCTACTCGTACCCAACTTCAGGGTATGTCGCTAGGGACAGGCGAGGGATTCAAAGAATATGCACAAAAATGGAGGGATTTGGCTGGCAGGGTGCAACCTCCTTTAACCGACCGTGAACTCGTTGATATGTTTCTTGGGACCCTATCTGGGCCCTTTTTCAATCATCTAATTGGTAACTCTTCCGCGGGGTTTACCGATTTGATCTTAACAGGCGAGAGAATAGAAGCCGGCATCAAGTCAGGAAAGATTCAGAAGGGTGTTGCTGCAAATGTTGAGAAGAAGCCTTTTAAGAAGGAAACAACTGTGGTATATTCTCAGAGAAGAGCAGGGAAGACGGAGCGTCGGCCAACTGTGGGGGCCGTAATGATTCAAAATACTCCAAATGAGCAGCCTCGCTATAACCAGTCCAGACCGAATCAACAACGAGTGGAACGGCCACAACGGCAGTTCACCCGTATTAACATGACTCCAGCACAAGTGCTTCCCCATCTGTTGAAGTTAAATCTCGCCACCATCAAGGAGGCACCAAAGAATGTGAATACGTCCTCTCCGCATTATCATGCCAATGCTAAATGCGCCTACCATTCAGACAGTGTTGGACATGACACCAATGATTGTTGGGCACTCAAGCATAAAATCCAAGACCTGATAGAGGCTAAGGAGGTAGAGTTTGAAGCTCCAGAGAAGCCTAATGTGATATCTGCACCCATGCTGAAGCACGGCCGAAATGTCAATTCCATTGAAGAAGATTTGTATGTTGCTGATGTCAGTGATCTGACTACTCCACTGCTAACCATTAAGTTGAACCTGTTGAGGGCCGGGATCTTCCCGGGATGTAAAGAAGACTGCTATTGTTGCTACTCCCTGCCATTTGATTGTCCGTTACTGAAGAAAGGCATCCAAGGCCTTATAGATAGTCGACAAATTTTGTTTGAAAAAGTTTCTGCTGTTCCAGTTCATACTGAAGATGTCTCAATCATAACCATTCACGCCAATCTTTCCAAGGCCGTCAAAAAGCCTGTTAAGATTACACCAGCTATGAAATCTGTTCCTTTAAAGATAACAATGCCAGGGCCTGTTCCCTATGTTTCTGAGAAGTCGATACCTTGGAACTATGGCGGTGACATCTACTACCATGGTATCAAACAAATAGAAATAATTGAAGAAAGTTCGGATGATGAAGAAGCCAACATTAGTAACATTGCGGGCACTAGCAAAATCACCAGGAGCGGGAGAATATTTTCTCCAGAGATTGCCCCTCCAAGAGCAGTCTTTGGACCCTCATCAGCTGACAAGGTCGTCCCGGCACCAATAAAACTTTCTACTAGAACTCCTTTGATTGAAGATGTTGTTGTTCCTAGTACTGTCTCTCCTACCGCTGCTGACAAAGGTAAGGGAATCCAAGATGAGCCCGTCAGGACGAGGGCTCAACCCTTGGTTATCCCGGAAACCTCCAAGAAGGAAATGGATGAGATTTTGAGGATAATCAAAAGAAGTGATTACGATGTAGTGGAACAGCTGGGGCAAACCCCCTCTAAGATCTCCACGCTGGCACTACTACTTTGTTCGGAAGCACACGCTAAAGCTCTGATAAAATTCCTGAAGGCAGCCCATGTGCCCCAGGAAACCTCTGCGGATTAATTTCAAAATTGCGTGGCTAGCCTGACTGCGGACAATGGATTAGGTTTTTCTGACGCCGACCTAACTCCTAAAGGCAGAAACCACAATGATGCTTTGCACATTTCAGTCGAGTGTCGAGGAACTACTCTCGCACACGTCTTGGTCGACACTGGTTCATCGCTGAATGTATTGCCTAAAAAGGCCTTGGACCAACTAGGTTGTGAGGGTTTGGAATTGAAGCCGAGTGATATTGTTGTCAGAGCTTTCGATGGTTCGAAGAGAATGGTCCATGGAGAGGTTGAAATTCCCATCAAGATAGGCACTGAGGTGTTTAAATCCACTTTCTATGTGATGGACATCCGTCCGTCATACTCTTGCCTGCTGGGTAGACCTTGGATACACCATGCTGGGGCAGTCACCTCCTCCTTACATCAGATGTTGAAGTATCCTGTCAAGGGAAAGATCATCACTGTCCATGGCGAAGAAGAGTACATGATTAGCCACGTAAATTCTTTCCGGTATGTGGAGGTTGAAGGAGAGTTCATTGAGACACCGTTTCAACATTTCGAAGAAGTCCTTCCTGAAATAGCAGTAGCAAAGTTGGCAGCTGAGACACCGAGGCAGATGGCCAGGATGGCATCTCTGGAGGATGCAAGGGCCGCAATAAAAGAAGGGAAGAATTCAGCATAGGGGCAGTTACCTGACATTCCACATAAGACAGACAAATTTGGATTAGGGTTCACAGCCGCTGGCCAGAAAGCTATGCGCCGTGCGAAGATTGAAAGGGCGCCAGTCAAAATTTCTCCCTACGGAATCAACGCTTTGGAGGATGAAGACAAGGAGAGCAACATTGAAGAGTGGATTTATCCAACTATCAAAGGAGGATTGAGCAACTGGGAGGCAAAAGACTTTGTCCCCATCACTTTTATTCATCAGTAATTTATCTGTTAAACATTTCCTATTTGGTCTGTAATATTTACTTTCAAACAATCCGTACACTATCTTTTCACCTCCTGCCTTGCCCGGGGCATGTAGGTCCACTTGTAAGGGTTTTGATTATTTCTCATATCCATATGCCATGTTTAATGATTCATTGGACGTTTTTCATTTGATAAACTGCTTATGTTCATTTTCTTTCCTTTTGCATTTTTTGTTTAAGGATGGCTATCCCTTACACACACCCACACTCACCAATGCAGGTACCCATCCACTCCGGATTCCATGGGTGACTATTCTGCTATATCTTTCAATAACTCTGAAGATCTGATCAATCTAGCCGAGTATGAAGATGACAAAGGTTGTGAAGTACCAGGGGAACTAGCCAGACTTCTGCAACAAGAGGAAAGGGCCATCCTACCGCATGAAGAGCCATTAGAAACTGTCAACTTGGGGACCGAGGAAGACCGGAAGGAGGTGCAAGTGGGTGCCAATTTGAAACCGAATGTCAAGGAAAGCCTGATACAGCTGTTGAATGAGTATATTGAAATCTTCGCTTGGTCTTACGAAGACATGCCAGGTTTAGACACAGACATCGTGGTTCACCGTCTCCCCACAAGAGAAGACCGTCCACCGATCAAGCAAAATGTTCGCCGAATGAGGCTTGACATGTCTGAAAAGATCAAAGCAGAAGTAATGAAGCAATTCGATGCTGGCTTTCTGGCTGTTATGTCCTATCCTCAATGGGTCGCTAACATTGTGCCAGTACCTAAGAAAGATGGCAAAGTCAGGATGTGTGTGGACTACCGGGATTTGAATAGGGCCAGCCCCAAAGATGATTTCCCGCTACCTCACATTGACATTTTAATCGACAATACAGCTTAGCACAAAGTGTTTTCCTTCATGGATGGATTCTCGGGCTACAATCAAATCAAAATGGCCCCCGAGGACATGGAGAAAACTACTTTCGTCACACAATAGGGCACTTTCTGTTACAAGGTGATGCCGTTCGGGCTGAAGAACGCAGGGGCAACTTATCAACGCGCCATGGTAGCTTTATTTCACGATATGATACATCATGAGATTGAAGTTTACGTAGACGATATGATAGCTCGGTCACAAACAGAAGAAGAGCACCTTGAACATCTGGAGAAGCTGTTTGCCAGGTTAAAAGAATACAAGCTCAGGCTGAATCCAAGTAAATGCACTTTTGGAGTTAGGTCTGGTAAACTTCTGGGATTCATTGTAAGCAACAAAGGCATTGAAGTCGATCCGGCAAAAGTAAAAGCAATACAAGAGATGCCTGCTCCCCGTACTGAGAAGGAAGTTAGAGGATTCTTGGGGCGCTTAAACTATATTGCCAGATTCATCTCACATCTGACTTCTACCTGTGAGCCAATTTTCAAACTCTTGAAAAAAGATCAGGTAGTCGAGTGGAACGATGATTGTCAAGCTGCTTTTGATAGAATCAAGGAGTATTTGCTAGAACCTCCTATTCTGATGCCACCCGTCGAAGGAAGACCATTGATCATGTATTTGACCGTCTTGGATAACTCAATGGGGTGTGTTTTGGGCCAGCATGACGAGTCTGGTCGAAAAGAGCATGCTATTTATTACCTTAGCAAAAAGTTTACCGACTGTGAGACTCGCTACTCACTGCTCGAGAAAACTTGTTGCGCTTTGGTATGGGCTGCTCGCCGACTAAGACAGTATATGTTGACTCATACTACCTTGTTGATTTCCAAAATGGATCCTATCAAGTATATCTTCGAAAAGCCCGCTTTATCTGGAAGGATAGCTAGATGGCAAATGATCTTAACTGAATATGACATCCAGTACACCACCCAAAAAGCTATAAAAGGGAGTGTACTAGCTGACCATCTGGCTCATCAAGCTATCGAAGATTATCAACCCATGAGATTCGACTTCCCAGACGAGGACATCATGAGTTTGGACAACATTGAAGGTAATGGACCGTATGACGGACCCGAAAAGGGATCCCGATGGACCCTGTACTTTGATGGTGCTTCAAATGCACTTGGAAACGGTATCGGCGCGGTACTCATTTCTCCGGAAGGTTATCACACACCTTTCACGGCCCGACTTTGCTTCAGCTGCACAAACAACATGGCCGAATATGAAGCTTGCATCTTTGGTCTCAAGGCTGCTATAGACTTGGGGATCAAATCTTTGATCGTATTTGGGGACTCGGCCTTGGTTATCAGTCAAATCAAAGGAGAGTGGGATACCAAACATCCTAATCTTATCCCATACAAAGAACATGTCCTGACATTGTTGCCTCATTTCGAGCAAATTACCTTCGAGCATTTCCCGCGAGAAGAGAATCAGCTAGCAGATGCTCTAGCCACAATGTCCTCCATGTTTAAACTCAACTGGGATAACGAGGCTCCTCAAATCACCATCGAGCGAATGGATGAACCTGCGCATTGTCACGAGATTAATACCGAAGAAATAGTGGAACAACCCTGGTTCCATGAAATCAAGAGGTATCTCGAGACCAGAGATTATCCTGAAGGAGCTTCCGTAAATGACAAGAAGTTCTTAAGGAAATTCGCTGCTAAGTTCTTCCTGAGCAACGGCATCCTTTACAAACGAAGCCATGATTGTGTATTACTCCGATGCGTAGATAAAGCTGAAGCAGAGTTGATTATGACTGACATACACAGCGGCACATTTGGCACTCACTTGAGCGGGCATACAATGGCTAAGAAGATCCTAAGGGCAGGCTATTACTGGTCTACCATGGAAGCTGACTGCCATCAACATTCCCGTACTTGCCACAAGTGTCAAGTCTATGCTGAAAAAGTTCATATCCCTCCGGTTCCTCTCAACGTCCTGACTGCTCCGTGGCCCTTTGCAATGTGGGGCATTGATATGATTGGAGAGATCAAGCCCACGGCTTCCAACGGACATCGCTTCATCCTGGTTGCCATTGACTATTTCACCAAATGGGTCGAAGCAGCTTCCTTCGCCTCTGTTACTAAAAATGTGGTTGCCCGCTTTATCAAGCAAAATCTCATATGTCAGTATGGTGTTCCAGACAGGATCATCACAGACAACGGTACAAATCTGAATAACACGATGATCACTGCATTGTGCGAACAGTTCAAGATTTATCATCACAATTCATCTCCCTATCGGCCGAAGATGAACGGTGCTGTTGAAGCTGCGAACAAAAACATTAAGAAGATCATTCAGAAAATGACAGTCACTTACAAGGACTGGCATGAGATGTTACCGTTTGCTCTACATGGATACCGTACGACGACACGTACTTCAACTGGGGCAACCCCATTTTCTTTGGTTTATGGCATGGAAGCTGTTTTGCCTATGGAAGTCCAGATCCCTTCTCTGAGGATTATGAAGGATGCAGGTTTGAATGAAGATGATTGGATGCGGACCCGACTTGATCAACTCAACCTGATCGACGAAAAGCGACTCGCTGCTATATGCCATGGTCAGACGTATCAAAAACGGATGATCAAGGCCTTCAATAAGAAAGTCAGACGTCAAGTGTATCGAGTCGGAGATCTCGTAATCAAGCAGATTATCTTGCCGCAAAGTGATCCCAGGGGCAAATGGACTCCTACATATGAAGGACCATTTATGATCAAGAGCATGTTTTCTGGTGGTGCAATGATCCTGACCACCATGGACGGCGACGATTTACCGCACCCTACGAACACAGATATAGTCAAAAGATACTACGCATAAAATAACCCGACAAGTCAAAAACCCGAAAGGGCGGCTTGGGCAAAAATGGGCATCCCGGTGGATCGAAAACCCGAAAGGGCGATTCAGGCAAAAATTAGGGATAAAAACAAAAAAATCTGTACACCCGGCAAGTTGAAAACCCGAAAGGGCGGCTTGGGCAAAAAGGGGTTTCCCGGTGGATCGAAAACCCGAAAGGGCGATTCAGGCAAAATTTAGGGAATTAAAGCGTATGACTATGTCTCGTCGGATCACTTCAAGGACAATCTCTTCATCAACCGGTTCCAGGCTTCTGATCAATCCAGTCATCATCAAACGAAGCATTGAATGGACAGATATTCAGAGTTATGAAAGCTATAGCAGGATGAAATCCCATGGAATTATTTCACATAGCCATCTTTACTTTGTATAAATCTTTCAATATTTATGACAAAATCCTCTTACTAGGATGATTGTCTCCTTTGTATAAATATACTCATAGAAAATCAATACAAATACTTTTCCCAGAAATTTGTGTCATTTCCTTTTCTTTTCTCTTGCACTATTTATTTTATTTTGAGAAACGTCCAATGTTTTGTTAAATAGGCATATGCATTTGAACATAATCATTTCCTTATGAATCAAGAAAGAGGATTACTGATAGGTTGAAGGTGCAGTTGGATATCTTGATACCCCTTCAAAGGAAATCCCCAGTAGTTTCTGGAAGCTTATCCCCTACGGAGTACGGACGTCTCTCCCGAGTTTTATTCAAAGTTATTCCTCACAAGGGCTTATAACTGGGTTATCCTCAGCTAACAACCACGGAAGATCGCGCTTGCCAAATTTATTCCTATCCCCAGCAGAGTTCATCAAAATTCCCCAGCAATAACTTATCAGTACAATCCCCGAAAAGTTTATCTTTGCTACCCTTAGCCAGAGAATCCTCGGGAATTCAATTCCCCTCAGAGTCTAAGTTTCAGTATCCCCAGCGAAGCCAGACTAATGAACCTTCTCCCCGCAGAGTTTTAGGAAAACAAATATTGGGTTCCCCGGTGAAGTCGCCAGAGGTACTTCCCGCCAAACTGAAGATTCCCAGTCTTGTATCCCCAGCATGAGTCTACTAGATTGGTACTCCCCGATAGAAGTCATCAGGAATTCCCCAGAGGCTTGGTATACAACCCAAGCTCTTTGTTCCCCAGCAACAGCCAAGGAATTATTTTCTCGGCAGCAGTCAAAATTCTTTTATCTTCGGCCGTCCAAGATTCATTTATCCTCAGCAAGATAGCTCATCAGCTTACATGCGCACTCATTACATTCATATCATAAGCATTAATGTAACATATATTGCATCATACATTTCATGCAACATAATTTTGTGTTTAGCTAACATTTTGTCCTTTTCAGGATAAGAATAAAAAGCTATCCTTAATAGTTTCAGATGCAGTTTTACACGGACTCATCATCAAACAACCCTACACCGGTTCCTATTCAACTTCAAGATTTCTGAAAATAGTTTACGGGTTCGCCAAGTAACGGATGTTAACCTATCGCTTGTTCAGTTTCTTCTCCAGACTTCTGAAAACAGTCTATGGATTCTTCCCAACAACGGATGTTAATCTATCACTTGTTCAGATGCAACCTTTGAAAACAGTTTACGGACGCTTCCCAACAACGGATGCTGCTCTATTGCTTATTCAACTTCAAGATTTCTGAAAACAGTTTACGGGTTCGCCAAGTAACGGATGTTAACCTATCGCTTGTTCAGTTTCTTCTCCAGACTTCTGAAAACAGACTATGGATTCTTCCCAACAACAGATGTTAATCTATCACTTGTTCAGATGCAACCTTTGAAAACAGTTTACGGACGCTTCCCAACAACGGATGCTGCTCTATTGCTTATTCAACTTCAAGATTTCTGAAAACAGTTTTCGGGTTCGCCAAGTAACGGATGTTAACCTATCGCTTGTTCAGTTTCTTCTCCAGACTTCTGAAAACAGTTTATGGATTCTTCCCAACAACGGATGTTAATCTATCATTTGTTCAGATGCAACCTTTGAAAACAGCTCACAGATTCCTCCCAATAACGGACGTCAATCTACTGCTTATTCAGACCCCCAGTTCAGAGATGGCCCCAGGCATGGACATCTCCCTGATACTCATTCCAGATGGCATCGTTAAGCCCATCTCCAAATGGCATCTCTAAGCCCATTCCCGCATCCATTGTTTTGACGAGTGCAAATTTCCGGGCACTCTAGTGTCCAATCTCCTTTTACCCTCAAGTCACGAAAGGCAAACTTGCCAATCTAACTCTTCGGATTCAAGAAGATTGAACAGGGGAAACTGTTGCACCCCAAAATTTTCCCTCCCATTTCTCATTGATTTCTCATCACAAAGCCCTTGAAGATCAAGATCCAGTTAGGGTTTCATCTGCTCAAGACTTCTCCTTGCACTGTGGACCCAAATTAGGGTTTGTGTTTGCACAAAGATGTTTTGACCTAAAATGCCTAAGATGACTTTCTTGCTTCATATTGGACTCCCAAGTTTATCCATATCAAGTTTCAAGTCTTGATTTCAAGTTTTGCCCAGTCAATTGGACAGTTGACCTAGAAATCAGCTGTATTGGGGAAAAAGTCAACTGTGGCCAATTGACAGTCAAACCTCATGAAAATTGACCCACATCAACATTATGAACTCATATGAACCATTTGATCAAGTTTGGATCACAATTCCATAAGAAATTTGACCAGATCACCAAAAGGGCAAAATGGTCATTTTTAAGGTTTTGACTGCACAAAGGTAATTTTTGACTATTTGACCCAACCAATGGCAAACCAAGCTCACATATGGACTCAAGGACCCCATGGAATTATCTTGACATGCTCAACAAACTCAAAAGATCCCAAGTACACAAGATTGACAGTTGAATTTCCCAGTCAATTGATCAATTTTGACTGTATACTGAAAAGTCAAACTTTGACTTTTTGGTCAAAATCAAGAGTCAAGATTCATTTTTCATCAAAACATGCCAAATCATGTAACTTGTTCACCAAGAAATCAAAAAATGCAAATTAGGGTTAGAAATGAGAATTTTTCATAACTTAGAATTTTTCTAAGTTATGAAAAACCCTAATCTTTTCCCAACTTTGCCCCACTTTCTCACCAAGATTCATTGGGATTCAAACAAAAGTCAAAACATGAAATTTGTAGCTTGTTGCATAATCTACAACTTTGATTCACAAAGTTTTCCCAAATGAGGCTTGTATCTCAAGTTACAAATGTTTGAATAAGGGCACTAAACCATTCTTAACTTAGTGAAATTTTAACCTATTTTGACAAGGTTTTCTACCCAACTGCAAGGCCATTTTCCATACACTTCCACTTGGAATTTAAATTTTCATTTCAAAGATGGATTGTAGTACACATTCCAAGCTTTCCAAAATGTCCAAGAACTTCTCAAACAACCTAATAACTTGAGAGAATCGAATTTCACAATATAGCAAAAACTCACTTTTGATTAGGCCAAGTTACATGTTCATAACACTATGCATTTTCAAAACTCAGCATGCCACTTGATTACAGGCCTTTTATCTCAATTACATCATAAATTTAATGCCAAACCTTTGTGCCAAGACCTTGTTTCATGAGTTCAAGCATTGCCTAAAGGATTAATCCCAAATTGGAAAAAGCATTATATCCATTTTTGCAAAAGTTTCACTTTATGTCATGATGCAAATCCACAAGTACAAATGAGATCTAATTGGCACAAGATTATGAGCAAAACACTCTGATCAAGGAGAGATTATGCAGCTCATTAGGGGGCCTCTACTGACCTAGAACACAACTTGGGCATTTGTTGCTTAAAGTGTAAGTAACTTGGCATTTTGTGAGACAACTCTCATATCAACTTACAAACACTTAAGCAAACTTGTAAAACACATCCAGGACATCCCAACCAAGCTAATACACGACCCTAACATCCCTCATACACTCTCAATCTCAGAATCACCTTCAAACTGCAAGAACAGGGCAAGGCCTGCAGTTTGAGTGCCATCTTTCATTCCTCTCAAGCTTTCTTGTCCAAACCAGTTCACACACATTCCCTAGCATCAGTGCAGGCTAACCAAGACCTGAAACACGATCTGTAATTCCTATAACAAGTTCCACCATTTTCACTTTTTCATTTTGCAGTTGAAGTTCTACAGCTCAATTCAAGGTGTCTCAAGGCAAAGTAAATATTGGAACAGCATCACCACACCTCAAGGAAGCTATACTAACCATTATCTTGCACTGAAAGCTGCCCCATTGCCAGATAGAACTTCAACTGAACAGGTACTTTGGTGAACTTCTAACTCTTAGTATAGGCATCATTAGCTCTAAGTTTGTGAATAAGGAATGTTCTACTCATGCCACTGAACCTGTACATGCTTTTACTTTTCATTTCTTTTGCTTGAGCTGTGAGAATTTAAGGTTTGAAAATGGCAGAAAACTTAGGTCAGGATTTGGGATTGTTAAAATTCTCTCTCATTTCTGAGAGTTAGGAGGTGTTCTTTATATATTTGGAATCGTGATTCAATGCTTAACATGTTTTGTGTTGAAAGTTTGTGCAAAAGATCAAGGAATCAGGATGTTTGAACTGGAAGAACAGGCGCGCGTTTTGGACAATTTTTTGTCTGAAGGTTGAAGAAGAAGCCACATGGGCTGGGCCTGTGTGGTCTTTTCTTTTCACACCCTATTTCCATTTTCATACCCCCCAAGCCCATTTTGTGTATTTTTATGATTTTTTGATTTTTTTCTTTTTCATTCTGACTCATTTATTTTTTCTTATTTTATTAAAAACATAAAAAATATTTTTTGCATCATTTTTATATTTTTTAGACATTTATTGGATTGTATTGATATTTGTACATAAATACATATATATATTATTTAGAATAAATAGAGAAAAATAATGTAAACACCTTTTATTTTTATTTTTATTTTTTATCTTCTTGAAATATTTTTATACAAAACATACTTTTTTTCATAAATATTAATTATTATTATTTTTATATATATAAAATATTTATTTAGTAAATAATAAAGATATATATATATATATATATATATATATATATATATATATATATATATATATATATATATATATATATATATATATATATATATATATATATATATATATATATATATATATATATATATATATATATATATATATATATATATATATATATATATATATATATATATATATATATATATATATATATATATATATATATATATATATATATATATATATATATATATATATATATATATATATATATATATATATATATATATATATATATATATATATATATATATATATATATATATATATATATATATATATATATATATATATATATATTAACACTAAAAATACATTTTTACAAATATACTTCATTTTTATTTTATTCTTTGTATATAAATAGTAAATATTATATATATTAAATAATTATTACCCTTTTGATTGAAATTAGGGTTTTGCCCTAAATATGAAAATGCTCCAAAAATAATACCTTTTTTATTTCATTTTATGCATATAAAAATTCTTTTTACATCTTGCATATTTTTTACATCTTGCATATTTATTTCATTTCCATTTAATTTATGCCTTTAATTATATTGTAAATATTCAAAGAAAATGATGTAATAGCTAGGTTTAATTTCTTGTCTAAATATCCCCCATTTGAAACATTTGTACCCCCCTCCCCATATTATTGTGTTGTAATAGTGTAGGAATTTAAATTTCGCACTTTAATGCTTTCTAACATACCCTGATAGAATTAGGGTTTGTATGCGAATAAAACGAACAAAATAGTTTGACTATATTTCAAGATAAACAAGCATGAAAATGGACAACACATTTCACACTTGCACCCCTAGGGTATTCCACTTTGTTGCCTTCAAATAATTGGGCCATATTGCATGTTGGGCTTCTTTGGGTAAAACAAACAATCAAATGATCATAAGTCCCTCGATGACGCTTTCAAAAGTTACCTAAAATGATCAAGTCCCTTTCAAAGAAAAATTGCCCAAAGACATTTAACGCTATTGCAATTATGGTCTAAACGATGACCCACGCCCGTCCCTTTCACCTCCTAATACAAGATTGTCCACCAAATGCAATGGTGGAACAAAATTGTCAAAAGGTTTAAAACATAACAAAAATCTTTGAGAAAACTTTAGGGTAGATAACTCTTAAGTACTTGTCAATTTGCAAAGAAAACACTTGCCTATTTTCAAATCACACTTCACAAACACTTTCAAAACCAACTTTCAAAAAACCTTGAAACATCTTTTCAAAAGACAAAACACCTTTTGTAAAACATTCGAGTAAAGAATTGTTACAAGGTTAGCCTATACAAGGCATCTTTTCAAAACATTTTCAAAACCACACACCAAGCACCATTTCAAACAATCGAAAACCAAGGCAAGTTGATCTAAGCAAGTACCTAAGAGCCCATGGATAACCATGGATAGAAAGGGTGCTAATACCTTCCCTTTCTATAATCTACTCCCCGAACCCAAGAAAAATCTCAAAAGTTTTTGCTGTGCTTTTTAAACCTTTCCTTAGGATAAAATAAAAAGTCGGTGGCGACTCTTGCTCAACCGAAACATTTGCGAAAACAAACGCAAAACCCTAGTCAGTTCTCCCACCGTATCACACCATCCATATAGTTACTTTTCATTTATATTATGTGTGCTAAGAGTATTTTGAATCTGAACATCTGAAAAAAACTAGGTCAGGAATTGGGGGAGAAGAAATTCTCTCTCATTTCTGAGAGTTAGATTAATTTTTTTATATGTTTAGAATCGTGGCTTCAAGCTCTACAGGTTTCATGTTTTAAGTTTTTGTTAAAAATCAAGGAATCAGAAGTTAGCAGGGACAAGGCAAAACGCGCGCATTTTTGTGTTTGAAGGTGCTGGAGGTTGAAGACAACCACCTTTGGGCTGGGCCTGGTCCTTTTTTCTATTTGCACCACTTTTCCACACTTGCACCCCCTTGGCCCATTGTGTTTATTTTTATCATTTTTTGACTTTTTCTTTTTATTTCTGACTTATTATTTTTTGCCAAAATATAAAAAATATTAAAAACATTTTTTCAACCATTTTTGCATTTTATTTGAATTTTATTTGTTTTATTTGAGTTTATACATATAAATAACATATATATCTTTTTATTTAAAATACTAAAAATAATACAAAACATTTTTATTTTCTGATCTTATTTTATTTTACCTTTTGAAAAAATTTCATAAAAAATATACTTTTTTTTGTAAATAATAAATATTTTATTTTTGTACATATTTAATATATTTAGTAAATAATATAAATACTTATCTATATTTATTAGAATATTTAGGAAAAAAACATAAAAATAATACATTTTTTATTTTTATTAATATTTAACCTCAAAAATACTTTTTTTACAATATACTTTCTTTTTATTTATTTTTTGTACATAATTAATAAACATTGTATATATTAAATAATAAACACCTTTTATTTGCAAAATTAGGGTTTTGTCCTAAACATGAAAAATACCTAAAAATTATCCTTTTTATTTTTGTTTATTTGTCACATGAAAAACCCTTTTTACATACATATAAAAATCATTTTTTGCATCTTGCATATTTTATTTAATTTAATTTAATTATTGTATATTAAATAATTTGTATATTCAATTTGGATGTAATAGTTTAGATTTAATTTCTTGCTAAAATATCTCCATTTGAACATTTGTACCCCCCATCCCATAATTTGTGTTGTAATAATTTAGGATTTTATTTTTCGCATTTAAAAGCTTTCTAAATATGCCATGATAGACTTAGGGTTTTGTATGCAAAAATCAACCAAACAATAGCTTGGCCTAATTCAAAGATAATAAAACATGAAAATGAACAAACACCAATCACACTTGCACCCCTAGGATTACTCCACTTGTTGCCTTCAATAATGGACCATATTGCATGTTGAGTGTTTTTGGCAAAATAAATAATAACAAATGATCATAGTCCCTCGACGACGCTTTCGAAAGTTGCCTAAAAATGATCAAGTCCCTCAAAGGAAAAAGTTGCCAAAGACACTTGGCACCATTGCAATCATGATCTAAACGATGACCCGCGCCCGTCCCGTTCATATCCTAACACAAGATTGTCCACCAAATACAATGGTGGAACAAAATTGTTAAAAGGGTTAAAAAACATAGGAAAGATCTTTGAGAAATTTAGGAGTAGACAAACTCTTAGTTACTTGAATCAACTTGCAAAACAAAACCTTGCCTATTTTCAAAACACACATCACAACACACTTTCAAAAACAACTTTCAAAAACATTGAAAACTTTTCAAAAGATATACACCTTTGTATACATCCAAACATGGATCATTACAAAGGTTGCCACCACATTGGCCTCTTTTCAAAACATTTTGCAAACCCACACACAAAGAACTATTTCAAACAATTGGAAATCAAGGCAAGTTGATCTAAGCAAGTAACTAAGAGCCCATGGATAACCATGGATAGAAAGGGTGCTAATACCTTCCCTTTCTATAATCTACTCCCCGAACCCAAGAAAACATCTCAAAGGTTTTTGCTGTGCTTTTTAACCTTTCCTTAGGATAAAATAAAAAGTCGGTGGCGACTCTTGCTCAACCGAAACATTTGCGAAAACAAACGCAAAACCTCAAGTCAGTTCTCCCACCATATCACAGTCATTATATCCCATACGGTTACGCATATCTGATCTTTTCAATAGAGGATCACTTAGACGATTGGAGATTCCAGGAAGCTTTCGCATATTTTTCTGAAAAACAATTCTAAAAAGCGCAAATTATTTTAAATGATCTATTCAACCCCACTTCTAGATCAATCACATCATTTAACAAGTGGTATCATAGCACCGATTCATCTGGCGCTTTACATATTACTTTATAGAATATGGAGAACGATCCAAAAGGGGCTTATACGAGCGCTCCTATTTTCACCGGTGAAAACTATAGCTATTGGATAGATTGTATGCGTGTGCATATTAACTCTGTTAATAGAAAGATATAGAAAGGGGCAACTTCACTAACTCAAAGGTATTATTCTCACGAAGTGATTACATTTCATCCTCCATGACATCCATCCGCTCCTTTTTGTTCTCATCTGTAAGTACGAAGTGCGCCTAAGAGGGGGGGGGGTGAATTAGGTACTTTAAAAAATTTTGGTTTTAGTGATGATGGATATTATTTTTCTGGTTTAGTGCATGAGTTTACAAATGTGTTTCTTTCTTTTCTGGTTTAGACTAGTGATGAAAGCGGTAAATGCGGAAAAGTAAAGAACACAAAGATGTATCCTGGTTCCCCTCATAGTCCGAGAGTACTCCAGTCCCCTTTCAACATGAAAGAGATTTCCTTATTGTTAGATCTCTAGACAAGACACCCTAGTCCTTCTATACAAGAATCTAACCAATAAAACTACCAAGAACAATCCTCTTGGATTTTCACTATGTCACCAATGAGAATAATCCTCTCAAGGTGACCTTACTTCTATCCAACAATCCTGGAAAAACAAGATTTCAAAATCACTTGAACTTATTTTCAACAATCCTGAAAAATAAGCAAGTATATAGCAATATTTGATTTGAGTGAGTTTGTAGTGTAATAATCACTATGAGTGATTTTATCAATGAATTAATCTTGTCTTCCAATGACAATAGTATACAATGACTCAAGATATGTAATGCTAAAAGTTTTCTGTTTGACAATATGTGAAAGTGTGCAGAAAAACTTTGTGTATGAAAGTGAAGAAAAGCTTGAGTTTGATATTTGAAAATTCAGAAAATATATTTGGAAGAGGTGTAGAAAATGATTTTGAAAATGAGTATTTATATGTTCATAGCACCTTTTTGAAACAACATAAAGTTCTGTAAATGAATCATGAACAATTGCCAAGATTGAGTGAAAAGTTTCCATGAAATGGTGTTATGAACAGGCATGTGCAAAGTTGCTATTTTTCAAAATCGTGCAGCATGCAATCAATTGCACCCTTTGTGTAAATCGATTGCACGGGGTTTCAACAGCTAGAATTTTAAAAAAAATTGAGTGTCCAATCGATTTGCACAAGAGTGTAAATCGATTGCATGTGAAGTCAGTAGCAAAAATTGATTGAGTGCAATTGATTGCACAAACATGCAAATCGATTTCACTGAGAAACAGTAGCAAAAGATTTGAAAAAATTGAAGCATGCAATCGATTGCACTAATATGAAAAGCGATTGCACTCAAGTGAAAAATGATTTTTAGCTTAGAAAAACTTGAGTAAAGGTTTGGACAATATAAAATATTTCTTTTCATCATTGAGCATCTATGTCTTAAGTTCAAAGTAAGTATTATCATTATACCTTGAAATTTGCTAAGTGCTTGAACTGAAGATTTTATCCATAGATGCTTTTAGCTTGACCAATAATCTATGCCTTCTTTGTCCCTCATGTTTTGTCTTCATCAAAACAAAAGTTCATTTGAGAAGCTTGATTTTACATTCTCCCCCTTTTTGATGATGACAAACGATCTTGCTTGATGCATTGTAATTTCCAGAAAGAGCTTCTCCCCCTAAGATGCATAACTCCCCCTTTATATGAGAAGGTTGAAATCCTTTGAATTTGTTCATCTTGGTTGAAGAGTACATTAAAAATTTAAGACAAGGAAATATACAAGCATAAAGTATAAAATCCTTCTCCCCCTTTGACATTATCAAAAAGAACGGAAAGATGCATAAAAATGGACAAAATACATATAATAATATTGAAAGCTTAACCATAGCCATATAGCTTCAGGATGCTTTTTATCATCCTTTGATAAATGCACATAGTAGTTGTCTTCATCAAAACATGATGTTGAAGATGCTTGACTCTTTTAGAAATAATGAGAAACTCTTATGTGAATGCTCCCCCTATCTTTGATAACTCCCTCTTGATCAAAGTTCTCCCTTGAAGCATAGAGAATTTGCATCTTTCTTTGGGCAATGAGTTTCACCTTAAGAGTGACTTCATAAATCATTCATCTTTTGAGAACATGATGTTGAAGCCTTTGTCACAAAGTTGACTTGTACTTAGAAGTTGTCTTTTGTTCTTCAACATGAAGTACATCTTCAATGGATATGAAAGTTAGTGTATCAACTTTGCCAATGCCAAGAATTCTTCCTTTAAGATATTTCCCATATGTGAAATAATCCTTGGACTTGAACTAGATTTGAAAGTTAGTGTATGTCTCCCGTCATATGCTTTGAACAACCACTATCAAGATACCAAATATTGCATGTGATCTTCAAGCATACCTACAAAACAAATTAAGTTTTAATTGGTACCCAATGTGCTTTGGGTCCATCATAGTTAGTTCCTTTCTTTACCCACACATAATTCCCACTTGCCACACTAAAGTTTCTAACATAGCAAGCATTAGGTGTGTGGCCTTTAATACCACAATAAAAACAAATAGGTTCAAAGTTACTTCTATATCTAGAAGGGTAAGATTTCTTCTTAGGAAATGTTTTCTTTTGATGAACTACTTTAGGTTTGTTCACTTTCTCTTTGGATGATTGATCACTAGCCTTAACAAAGATAGTTTTATTAGAACTTGGTTTTGAAAACTTTGAATATCCTGGTCCACTTTTATCATTGGAATATCTTTGTTGGCTAAGAACACATTCCAATCCAATTTTACCTTTTTCATATCTTTCAATAACTCTTTTTAATTGGACAATTTGGAAAGATAGTGATTCATAATTTTTGCATACAAAATTCTGTTTTTGTTCACTAAATTTTTGTTTTTCATCTTTGAGATCTTTTTCCATAAACTCACATTTTTCTTCTAAAGATGAAATTTGTTTCTTTTGAGATGAAATAGTTTTGTACAGAATTTTGAATTCATTTAATAGTTAATCTATAGCACCCTGTGCATCACTATTAAAAAGAGAAAATTCATTACTAACCTCGTCATTTTCACTATCGGAATGGTGTGAGGCCATCAGTGCAAGATTAACACGTTGATTGTTTTCGGAATCGGAAGATGAAATTTCCCATGTTATATATGCTTTCTTTGACTTCTTATCTTTATTTATCTTGAAATATTTCTTATTCTTTTCAAGTGTAGGACATTCACTTTTAACATGTCCCTTTTCTCCACATTCAAAGCATATAACCTTCCTCGTTGGTGCTTCCCTTTTTCTTTCTTTTCGTAGAACCTTTTCAATCTTCCTGATGAGATCATCATCTTCACTACTAGTGGATTCATCCTCTTGATTGCTATCATGATTTTTTATCCTTGTAGTTAGAGCCATGTCTCTTGAATCTTTTACTTGGATTTCATGATTTTCAAGTCTTGCAAGTTTCGTCTCATATTCTTGAAGTTTTCCGAACAAAGTGGCGAAAGTCATTGTGGATAGATTCTTCTTCTCGGATATTGCTGTCACTTTTTGTTGCCATTCCCTGTTTAAAGATCTAAGCACTTTAAGATTAAGTTCATCATTAGTTAAAGTCTTAACGAGTTCTTTCAAATGATTTGTCAAGTGTACAAATCTTTTTTGCAAGTCTAGGATTGATTCTCGGGGCTGCATTCTGAATAGTTCGTATTCTTGACTCAATGTATTTAATCTCGATCTTTTAACTTCAGCGGTTCCTTCATGAGTTTCTACCAGGGTATCCCATATTTCTTTCGCTGTTTTACATGCCGAGACACGGAAGATTTCATCCATGCTAAGTGCACCTTGAAGAAGATTTATTGCCTTTTTATCATAGAGAACCTTATTCTTATCATCTTCGTCCCATGCAGCCTTAGGCTTTGATGAACCAGCACCATTGATTACCGTTATAGGGATAAAAGGACCATTCTCGACGGCATCCCATATTTCTTCTCCTTGTGCTTCTAGATGTTCCTTCATGCGTATTTTCCAGAAGTCAAAATATTCACCACAAAATAGAGGAGGCTTGTTGTTACTACCACCATCTCTGAAAACGGGATTTTAATTTACGGAAGCCATTCTGGATCTTTTAGGAACAGGTTACCTATAACCTGCTCTGATGCCAATTGTAAGTATGAAGTACGCCTAAGAGGGGGGGGGGGGGTGAATTAGGTACTTTAAAAAATTCTGATTTTAGTGATGATGGATATTATTTTTCTGGTTTAGTGCATGAGTTTACAAATGTGTTTCTTTCTTTTCTGGTTTAGACTAGTGATGAAAGCGGTAAATGTGGAAAAGTAAAGAACACAAAGATGTATCCTGGTTTCCATCACAGTTCGAGAGTACTCCAGTCCCCTTTCAACATGAAAGAGATTTCCTTATTGTTAGATCTCTAGACAAGACACCCTAGTCCTTCTATACAAGACTCTAACCAATAAAACTACCAAGAACAATCCTCTTGGACCAAGAACAATCCTCTTGGATTTTTACTATGTCAACAATGAGAACAATCCTCTCAAGGTGACCTTACTTGTATCCAACAATTCTGGAAAAACAAGATTTCAAAATCACTTGAACTTATTTTCAACAATCCTGAAAAATAAGCAAGTATATAGCAATATTTGATTTGAGTGAGTTTGTAGTGTAATAATCACTATGAGTGATTTTATCAATGAATTGATCTTCTCTTCCAATGACAATAGTATACAATGGCTCAAGATATATAATGCTCAAAGTTTTTTGTTTGACAATATGTGAAGGTGTGCAGAAAAACTTTATGTATGAAAGTGAAGAAAAGCTTGAGTTTGATATTTGAAAATTCAGAAAATATATTTGGAAGAGGTGTAGAAAATGATTTTTAAAATGAGTATTTATGTGTTCATAGCACCTTTTTGAAACAACATAAAGTTCTGTAAATGAATCATGAACAATTGCCAAGATTGAGTGAAAGGTTTCCATGAAATGGTGTTATGAACAGGCATGTGCAAAGCTGCTGTTTTTCAAAATCGTGCAGCATGCAATCGATTGCACCCTTTGTGTAAATCGATTGCACGAGGTTTCAACAGCTAGAATTTCAAAAAATTTGAGTGTCCAATCGATTTTCACAAGAGTGTAAATCGATTGCATGTGAAGTCAGTAGCAAAAATTGATTGAGTGCAATCGATTGCACAAACATGCAAATCAATTGCACTGAGAAACAGTAGCAAAAGATTTGAAAAAATTGAAGCATGTAATCGATTGCACTCAAGTGAAAATGATTTTTAGCTTAGAAAAACTTGAGTAAAGGTTTGGACAATATAAAATATTTCTTTTCACCATTGAGCATCTATGTCTTAAGTTCAAAGTAAGTATTATCATTATCTCTTGAAATTTGCTAAGTGTTTGAACTGAAGACTTTATCCATGGATGCTTTTAGCTTGATCAATAATGTTTGCCTTCTTTGTCCCTCATGGTTTGTCTTCATCAAAACAAAAGTGCATTTTAGAAGCTTGATTTTACATCATCCACCAAAACTTCTTTAAAGTTTTTGGGTTCTCCACCATCGGTAAGAAAAATTACTCGTTCGAGGGGTATTGAACGTAAGGCCTTTTATCACGAGCAGACCGTCTCAACCCATTAGAAGCAACTGGTTGCTCAACACTTTCAACCTCTTACTCAACCTCATTTTTAACAACATCTTCCGTAGCCTACATCAACAATATCATTGGAATTTAAAATATTATCAACATTCAAATATATACCTTAATTTTCAATTGGAACATATTTGAAATTAATAGGGGTAGGATAGTAGTTAAGTCTGTATCAACCATTTCTTCTTCTTCAAAAGTTACATCTTTATTCTTAACTTTTTCGATGTACTCAATGGTATAATCCTCCATGAATACGACATCACGACTACTAATAAGTTTCTGTTAAACCAGATCAAAGAATTGATACCCAAATTCATCAAGTCTGTACCTAACAAACACACATCTCTTTGACTTCTCATACTATTTCGATCTCTCATCCTTCAGAATATTCACATAAGCCATGCACCCAAACACCCGAAGATGGTCGTAGGAAACATCTTTACCACTCCAAACATGATTTGGAACATCAAACTTCAATCGAACACATGGAGTGAGGTTTAAAATATATGCAACTGTGCTCAATGCTTCTCCTCAAAAGTATTTTGGCAACTTTGGTTAAGAAAGTAAACATCTCATGATTTCCACTAAATTTATATTCATTCTTTCGGCTAACCCATTCAACTTTGGTGTCTTTGGAGGAGACTTTTGATGAATTATACCCTGATCTTGAAAATACTTGTCGAAAGGCCCAACATACTCTCCCCCATTATTGACTAGAATACACTTGAGCTTTTTCCCAGTTTCTCTTTCAACCGATGCTTGAAATGACTTGAAGGTATCTAACACTTAATCTTTTGTCTTCAAGGTATAAGCCCATGTTTTCCGAGAACAAATATCAATGAAAGTCACAAAGTAATATGCATGACCAAGTGATTGTGTCTTCATCAGATCAAACACATTGGAATGTACTACATGAAACACTTCTGTTGCCCTCTTTGGTTCGGATGACATAAAGGAAAATTGTCTTTACTTACCCTCTAAACAACGCGAACACTTTCACAACTTTGTATCGGAGACACTATACAACACATTCTTCTTTTCCATAATTCTCAAACCTTTTTCACGCTTGTGCCATAATTTGGATGAGTTATCATTATCACAAGTGTTGACGTAGCACTTCGAAACCCTAAGTTTGACGATATACAAGTTCGAATTCCTTTTTCCTTTAGCAACCACCATTGAGCCTTTATTTAACTTCCATTCATTACCCAAAAAAGAATTATCATATCCTTCATTATCTAACTTTCCAATGAATAAAAGATTGAATCAAAGTTCCAGAATGTGTTTCACGCCTTTGAGAACTAAAGTAGTCTGATTTCTAGTTTCGACACAAATATCTCCCATTCCGATGACATTAGTTTTCCCATTATTTCTCATACAAATAACTCCAAAGTCACTTGTCTCATAAGTTGAAAAAACTCATGTCTCAAGGTTGCATGAGTAGAAGCACCAATATCAACTAACTAACCCATCTCATCACATGATAGATTGATATTATCTACACAACAATCATAAATAACAACGAAATCATCAATAATAGCAACATCTTTATTACTGTTACCCCTTTTTGTCGTTGTTGTACTCTTATTCTTATTTTCCCTTTTCAACTTACAAAAATACCTCTTTATTGTCACTTTTCCCCATAATAATGATACTTAATATGAGACAATCTATTAGAGCCTCCTTGTGATTTATCATGTGAAGTCCTGCGATTACTTGAACCCCTAATTTTATGTATCCCCCTTGATTCGGTAACCAACACCTTGGAATGTGAAGTAGAACCTTGATACTTATGCCTCAACTTCTCATTCAACACACTACTTTTAGTCAAGCCTATCGAGATGATATCATTTAGAGCGAAGTTAGACAAGGATGTTATAAAAGTCTCTCAAGAATTAGGCAAAGTACCAAGAAGCCACAAACTGTGAATTTCATCATTAAAAATCAGATTCATCGCCGAAAATTGATTTAGAAGCCCTTGGGAAGTGTTCAAGTGACCGGTCATTGGTAAACCATCATTATACCTCAATGACATAAATTACTTGAACAATAACAACTTATTGTTCCTCGTCTTTCTTGTATATAACTCCTCAAGTTTGGTCCAAAGAGAGCGAGTATGAGTCACCGAGCTCACATGATTCAAAATATTAGCATCCACTCATTGATGAATATAACCACAAACTTATCTAAGCAATAAATTGAAGGACCAAGATGAAGTCCTTTAAGAAAAGATTTGTGCAAAACACGAATCTAACTCAGATGCTTATGAAGACTGTGTTACCTTTATTGATTTAATAGGATGGTCAGAAGATCAAGTCTGAAGGGTGTTCATTCTAGGTATTTTTGTTTAGTTTGTTTGGCCGTTGTATTTAGGCATGTTTTGTTTCCTTATTCTGGATCTATAATGGATTGATAGCCTTAGTTTTTTTTGCCAATAACAATGTCCAGATACCAGCATCATGTTCAACATTTATCCTCATGATTGCTGATGTTTGTCCACTCCTAGTCTGATGCGTGCATGTACTAACATAGTGACCTTTGTGATGAATGGCGTATTTTCCTGAGGAATACCTTTGCCAAATTATAGAAAAAAGAGGGAGTAATGATGTGTAGAGGTAGTGTAATGATAGTGTACTCTGAATAATAACTAATGATGTGTAGAGTTTTGTATGGTGCTAATATATGATGTTGACTCTGGTGTGATTTGTACTAACTGATATGTTTGGTACTAACTATTCTAGTTTGTATATGCACACAAGCTGAAGCATTTGGCTTGTCATCTGACTCTGAACTGTGTGTGCTGATATGGTTGTGTTAGTAGTATATGCTTATTCTGACTTGACTACTGAATGTGTGCATGCATGGCTAACTGAATGTGTGATTGCATGACTGACTGCTATGGAACATTGAATATTGCGTAGTAACCAATTGACTTATAACTATGCTACGAATTTGTGTTGCTGCTACTCTGATTTCTATTGATATTGTTGTTTGCTCTGTGTTCTTGTGTGTCATGGGCTTAATGCTCAACTTATGTTGCACATCTTGTATGTTTTTGAAGAATGTTGTTTTTCCAAAATTCGCTAAATGGGGAGATTATTGTTCCTTTTGAATTGACTGCATTAGGAAAAATAACATGATTTGTTTAAGCTATTTTTGTGAAGAATGACACATGTGGAAACATATGTCCCAACATGTGTGTCACATCTGGCCCTTATCAGCATGCCAATATGGAAGGTGTTCTACGCATTAGCTTTTGATTGTTTTAATCAAATTTATTGCAGATTGTTTAGCAATGTTTTCTGATTTGTTTTACAGCTGTTTGAAGATCAAATCAATTTAAATGGAGATTTGAATTAAAAAAATCATATCTTTTGTTGGAAATTTTTGTGGAACAAATCAAATCCAACAATATCAACTATTATTCTGGACGAAATCAGATCAAATATCTAAGGAGAAAATGCTCAAAATGACATTGCTATTTAAGGAGACTCTCGCCTCATGTTTGAAGTGTACGCGCTAGGATTGATTCCTTGTGCTAGGGTTTTTGTTGACTCTTTTGTTTGTTGTTACTTGTACATCATATTATTGCTTCATTCATATCATAAGACATAGTAGTTTGTTTAGTTAAGTTGTAATTCAAAATTCACCATTGAGTTTATTGATGTAGATCAACTGGGATTAGTGATTGAGAGAAAGTGATATGAGGTTCTCATATTTAGGGGGAGTATTAAATAGAAAGACACATGTAGAATTAAGAAGAGGGACATTGAATAAGGGACTTTTTCATCTAATACACTTTGTACTAATTCTATAGAAGAGTAAATTTCCTTTATTTTGGGTTGAATGCCTGCCAGATGTAGGTGTGATTTGCACTGAACCGTGTTACCAATTCTCTAGAGTTCTTTATTGCTTTATCTTTAATTCCGTATTGCTATCATGTTGTGTGAAACCTGATTTAACAAGTTGTCCCGTACATCTGGTCCAACATCTGTCTTCTGAGGAACATAATTTCAGAGATATATCTAAATTTTGTATTCACATATACTATTGAATCTTAATGTTATCATGTTATTTATTAGGTTGAGATATCGTTAAATAAATCATGTGATTGATATCGTGATGTATTTCAAACATAGATAACATTATTGAGCAATAGGTGATAATGTGGATCGACGACTAGAATGTTTTAAGTAATAGTTAGAATGCATGTAATCATAATAATTTCAACCTAACCCCTATAATTCTCTATCAATGATATTTTCTTATTTTTACTTTATTGTTCTATATTATTGAATAAAACCAATTTTTAATTCAAATTGTTTTTTACTTAAAATAGTAACTATTATATATAATTACATATGAGTTGTATTCTCACAATATTCCACGTGAATCAGATAATTTTACTCACTACCATTTAATTTTTGTTGATACAACCACTACTGTTGTTGTAAACACCGATCAACAACACTAAATTTATTTGATTCATCTTCAGTTTTGTTGTGAATTATGCCTCCATCTGAAGAATCTAGAAGAATTTGAGTTTCACCTCTCAAATCTTGTGTGAAAACATGTTGTCTATACACTTATGTGAATTTAGTAACTGAGTTTCTGAACATATTAAATGAACAATGTAGATTATGTAAATTTAATATTGTCCGTACACACCAAATTAATTAGTTGTGATTCTTAGTGAGAGAGTTGAATCTGTAATCTCATATCATAAATGTTTTTTGTTTAGTTTCTTCAACACATTGTCAAACTTTTCAGTTATTGAGTTTTAACAAAAAGTCATCCCCAATTTCTGCTCATCAAAGTAGTTTAATGTAGATTCAATCACCTTAGATATAAATACATAAATAATTCTGAATTCTAACTCTAATTTCTTGAGGTTATCAGTTGAATTCTACTGCATTGCAATAAAATTTTCTTACATCCAACTAATCTGATTTTTCGAAAATAAGACAATTATATTTATTTTTAGTTACATTACACAAATGTAGTAACTGGTCAATGCAAATAACCGTCAGCTCATAAATAAATGTGGGGACAGGACAGTACTTTCACTTTAAATTAGGCTAAATTCATAATGGATACAAAGTCTCATCTTAACCAAGTTGTCTAATATTGAACTTGAATCTTAGCATAAAAATAATTGACTTGGAGACTCTTTTCCAATATGTTATTTTGTCAATCCTTCACTTAATACAACATAGCGTAGTGGTGCAGAGACATCAGACTATAAGAGACGTCGATTCGAATCCGCGACATCTTGTTCATCTTTAAAAGATTAAATTATAACGACCAGACTACTTATTCATCTTTAAACTACTCGATCAAAATGAAACTACGATCAAACATTTCTAATAACTGAACCATAGATAACCTCAGTTAACAATTCAACCGATTGAACTGTTTCGATTTTTAAAATATTGATACATCAACTATAGTCTAATACATATTATCAACAGATGGTGGTGTTTGCTTCTGCCAAATAGAAGTAGATTGTATGCTACAATGCAACTATCAGTGATGTAACATTCTGTGAGAGAGAGAGAGGTTTCTTGCTATGCATGAGAAGTCCACGTGAAGGAATGAAATTGTTATGGTTGGTTGAAAATCTTTTCTTCAATTCAAATTTCTCCTTATAGTTTTCTGGTGTATGAATATTTTTTAACTTTATCTACACTCCAGTTTGACATTAGACCTAAGTTCTACATTAGGTTGCTCAAATCCCACTCAACTATTCTATACGTCCATGTTCTTAATTATTTCTTTTCAGCTTAAAACTTGTTTTATTCTACATTTTAATCTTAATTAAAGCTACCCTTTAGTCACTCTGAGAAAGGACAAAAAAATCTACATTTATTCCGCAACAAGTTTTCATACAAATATACAAAGCAACTACATTACTTGAGATCCAAGCAATCTTTTATATTTTTTTATTCTTCTCTCTCTCTATCTCTCACAGTGCAACTAACTCTATGTCTCTAATTTTTAATATCAGTCTCTATATTTAGAATGTTTAGGTGTCACACTCTCTTATTCACTCCATTAGTAAGAGGAATTATGAAAGACTAACTACAATATTATAGCTTATAAAAATTATATCAATACTAAAAAAAGTAACATAGAATTTAATTCCTTTCCACCTCTCAACAAGAAATGGCATGAGGGGAACAACCCTTTAGAAGAGACAAGTTTTTTTCTTCTTTTCTTCATCTTATTATTATTTATATTACTACTTTAAATATCCATCTCTTAACTCAAGCTATCTCTCTCTCTCTAGATCTCTCTCTTGGTCTATCTTTTTTGGCTTCTGTTTCATTTCTGTTTTACACAGAAATGGAATAAGAGAGGTAGAGAAGAGAATAACAAAGGAAATGACTCGGTGTAGTTACCCTGAAGAGAATAATCATAGTGTTCTTATGGAGAGACGCAAAGATAGCATAATCAGAACTTGTCCTACTTGTGGTCATCATATCAAATGCCAAGATCAGGTAATTCTTCAGATTTATAACACCTCTAGAAAAAAGTATGTCTGTGTCAGTAATCAACACTAACAATTATGATGACGTTTAACTTTTTTTTTTTTTTTTTAGCGTCGACGTGTTAGTGTTAGTGTCGTGATTCTGGTGTCTGTACTTCATAGATAATAACTCTTTAGTTAAGAATGAATGAAATTATTATATTATGTTTTTTCTTTGGTGATGTTATAAACTGTTAATGATATTAGCTTAATGATTAATGAACAAATAATATAAATATCTTAGGGTGCTGGAATTCATGAGTTACCTGGATTACCTGCTGGAGTGAAGTTTGATCCTACTGATCAGGAGATTCTTGAACATTTGGAAGCGAAAGTGAGGTCTGATATTCAAATGCTTCACCCTTTGATCGATGAATTCATCCCTACTCTTGAAGGAGAGAATGGAATCTGCTGCACTCACCCAGAGAAGTTGCCAGGTCAATTCTTCGTAATCGATTTTTCATTTATTAGTATTCTATTTTTTTTTTTACGAATCAAAACAACAAAAACTGAACTTCAGCAGACCTGATAGCGAGGTCACTTTGCCACTTACAATAACCTGCCGCATATTTAATTTTGTTGTAGGTGTAAGCAAAGATGGCTTGATCAGACATTTCTTTCACAGGCCATCAAAAGCATACACAACAGGAACAAGAAAAAGAAGAAAAGTGCACACAGATTCAGATGGAAGTGAAACAAGGTGGCACAAAACAGGTAAGACGAGACCGGTTTACGTGATTGGCAAATTAAAAGGATATAAGAAAATCCTTGTTCTTTACACTAACTACAGAAAGCAAAGAAAGCCAGAGAAAACAAATTGGGTTATGCATCAGTACCATCTTGGAAACAATGAAGAGGAGAAAGAAGGAGAATTGGTAGTTTCCAAAGTTTTCTACCAAACACAACCAAGACAATGTGGTTCGTTGATGAAAGACTCGTCATCATTTTCCGATCAAAAACTAATCGGCGATCAAGTTGTTAATGAGGTGGTTAATCATAAAAACAGTGGATTTGTTGAGTATTATAATACTTCTTTCATATCTTTTGATCAAGGGGAACAACATAGATCAAACAATGCTCAAGTGATTTCTCATTTTCCTGTCCATGATGGTACTTCTTTCATTCCTTGATGAAAGTGCATGGATCCTTGATTACAATTTGAAGAAATAAGTTAATAACAAAACAGTAGTTAAAAGGGTAAAGAGGGAAAAGTTAAGGCTTCTTCTGAAAATTAGAGGTGAGGGAAAGGATATATAAGTAAAGGAAAAATATATATATATATTTGATTGTAACTTTGTTTACTCTTTTGTTTTACAATTTTTGAAGGGTAGCTTATACTCTCATACTATGTACTATGACACTAAAACATACATATCAAAGGCTTGATGCCTTTATACTTGGTTGTTAAATATTAACCATCAAATTGTACACAAACATGACTTTTACCTTCAGCAAGTCTTGAAATACAATTATGTCTGTGTTTTGTTACTATAAACATGTTTTGACTATGCATGTGTTTATATTAGATGATATTATATGATAATTAAAATTAACCTCATCATCTGCTTTTTACAAGACTTTCACAGAATCATTTTTTCTTGATCATCCTCTATGACCTTCAGCTGTGTTTCTATTTTAGGCAGTTTGTACTGAAAGAGTCGAATATTGTGTCAATACATCTACCTAACTTGCAATCAAGTCAATCTGAGCTTTAAGCTACTAAGTGTGCGTTTGGTGAGGCGTTTGAATTCAAAAAACCTCATCCGAATGTCAATTTTACATGATTTTTCAGAAGCTCCAAATTGAAGATTTAAGGTAGAAGCACGTTTTTTACCATGCCAACGCAAAAGCAAACAGGCACTGAAAGGACTTTGGCAAAGCCATTCATGTATTTACCTATCATTCATGTATTTATCAAATTAAGGTAAGTTCAGTAAACATAGACCAACTATATAGAATAGTTTTCCCCATATATCTAATTGTCTCCCATAATATACAGCATAATCAGAAATATTAATGTGTAAGAAACAATGTACCATCAGCCACAATTAAATGCTAAATTATGTAAATACTAAGTGGGTGGTGCAGGGGATATTTAATCCTCTCAATTATATTATTGTTTTGCTTGTTGGGCCTAACAATTTTGGACATGAAAACCATAACAAGGTTTCTTGAGTTTTCATGGAAACCAAAACCAAGTTAACAGCAAGCATGTGGAAACACATGTCTCTTGAGTTTTCATGGATCTCTTGTTGGCAATCATTCTGATGGTCAACAGACATGAACACCATTCTGTCACACCATTTAGCAACAACCTTTCTCCACAATAAGTTTCTCAAGACCCTAGAAAGAGTAAAACACAAAAAGAATTTGCATTAGAACACTGAATGAAATGGGTCAGTATACTTTTACATGCAAGTTGTATATAAAATACATTCTTTGTTTTCATGGAGCTGCACATTAAACCAATACTACGCTGCAGTGTTGTACATTGGGGAAAATAGTGGATTGTTCAAAATCCACTACACTACCGTGCTATTGCGCAATTATAGCCCTCTTTGATAACACTGACAACACTTTATACTAAACTAAATAGTGTATTGCGGGACAATTACAATTGGTTCAAATTTTGCAAACCTTGTTGCACTATAGTAACATCATTGATTCACTGCTAAACTGCTGGGAAATTCTCTTTACCTCTACTTATTAGAATGAAAACAAGGACGAAACTATACTTCATTATAAGATCCATATGAAAAAAAGAGGTGCGATGCAGGCAGTCAAGAACAAACAAACATTCAAAACAGAGAAAACGAGGTGTTTTCCACTATGCATTATGCAACTAACTACTTAGTTAACAGTGGGGAGAGTAGATGTCTGGTGTGTGTTTCAGCTGAGTCTGGAATAAGTTTGGACTTTAGGGAGAGATTGGACAACCTCAAATTGCCTAGGACCATTTGCTTTTCTGCATTTCCTTCCTCTTGATCTATTACCATCTCAGTACAGTTCTGGGTTCAGTCTTAATATAGCGATTTTTCGTTGTCTCTTATATATTATGGCACCTATAACTAATCAAAGCAAAACCACAATTCACATCTCTGCTAACTACATGGATTTATTATCAAAAGATCAATCAAGCCTAATAATGTATGACCCGTGTTTCTTTGTTTCAAAAGTTATTAGCATGTATATAAGCTAACAAGTTTACCCTAATAATGTAATAAACTAGCTATAACTTTAGCCAAAAGTTTGTACATTAGAAACTAAAACAACACAGCTAGCATCTTTTTTTAAACTGAATTCATATATTTACTCCAAAATAGAAGATGCTATAAATCACTTGATTAATCAAATCATTACCACAAGTGTCGTTAACTAACGGAAATAGCTTAGCCGAATTTGAACAAATCACTGGTTCCACGATACACTACTATCTAGTATAAAATGGTGTCAAATAGCAGCTACAACGACAACGACAACAACAACCATGTCTTATCCCATTAAGTGGGGCTGGCTACATGAATCAACTTTAGCCATTCATAATGTTCTATCAAAAACCGCTCTTCTATCCAAATTGTTAATCTCGAGATTTTTCTTAATAACTTCTCTTATAGTTTTTCTAAATCTTCCTCTAAGTCAAGTTGTTTGACTTCTTTCCGTCTTGTCTATATATGCCCAAACCATCAAAGTCTATTTTCCACCATCTTTTGTATTATAAGTGTTACCCCAACACTCTCTCTAATATTGTCATTTATAATCTTATCATGTCTAGTCTTATAACGCAAGTCTTACCGCTTTCAGTTTGAACGGTATCTTTGTGTGACATAAAACCCCTGAAGTCCTCCTCGATTTCAGCCACTCAACTTAAATTCGATAGTTGGAAGCAAAATTTGAACAAACTGTTATTTTTCCACTATCAACATTGAGAATACTAATCATCACAACATGTTGTTTTTGCATAGAAAATAACACAGAATATTAAAAACACAAATTTGTTGTAAAGCAACATGATTATTAAAACCTTACCATGATCATTGCTTCTTCTTTTTCCTCAACAAATAAACATCAGCTTCCTCATAGGCATACTCAGGATGAAGATGCTCATGAGGAACTTTCTCAAGATCAAAAACCCGACCACACATTTCCCAAAAAAGCACATGAGCCTCAGGTGACCTAATCTGATACCCAAGCAAAACAACACCATCTTCAGCAAGCAACGCTTCCATGGCAGAAACAAACTCTGGAACCGATTCCTCAATATAAACAACATCCGCCGCAACAACAAAATCAAACGGGGGGTTGAGAGCATTAATCTGTGAACCATTATTCCAGTAAAGAACCGAGTATTTGAGATTCTTCTTGAGTACAGGTTTGTTAACCTTAAGATTCTTCTTCAGAGCGGGCATCACGGGAGAGATGTCGGTGAGGATTATGTCTGTTAGGCCCAGTAGAAAGAGGCCCATACCGGCGACGCCGCAGCCGCAGCCGAGTTCGACGGCGCGTTTGTCTGGGAAGTTTAGGAGGTGGGTGTAAGGGTTGTTGTCGGGTGGGGAGTGGATCCAGCGGTCGACGAATTTGACGAGGACGAGGGAGCAAGGCCATACGGAGGTTCCGACGTGCATGGAGCCGTTGTTTTGGTGGAGAGAGAGGGTGTTGTTGGCGACGGGGAGTTCGATTACCGGCGAGTCTGTGAACTTCATGTTGTGATTTCAGAGAGGAATATGAAAAGGCAGGGAAGTTCGATTTTGGGTTGTTGTGTGATCTGGTATTGAGAAAGATGTTTAGTGTCTCCACAAGTTAAATGTGCTTTTATCTCATTATTATTATTTTTAAGTTTTGATTTTTCATTTTAAAAATCTTTACTCTTAAGTTTTGAGATGTTTTGATTCTTGAAAGTTTATAACACAATTTAATTAATATCAAGTAAATTATGAGACAAATGTAATATAGTATGGTTTATTTCTTTTATATGCAAGATCATTAAAACTCATAAAACAAATCTATTTTTTCTCTATTAAAACTTTTTTAAATTATAAAAATATCATAAATATAGAAGAATTCTTCACCGATACCTTTAATGAAATTAACTCCATTTTTGTGGTAGAGATATAATTGTTTTTGCGGGTATTCTAAGAAATACATCTTAGAAGATAAAGACAAAAATAAGAAAGAACAAATCTAAAAAATAGACAACCTCGGAAGATCATCATTTTGACGAATAATATAAGAAAATATTTCAAAAGGAGAGAGTATACTTAAACAAATTAGCATATTAACGAGGTATTTAAGGAATGTGAAATGCAAAAAGAAATTTCAAATTCTACATCAAAGATGAAAATATGAGTCGGTAGAAGAAATAAGAATCAAGTACCGTTTAAATATTAGTAAAAGAAAATATGCAAAACGATCCAAATGCATACATAAAGTCTAAAACTAATTCCAAAGGTCAACAAAGACTTCTGCTTAATAAACAGTCTCAAAGTTAGATGGCTCTAACCGTGGGGAGAAGTATAGTCTTGTGTCCTTTTCAAATGTGTATTTATGTGCTTTTTCTTTCTTCGTTTTTATCTAGTAAATCATCTCCTTTATATATGAATAGTTTCTAACTATTTTGCTCTATTTTCCTTCTCTTGTGATTATTTGTTTTCCCTCTTTTTGATGATTATAAAAGGGGAAATATAATATGTGCTCCATCCTGGAATTAGAAATGAGAAGTTTGAACAGAGGTGACGGCAAAGTCGAAGAGGCAAGCTGTTGTACTCTAAAATTTATCCTCTCATTTCTCAAAGGATCATCATGGATTCTCAGGTTTGCTGCTATCAAGTTTCAAGCCTTGAATTACAATTTTTTAAGAAAATCACTCACAAGGGCAAAATGGTCAAAAGCACACTGAAAAAGTCAAACTTTGACTTTTAAATCAAAAATCAAGTTTCAACAATTATATTTCATCAAGACATGAAACTAGTTCATCAAAATCAGAAGTCATAAATTACTTTGAAAAAAAATCAAATTTCTAAACATTTGAAAAAATTTCTAAGTGTTAAGAGAATGTGATACTTCAGAACTTCTGAGTCAGCCTTCACGCAAGCGCAGTCAGAAGTTGCAAATATGGTTCAGAACATAGTTTTCAATCAGAACATGACTCTTCAGCCTCCACGCAAGTGCAATCAGAAGTTGCAAATATGGTTCAGAATATAGTCTTCAATCAGAACATGAATCTTCAGCCTCCATGCAAGCGCAGTCAGAAGTTGCAAATATGGTTCAGAACATAGTCTTCAATCAGAACATGACTCTTTAGCCTCCACGCAAGTGCAGTCAGAAGTTACAAATATAGTTCAAAACATAGTCTTCAATCAAAACATGAATCTTCAGCGCATGGAGGTTACGTTTCTGATCTTCTGTGATCAGAACATCACCAAATCCCAAAACCTCGTTTAAGTAACCTGCTGCCCTGCTACATCACAATCCTGCAGTCAGCTGCTGACCCAGTCCACACCTGCACTTTCTCAAACCCCATATTTGCATCAAATTGGCATACGAAAACTGTGATTAAAAAGCAACGGAACAGTATACCAAAAAGGTTTGAATCCCATTTATTTTCCCCCCAAAACCACAACAAACCCGTCTATAAATAAGATGCTTCATCACACGTTCAAGGGGCTTACTTTTAGAGAGAGAGAGAATTGTCAAAAGAGAGAAAAGAAAGCTGTGAAACCTTTATAAAAAAATACAGAATTCCCAAACAGAAAACCAAAACCTTTGTTCTCTTCTTGAAGTAAAAGGACTTGGCATTTTCTTTTCCGTTACTC
Source organism: Vicia faba (assembly GCA_948472305.1). Lineage (NCBI taxonomy): Eukaryota > Viridiplantae > Streptophyta > Magnoliopsida > Fabales > Fabaceae > Vicia > Vicia faba. The sequence continues at coordinate 304,618,654 of OX451735.1, read as the reverse complement.
TTGCTGACTCCAAAACATTTGAAGACAGCAATTCAAACTCCAAACGCACACTTTAGGATTCAAGGTAAGTCTTTCTGACTTTGCGCATTTTCATTCAGAACATCATTAAATATGTAAATATCATAGCATTGATGTTGTCCATATCATTGGACAAGTAGAATAAATTGTAGATCAGAACTTCTTGGTTAAAGGTCGACCTAGGATTAGGATTAGAACTTCTATAAACTATTGTGCTTTTATCCTTCTGATTTGTTGTTTGATTAAGAATTGAATAAATTGCTGATGGCTGTTTAATATGAGAAAATAGTTGAAATGTAACACAGAACTTCTGATGCTCACTCACTGTTTTAGCACAGCACAGAACTTCTGAATTCTCCTTACTGTTTTAACATACAAAACTTCTATGATTTTTCTCACTGTTAACACACACTGAACTTCTGATTCTCACATGCTGATAATGCACTGAACTGCTGATATTCACTTACTGGCTTAGCACAATACAGAACTTCTGATGTTTCCACTCACTGTTGTAACACGCACAGAATTTCTAAGACTTTCTCACTGTTCTAACGCTCAGAAGTTCATCACAAAGCAACCCAGAATTTATGTATCTGTCCTCTCATATTTCTTGTAGGAACTCAGAGTGTATCGATCCAGAACTTCTAACTCCCACTGACTTTTCTCTCTGAAACACAGCGCGCTTGGCATCAGAACTTCTGATCTCCTTTGTTTTGCTTTCAGCAACATGCTGATTCTATTTTCTCGTTATTTTCCTTTTTCATCATTTTTAATATTAACATAAAAAGACATAAAAATATTTTCTTTCATTAATTAATTTATTTCTTTTTTTCATTAAGACAAAAACATTTTTCAAACGAGTCCTTTTTCTTTCTTATATTGTACATTTCAGTATGGCTGTAATAGTAACTTAGGATTTAATTTTATTTGCAACCCCCATTCATAAATATGTACCCCCATCCCTCTAATGATTGTAATAGCGTAGAATCTTTACTTTCCGCACTTTTATTGCTTTCATATGTTATTAATAACTAGGGTGTGTATGTCAAGATATGAAATCGTCAAATAGATCACCCTAATCAAGACTAAATGTATGCAATCAAACACACTTGCACACACACACCCTTAGGGTAATCTCACTTGTTGCCTATCGGAAATTAGTCATGTCCCTCGAACATGGGCGTTTTAGAAAAGACCCTCGATAAAAGATCGTAGTCCCTCAACGACCCTCAATGTTTCCTTCGGTAAACGATCTAGTCCCAAAACGACATTGCTAAAATGTATCATAGGTTGCCTTCTATGACTATACAAACGTTCCAACGCCCGCCCCTTCACATCCAACGATGAGGCTTCTTACAAAATCAATGGTAAGATAGCAACATCTAAAGGAGGAGGAAAAGAATATCTAAAACCTTTTGAGTAGGTAGATTCGCTCCTAGTTGCTCGCTTGCTCACAACAAAAACATTTTTATACACCCACACTCTCATTTTGAAAACATTTTCGAAAGACAACACTTTATACGCGTTCTTATAGAGACGAGAACCATTACAAAGGCACTTTTTCAAAATTATTTTCAAAAAAATGCATCTCACAAACACACCTTTGAACTATTTTCCAAACAAACACTTTGTACGCGTTCTTATAGAGACGAGAACCATTACAAAGACGTTTTCAAAATACTTTCAAAAAACCACACCATAAGCACATTCAAACAAAAGCAAGTGATCTAGCGAGTAACTAAGAGCCCACGGGAAATCATGGATGAAAAGGATGCTAATACCTTCCCTTTTCATAATCTACCCCCCGAACTCAAGAAAACATCTCTAAAGGTCTTTCCTGTGCTTTTTCACCTTTCCTTTTGGATAAAAGAAAAGTCGGTGGCGACTATTGCTAAACCGCAACATTTGTGAACACAAACGCAAAACAAAAGTCAATTCTCCCACCGTATCACAGAACTGGCGACTCTGTTGGGGAAAATTCTTAAAGTGGGGTTACCTTAGGGCTAGATCATATTTATTTGCTTACATTGTTTGATTTGTTTGCTTTATATTATGGTTCCTTGTTTGGGTTTGTTTTAAATCCTACACCCGGATTTGGGGACACCTTTTAGGTAAGTAGCAATAAACTGTGAGGGAACTGTGTGGGGTATACCGACACGGTTGAAGCAGTAGCTACATTGATGTGGCACTTTAGTTGGTACCGGTAACCTTTGAGTCAATCAAGGAGAGTACGGGGACGCCACGTGGTGTCGTGAAGCATCAACTGACCTTAGAACCTTTAATTTCACAACTTGGCCAGTAAGACGTAGCGAGGTGGCCGGCCTTGGTGTATTCCCAAGGTCGACAGATACTCGATGCTACACTCATTGAGGTTTGACTCTTGAGCTTTGTTTGGTTGCGATTCAATCGCCTATTGAACGAAGCTGGGAGAAAGATCAGTGATATTGAGATCCCTTAGAACCCGGTTTCTATTTATAGGACAGGTTGAACCAATCCATCTTCAAGAGGGTATGACCTTAAAACTCACGCAGGCCTTAAACCTGAGGAATTGGTGTGGCTTGTTTGTTGTTTGATATACCTGTGATTTTCTAGCATAATCGTGACATCATAAGCATGGCATATCATGACTAACCATTTCAAGGATTTCCTATGGCTCATTTTTTCTTTATTTTGTAGGACATGGCATCCGCCCGTAGGAACACTATACAAATCAACCTTGTGAAAGTGTCTCTCCAAATAAAGGATCTTGCATTAAGGGTTCTTGAAAGTTCTCATTTCGCTAAAAAGCATGGTCAGTTGCTCAATTTGGTCATTGTAAAACCTGATGAAGAATTATTAAAAGTGTTGTTCCAATTCTTCGATCATGTGCACCATTGTTTCACCTTCCCGGATTACCAGCTAGTACCTACTATGGAGGAATTTTCTCAGTTGTTAGGGATACCTATTCTTGACTAGTTACCTTTCAACGGTACTGAAGAACATCCAAAGCCTGAAGATATTGCTAGAGCTCTGTCCTTACAGCGGCCCGACATAGTGACAAATTGGGAGACTAGAGGGAGTGTCCAAGGAATTCCGGTTAAGTTTCTATTCGAGAAGGATTACCATTTTTGGGATACCTTAGATTTACAAGATTTCGAAGAGGTGCTGGCACATCTCGTTTACAGGATGGTACTTTTCCCTAATGCGGATCGACTCGTAGATGTGAGCATTATTAAGGTTTTTCTGTCTCATAATCCAGTGCCTACATTACTCGGGGATATTCTACACTCTCTGCATGCTCGCACTCTAAAGAGAAGGGGGACCCTCCTATGTTGCACTCCTCTTTTGGCTAGGTGGTTTATTTCGCACCTACCCAAGTCTGTTTTGAAGAATGTTCAGGGTTTGAAATGGTCTCGTAGGTTGATGTCCCTTAAGCATTCAGACATTCGTTGGTGTTTGTGGTTCTCAGAAGATATCACCATTATCGACCGCTGTGGTGAATTCCCTAATGTCCCTGTCTTAGGAATTAGAGGAGGAATCACGTACAATCCTTGTTTGGCCTGGCGCCAATTTGGTTATGCAAGGAGAGATGGTCCTCATGATACACTTATTCAAGGAATCTCCTTCAACTATGAGAATGATACTCAGGGTTACCGCAAAAGGTTCATAAAAGCTTGGGGAATGGTGCATAAAATTGACAGCAAGACGCTGGGGCACAAGAATTCCATCCCTTTTGAGCCCTATCTCCGATGGGTACGAGCCCGCGCTCAAAGTCTTATGATGCCTTACCCTGCTGTCCTACCAATAATTATGAAACCAGTTGCTGAGGGAGATACGACTTCCTTCGTTCATCATCCTGACATGCCAACCAATCACGAGGAGTTGCAGAAGTCTTGAGTTCAACTTAAAGAGGAGCGGGACACGTTTGAAGCTCAGTTTTATGCCAGCAAGAAGAAGGTCATGGAGCTCACTAGGCTACTTCATGAAGAAAAGAACATAAACGCCTACATTGCACCGAAGAGGATGCGCTCTTGGGAAACCTAGTTTCTTTTTGCTTTGAGTTTTGTTTTGTTTAAACTGTAAGCCTAAAAGGAATTTTGTAACAATTCAAACTCATTAATACAATTAACGTGTGTTTCTTTTTTGTTTAAGCAAACTTGAGCTTTTAATAATCCTTGAAATCATTGCATACGCATACCATCCATGACATTGCATAAGCAGTTACCATTACAGGTTTCTCATCTCCTTCGCTGTTTATTTCAGCAAGAAATGTCTTATGAACAAAGCATCAAAGATCTTCAGGCACAAAATGCCCAATTTCAACAGATGTTTATAACTCTGGCAAAAGGACAGGAGGATCTGAAAGCCCTCATCCTGAAAGAAAAAGATAAGAAGAAGAAGAAGAAGCGCGTCGGTGCCCTCAATATGGGTAGAAGATTCGGGGGGCCACTAAAGCAATCAGTTGATGTGACCTCCTCATCCAAAGAGGGGGAAAATCAAGAAGGGCAGACAAGGGAAGAGGAGCCCAGTCCTAAAATTTCTGACAATGATACCGACTATAATGACGAGCAGTATCCTCCCACCGAGGATAGGTGCAAGCAGTTAGAGGATCGGTTAAGTGCTATGGAGATCCAGGGAATACCAGGACTGGATTTTGAAGAACTGGGGTTGGTATCCGGGGTAGTCATCCTACACAAATTTAAGGCTCCAGTCTTCAGAAAGTATGATGGGGTGTCTTGCCCAAAGCTCCATCTCTGTTCTTATGTAAGGAAGATCCAGCCCCACACCGCTGATAGAAACTTGTGGTTTCACTTCTTCCAAGACAGCCTATCAGGGACTCAACTTGAATGGTTCTACCAATTGGAGGGAGCTAACGTCCGAAACTGGGAGGATTTGGCTGCTGCTTTTTATAAGCAGTATCAATACAATGCCGACTTGGCCCCCCACTCGTACTCAACTCTAGAGTATGTCCATGGGTGCAGGTGAAGGCTTTAAGGACTATGCACAAAAGTGGAGAGACTTGGCTGGGAGAGTTCAACCCCCTTTATCTGACAGAGAGTTAGTTGACATGTTTCTTGGAACGCTGTCTGGTCTATTCTTCAACCATTTGATTGGTATCTCATCGGTTGGTTTTACTGAGCTGATATTAACTGGAGAGAGGGTAGAAGCTGGGATTCGGAGCGGTAAAATACAGAAGGATACATTGTCAAGTTCAAAAAAGAAACCCTTCACTAGTAAGAAGGAGGCCAGTGCCATTTATAGCCCGAGAGATCAGAGCTGAGCGGGATACCGTCCAACGGTAAGTGCTGTAATAATACCGAGGTTTGTGGCTGCCCCACAATGCAACAATCAACAAAGGATAAAAAGACCACAAAGGCAGTTCACTCGGATTAACATGACATTGACAGAGGTTCTACCCCATCTGCTGAGATCTAACTTGGTAACTTTAAAAGAGGCTCCCAAAAATCCTAATACTTCCTCTCCTTGATACAATCCGAACGCCCGGTGCGCCTATCATTCTGGGAGTCCTGGTCATGACAAAAATGATTGTTGGGCTCTAAGAAATAAAGTACAAGATTTGATTGAAGCCAAGGAGATTGAGTTCGGTGCTCCGGAGAAGCCCAATGTCATAACTGCTCCCATGCCTAAGCATAACCATGGAGTTAACGCCATTGATACTGACCTATTCGTAACCTCAGTGGACGAAGTTTCTACTTCTCTTGTGACTGTTAAGAAGAATTTGTTGTTGGCTGATTTATTTTCGGGTTGTGGTGAAGATTGCCATGTGTGTTCATTTCTACCTTCTGGTTGCCATTTGCTAAGGTCAGGTGTTCAACGTCTGATAGACAACAGAGAAATTAAGTTCGAAAAGACTTTAATCCCAATTGTTCCATGTGAAGATATTGCTATCATAACCATTTCCGCCAGTCCTTCCAAGGCCTCCTCGAGAAGACCTGTTAAGATTACACCCACTACGAGAATCGCACCGTTGATAATCACTGTTCCTGGTCCTGTCCCATATGTCTCCGATAAAGCTGTCCCTTGGCATTATGGCGCCGATGTTTACTATCATGGCATTAAACAAAACTTGAAGACCGAAGAAGCTGATCCTAATGTCAGTAACATTGTCGGGACCAACAAGATTACTAGAAGTGGAAAGGTTTTCTCTCCTGAGATCTCCCCGAAGACTGTCACTAAGCTTGTCGTTATTTCATCTTCTGCTCCCACTAGTACTTCAGGTACTATTCCTATTCTTACTCCAGCTATTACCCCTGCCGATAAGTCATCTGGGACTCGAGGCAAAGAAGCTGTAGGTGAGCCTGCCCGGACGGAGGCGCCAAGAAAAATTGTTATGGAAGCCTCTAAGCAAGAGATAAAGGAAATATTGAAAATAATTAAAAAGAGTGACTACAATGTGGTCGAGTAGTTGGGATAAACCCCCTCAAAGATATCCATGTTATCCCTGTTGTTATGCTCCGAGGCCCATGCGAAGGCTTTGATTGCATTCCTCAAAACTGCACATGTGCCGCAAGAGACTTCGGCTGATCAGTTCAAAGATTGTGTGGCCAGCCTGACTGCTGATAATGGGCTGGGTTTTTCAGATGCAGACTTGACACCAAAGGGAAGAAAGCATAATTATGCTCTGCATGTCTCGATTGAATGCAGGGGCACCACTATGGCTCATGTGTTGATAGATACTGGGTCTTCACTGAATGTTCTGCCGAAGAAAGCGTTGGACCGGTTCGATTGCAAGGGTTTGGCTCTAAAGCCTAGTAACATTGTGGTAAGGGCTTTTGACGGGTCGAAGAGAATGGTGCACGGGGAGGTGGAGATCCCTGTCAAGGTAGGCTCTCAGACTTTCGAGTCCACCTTCTATGTGATGGATATCAGGCCATCATACTCCTGTTTGTTGGGTCGTCCTTGGATCCATGAAGCTGGGGCTGTTACTTCCACACTCCACCAAATGCTGAAGTATCCGGTGAAAGGAAAGATTGTCATAGTGTGGGGTGAAGAAGAGTACATGGTGAGCCACCTCAATTCCTTTCGCTACGTAGAGATGGACGGGGAATTCATAGAGACTCCTTGTCAAAACTTTGAAGAGGTTCCCCAGATTTTGGCATCGACTGAGACCGCTACCAGCACCAAACCTCCTCTGAAGATGGCTTCTCTCAAATACGCTAGAGCAGTAGTTGAAGAAGGCAGGATTACCAATTGGGGACAGCTTCCCGAGTATATTCACAAAATTGACAAGTTTGGCTTGGGCTTTATTTCAGGGGCTCAGAAGGCCGTTCGGCGCGCTCGAGTTGGAGGACCTCCCCTACACATCAGAAATCGAGGGGTCAATGCTATTGAAGACAATGAATAAGACTTTAATATTGACAGCTGAATTTACCCAACTACCAACGGTGGACCGAGTAATTGGACGGCCAGAGATTTTATACCAGTTTCTTTTATTTCGCAGTAATTGTCTTACTTGTTTTCTAAGTTTGTAATGAACAATTTAAAACTTTAAGGCCTTGTGTTTTATCCGAGACACGGTGGTTCTATCTGTGAGGGTTATTATATGTCATCTCATATATCATCAATGAAGCATTGGACGTTCTTTGCATACAAATTTTGCGCTCTCTGTTTTTCTTTTCTGCCTTTACTTTATCAATACAGCTATGCTCTTACACACACTCACGTATCAAACTGCAGATCCACATCCACTCTGGATCCCATTGATAACAATCCTGATATTGCCAGTTATAACTTCGAAAATCTGATCAACCAAGCCGAGGACGAAGGTGAAGATGATTGTGAGGTGCCTGGAGAACTTGCTAGACTGTTACAACAGGAGGAGAGGGCTATACAACCTCATGAAAAGCTAGTTGAGACAAAAAACTTGGGCACAGAGATAGACAGAAAAGAAGTCAAGATCAGCGCGAATTTGGAGACCAAGATCAAATAGCGACTGATACAGATGTTGCACGACTACGTTGAAATCTTCGCCTGGTCATATGAAGACATGCCTGGTTTAGACACTGATATCGTGGTGCACCGTCTGCCGACTAAACAAGATTGTCCTCCGGTTAAACAGAAGGTCCGCTGTATGCACCCTGAAATGTCAGAGAAGATCAAGGCAGAGGTCATGAAGCAGTTCGACGCAGGATTCTTAGATATCACCTCCTATCCACAGTGGGCTGCTAACGTCGTTCCAATACCTAAGAAGGAAGACAAGGTACGGATGTGCATAGATTACAAAGACCTGAACATGGCAAGCCCCAAGGATGACTTCCCGCTTCCCCACATTGATGTGCTGGTTGACAACACCGCGCAACATAAAATCTTCTCCTTCATGGATGGTTTCTCTGGCTACAATCAAATCAAGATGGCTCCTGAAGACATGGAGAAGACAACCTTCATCATGCAGTGGGGCACCTTCTGTTACAAAGTGATGCCTTTCGGGTTGAAGAATGCTGGGGCAACTTATTAGTGTGCCATGGTCGCTTTGTTCCATGATATGATTCATCATGAGATCGAAGTTTATGTGGATGACATGATAGCCAGGTCTCAAACTGAGGAAGAGCACCTTGATCATCTACAAAAGTTGTTCGACAGGTTGAAGATATACAAGCTGAGGTTGAATCCGAACAAATGCACCTTCGGGGTAAGGTCTGGTAAGCTTTTGGGTTTCATTGTCAGCGACAAAGGCATCCAAGTAGATCCTACAAAGGTAAAGGCCATACAAGAAATTCCATCTCCCCGTACAGAGAAGGAAGTTAGAGGTTTCTTGGGACGCTTGAATTATATTGCCAGGTTCATTTCACATTTGACTACTACTTGTGAGCCCATCTTCAAGCTCCTGAAGAAAGATTGAGTGGTAAAGTGAAATGATGAATGCCAGACCGCTTTTGAAAGAATCAAAGAATACCTTCAAGAACCGCCAATTCTAATGCCTCCGGTTGAAGGAAGACCTTTGATATTGTATTTAACAGTGCTAGACAATTCAATGGGGGAGTGTGTTGGGGCATCATGACAAGTCTGGTCGAAAAGAGCATGCAATATACTACCTTAGCAAAAATTTTACCGATTGTGAGACACGATACTCTTGCTCGAGAAAACTTGTTGCGCTTTGGCATGGGCTGCTCGCTGACTAAGACAGTATATGCTGACCCATACTACTTTGTTGATATCTAAGATGGACCCAATCAAATACATCTTCGAGAAGCCCGCTCTCTCCGGAAGGATAGCGAGATGGCAAATGATCTTAACTGAATACGATATATAATATACAACCCAGAAAGCCATCAAAGGGAGTGTATTGGCTGATCATTTGGCTCATCAAGCCGTGGATGACTACCAGTCCATGAATTTTGAGTTCCCGGATGAGAATATTATGCTGGTAACTGACTACGAAGAACCTGGACCGGATGAAGGACCCGAGGAAGGATCCCGATGGTCTATGTATTTTTATGGAGCCTCAAACGCACTGGGTAACAGCATTGGCGCTGTAATCATATCCCCTGAGGGTTGTCACACTCCTTTCACTGCCCGATTATGTTTCAACTGCACTAACAACATGGCAGAGTATGAAGCCTGCATCATGGGTCTCAAAGCCGCTATTGACCTCAGGATCAAGTTCCTAAATGTCTTTGGAGACTCAACCTTGGTGATAAGTCAGATTAAGGGCGAATGGGATACGAAGCATCTGAATCTCATCCCATATAAAGAGCACGTACTGACATTACTCTCACAGTTTGAGGAGGTAACTTTTGAACATTTCCCACAAGAGGAGAATCAGTTAGCAGACGCGCTAGCTACCATGTCTTCTATGTTCAAAATTAGGTGGGATAACAAAGCTCCCCGAATCACCATTGAAAGGTTGGATGAACCGGCACACTGTTGCGAGATTGATACTAAAGAGGTGGCAGACAAACCCTGGTTTCACGAAGTAAAAAGGTATCTCGAGACTCAAGAGTATCCCATAGGGGCATCTGTCAACGATAAAAAGTTTCTGAGAAAGTTCGCTGCAAAATTCTTCCTCAGTAATGGAATCCTCTACAAGCGAAATCATGACTCTACCTTACTGCGTTGTGTAGATAAGAGCGAAGCAGAGAGGATTATGACAGACCTACATGAAGGTACCTTCGGAACCCATTCCAGTGGACATACCATGGCTAAGAAGATCCTACGGGAAGGATACTACTGGTCCACTATGGAAGCCGATTGTTATCAGCACTCTCGAACTTGCCATAAATGCCAAATCTACGCTGATAAGGTGCATGTGCCTCTGGTCCCCTTGAACGTCTTAACAGCTCCGTGGCCCTTTGCAATGTGGGGCATCGACATGATCGAAGAAATCAGGCCCACCGCTTCTAATGGGCATTGCTTCATCCTAGTAGCTATCGATTACTTCACGAAGTGGGTTGAGGTAGCTTCCTTCGCTACAGTAACCAAGAATGTTGTGGCACGATTCATCCGACATAACCTGATCTATTGGTATGGGATGCCAGAGAGAATTATCACCGATAATGGTACGAATCTCAATAACACGATGATCACCAAGCTCTGTAAACAATTCAAGGTACAACATCACAACTCTTATCCCTATCGGCCGAAGATGAATTGCGCTGTTGAAGCAGCTAACAAGAACATCAAAAAGATCATACAGAAAATGAGTCATGTACAAAGACTGGCATGAGATGTTACCATTTGCTCTACATGGATACCGTACCTCAGCACGGGCATCGATAGGGGAAACACCTTACTCTCTGGTATATGGCATAGAGGCAGTCCTACCCATTGAGGTCCAGATACCTTCTCTCAGGATTATGAAGGATGCGGGTTTGTACGAAGACAACTGGATCCGAACCTGACTTGATCAGTTAAATCTAATCGAGGAAAAGAGACTCACTGCTATCTGCCATGGCCAAACGTATCAAAAGCGAATGATCAAGGCTTTTAATAAGAAAGTCAGACATCAAGAATATTAAGTCGGGGATTTAGTGATCAAACGCATCATATTGCTGCAAGGTGATCCCAGAGGCAAGTGGACTCCCACCTACGAAGGGGCATTTGTAGTTAAAAACATTTTCTCAGGTGGAGCCATGATTCTGACCACCATGGACGGTGACAACCTTCCTCACCCTGTCAATGCGGACATAGTGAAAAGATACTACGCCTGATAAAAGACCCGCTAGGTTGACTGGCCTAGGAAAAAATAAGGGCTTCCCGGTGAACCAAAAGGGTTCGGGCAAAAATAACGGATGAAAATGAAAAATTTGTACACCCGGCAAGTCGAAAACCTGAAAAGGCGACTTGGGCAAAAAAGGGTATCCCGGTGGACTGAAAACCCTAAAGGACGGTCCAGGCAAAAGTTAGGGATGAAAAGCGTATCACTATGTCCCATTGGATCACCCTGCAATATGACCTCAATATCAACTATCAAACTCAAACAAAATCAGTCAATTTAATCAGCTTCGGACGAGCAGCAAAGTGAGGAGATGCTCGAAGGCATAAATAGCGGCAATAGCAGATTTGAAACTCAGTGGGATTGTTGCACATAGCTGTTTTCTTTTCGTTGAATACAATGTTGTATAGCTTCCATTTTTACAGCGGCGTTCTCTTACTAGAGCGTCAGCTTCCTTATACAAAAACGCCTGTTACAGACCAACTTCAAAAATTAATACAAGTCATTTTTACAAAACTACTTGTTTTTATTTTTCTGTTTTGTTTTTGCAAGAACGTCCAATGATTTATTATTGACATATACATTTGAATATGATTGTTGTTCACAAATATTTGCACAAAGAAACAAAAGACAATTACTCGTAACTCTCAAAAATAGGGGGCAAAGATAAGAAATGTCAAACCCGACAGTTACCCTGTCCAGCAGGTACCAGGGCAGAGACAGCTTTGGAGCACAGTCATCAATACATGTGACCTTGTAACATCTATATTCCCCACAGAGTAGAGGTAATCAAATCCTTGATATCAGTTCTCTCAGAATGGGAAATAATCTCCCTAGCCAGGGTCGTCCAGAAACCTGACATCTATATCCCCCGACCAAATTTCATAATCACGAAGGGATCATCATAAATTTCTAACTCCCCAAGCAGAGTTTGTTTCTCTGGATACAAGAGCTCAATCCCCGACAGAGCCTATTACTTCAGCTATGGAAATTCACCTTCCAAGTTGTTCCCCACAAAGTTATTCTCAAGCGGAATCTCCCCTTGGCAGAAGTACAGTCACTTCCATTCACCATCCCCAACAGGAGTAGAAGAACCACAGTTCTCTACAACAGTCAGAAATGCTATTTTCTCTAGCAGTAGTCAGGGATTTATTTCCCAAACTCGGATATGTCGTAACTAACATCTCATGCTCATACATCATGACATGCACATACATATCACATACGGCATAATCTCGTTTATTTTGAGAACATCATCTCACAATACATTTCATGCATCACATATAACTAACCCTGTTATCTTTTCAGGAAAGACAATTATCACCAACAATTCCAGCAGTTATACATGTCATATCTGCAGGCAACCAAGGAAAAATCAGTTCCCGATACCAAACGGGTCAACTAATCTACACGATCAAACGAAGTAACCATACTACCCAGGTTCCTTCCCACAAGCCCTACTATCCAGGCTTTCATCTCGAAGTGACCCTACTACCCAGGTTCCTTCCTATAAGCCCTACTATCCAGGCTTTCATTACGAGGTAACCCTACTATCCAGGTTCCTTCCCACAAGCCCCACTATCCAGGCTTTCATTACGAGGTAACCCTACTATCCAGGTTCCTCCCCACAAGCCCTACTATCCAGGCTTTCATCCCGAAGTAACCCTACTATCCAGGTTCCTTCCCACAAGCCCTATTATCCAGGCTTTCATTACAAGGTAACCCTACTATCCAGGTTCCTTCCCACAAGCCCTACTATCCAGGCTTTCATCCCGAAGTAACCCTACTATCCAGGTTCCTTCCCACAAGCCCTACTATCTAGGCTTTCATTACAAAGTAACCCTACTATCCAGATTCCTTCCCACAAGCCCTACTATCCAGGCTTTCATTACGAGGTAACCCTACTATCCAGGTTCCTTCCCACAAGCCCTACTATCCAGGCTTTCATCCTGAAGTAAAAAACACAATTAAAAAACACAATTATTTTTATATAGATATATTTATTTTTAGTCCATGTTAATAACTCTAGAAATAAATCGTTTAATTCATACAAAAAGGGAATAATCCGCTTATAGTGTTTTTGTTTACATGAATTAGTAGAAAAAAATGGATAAAAAATGGATGTCTGTCGATCGATTTTCAAAAGAGTACGAGATGGGGTATTGGAATTCATTAAGTTTGTTGTTGAACACGCCAAAGACCCCAGTCGAATGAAGTGTCCTTGCTTGGTTTGTTGTTATGTGGGCCGGGTTGACGCGGATGGATTGAAATCATATTTACTAATACGTGGAATTGATAGAAGTTATACGTGTTGGATATTTCATGGTGAAAAAAGTAACGAAAATGTTGAACCGGGGGAGAAAAGTAGTACGACTTATGCTTCAGACGACAAGGACACAAATACATATGATTTTGATCGAGTCGAAGAGATTGCAGATGCACTTGAAGAAGATCTTCAGGATTGTCCCAAAATGTTTGAGAGATTGGTAAGCGATGCATAGAAACCATTGTATAATTGTTGCACTAAATTCACAAGACTGTCTGCAGTATTAAAGTTATACAACTTAAAGGCGGGCAATGGATGGTCAGATAAAAGTTTCAGAGTTATTAGCCCTTATGAGAGATATGCTTCCGGAGGATAATGTTCTTCCTAATCGAACCTATGAGGCCAAAAAATGTTGTGCTCTATTGGCATGAGCTATGATAAGATACATGCTTGTCCAAATGATTGCGTTTTGTTTTGAAACGAATATGCATCATTAAATGAGTGCCCTAAATGCGGTTTGTCTCGATATAAGAAAAATTATCTCCAACAAAAGTATTATGGTATTTTCCTATAATTCCGCATTTTAGGCGCATGTTTCATAGTGAAACCGATGCAAGACACCTGACTTGGCATGCAGATGAAAGAATTATTGATGGAAAGTATCGACATCCGGCAGATTCACCATAGTGGTCGAAAATTGATAATGATTATCCTGATTTTGGAGAAGAAGCAAGAAACCTTCGCTTGGCTTTATCTACTGATGGAATGAACCCGCATGGTCTTCAAAGTATCTCACATACCACATGTCTTGTGATTCTTATGATTTATAACCTACCTCCATGGCTATGTATGAAGCATAAGTACATGATGTTATCTATGTTAATTTCTGGGCCTAAACAACCAGGGAATGACATAGACGTATACTTGACACCTTTGATCGAAGATTTAAAGATTTTGTGGGAGAACGGGGTAGAGGTTTATGATGGATATAGGAAGCAAAGTTTCAATTTGAGGGCGATGTTGTTTGGCACAATTAATGATTTTCCAGCATACAGGAGTCTATCTGGGTATAGCATTAAAGGTCAACGTGCATGTCCTATTTGTGAAAATGGAACTGATACGACGCATTTGGAACTTTGTCAGAAGAATGTGTTTCTCGGTCATCATAGATTCTTACATTCTAAACATCACTACCGTGCATGGAGAAAAGCATTCAATGGAGACACCGAACAACATAAAGCTCCACCTGCATTATCAGGTGACCAAATTTTTGAAAAGGTGAAAGATGTGTGTACTCATTTTGGCAAGCCTTTTGCGCATACGGTTGTCAAAGGTGGGTGGAAGAAGAGATCGATTTTTTTTGAATTGCCATATTAGAAGTCTCTGTATGTGAGACATTTTCTCAATGTTATGCATATTGAAAAAAATGTATTTGAAAGTGTTATTGGTACGTTACTCAATATTAAAGAAAAGTCTAAGGATGGCCTTAAAGCAAGGGTGGACATGTTAAAGATGGGAATACGAACGGAACTAGGACACGTGAAGAAAGGAAACTGAACATATCTAGCACCTGCTGCTTTTACTCTATCTAGAAAGGAGAAAAAGACACTGTGTAAGTTTCTAAGTGAAGTTAAAGTTCCAGAAGGATACTATTCAGATATTAGAAGACTTGTGTCTATGAAAGACATCAAGTTAAAGAGTTTAAAGACACATGACTTTCATGTTATAATGGATCATTTTCTACCAATAGGTATACGTTCTATTTTTCCAGATAAAGTAAGGAGCGCGATAACTAAGCTTTGTTTTTTCTTTAGGTCAATTTGTAGTAAGGTGATTGATCTTGAGATCTTACCAACATTGCAAAAAGAAATTGTTATTACTTTGTATGAGCTTGAACTGTATTTTCCTCCCTCATTTTTTGACATAATGGTACATCCAGTTGTTCATCTTGTGAAAGAGACACAATTGTGTGGACCAGCTTATATGAGATGGATGTACCCTGCTGAACGTTATATGAAAGTATTAAAAGGGTACGTGAAAAACCAAAGTCTCCCAGAGGGTTTTATTGTTGATAGATACATTGTTGAAGAAGCGGTTGAGTTTTGTACTTAATATTTGTCCAAAGTTCAATCAATTGGACTCCCCAAAAGTCATATTTTTGAAAAAAAGGAAGGTAAAAGATTAATTAGAAATCAAATTGTGACAGTATCAAAAGATGAACGGGATCAAGTGCATCTGTATGTTCTGCACAATGACAGTGAGGTTGAGCCATATGTTGAAATGCACAAGGATGTACTCCGAGGGTTAAACCAGAATAGAAATGAAAATTGGATAGTACGGGAGTACAATCAAAGTTTTATGCCATGGTTTAAGGATTATATTTTTTCAAAGCTTCATCCAGATCCCGCTTCAATAACAGAAAGGTTGAGATGTTTGACATATGGTCCAAGTTTGCATGTGTTTTCTTATAGCGCATACACAATTAATGGATACACATTTTATACCAAAGAACAAGATGATAAAAGTACTATGCAAAATAGTGGTGTCACCGTGCTTGCTGGAGCAATTCACATTTCAAGTATGAAGGACCTAAACCCCAAATATGCAAATCTGTCATATTTTGGGGTTATCATATTTGGGTGTTTGATTACGAGAAGTTTCAGATTCCTATCTTTGGTTGCAAGTGGGTAAGTAGTAGTGGCATACTGTAACGCCCATAATTTAATTAATTATTTAATTAAATTATTTTTGGAATATTTGTGAAGTTGTATTATAATTAAATTGGATTTATTTTATTAAGTGGAGAAATAATAATATTAGAGATATAATATTATGTGGTGAAATAATATTAAAAGTGTAACATTATTTAATGTGGGCTTATTTTGGGAGAATAGAAGTAATAAGGCGGTGTGATGGTTTTAAGCCCATTAAGGAATAATAGAATAATAGGGTTATTTTGTTATTTGTTGTTGGAATATAAGTAAGAAGCAGTAGAAAGAAATAAGGATTTGGAGGAGGACGTGCAAGCTGCGTGAGAAAGAGGAATAACGACAAGAACGAGAATCCAACCGGAAATTGTAGAGCAAACTTTAATCCAAGGTAAGGGTGGGGTTCTAACTCTATAATTGGGTTCATGATGATTGATATGTGGGGTTAGAGGTGATTGCTGTCTTATTCTTGAATTGAAAATATATGATTGTTGTGTGATGAGAAATCGATGAATTTTTGGATGAACAATGATGCCTTGATGTTGGTAAATTGCTGTGGAATTATGAGGTAATTTATGGGTGGTAAATTGTCACGATTAGAGTAGGTTTAAGGCTTTATGTGAGAATCTGTAAGGTTAGCAGGGAAGAAACGTTAAATATTGTAGTACAGAAAATGCAGAATTTAGTAATTGAAAATAAGCGCTGCTGCATTAGAATAATGAACTGATTAGAGAATATAATTTGTTAGTGTTGTTCTTATTTAGATTGATAACAGGAATTATAACAAAAAGGCGAATAAGAAAGTAACAGTTCGGATGTTAGACTTAGATGGTTAGAAGTTGCGTGGGAGTACTAGAAGATAGAAATTCTGAAGTTAGACGTAAACTGTTAGAAGATGCATGGCATAGTGAAAAGGTAGCAGTTCTGAGGTTAGAGGTTGTATTAGTCAGAAGATGACATTATTCAGAATATGTGGTGGTTAGAAGATGTATCTGGTCAGAAGATGCGGACTAATCAGAGGTTGAGCGGTCAAAAGATGTATCTGGTCAGAAGATGAAATGATCAGAAGTTGTATCTGGTCAGAAGTTATAGTAGTCAGAAGATTGTGTCGCCCAGGGGTTGAGTCATCAGAAGTTGGGTATTTAGAAATAGCGTTGGTTAGAGGTTGCATGGTCAGAAGATGGATTGGTCTTTACGTTGTTTTGTGTAGAACGATGACTGTTAGATGCTAGAAGCTGTTGTTTGAGCCGTAACAGTAGGAAAGTGACAGTCTTGTCTTTAGAGTTACAGAGTAACAACATAGATTCACTGTGGAATTAAAATACTGTTGTGTTATTAATGAGAAGTTATTAATAAATAATGATGTTTAATGATTTATAAATAAATGATGCTGGATGAATTACTTTGTTAAATTGAGATACTTTGAGATGATAAATTGAGATGTTTTGAGATGATTTGAGATGTTGTTAACTTAGGTGTTATCATTACATTCATGGTTGTGTCGCATACATTGCATTTTTAAGATGGAGCTTATGCTCGTTGAGATGGCCTGGATTGGTAAATTTTGAGATGAAGGCTATTCCTTGTTGATGCCTCTATTAATTGGCAAATTTTTTAGATGGGAGTTCAGCTCCAATGGTACCACATGCATTCGCATAGTATTGAGTCGCATTATATGATTTCATAAAAAGTGTATTTTAATGTGGATTAATGAATATTATTGCTGAGATTGTTGTTGATTATGAGATGAGAAGTGGTGATGTTGTCGATCTAATTTAATATATTAATTATCATGCACTTTATTATATTGTTAGATATCTCACCCCTTCTGTTTTAATGTTGCCCTTATGTTGGTAACGTGCAGGTAATCGAGAGTGAAAGTTGTATACCTTCAATAGTCCGAGTCGGTGTCATTGCTCTGATATGTAACACTCGGGGGGATGAACGCTTGCTGATTTTTGATTGTTGATTTTCAGCTGTTGAACCTTAAATTGATTATTATTAAATATGTGATGTTTCGAAGTTGCTGTTTTGAGTTGTTAAAGATGTTATTAAGAATTCCACTGCGTAGATGTTGAATTATTTAATTATAGATGTTATGTTGACTGTTCATCCGATGTCTGAAAAAGTGTTATATATCCATGATGAACGCAATGAATTTGTTAGAAGAATTTGTGACGTCCTGATACATTTGTGTGATTGAAATTTTATAACTCAGATTTATTTTGCATAATTACTTGGGGTAGAATTGGGGTGTTACAAAGTTGGTATCAGAGCAAAAGGTTGGTCTAACCTTGTCGTCGAGTTGTAGTTGTCTAACAATCGAGTATTGTTGTTTGAGTTCTAATCATTGTTTATGTTTGTGATCGGTGGAAATAGAACTGACTGTTTAAAACTGGTTTCGCGAAATGTCGCGGAAGCAAGAGTCGCCACCGTCTTTTATGTTCTCCAACATGGAAAGGACAAAAGCACAACAAAATTCCTTATTTGAGAATGTTTCTCGGTTCGGGAGGTAGATTTATAGAAAGGGAAGGTGTTAGCACCCTTTCTATCCATGGTTATCCATGGGCTCTTAGGTACTTGCTCTTATGTTTTCAAAATGTTTGCTTTTCAAAATGTGAGTGGGTTTGAAAAAGTTTCTTTGAAATATTTCTGAATGACTCTTGTATCAGTCCTCAAGAGTGTTTGAAAAATTTGTTTTGAAAGCTTTTGAAAGTGTAAGGTGTGAAAAGTATTTTGTTTGTTTTTTGAAAAGAGCAAGTACCCATGAGTCATCTACCTACCCTAAGGAATTAAGCTGTGTAGAAGTCCTTAAGGTAGTGCCATCCCACCATTGAGAGGTAGGTAGCACCACCGTTGGAGGTGTTCGGGTCAATTCGATTGTAGGGACAGTGTAGTCACCGAAGCAACAACAGGACACCTTAGAAGCTACCCTTATGTCCTTGATCCTTTTTTTTAATCCGAGGCAACCATTTCGAGGCAACTGTTTCGAGGCAACTGTTTCGAGGCAACTATTTCGAGGCAACTGGATCATGGACATAAGGACCGCTAAAACGTCCTATACTTGATGACCACATTTTGAAGGCAACGAGTGAGGCGTACCCTAGAAGTGGTGTGTGCATTGTGTGTTGTATTCATGTTATGTTTGTCTTTGTTATTAGTGAGCTACGAGTTGTTTTTATTTACATACATTCTTTCATGCAAGTTTAGCAGTTAAGGGGGTGCGGAAAGTAAATTGCGGAAACATAAATCCTACGCTATTACAAGGCGCGGGTCTATACATCGCCAAAAATTACAAAGACCCGTTTTTAGTAAATAAGTACGGAAAATAAATAAAACGGTAAACCTAATTAACTATTACATGTCTTGGAAGCAATTACATAATAATAAACTGTGCGCAAATAAAAATTAAATCAGAATGTTCTAAGGGTGTTGACCCTTTTAAGAAAAGGAATTGATTTTTTTTTTTGTGTTTTTGGAATTAAAATGAAATTAAAACTAACTAATGACTAATTAATTAATTTAATTAAAAGAAAATATTTTTTTTGTTTTTATGTTTTTATGAAATAAAAGAAATGAAATAAAATTAAAAGTTAACAATACCTAATTCTAGATCTATTTTAATTATTTAAGAAAAGGAATTAAAAATTGCCTAATTAAACTATTTTAGTTAATGTTTATTTACAAAAATAATGTGATAATAATAATAATGTTAATTCTATTTTTTTTGATTTTTTTATGAAAATGTGTTAATTGGTTAATTTGTTATTAATAATAAAATAAAAAAGGTTAGAAATTAAATTAGAAAATAAAAAAAATGAAAAGAAAAGAATAAACCAAATGGAGGGGGTATTGGGCCAGGAATGGGGGTGTGTTGTTGAAACTGTGGCCCATTGAACCTTCAGCTCGTTGACTTTTCATGGTGGCCTATGCATGCGCTGACTCCAGAGTATGGTGTCCCTCACTTTTTGTCCTTTGGATCTGCGTTGATGACATCTGGCTGCTTGGATCTGTGAGGCTCATGGTGTCCAACGCTTGGAATGCTGCACAGGAAAGCAATGAAAAAAACAATATGGAAATTATAAGGGGACCTGAGAATCGAACCCAGGTCCCAAAGATTGCAAAGTACACAGCCAACCAACTGAACCAAGCGCACTAGTTGTAAACATAATAGAAACAAAAGAATAAATGGAATAAGCGCCCTATATGCTGAAACACGCACGTGAATTTGAACTGACCACTCATACGCTGCCACGCCTTTCGTCTTCAAGCTTTTCCTGTAACATAAAACATATAGCGGGGGTTTTAAACCCCCACAAAATACAGGCATATTGAAAATAACGATTAGCAATTGGGATAACATAAAAAGGGCGCGACACATCTATTCAATCCGTCTTGAGCTTCTGAGTTTGACCATGCCTGTTTTGAGGTTCAATTTTACAGTATATAAAAAAGCCCAATTTCCAAACTCTGAAAACCTAGAAATCGCTAATGGTAGTTTTCGTTTTAGAGCCTCATTCTCAAATTAAATCACATGGAGAGCTTTGTATTGATCCTGTAAACATAATGCTATCAACAAAAAGTGTTAAAAATGCATGAAATGTGATATGTAAATTTGAGAAAAAATGAAAACCATGTGGGTGGTATGGCGTGATTCCTTGAGGTTTTGGACTTGTTAATGGTTACAAATTGTTCCTGGGGATGCAAGGAACGTATTTGGATCAAAAGGCAGGATTGAATGATGCTGCAAATGGGTTTTCAGTTTGTCACTTTTTCCTTGAAAATTTGAGATTGCTTTTTGCTTTATGGGGCTCTCTAGGTCGTGTATTGTACAAGGAATGCTTGCATATATGTTATGTAATGTGTATCAATCCAAATAATGGACATTAAGCCTTTGCACTTATGTTTGAGATTTTGCCATAACCTCCATTTAAACAACTTGCCATTTTTGTGAAAATTTGAATTTATATGCCCATAATAGGTCTTGCACGAGTTTGGTAAGTACTTCATGGTGCATCAAAGCAATTCAACACAAAATATATCCCTCCATTAATTTTCTTGATTTTTATTTGAATTTTAAAGATTTAAAATGAATTAAATCAAATAAAATTAAATAAAAATGGGAAAATTAATTTTTAATCTTGAAATAAATTGTGGGACACGTGGGAGGCATGGCCAAGCTGAAACAAGTGGAAAAAGTGTGCCCCTTTTGTCAAAAATGAAGTTTCAAGGATAATTGATTTTGGCCATTTCACAAAAATTTCCCAACTTCTCCAATGCATATCTTGCTCACTTTTGAAGCTATGAACATGTTCCTTGACATTTTGGAAAGGTCTTGAAGTCCTCTAACCAATGTCTTTGGTCCCATGTCATTTTGATTTACCAATCTCAAGTTATGGTCTTTGACTTAAAGTGCCTTTTTGTTGACTTTTAAAAATGACCTATAATGTTGAAATTGATAACTTTTTGTGAGAGCATTTCTTGGACTTGGAATGTGAATATGAATTGTAGGAAATGTCTTCCTATTCAAGATGAGAATTGGATGGGATTTTTCTGATGAACCATGAAAAAGTTATGCCTTGGTCAAGTTACAGTTGACTTTTCAACTGTCCCAAAATAGAAACTTTTGTCACCTTGATGATTTTTGAGCCATTCTTGTGAAATCATGGTCAAGACTTGACCAAATGATGATTGTGGCTTCAAAACAAGATGTTGACCAAAATTTTTGACTTTTGACTTCCAAATGACCATTTTGCCCCTGCAGTTGACTGTGAGGCAATTAGAGTTTTTGACTGTGCAACTTGACCTTGTGAGCCTTGAAACTTGACATGTGAATGCTTGACAATGTATATGAGCATATGGGACTTGATTGGACCCTTGAAAACCTCAACTTCCTTGCAAGAACCAAAACCCTAATTTGACTGGCTTTAGGAGAATGGTTGACTGTGTAGCCATTGAGTAGACTTTGAAGCTTTTGCTTGTCATAACTTTGAAGATTATGGGAGAGCAAATTTTGGGGTACAACAGTTGCCCCTGTTCAATCTTCTTAGACCTGAGGATGTAGATTGGCTTGTGTTCCTTTCGTGATCCGAAGGTGGAAGATGATTGAACACTAGAGTGCCTAGAAATTTGCACTCACATAGTAGAGTATCAGCAGTGTGATAGCGGGAATGGGCTTACAGATGCCATTTGGAACTGTTGGTAAGTGGATGGGCTTATTGATGCCATCTAGGTGTCGATCGCGTAAGAGATTCCTTAGCGAGAACTTGCGTACCTGAGAAAGAAAATAATTACCTGGCCTGCTACCGGTGTTGATCTTCAAACTCTTCATGTGGATGTGCCCTGGCTGAATACATGTATCGAATCTCCAATCTCTTCAGACGTGCCCTGGCAGGATACAGGAATCGAGTCTGGAAAATAGTCGTCAACAGATACACCCTGGCAAGATACAAGAATCAGATCTTCAAACTCTTCAGACGTGCCCTGGCAGGATACAGGAATCGAGTCCGGAATTAGTCGTCAACAGATACACCCTGGCAAGATACAGGAATCGGATCTTCAAACTCTTCAGACGTTCCCTGGCAGGATACAGGAATCGAGTCTGGAAAATAGTCGTCAACAGATACACCCTGGCAATATACAGGAATCGGATCTTCAAACTCTTCAGACGTGCCCTGGCAGGATACAAGAATTGAGTCTGGAAAATAGTCGTCAACAGATACACCCTGGCAAGATACAGGAATCGGATCTTCAAACTCTTCAGACGTGCCCTGGCAGGTTATAGGAATCGAGTCTGGAATTAGTCGTCAACAGATACACCCTGGCAAGATACAGGAATCAGATCTTCAAACTCTTCAGACGTGCCCTGGCAGGATACAGGAATCGAGTCTGGAAAATAGTCGTCAACAGATACACCCTGGCAAGATACAGGAATCAGATCTTCAAACTCTTCAGACGTGCCCTGGCAGGATACAGGAATCGAGTCTGGAAAATAGTCGTCAACAGATACACCCTGGTAAGATACAGGAATCGGATCTGGAATCACGACAGTTGATAGTAATTATCTTTATATTGATCTTGGTCCTGAAAAGACAACACGTTAGTTGTATGCAATGTCATGATGAGATGAAATGCGTGATGTTCTCAAAATAAATGAGATTGTATATTCATGATGCGTATGTGCATGCTATAATGTATGAAGATGTGATGTTTATGGATTTTTGTCTAGGAAAATAAATCCTTGACGGGTGTCGGGAAGTCAAATCCTGGGCTGCTGTGGAAGAGTAGAGCTTTTTGTTTCCGCTGGGGATGGTAGTTGCAAGAATAGACCGTTAGGAGAAGATGACTCCGTTGGGGAATAAACTTTGCTGGAGAGATTAATCTGCGGGGAGTTACTCTGTGGGGAGAGAGGTACTTTGTTGAGATGCTGATGATAACTCCGCTGGGGGTACCATTGTTGAGCTCTGTTGGAAGATTTGATGAACTTCGCTGGGGATAGGAAGACTTCGCCGGGGATGATCTTTCCGTGGCAATTGGCTGAGGATAACCCAGTTATATCCTGGTGGGGAAATAACCTTTGAATAAAACCGGGGAGGCGCGTTCGTACTCTACAGGGGTAAGCTTCCAGAATCTACTGGGGATAAGCTTCCTACTGGGGAGATTGATTCAACTCTCCTGGGGAAACTTTTCAGATTGGACTGGGGGATGGCTCCCTTGGTTGTCCGGTATTCCGCCGGGGAACAATCTTGTATTAAGACTGCCGGGGAAGCTTGTTAGGAATGTCTGCATACTCCGCTGGGGAATATTGAGATTTTCTGTGGGTACCCAACTTCCATAAGGCTGACTGTAGGCTAACTCTGCTTGGGGAGAGTGTTGCTGACTTGCTAGGGATACTGTGCCTTTTCAGGGCTGATGGGAGACCAACTCTGCTCGGAGGAGAGTATTGTTGATTCTGGTCTTACCCTGTGGGGAGTGGAGGTATCTTGGTTATGTTCTTCAGCCGAACCTACCTTGGTACCTTGGTGGACAGAGCAACTAGATCGCTTAGACAATTCAATATTTCCCCTGTTTCTGATGTCACCTATAATTAATCCTTTGTTTCGCAGGAAAATATTTATGAGTTAGCAATTAGTGTCAAATGCATATATCACAATTGAACATTGGACGTTCTTCACAAGACAAAACAGAAAAAGGAAAAATAATTGGCAATTTGTCTGAAAAGTGAATTTGTATTGATTTTTGAATTGGCCTGTAAATAGGCGTTTATGTACAAGAGGCTGACATCCTAGTAAGAGAACACCGCCGAACAACAGAGTTTATACAACTTTTGTGAAAGGAAAACAAAACAGCTGTGAAAAAATAATCCCACTGGGTTCCAACTCTGCTATCGCCTTTATGTCTTCAAGCGTCTCATCACTTGGCTGCTTAGTTGAAGATGAAGCTGATTGATTGATGCCGTCTGAACCTGATAGTTGATACCGGATTCTGGATGTGAGGTGATCCAATGAGACATAGTATTACGCTTATCCCTAACTTTTGCCTGGACTGCCCTTTCGGGTTTTCAGTCCACCGGGATACCCATTTTTGCCCAAGCCGCCTTTTCAGGTTTTCGACTTGCCGGGTGTACAAATTTTTTTCATTTCATCCCTTATTTTTGCCCGAACCCTTTTGGTTCGTCGGGAAGCCCTTATTTTTGCCTAGGTATGTCAACCTAGCGGGTCTTTTATCATGCGTAGTATCTTTTTACTATGTCTGCATTGACGGGGTGAGGAAGGTCGTCACCGTCCATGGTGGTTAGAATCACGGCTCCTCCTGAGAAGACATGTTTAACCACAAATGGCCCTTCGTAGGTAGGGGTCCATTTGCCCCTGGGATCACTTTGAGGAAGAATGATGCGTTTGATTACCAGGTCCCCAACTTGATACTCTTGTGGTCTGACTTTCTTGTTAAATGCCCTGATCATCCATTTTTGATACGTTTGACCATGACAAATAGCAATGAGTCTCTTTTCGTCAATTAGGTTTAATTGATCAAGTCGAGTCTGGATCCAGTCATCTTCGCTCATATCTACATCCTTCATTAACCGGAGGGAGGGTATCTGAACTTCGATGGGCAAGACTGCCTCCATGCCATAGACCAAGGAAAAGGGGGTTGCCCCGGTTGACGTCCTTGCCGAGGTACGATACCCATGAAGAGTGTTGTACCCCAAAATTTTCCCTCCCATTTCCTCAACATTTTCTCATCACAAGACCTTTGAAGATCAAGATCCAGTTAGGGTTTCCTCTGCTCAAGACTTCTCCTTGCACTGTGGACTCAAATTAGGGTTTGTGTTTGCCTAAGGATGTTTTGACCTGAAATGCCTAAGATGACTTTCATGCTTCATATTGGACTCCCAAGTTTACCTATACCAAGTTTCAGGTCTTGATTCCAAGTTTTGCCCAGTCAATTGGACAGTTGACCTAGAAATCAGCTGTATTTGGGAAAAAGTCAACTGTGGCCAATTGACAGTCAAACCTCATGAAATTTGATCCACATCAACATTATGAACTCATATGAACCATTTGATCAAGTTTGGATCACAATTCCCCAAGAAATTTGATCAGATCATCAAAAGGGCAAAATGGTCATTTTTAGGGTTTTGACTGCACAAAGGCAATTTTTGACTGTTTGACCTGGCCAATGGCAAACCAAGTTCACATATGGACTCAAGGACCCCATGGAATTATCTTGACATGTTCATCAAGCTCAAAAGATCCCAAATACACAAGATTGACAGTTGAATTTCCCAGTCAATTGATCAATTTTGACTGTATACTGAAAAGTCAAACTTTGACTTTTTGGTCAAAATCAAGAGTCAAGATTCATTTTTCATCAAAACATGCCAAATCATGAAACTTGTTCACCAAGAAATCTCAAAATGCAAATTAGGGTTTGAAAATGGAATTTTTCATAACTTAGAATTTTTCTAAGTTATGAAAAACCCTAATTTTTTCCCAACTTTGCCCCATCTTTTCACCATGATCCATTTGGATTCAAACAAAAGTCAAAACATGAAAGTTGTAGCTTGTTGCATAATCTACAACTTTGATTCACAAAGTTTTCTCATTTGAAGCTTTTATCTCAAGTTATAATTTTTTGAATAAGGGCACTAAACCATCTTTTAACTTAGTGAAATTTGACCTATTTTGACAAGATTTTCTACCCTACTTCAAGGCCACTTTTCATACCCTTCCACTTGGAATTTTGATTTGCATTTCAAAGATGGATTGTAGTACACATTCCAAGCTTTCCAAAATGTCCAAAAACTTCTCAAACAACCTCATGGTTAGGGAGAATCGAATTTCACAATATAGCAAAAAACCACTTTGTTCATGACCAAGTTCCATGTTCATACACTATGCATTTTTGAATTCAGCATGCTTAAGCTACATTGCAGGCCTCTAATCCCATTTTCACTCAATAATTCAATGCATATCCTTTGTGTTCTAGCATTATTTTGCTCATTTGGACAATACACACAAAATCAAGCCTAAACTAGAAAAAGCATATTATCCATTCTTGTAAAGTGTTACTTTATGGCAATTTTGCAAATCTATGAGGTACAATGCAGATCTTTGAGGCAAAAAGGCATGGACATATCCCACTGATCAAGACTCAAATGTGCAGCATAGATTGAGGCATTGTACTGGCCTAGAAACCAAGTTGACATTTGCTTGCTTCACATAGAAGTAACATCCATAACTTATGCCAACTCTGATCTCAGCTTAGGAACAGAAGAGAAAAGTTGTCAAACACATTACACACAACATATCCAAGCTAACACACGAGCTTTTGACCTCCCATACACCCTCCATCTCAGAATCATCCTCAAACTGCACAAACAGGGGTGCCCCTGCAGTTTGAGTGAAAACTCCCAATCCCTTCGAGCATTTTGATCAAGACCTATTCCTCTACCTTCCCTACAACATATGCAAGCTAACCATGGCCTAAAACCTGACCTGTAATCACTCTAACAGTTTCCACCATTTTCATTTTTTCCTTTTGCAGTTGAAGTTCCATAGCTTGATTCAGAAGCTCTCAAGACAAAGTAAGCATTGAAACAGCATCCCTGGACCTCAAGGAAGCTTTTCCAATCATCACATTGCACTGAAAGTTCCTCATTCTCCAGATTGAAGTTCAACTGCACAGGTAAAAGTTTGAATTCGTATCTCTCTTATTAGGCATCTTTAGTCTTAAGTTTGTGAAGAAACAAGGTCCTACTCATAGCCCTGAACATGTACATAGCTTTACTTTTTATTTCTTTTGTCTGAGTAGAGAGAATTTGAGCTCTAAAAATGGTAGAAAAATTAGGTCAGAAAAGAGGGGGAGAGAAATTCTCCCTCATCTTAGAGAGATAGTTCATGTTCTTTATATGGTTAGAACCGTCTCTTCATGCTTAACATCTTTTGTGTTGGAAGTTTGTTCAAAAAATCAAGGAATCAAGAGTTAGAAGAAGCTGAACATGGCGCGCGTTTTTCAAATATTTTGTGCTGGAGGTTGAAGACAGTGTTGCATTGGGCTGGGCTTTTGTGTTCTTTCTTTTCACACCATCTTTTTTGGCTCATACCCCCCTGAGCCCATTTACTCATTCTTTAACATTTTTGACCTTTTCCTTTTTTGCTGACTTTGTTTATTTTTTCTCATGCCATTTAAAAATTAAAAACATTTTTTTCATCATTTTTTGCATTTATTGCATATTTATTTAATTTATTTCTTTGTTTATATATAAATATATATATGTATTATTAGAATAAACAAAAAAAAAATGATATAAATACAACTTTTATTTTTTGTTTACATTTTGAAAATGTTTCACACAAAAAAATACTTTTTATTTATTTTATTAAAATATTAAATAAATATTTTTTTTTTTTGAATAATACATATTTAGGGTTATATATACATATATATATGTGATTATTAATATATTTAAGACAAAATATAAAAATACTTGATTTTTCACTTTTATTAATATTTGATATAAAAATACCTTTTTTCACAATACACTTCATTTTATTTTATTTTTATAAATAATAAGTAAATAGTTGCATTAAATTAGAAAATAATACTTTTTTTCTTTAAAATTAGGGTTTTTACCCTAAGTTCAAAATACTCAAAAAATAATACATTTTTATTTTCTTTTCCCTTTTACATAAACCATACTTTTCTCATACACATAAAAACTTTCTTTTTGCATTTCACATATTTATTTAATTTACATTTAATTATGCATTATTTAAATTGCAAATATTCAATTGATGTAATAATTTAGATTTAATTTCTTGTCAATATCCCCCATTTGAACATTTGTACCCCCCTTCCCATATTTGGTTTTGTAATAGCTTAGTAACTTTAATTTCGCACTTTATTGTTTTCTAATGATAACATGTCAGAATTAGGGTTTGTATGCGAAAAACGATAAAAAATAGTTTGACCTAATACAAGATAAACAAGCATGAAAATGGACACACAAACCACACTTGCACCCCCTAGGGTATTCCACTTGTTGCCTTCAAATAAATGGGCCATGTTGCATGTTAAGCTTCTTTGGGCAAAAACAAACAATTTGAATGATCATAGTCCCTCGACAAAACTTTTCAAAAACAAACAAAAACAAATGATCAAGTCCCTTAGAGAAATTGCTCAAAGACATTTAACGCCGTTGCAATTATGGTCTAAAACGATGACCCGCGCCTGTCCCTTTCACATCCTAACACAAGGTTGCCCACCAAATACAATGGTGGAGCAAACTTGTTAAAAGGGTTAAAGTATAGCAATAATCTTTTGAGAA
This sequence comes from Vicia faba, assembly GCA_948472305.1. Classification (NCBI taxonomy): domain Eukaryota; kingdom Viridiplantae; phylum Streptophyta; class Magnoliopsida; order Fabales; family Fabaceae; genus Vicia; species Vicia faba. The sequence goes on along the minus strand of OX451735.1, from coordinate 304,589,681 downwards.
ATTTAGGAGTAGATAACCTCTTAGTTACTTGAATCAACTTGCAAAACAAAACACTTGCCTAATTTCAAAATCACACCTCACAACACTTTCAAAACAACTTTCAAAAACAAATGAAAACTTTTTCAAAAGACATACATCTTTGTATACATCCCCACATGGATCATTACAAAGGTTGCCACCACATTGGCCTCTTTTCAAAAACATTTTCAAAACCCACACACTCAAGCACCATTTAAAACAATTGAAAACAAAAAGCAAGTGATCTAAGTAAGTAACTAAGAGCCCATGGATAACCATGGATAGAAAGGGTGCTAATACCTTCCCTTTCTATAATCTACTCCCCGAACCCAAGAAAACATCTCAAAAGGTTTTTGCTGTGCTTTTTAACCTTTCCTTAGGATAAAATAAAAAGTCGGTGGCGACTCTTGCTAACCGCAACATTTGCGAATACGAACGCAAACCTCAAGTCAGTTCTCCCACCGTATCACAGAACTGGCGACTCTGCTGGGGAAAACTTTTAAAAGTGGAGTAACCTTAGGGCTTAGATCACTTTTGTTTTCAATTGCTTGCTTTGTTTGCTTTTATATTTGTGGGCTTTGCATCGGAGTTCATAGATCCTAACCCGGATCTGGGAAATACCCTTTTTAGGTAGCATAATCTGTGAGGGACCTGTCCGGCGTAGACCGACATGGGTGAAGCAGTGGCTACGTTGGTGTGGCATCTTAGTCTGTACCTATATCCCTTGTGTTGTAACGGGGAGAATATAGGTCTTCTAAGGAGTCATTAAACACCAACCAACCTTAGAACCCTAAATTGACCAACTTGGCTATTAGGACAGTAGCAGTATGCTACACTCATTGAGGCTAAACTCTCGAGATGGTTCTGGCCGCGAGAAAAGATTGCGATGCTGGAGTTATGACCGATTGAGGGTAGCCAATGATTTGAGATCCTCTAGAACCCGGTTACTTTTGATAGGACAGGTTTTAACCAACAAAACCAAAAGAGGGTAATACCTGAAACTCATGCTGGCCTGAAACCTAAGGGTATCTTGTGTGACTTGTGTGCCTTATCTGTCTATGTGAATATTTGTGGTGTGTTTCATCATAGCATCATTCCATCATACCATTGCATGCATCCTGTGTAAAAGGCTAACCCATTTCAAAGACAAAAAGGTTTCACCTTTGCTCTGTTTTGCAGGACATTATGATGCCCGTGCGTAGAAATACTGTCCGGCTCAACTTTGTTCAACCACCAGTTTTACTCAAGGATCTGGTTGAAAGGATTCCAAACACTACCTCCTTCATCAACAGACATGGTTCCCTCCTTGGCTTGATCACTGCAAAATGGGACCAACAATTGATAAGTGTTCTGACCCAGTTTTATGACCCTCTGCATCACTGTTTCACCTTTCAAGACTTCCAGCTGGTTCCTACCCTGGAAGAATTTTCTTATTTGCTTGGGATTCCTGTCTTGGAACAAACTCCTTTCACTGGTTTGGAAAAGACTCCTAGGCCTGAAGAGATTGCTGCAATTCTCCCCTTGACCAAAGAAGAGGTGTTGTCCAACTGGGAAACTAGAAATGGGGTCAAGGGCTTTTTGGTCAAATTTCTGGTTGGCAAGGCTAATGATTTCTGGAATGACTTGGACTTCAAGGCATATGAGGATATTCTGGCTCTTTTGATCTATGGTCTGGTATTGTTTCCCAACCCTGACACCTTTATCAGTATCCATGTCATAAGAATCTTCATGTCTCGGAATCCGGTACCCACTCTCTTGGGTGACATTCTACAACAACTCTATGCTCGTACTGCTCGAAAACGGGGGACTCCGTGGTGTTGTGCTCCTTTGCTAGTAAGGTGGTTTATTTCGCACCTTCCTAAGTCCGTGCTGAAGAATGAAGAAGGAAAAGGTTGGGCTTGGAGGTTAATGTCTCTCACAGATAAGGATATCACTTGGACTCTCAGAGGTTTGGATGAGGTAGCTGTTATCGACCATTGCGGAGAATACCCTAATGTCCCATTGATTGGTATCCAAGGAGGAATCTCTTACAATCCGTGTTTAGCTCTCCGTCAGTTTGGAAGAGCCAGAGGAGATGGGCCTCATGAAATGCTGGTTCCTCACTTCCATTTTGAGTTTCAGGCAGACAGTGACAAACTACGCCAGGGATTCATTAGAGCTTGGGACAGAATTCACAAAGCTGACCCACATGAGTTAGGACCAAAGACTTCTCTGCCATTGAAGCCCTATTGCAAATGGGTCCTCATCCGTGCTCAGGAGTTAGGTATGCCCTACAAAGCTGTTAGACCTCTCATTCTTGAGTCTCCTGTTGAAGATGGGATGCCTCCAACTGTCCTCCCTCCTCAGATACCTACTGATTTTGACACCATGAAGAGATCTTGGGCACAGCTAAAGGAAGAACGGGATTTCTATCGGGAGAAGTTCAACGAGCAGGAAAGGAAGATCCAAAGGCTGACTAAGTAATTGGAGGAAGAACGGGTCCTGAACAACTACATCAGCACTGAAAAGAGGAGGCCATGGGAGCATTGAGGAGCTTTGGATGTTTCCTTTTATAGTTTATTTCCTTTCCAGTATTTTTTTTCATTCCTGTAATGCCTAAGGGCAAATTGTTGAACAATTGAAAACTTTAATCTAATAAAGTGTGTTTCCCTTTTTGTCTACAAAGTTGAATCTTGTTTGTCTTTGAAAACATAAAACATACGCATTCCATTACACCATATGCATAGCAGGTACCCTATTTCACAGGTTGCTTAATCTCCTTCGCTGTTTATTTTGCACAGTCATCATGAATCCAGAGTCCTCCAGTGAGCAAGCAATCAAGGCCCTTCAGGCCCAAAGTGCACAGTTTCAAGAGATGGTCCTAAGCCTAGCCCAAGGTCAGCAAGAGTTGAAGACTCTACTCCTGAAGAAGAAGAAGAAAAAGAGGACTGCATTGTTCAACACCGGACGCAGATTTAGGAACACACTCCACAATGAAGCTGATCCAACCACTTCTTCTGCTGAGAAAAATAGTCCCTAAGGGGGAGGAGCTCCTAGTCCCGCAGTCTCCGACAACGAGACAGACTATAACGATGAACAATACCCACCTGCTGCTGACAGATACAAACAATTGGAGGACCGCTTGAGCACTATGGAAATTCAGAACGTGCCGGGACTAGATTTCGGAGATTTGGGATTATCTTCCGGAGTAGTAATTCCACACAAGTTTAAGGCGCCTGCCTTCGCCAAGTATGATGGGGTCTCCTGCCCAAAGCTGCATCTGAGGTCGTACGTAAGGAAAATCCAACCTTACACGGCGGATAAGAACCTCTGGATTCACTTCTTCCAAGATAGCCTCTCGGGGTCACAACTTGAATGGTTCTACCAATTGGACGGAGCTAGCATCCGGCACTGGGAAGATTTGGCAACTGCATTCTACAGACAATACCAATACAATTCTGATCTCGCTCCTACGCGTACCCAACTTCAGGGTATGTCTCTAGGGACGGGTGAAGGGTTCAAAGAGTACGCTCAAAAATGGAGAGATTTGGCTGGCAGGGTGCAGCCTCCATTAACTGATCGAGAGCTGGTTGATATGTTCCTTGGGACGTTGTCTGGTCCGTTTTTCAATCATTTGGTTGGTAACTCCTCCGCTGGATTTACAGATTTGATATTAACAGGAGAAAGAATTGAAGCTGGCATCAGGTCAGGCAAGATACAGAAGGCTGCCTCTACAAGTGCTGAGAAGAGGCCATTTAAGAAAGAAGCAAGCGCCGTCTATGGCCCTAGAAGACAAGTCAAGCCCGAAAGTCGCCAAGCCGTCAATGCTTTGGTCATCTCCAAACCTGTTGCTGCTCCTCAGCAATACAATCAACAAAGAAGTGAAAGGCCCAAGAGGCAGTATACCCGACTGAGTATGACATTATCTCAAATTTTACCCCAACTATTATCCACCAACCTAGTGACCCTCAAAGAAGCTCCTAAGGTCGTCAACACTGCGTCTCCTAAATACAACCCAAATGCCCGGTGTGCTTATCATTCTGATAGTCCCGGGCACACTACTGATGATTGCTGGGCCTTGAGAAACAAAGTGCAAGATCTGATCGACGCAAAGGAAATTCAGTTTGAAGCGCCAGAAAGACCAAATGTTGTAACGGCTCCTATGCCCCAGCATAGGGTAAATGCCGTTGAGGAAGAAATGTATGCTGTTTCGATAGATGAAGTTGTTACCCCTCTGAAGACTGTTAAGAAGAACCTACTGCGGACCGGTTTATTTCCGGGTTGCGGCGAAGGTTGCCCATTCTGTGCTATTTCCCCATCTGATTGTCCCTTGCTAAGGTTAGGCATCCAAGGCCTAATGGATAGCAAGGAGATTCTATTCAAAAAGACTGCTGTTCAATTGGTTCCGATGAAAGAAGTTTCTGTGATTACCATCTTCAAAAATCCAATCAAGGCTCCCCCGAAGAAGCCTATTCAAATCATGACAATTGCGCCTGTGATCATTACTGTTCCAGGGCCCCTCTCCTACGTGTCTGATAAAGCTGTCCCCTGGCATTATGGGGCAGACGTGTATGTAAATGGAATCAAGCAAGAATTCGACGCTAGTGCCAGTATCTGCGATATCACTGGTCCAGCTAAAGTCACCCGCAGTGGCAGGCTCTTCTCGCCTGACATTGCGCCGCCCGCTATTCGAAAACCCCTCCTCATAAAACCTGCAAGTTTACCTAGTCCTATTGCTGATCAAATTGTGTCCCCTGCTGCCGAGTCATCAAATGCTCGGGGCAAAGGGATTGAAGAAGAGCCTGCCCGGATGGAGGCACCAATACCCGTAAATGCTGAGGCCTCCCGACAAGAAATGGAGGAGATTCTGAAAATAATAAAGAAAAGTGATTTTAATGTTGTCGAACAGTTGGGGCATACACCCTCCAAGATCTCTCTGCTCTCCTTATTGCTATGCTCCGAGGCTCATGCTAAAGCCTTGATCTCATTTCTCAAGACGGCCCATGTGCCGCAAGAGACGTCTGCAGTCCAGTTCACTGACTGCATAGCGAATTTGACGGCGGACAACGGCTTGGGTTTTTCAGATGCTGATCTGACCGCAAAAGGGAGAGACCACAATGATGCCCTGCATGTCTCTATTGAATGCAGGGGCACTACTCTGGCACATGTATTGGTGGACACTGGTTCTTCCTTGAATGTTCTTCCGAAAAAGGCTTTAGATCGTCTGGATTATGAAGGCCTGGAGTTGAAACCCAGCAATATCATCGTCAGGGCCTTTGACGGTTCCAAAAGGATGGTTCATGGAGAGGTTAACATCCCTATCCGTGTGGGCTCTCAAGTGTTTGACTCTACCTTTTACGTGATGGATATACGTCCGTCGTATTCTTGTCTGTTGGGTCGACCTTGGATCCATAAAGCTGGGGCCGTGACCTCCACCTTGCACCAGAAGTTGAAGTATCCCGTCAGGGGGAAGATCGTCACTGTACAAGGAGAAGAGGAGTATATGGTGAGCCATTTGAATTCCTTCAGGTACATCGAGATGGACGGAGAGTTCATTGAAACCCCCTTCCAGCATTTCGAGGAGGTGCATCCAATTTCAGCAGCTGCAGAGACAATGGCCGAAGAGAATGATTCCTTGAAGATGGCTTCCCTAAGGGATGCCCGGGCTGTGGTTCAGAAAGGCAATTGTGCACACTGGGGTCAGCTTCCTGACTTCACTCAGAAGAACGACAAGTTTGGGCTAGGCTTTACTGCAGAGGCTCAGAAGGCGGTGCGCAAAGAGAAGATCGGAAAGGCTCCGGTGTTTATTTCCAGCTCAAGGGTGAATGCTATTGAGGAGGATGTGGAGGAAGCTGAGTTTGACAGTTGGATCTACCCGACTACCAGCAACGGACCAAGCAACTGGACGGCAAAGGATTTTACCCCTATCACATTTGTCACGCAGTAATTGATTTCTTTTGATTTCCAATTTGTAACAAACAATATGTTAAAACTCTGTTGGCTCGGTGTCCTACCCGGGGCATCGTAGCTCCATTTGTGAGGGCTTTTTGTATGACATTTTCATATATCATCAATCAAAACATTGGACGTTTGTTGCATTTCAAATCTTTTTGCTCTTTTCCTTTCTGTGTTATATATATTGCAAAACAGCTGTATTTACACACACTCACTTATACAGGTTTCAATCCACTCTGGACCTCACTGGTAACAGCTCTGCTACCGCCAGTTATGACTTCGAAAATCCGATCAACTTGGCCGAAGACGAAGGTGAAGATGATTGCGAAGTGCCTGGTGAACTCGCAAGACTGCTACTACAGGAAGAGAGGGCTATTCAACCACATGAAGAGCCTGTGGAGACAATTAACTTGGGTACTGAGACAGATAGGAAAGAGGTCAAGATTAGTGCCAATCTAGAGCTCAGCGTGAAGCAACGATTGATCCAGATGCTACAGGACTACATGGAGATCTTTGCTTGGTCCTATGAAGATATGCCTGGTTTGGATGCCGACATTGTAGTTCACCATTTGCCAACCAAGGAAGATTGCCCTCCGGTAAAACAGAAAGTTCGACGGATGCGTCCAGAGATGTCTGAAAAGATCAAGGCCGAGGTTATGAAGCAGTTTGATGCCGGGTTCCTTGCAGTGACTTCTTACCCTCAGTGGGTTGCCAATGTAGTGCCAGTGCCGAAGAAGGACGGGAAAGTCAGAATGTGTGTCGACTATAGGGATCTGAACAGGGCCAGCCCCAAGGATGACTTCCCCCTACCTCACATAGATGTCCTTGTTGACAATACAGCTCAACACAAGGTGTTCTCCTTCATGGATGGTTTTTCAGGGTATAATCAGATCAAGATGGCTCCAGAGGATATGGAGAAGACTACCTTCGTGACTCAGTGGGGTACCTTCTGTTATAAGGTCATGCCATTCGGATTGAAGAATGCTGGGGCAACCTATCAACGTGCCATGGTTGCTTTATTTCATGATATGATCCATCATGAAATTGAGGTATACGTAGATGACATGATTGCAAGGTCTCAAACTGAGGAGGAGCACCTTGACCATCTGAAGAAGTTGTTTGATCGACTCAAGTTATACAAGCTGAGGTTGAATCCCAACAAATGCACCTTTGGGGTAAGATCCGGAAAATTGTTAGGTTTCATCGTAAGTGATAAAGGTATTCAGGTGGATCCTGCCAAGGTAAAAGCCATACAAGAGATGCCGACTCCAAAAACAGAGAAAGAAGTCAGAGGTTTCCTAGGACGACTGAATTACATTGCCCGATTCATCTCACATCTGACTGCTACTTGTGAGCCAATCTTCAAATTACTGAAGAAAGATCAAGTAGTACGCTGGAATGATGAATGTCAGGCCGCCTTTGAAAGGATAAAGGAATACCTCCAAGAGCCACCCATTCTTATGCCACCGGTGGAAGGAAGACCTCTGATACTTTACTTGACAGTGCTCGATAATTCAATGGGGTGTGTGCTGGGGCAGCATGACGAGTCTGGCCGAAAAGAGCACGCTATTTATTACTTGAGCAAAAAGTTTACCGACTGTGAGTCTCGTTACTCATTGCTTGAGAAAACTTGTTGCGCTCTTGTATGGGCTGCTCGCCGGCTGAGACAGTATATGCTGACTCACACTACCTTATTGATTTCAAAGATGGATCCCATCAAGTACATATTTGAAAAGCCCGCTCTGTCTGGGAGAATAGCGAGATGGCAAATGATCTTAACAGAATATGATATCCAGTATACAACTCAGAAAGCAATTAAGGGAAGTGTACTGGCAGATCATTTGGCACACCAACCTGTGGACGATTACCAATCATTGAACTTTGATTTTCCGGACGAAGACATCATGGTGGTAACTGACTGTGAAGTACCTGGACCGGATGAAGGACCTGAGGAAGGATCCCGATGGTCTATGCATTTTGACGGAGCCTCCAATGCTTTGGGTAACGGCGTCGGCGCTGTAATCATATCTCCCAAGGGGACTCATACTCCACTCACCGCCCGATTATGTTTCAGCTGCACCAACAACATGGCAGAATATGAGGCATGTATCATGGGTTTACAAGCTGCAATCGATTTGAGGATCAAGTTTCTAAGTGTCTTCGGAGATTCCGCTCTCGTGATCAATCAGATCAAAGGCGAGTGGGATACGAAACACCCGAATCTCATTCCTTACAAGGAGTATGTGTCGACCTTGCTCCCTCACTTTGAAGAGATAACTTTTGAGCATTTCCCCAGAGAGGAGAATCAGCTAGCGGACGCACTAGCCACGATGTCTTCAATGTTCAAAGTTAAATGGGACAATGAGGCTCCCCGAATCATAATCTGGAAGTTGGATGAACCGGCATACTGCTGCGAGCTCGAGGCTGAAAAGGTGACTGAAAAACCCTGGTATCATGAGGTGAAGAGGTACTTGGAAGCTCAGGAATACCCTGAAGGTGCGTCTGTCAATGATAAGAAGTTCATGAGGAGGTTTGCTGCAAAATTCTTCCTCAGCAACGGCATTCTCTACAAGCGGAATCATGATTCAACTCTGCTGCGTTGTGTGGATAAGGCTGAAGCTGAGAAAATCATGATGGAACTGCATGAAGGTACATTTGGAACCCATTCCAGTGGACACACCATGGCTAAGAAAATCCTTCGGGCAGGATATTTCTGGTCCACAATGGAAGCCGATTGTTACCAGCACTCCCGAACTTGTCATAAATGCCAGATCTATGCTGACAAGGTGCATATCCCTCCGGTTCCTTTGAATGTCCTGACGGCACCTTGGCCTTTCGCAATGTGGGGCATCGATATGATCGGTGAGATCCGACCAACGGCATCCAATGGGCATCGTTTCATCTTGGTGGCGATCGATTACTTCACGAAATGGGTTGAGGCAGCTTCCTATGCCACAGTAACCAAGAGCGTCGTGGCGCGTTTCATCTGGCATAATCTGATCTGTCGGTACGGAGTCCCGGAAAGAATCATTACGGACAACGGTACCAATCTCAATAACAAAATGATCACTGAACTCTGTGAACAATTCAAGATACAGCACCACAATTCTTCTCCCTACCGGCCGAAGATGAATGGGGCTGTAGAGGCAGCCAATAAAAATATCAAGAAAATTGTGCAGAAGATGACAGTGACCTATAAAGATTGGCACGAGATGTTACCGTTCGCTCTTCATGGGTACCGCACCTCAGCAAGGACATCAACCGGGGCAACTCCTTTCTCCTTGGTCTATGGCATGGAGGCAGTCTTGCCGATCGAAATCCAGATACCCTCTCTCCGGATAATGAAGGATGCAGACTTGAATGAAGATGATTGGATCTAGACTCGACTTGATCAATTAAATCTGATTGACGAAAAGAGGCTCACTGCTATCTGTCATGGTCAGACGTATCAAAAACGGATGATCAGGGCATTTAACAAGAAAGTCAGACCGCAAGAGTATCAAGTTGGGGACCTGGTAATCAAACGCATCATCCTTCCTCAAAGTGATCCCCGGGGCAAATGGACCCCTACTTACGAAGGGCCATTTGTGGTTAAGCGTGTGTTCTCAGGAGGAGCCATGATCCTAACCACCATGGACGGTGACGACCTTCCTCACCCCGCCAATGCAGACATAGTGAAAAAATACTACGCATAAATAAAAGACCCGCTAGGTTGACATACCTAGGCAAAAATAAGGGCTTCCCGGCGAACCAAAAGGGTTCGGGCAAAAATAAGGGATGAAATGAATAAAAATCTGTACACCCGGCAAGTCGAAAACCTGAAAGGGCGGCTTGGGCAAAAATGGGTATCCCGGTGGACTGAAAACCCGAAAGGGCGGTCCAGGCAAAAGTTAGGGATAAAAGCGTAACACTATGTCTCATTGGATCACTTCGCATCCGGAATTCGGCATCAACTATCTGGCCCCAAATTTCGGCATTGACCAATCAGCTTCATCTTCAGATTAGGCAGTAAGGCGATGAGACGTTCGAAAACATAAAGGCGATAGCAGAGTTGGAACCCAGTGGGATTGTTCACATAGCTGTTTTGTTTTCTTTTTCAAAATGTAAACTCTATACTATTTGGCGATGTCCTCTTACTAGGATGTCAGTCTCTTGTACAAAAAACGCCTATTCACAGGCAAAAGTTTAAATCAATACAAATTCACTTGTTCATACAAATTACCATTGTTTTCCCCTTTTTCTGTTTTGTCTTGCGAAGAACGTCCAATGTTCATTTTTTGATATATGCATTTGACATTGAATTGCTGATTCATAAATATTCGCATATGAAACAAGAGATTAATTACCGGTGACATCAAAGACAGGGGCAATGTGGGGTTGTTTATTGCAGTCTGGTTGTTTTGTCCGCCAAGGCACCAAGGTAGGTTCAACTGAAAAATGTGGCCAAATCATCTTAACTCCCCGCAGAGTAAAACAAGGTTCAGCAATACTTTCCCCAGGCAGAGTTGGTCCCCCGTCGATCCTAAAAAGGCACAACATTCCCCGGCAGGTCTTAAAAGCTCATCCCCAGTAGATTCTGCAAGCTCATCCCCTGCAAAGTACGGACGTCTCGCCCGAGTTTTATTTAAGAGTTATTTCCTCACAAGGACTTATAACTGGGTTATCCTCAGCTAAAAGCCACGGAAGACCGCTCTCGGCAAAGTCCCTTCAAATCCCCGGCGAAGTCTATCTTTGGTATTCCCAAGCAGAGTTTATCTTTAGAGTTCCCCAGCGGAGTTTATCACCATCATCCTCAGCGGAATCCATCATTAAAGTCCTCAGCAGGCCTCTCATCAAAACTTCGGCCAAGTATCTCTTCCACAGAGCAGCTTCCCGGCCGTTCGTCAAGGATTTATTTTCCTAAGATGAAATTACACTCATAAACATTTCACATTTTCATACATCTTGCTTACATACATGGTGAAACACATACGACATCTCATGTTGAACATCATAACATCATGCATATCATACATCATGACATTGCATACAACTTACGTCTTTGCCTTTTCAGGAAAAAGACAATCTCAAAAGCGACTACCTTCAACTGTCACGATTCCAGATTCGATACCTGTATCTAGCCAGGGCACGTCTGCAGAGTTCAGAGATTCGATTCCTGTATCCAGCCAGGGCACATCTATCAACTACAACAGCTCCAGATTCGATTCCTGTATCTAGCCAGGGCATATCTGTTGACCACATTTCCAGACTCGATTCCTGTATCTAGCCAGGGCACGTCTGCAGAGTTCAAAGATTCGACTCCTGTATCCAGCCAGGGCATATCTATTGACGACTATTTCCAGATTCGACTCCTGTATCCAGCCAGGGCACATCTGTGAGCAACCGATTGTAGATTCGATACCTGTATCTAGCCAGGGCATATCTGCATAAGGAGACTGAAGATCAAACACCTGTAACAAGCCAGGAAAACATCCGTCTTTCTCAAATACGCAAATTCTCGCTAAGGAATCTCTTATGCGATCGACACTTCCAGATGGCATCTATAAGCCCATCTCCCTATCCACCATCTCTCCAAATGGCATCTATAAGCCCATTCCCGGCTCCACGTTGTTAAGACTCCAGCATGCGAGTGCAAATTTCCGGGCACTCTAGTGTCCAATCTCCTTTTACCCTCGAGTCACGAAAGGCAAACTTGCCAATCTAACTCTTCAGGTCCAAGAAGATTGAACAGGGGCAACTGTTGTACCCCAAAATTTGCCCTCCCATTTCCTCAACATTTTCTCATCACAAGACCTTTGAAGATCAAGATCCAGTTAGGGTTTCCTCTGCTCAAGACTTCTCCTTGCACTGTGGACTCAAATTAGGGTTTGTGTTTGCCTAAGGATGTTTTGACCTGAAATGCCTAAGATGACTTTCATGCTTCATATTGGACTCCCAAGTTTACCTATACCAAGTTTCAGGTCTTGATTCCAAGTTTTGCCCAGTCAATTGGACAGTTGACCTAGAAATCAGCTGTATTTGGGAAAAAGTCAACTGTGGCCAATTGACAGTCAAACCTCATGAAATTTGATCCACATCAACATTATGAACTCATATGAACCATTTGATCAAGTTTGGATCACAATTCCCCAAGAAATTTGATCAGATCATCAAAAGGGCAAAATGGTCATTTTTAGGGTTTTGACTGCACAAAGGCAATTTTTGACTGTTTGACCTGGCCAATGGCAAACCAAGTTCACATATGGACTCAAGGACCCCATGGAATTATCTTGACATGTTCATCAAGCTCAAAAGATCCCAAATACACAAGATTGACAGTTGAATTTCCCAGTCAATTGATCAATTTTGACTGTATACTGAAAAGTCAAACTTTGACTTTTTGGTCAAAATCAAGAGTCAAGATTCATTTTTCATCAAAACATGCCAAATCATGAAACTTGTTCACCAAGAAATCTCAAAATGCAAATTAGGGTTTGAAAATGGAATTTTTCATAACTTAGAATTTTTCTAAGTTATGAAAAACCCTAATTTTTTCCCAACTTTGCCCCATCTTTTCACCATGATCCATTTGGATTCAAACAAAAGTCAAAACATGAAAGTTGTAGCTTGTTGCATAATCTACAACTTTGATTCACAAAGTTTTCTCATTTGAAGCTTGTATCTCAAGTTATAATTTTTTGAATAAGGGCACTAAACCATCTTTTAACTTAGTGAAATTTGACCTATTTTGACAAGATTTTCTACCCTACTTCAAGGCCACTTTTCATACCCTTCCACTTGGAATTTTGATTTGCATTTCAAAGATGGATTGTAGTACACATTCCAAGCTTTCCAAAATGTCCAAAAACTTCTCAAACAACCTCATGGTTAGGGAGAATCGAATTTCACAATATAGCAAAAAACCACTTTGTTCATGACCAAGTTCCATGTTCATACACTATGCATTTTTGAATTCAGCATGCTTAAGCTACATTGCAGGCCTCTAATCCCATTTTCACTCAATAATTCAATGCATATCCTTTGTGTTCTAGCATTATTTTGCTCATTTGGACAATACACACAAAATCAAGCCTAAACTAGAAAAAGCATATTATCCATTCTTGTAAAGTGTTACTTTATGGCAATTTTGCAAATCTATGAGGTACAATGCAGATCTTTGAGGCAAAAAGGCATGGACATATCCCACTGATCAAGAATCAAATGTGCAGCATAGATTGAGGCATTGTACTGGCCTAGAAACCAAGTTGACATTTGCTTGCTTCACATAGAAGTAACATCCATAACTTATGCCAACTCTGATCTCAGCTTAGGAACAGAAGAGAAAAGTTGTCAAACACATTACACACAACATATCCAAGCTAACACACGAGCTTTTGACCTCCCATACACCCTCCATCTCAGAATCATCCTCAAACTGCACAAACAGGGGTGCCCCTGCAGTTTGAGTGAAAACTCCCAATCCCTTCGAGCATTTTGATCAAGACCTATTCCTCTACCTTCCCTACAACATATGCAAGCTAACCATGGCCTAAAACCTGACCTGTAATCACTCTAACAGTTTCCACCATTTTCATTTTTTCCTTTTGCAGTTGAAGTTCCATAGCTTGATTCAGAAGCTCTCAAGACAAAGTAAGCATTGAAACAGCATCCCTGGACCTCAAGGAAGCTTTTCCAATCATCACATTGCACTGAAAGTTCCTCATTCTCCAGATTGAAGTTCAACTGCACAGGTAAAAGTTTGAATTCGTATCTCTCTTATTAGGCATCTTTAGTCTTAAGTTTGTGAAGAAACAAGGTCCTACTCATAGCCCTGAACATGTACATAGCTTTACTTTTTATTTCTTTTGTCTGAGTAGAGAGAATTTGAGCTCTGAAAATGGTAGAAAAATTAGGTCAGAAAAGAGGGGGAGAGAAATTCTCCCTCATCTTAGAGAGATAGTTCATGTTCTTTATATGGTTAGAACCGTCTCTTCATGCTTAACATCTTTTGTGTTGGAAGTTTGTTCAAAAAATCAAGGAATCAAGAGTTAGAAGAAGCTGAACATGGCGCGCGTTTTTCAAATATTTTGTGCTGGAGGTTGAAGACAGTGTTGCATTGGGCTGGGCTTTTGTGTTCTTTCTTTTCACACCATCTTTTTTGGCTCATACCCCCCTGAGCCCATTTACTCATTCTTTAACATTTTTGACCTTTTCCTTTTTTGCTGACTTTGTTTATTTTTTCTCATGCCATTTAAAAATTAAAAACATTTTTTTCATCATTTTTTGCATTTATTGCATATTTATTTAATTTATTTCTTTGTTTATATATAAATATATATATGTATTATTAGAATAAACAAAAAAAAATGATATAAATACAACTTTTATTTTTTGTTTACATTTTGAAAATGTTTCACACAAAAAAATACTTTTTATTTATTTTATTAAAATATTAAATAAATATTTTTTTTTTTGAATAATACATATTTAGGGTTATATATACATATATATATATGTGATTATTAATATATTTAAGACAAAATATAAAAATACTTGATTTTTCACTTTTATTAATATTTGATATAAAAATACCTTTTTTCACAATACACTTCATTTTATTTTATTTTTATAAATAATAAGTAAATAGTTGCATTAAATTAGAAAATAATACTTTTTTTCTTTAAAATTAGGGTTTTTACCCTAAGTTCAAAATACTCAAAAAATAATACATTTTTATTTTCTTTTCCCTTTTACATAAACCATACTTTTCTCATACACATAAAAACTTTCTTTTTGCATTTCACATATTTATTTAATTTACATTTAATTATGCATTATTTAAATTGCAAATATTCAATTGATGTAATAATTTAGATTTAATTTCTTGTCAATATCCCCCATTTGAACATTTGTACCCCCCTTCCCATATTTGGTTTTGTAATAGCTTAGTAACTTTAATTTCGCACTTTATTGTTTTCTAATGATAACATGTCAGAATTAGGGTTTGTATGCGAAAAACGATAAAAAATAGTTTGACCTAATACAAGATAAACAAGCATGAAAATGGACACACAAACCACACTTGCACCCCCTAGGGTATTCCACTTGTTGCCTTCAAATAAATGGGCCATGTTGCATGTTAAGCTTCTTTGGGCAAAAACAAACAATTTGAATGATCATAGTCCCTCGACAAAACTTTTCAAAAACAAACAAAAACAAATGATCAAGTCCCTTAGAGAAATTGCTCAAAGACATTTAACGCCGTTGCAATTATGGTCTAAAACGATGACCCGCGCCTGTCCCTTTCACATCCTAACACAAGGTTGCCCACCAAATACAATGGTGGAGCAAACTTGTTAAAAGGGTTAAAGTATAGCAATAATCTTTTGAGAAATTTAGGAGTAGATAACCTCTTAGTTACTTGAATCAACTTGCAAAACAAAACACTTGCCTAATTTCAAAATCACACCTCACAACACTTTCAAAACAACTTTCAAAAACAAATGAAAACTTTTTCAAAAGACATACATCTTTGTATACATCCCCACATGGATCATTACAAAGGTTGCCACCACATTGGCCTCTTTTCAAAAACATTTTCAAAACCCACACACTCAAGCACCATTTAAAACAATTGAAAACAAAAAGCAAGTGATCTAAGTAAGTAACTAAGAGCCCATGGATAACCATGGATAGAAAGGGTGCTAATACCTTCCCTTTCTATAATCTACTCCCCGAACCCAAGAAAACATCTCAAAAGGTTTTTGCTGTGCTTTTTAACCTTTCCTTAGGATAAAATAAAAAGTCGGTGGCGACTCTTGCTAACCGCAACATTTGCGAATACGAACGCAAACCTCAAGTCAGTTCTCCCACCGTATCACAAAGAGCAAATGGTAACATCTCGTGCCAATCTTTGTAGGTCACCGTCATCTTCTGCATAATCTTCTTGATATTCTTATTTGCTGCTTCTATAACCCCATTCATCTTCGACCGATAAGGAGAAGAGTTGTGGTGCTGTATCTTGAATTACTCGCAGAGCTCAGTGATCATCTTGTTGTTAAGATTGGTACCATTGTCCGTAATGATCCTTTCCGGGACGCCGTATCGACAGATCAGGTTATGCCGAATGAACCGTGCCACGACGTTCTTGGTTACCGTAGCGTAGGAAGCTGCTTCAACCCACTTCGTGAAGTAATCAATCACCACCAGGATGAAGCGATGCCCGTTAGATGCCGTAGGTCTGATCTCGCCGATCTTATCAATGCCCCATATTGCAAAAGGCCAAGGTGTTGTCAGGATATTCAGAGGTACTGGAGGAACGTGCACCTTATCAGCATAGATCTGGCACTTATGACATGTCTGAGAATGTTGCTAACAGTCGGCTTCCATTGTGGACCAGAAATATCCTGCCCGAAGGATTTTCTTCGCCATGGTATATCCACTAGAATGTGTTCCGAAGGTACCTTCATGCAGCTCTGCCATGATCTTTTCTGCTTCAGTCTTATCTACACAACGCAGTAAGGTTGAATCATGGTTTCGCTTGTACAAAATGTCGTTGCTGAGGAAGAAATTTGCAGCGAACCTTCTCAGAAACTTTTTATCATTGACAGATACACCCTCGGGATATTCTTGAGCTTCCAGATACCTCTTCTCCTCATGATACCAGGGTTTTTCAGTTACTACCTCAGCCTCAAGATCACAACAATATGCAGGTTCGTCCAGTTTCCAGATAATGATCCGGGGAGCCTCGTTATCCCTTTTGACTTTGAACATAGAAGACATCGTAGCCAACGCGTCCGCCAGCTGATTCTCCTCTCTTGGGAAGTGTTCAAAAGTTATCTCTATGAAATGGGGGATCAATGTCAACACACACTCTTTGTAAGGAATGAGGTTTAGGTGTTTCGTATCCCACTCGCCTTTGATCTGATTGATCACGAGAGAGGAATATCCGAAGACACTCAGAAACTTGATCCTTAAGTCAATCGCAGCTTGAAGACCCATGATGCATGCCTCATACTCCGCCATGTTGTTGGTGCAGTTGAAACATAGCCGGGCGGTGAGTGGAGTATGAGTGCCTTAAGGGGATATGATCACAGTGCCGATACCGTTATCCAAAGCGTTTGAGGCTCTGTCAAAGTGCATAGACCATCGGGATCCTTCCTCAGGTCCTTCATCCGGTCCAGGTGCTTCACAATCAGTTACTACCATGATATCCTCGTCTGGAAACTCAAAGTTCATGGACTGGTAGTCATCCACTGCCTGGTGTGCCAAATGGTCTGCCACTACACTTCCCTTGATTGCTTTCTGATTCGTGTACTGGATGTCGTATTCTGTCAAGATCATTTGCCATCTTGCTATTCTTCCGGACAATGCAGGCTTTTCGAATATGTACTTCATTGGATCCATTTTTGAAATCAACAGAGTAGTGTGAGTCAACATATACTGTCTCAGCCGGCGAGCAGCCCATACCAAAGCGCAGCAAGTTTTCTCAAGCAGTGAGTATCGGGTCTCACAGTCGGTAAACTTTTTGCTAAGGTAATAAATGACGTGCTCTTTTCGGCCAGAGTCGTCATGCTGCCCCAGCACACACCCCATTGAGCTGTCAAGTACCGTCAAGTATAGTATTAGAGGTCTCCCTTCAACCGGTGGCATAAGAATGGGTGGTTCTTGGAGATACTCCTTGATTCTGTCAAAAGCGGCCTGACATTCATCGTTCCAACGTACTACTTGATCTTTCTTCAGCAGCTTGAAGATTGGTTCACAGGTAGCAGTTAGGTGCGAGATGAATCGGGTAATGTAGTTCAGCCGTCCTAGAAAGCCTCTGACTTCTTTCTCTGTCTTGGGAGCTGGCATCTCTTGTATGGCTTTAACCTTGGCAGGGTCCACTTGAATACCTTTGTCGCTTACGACGAAGCCTAACAGTTTTCCAGATCTTACCCCAAAGGTGCACTTGTTCGGGTTCAACCTCAGCTTGTACAACTTCAGACGGTCAAACAGCTTCTGCAGATGGTCAAGGTGTTCCTTCTCGGTTTGGGACCTTGCAATCATATCATCGACATATACTTCTATCTCATGATGGATCATGTCATGAAATAGAGCAACCATGGCACGTTGGTAGGTTGCCCCAACATTTTTCAGTCCAAAAGGCATGACCTTGTAGCAAAAGGTGCCCCACTGAGTAACAAAGGTAGTCTTCTCCATGTCTTCAGGAGCCATCTTGATCTGATTATAACCTGAAAAACCATCCATGAAGGAGAACACCTTGTGCTGAGCAGTATTGTCAACCAGAACGTCGATGTGAGGTAGAGGGAAATCATCCTTGGGGCTTGCCCTATTCAAATCCCTGTAATCAACACACATTCTGACCTTACCATCTTTCTTTGGCATCGGAACCATGTTGGCAACCCATTTAGGGTAAGAAGTCACTGCAAGAAAACCGGCGTCAAATTGTTTCATAACCTCAACTTTGATCTTCTCGGACATCTCTGGACGCATACGGCGGACCTTTTGTTTAACCGGAGGGCATTCTTCCTTGGTAGGCAAGTGATGGACCACAATGTCGGTATCCAACCCAGGCATGTCTTCGTAAGACCAGGCAAAGATTTCCACGTAATCATGCAACATCTGAATCAACCGTTGTTTTACACTGAGCTCCAGGTTGGCACCAATCTTAACTTCCTTCCTGTCTTTCTCAGTACCCAGATTTACCGTTTCCACTGGCTCTTCATGTGGCTGAATGGCCCTCTCTTCTTGGAGTAACAGTCTTGCAAGCTCGCCAGGCACTTCGCAATCATCTTCACCTTCGTCTTCGGCTAAGTTGATCGGATTTTCGAGTCATAACTGGCAGTGGTAGAGTCGTTACCAGTGAGATCCAGAGTGGATTGGAACCTGTATGAGTGAGTGTGTGTAAATATAGCTGTTTTGCAATATATAAAGAAAGAAAGGGAGCGCAAGATTTGAAATGTGAAAAGCGTCCAATGCTTTTATTCATGATATATGGGAGTGACACACAAAAGCCCTCACAAATAAAACCACGGTGCCACGGGTAAGACACCGGGCCATAAAGTTTAGAATTATTGTTTATTACAAATCCAAAACAAAGAAGTTCATTACTGGGTGACAAAAGTAATAGGTGTAAAGTCTCTTGCAGTCCAGTTGCTAGGTCCACCATTGGTCGTTGGGTAGATCCAGCTGTCAAATTCAGATTCGTCCGCTTCGTCCTCAATAGCATTCACTCCCGGGTTGGTGATGAATACGGGAGGTCTCCCAATCCTCGCCTTACGCACAACCTTCTGAGCTTCTACGGTGAAACCCAGCCCAAACTTGTCAGTCTTAGGAGTAAAATCAGGGAGCTTGCCCCAGTTTGCGCATTCACCTTTTTCAATCACAGCTCGGGCGTCCTTTAAGGAGGCCATCTTCAAAGGAGAACCCTCTTCAGTCACTATTTCTGCTGCTGCCAATGTTTGTGGCACCTCTTCAAAATGTTGAAAGGGGGTCTCAATGAACTCCCCGTCCATTTCCACGTACCTGAAGGAGTTGAGGTGGCTGACCATGTATTCCTCTTCCCCTTGCACTGTTACGATCTTCCCCCTGACCGGATACTTGAGCTTCTGATGCAATGTGGAGGTCACAGCTCCAGCCTTGTAGATCCACGGACGACCCAACAAACAAGAATAGGATGGACGAATATCCATCACATAGAATTTTGAATCAAAGACTTGTGAACCAACCCTGATTGGGATGTCAACCGAACCATGTACCATCCTTTTGGACCCGTCAAAGGCCCGGACAACAATGTTACTTGGTTTGAGCTCTAAACCCTCACAGTCCAGCCTGTCTAGAGCCTTCTTGGGTAGCACGTTTAGTTAAGAACCAGTGTCAACCAGCACATGAGCAAGAGTAGCGCCCATGCATTCAATGGAGACATGCAGGGCATCATTATGGTTCTTCCCCTTGGCCGTCAGATCAGCGTCAGAGAAACCCAGACCATTATCAGTAGTTAAGTTGGCCACACAATCGGTGAATTGGTCAGCAGACGTTTCCTGTGGTACGTGGGCCGTCTTCAGGAAAGCAATCAGGGCCTTGGCATGGGCCTCTGAACACAGCAACAGTGATAACATGGAGATTTTGGAGGGGGTGTGCCCCAGTTGTTCAACGAAGTTGAAATCACTCTTCTTTATAATTTTGAGGATCTCTTCCATCTCTTGCTTGGAAGCCTCAACAATGGTCTTTGGTGCCTCCGTCCGGGCAGGCACATCAGCAGCAATCCCCTTGCCCCGAGCGTCAGATGACTTGGCAGCAGGGGTAGAAACTTGATCAGGGGGGGAAACAGGCACACTGGCAGGTGTGATGACAAGAGGCCTCTGAATGGCTGGAGGTTCAATGTTTGGGGAGAACAGTCTTCCACTACGAGTGACCTTAGCAGGCCCGGTGATGTTGGTGACACCGGTATCAGTATTGAACTCTTGTTTCACTCCCAGAACATAAACATCTGCCCCATAGTGCCACGGGACAGCTTTATCAGACTTGTAGGGGATGGGCCCCGGAGCAGTAATGGTTATAGGAGCAATCTTGTGAACAGACAAAATTTGGACAGGCTTCTTTGAAGGAGCCTTGGAAGGGTTGTTGAAAATGGTAACAATTGAAACTTCTTCAACCGGGGTAGCAGGAACAGTAGTCTTCTTGAACAAGATCTCTTTACTATCCATCAGGTTTTAGACGCCTGACTTCAGTAAAGGACAACCAGCAGGGGAATTAGCACACAGATGACAACCTTTACTACATCCCGGAAATAAACCGGCTAGCAACAGGTTCCTCTTGACGGTCAGCAGCGGAGTAGCAACATCATCCACAGAAGCTACATACAGATCCTCCTCAACAGCGTTCACTCCATGCTTGGGCATGGGAGCGGTCACAACATTTGGCCTTTCTGGCGCCTCGAACTGTATTTCTTTGGCATCAATATGGTCCTGAACCTTATTCCTTAGGGCCCAACAATCATCAGTAGAATGTCCCGGGCTATCAGAGTGATAAGCGCAACGGGCGTTGGGGTTGTACTTCGGAGATGCTGTGTTCACCATCTTCGGAGCCTCCTTGACAGTTACCAGGCTAGTTGACAGCAGTTGTGGCAGGATCTGAGAGAGAGTCATGCTGAGCCGAGTATACTGCCTTTTGGGCCTCTAAGCTCTGGGCTGGTTGTATTGCTGAGGAGTGACAGTAGGCTTTGAGATTACCACCGCATTGACAGCTTGGAGGCGTTCTGGTTTGTTTTGTCTCCTTGGACCATACACAGCACTAGCCTCCTTCTTGAAGGGCTTCTTTTCAGCATTTGAGGAGGCACCCTTCTGTATCTTCCCTGATTTTATACCAGCTTCGATCCTCTCACCAGTCAGGATCAAGTCAGTAAACCCACCAGAGGAATTACCAATGAGATGGTTGAAGAATGGACCAGATAGGGTCCCCAAGAACATGTCCACTAGCTCACGATCCGTCAATGGTGGCTGCACCCTGCCAGCCAGATCTCTCCATTTTTGTGCGTACTCCTTAAAACCTTCACCCGATCCTAGCGACATACCCTGGAGTTGGGTACGCGTGGGAGCGAGGTCGGAATTATATTGATACTGCTTGTAAAAAGCAGTGGCCAAATCCTTCCAGTTACGAATGTTGGTCCCATCCAGCTGATAGAACCATTCGAGATGAGTCCCTGAAAGACTCTCCTGGAAGAAGTGGATCCATAAGTTCTTGTCTGCTGTGTAAGGCTGGATCTTCCTTACATAATAACGGAGGTGCATCTTAGGGCAGGAAGCCCCGTCATACTTCACAAAGGCAGGCGCCTTGAACTTGTGCGGGATCACCACCCCAGAGGATAACCCCAAGTCTCCGAAATCCAACCCAGGCACACGCTGAATCTCCATAGCATTTAACCTGTCCTCCAGCTGTTTGTACCGGTCCTCAGCAGGAGAGTACTGTTCATCATTGAAGTCTGTCTCAGTGTCAGAAACCACAGGACTAGGGACCTCTCTCCCTTGGTGACTGCCTTCCCCCACAGATGGAGTAGTCCTCTCAGCTTCATTTTGCAGCGTATTCCCGAGTCTGCGCCCAGTGTTGAATAGCACAATCCTCTTCTTCTTCTTCTTCTTCTTCAGGAGCAAAGCCTTCAGCTCTTGTTGTCCCTGGGCCAAGTTCATGACCATCTCCTGAAATTGGGCATTCTGGGCCTGGAGGGCCTTGATAGCTTGCTCGGTAGTGAGTTCAGGATTCATGATGCTTGAGTGCTGAAATAAACAGCGAAGAAGATTAAGCAATCTATAGAAAAAAAGGGGTACCTGTTATGCACATGATGCATGATATGCTATTTATGCAATGTATTCAAGGGTTCGAAAGTTCAAATTCGTTGTAGCCAAAAAAGAACACACTTTTTATTAGGAAATGAATTATTCAGTACATCAAGGCCTCATGGGCAAAACATTACAAACTAATTAATCCCAAAAGACACTGTGCATCCTCTTTGGAGCAATGTAAGTGTTGAGAGTCTTTTCCTCGTGCAGTAGACGCGTGAGCTCCAAGACCTTCTTCTCACTGGCATGTAGATTGGCTTCAAGAGAATTCCGTTCTTCCTTGAGTTGGATCCAGCTTTTCTGCATTTCTTCCCAGGATGTAGGCATGTCAGGATGCTGAATAGTGTAGGGCACCTCTCCTTCCAACACTGGCTCTTTGATCACGGGGAGAACATGAGGATATGGCATCACCAGCTTCTGGGAGCAGGCTCGTACCCACTTGAGATAAGGCTCCAGTGGGATAAAGTTCTTGTGCCCCAGTGTCTTGCTATCTACCCTGTTGGGCATCCTCCAAGCTCTGATAAATCTCTGGCGAAGTCCTTGTGCATCGTTATCGAAGTCAAAAACTATGTCAGGAATCAACATGTCATGAGGGCCATCCCTCCGAGCATATCCAAACTGTCTCAAAGCCAAGCATGGGTTGTAAGTAATACCTCCTCTGATTCCAAGTAAAGGAACATTAGGAAACTCCCCACAACGATCAATGATAGTGACGTCTTCTCTGGACCAAGAACACCAATGTATATCAGCATGCATAAGAGTCATTAATTGTTGTGACCATCTCAAACCCTGCTCATTCTTCAAAACTGATTGTGGAAGGTGCGAAATAAACCACCTTCCCAGGAGAGGAGTGCAGCACATAAGAACACCTCTTTTTCTCATGGTTCGAGTGTAACATGAGTGAAGGATGTCCCCAAGCAACGTAGGTATAGGATTTCTGGACATGAAGATCTTGACAGCACTGATATCTATAAGCTGATCTGGCTTAGGGAACAGAACCAACCCATAGACAAGGAGGGCTACAACTTCTTCAAAGGCCTGTAAGTCAAGGGAATTCCAACACTCTTGGGCCTTCTCAAACAGAAACTTTGCCAAGAACCCTTTGATACCACTTCTGGTTTCCCAATGTCCCTTGATGTCAGATGGTTGTAGGCATAATGCTTTAGCAACCTCTTCAAGTTTTGGTTCCCTTTCCGTACCGTTGTAGGGTAGTTGACTGAGAATAGGGATCTTCAGAAGCTGGGAGAACTCTTCCAATGTAGGCACCAGTTGATAATCCAGGAAAGTAAAGCAGTGGTGCAGAGGGTCAAAGAATTGGAACATCACTTTCACCATGTCCTCTTCAATGTTGGTATTGACCAAGCTGATGAGTCTACCATGCCTTTCACTGAATAAAGAGTTCTCGGGAATCCTGGATGTAAGTTCCTTAAGCTGAGGAGGGACCCTTACGAGGTTGATCTGAATTGTCTTTCTGCGGATAGTTTCCATGTCCTACAAAACAAGAACAAAGATGAAGATTCGAACCCCTGAAATGGTTAGTGGATGCATGTGATGCTGTATGATGTTATGATGCTATGATAAAACACACCACAAGTATTCACAAAAGCAAACATGATAAGGCACACAAGTCACACCACAACCCTTAGAGTTTAGGTCAGCATGAAGTTTGGGGTACTACCCTCTTGAAGTTGGTGGGCTCAAACCTGTCCTATCAAAGTAACTGGGTTCTAAGGAGCTCAATATCATTGGATTGTTTTCTGTGTTCATAGTTTCGATTTAGCCACTGAACTGGCGATCAAAATATCCCAAGAAAACAACCCTCAATGAGTGTAGTATCGAGTATCAACCAACTTCGGACTGCACCAAAGTCAGTTATCTCACTACCCCTAAAGAGGCCAGGATGGTTCAATTAAGGTTCCTAAGGTCAGTTGATGCTTCACGACACCACGCGGCGGCCCCGTACTCTCCTTGACTTGACTCAAGGGTTACCGGTACTCACCAAAGTGCCACATCAACGTAGCAGACTGCTTCAACCGTGTCGGTATACCCCGCACAGTTCCCTCACAGTCTTGTTGCTACTTTCTAAGAAGGTATCCCCCGGATCCGGGTTAGGATCTATAGAACTCCCAAGACAGGCCCAATAATATTAAAGCAAGCAAAACAAAGCAATTGAAAACACAAGTATGAGCTATCCTAAGGTACACCTCACTTTAAGTCTCCCCAACAGAGTCGCCAGTTCTGTGACCGGTGGAAATATAACTGACTGTTTAAAGCTGGTTTCGCGAAATGTCACGGAAGCAAGAGTCGCCACTGTCTTTTATGTTCTCCAACATGGAAAGGACAAAAGCACATCAAAATTCCTTATTCGAGAATGTTTCTCGGTTCGGGAGGTAGATTTATAGAAAGGGAAGGTGTTAGCACCCTTTCTATCCATGGTTATCCATGGGCTCTTAGGTACTTGCTCTTATGTTTTCAAAATGTTTGCTTTTCAAAATGTGAGTGGGTTTGAAAAAGTTTCTTTGAAAGATTTCTGAATGACTCTTGTATCAGTCCTCAAGAGTGTTTGAAAAATTTGTTTTGAAAGCTTTTGAAAGTATAAGGTGTGAAAAGTATTTTGTTTGTTTTTTGAAAAGAGCAAGTACCCATGAGTCATCTACCTACCCCAAGGAATTAAGCTGTGTAGAAGTCCTTAAGGTAGTTCCATCCCACCATTGAGAGGTAGGTAGCACCACCGTTGGAGGTGTTCGGGTCAATTCGATTGTAGGGACAGTGTGGTCACCGAAGCAACAACAGGACACCTTAGAAGCTACCCTTATGTCCTTGATCCTTTTTTTTAATCCGAGGCAACCATTTCGAGGCAACTGTTTCGAGGCAACTGTTTCGAGGCAACTGGATCATGGACATAAGGACCGCTAAAATGTCCTATACTTGATGACCACGTTTCGAAGGCAACGAGTGAGGCGTACCCTAGAAGTGGTGTGTGCATTGTGTGTTGTATTCATGTTATGTTTGTCTTTGTTATTAGTGAGCTACGAGTTGTTTTTATTTACATACATTCTTTCATGCAAGTTTAGCAGTTAAGGGGGTGCGGAAAGTAAATTGCGGAAACATAAATGCTACGCTATTACAAGGCGCGAGTCTATACATCGCCAAAAATTACAAAGACCCGTTTTTAGTAAATAAGTACGGAAAATAAATAAAACGGTAAACCTAATTAACTATTACATGTCTTGGAAGCAATTACATAATAATAAACTGTGCGCAAATAAAAATTAAATCGGAATGTTCTAAGGGTGTTGACCCTTTTAAGAAAAGGAATTGATTTTTTTTTTTGTGTTTTTGGAATTAAAATGAAATTAAAACTAACTAATGACTAATTAATTAATTTAATTAAAAGAAAATATTTTTTTTGTTTTTATGTTTTTATGAAATAAAAGAAATGAAATAAAATTAAAAGTTAACAATACCTAATTCTAGATCTATTTTAATTATTTAAGAAAAGGAATTAAAAATTGCCTAATTAAACTATTTTAGTTAATGTTTATTTACAAAAATAATGTGATAATAATAATAATGTTAATTCTATTTTTTTTTGATTTTTTTATGAAAATGTGTTAATTGGTTAATTTGTTATTAATAATAAAATAAAAAAGATTAGAAATTAAATTGGAAAATAAAAAAAATGAAAAGAAAAGAATAAACCAAATGGAGGGGGTATTGGGCCAGGAATGGGGGTGTGTTGTTGAAACTGTGGCCCATTGAACCTTCAGCTCGTTGACTTTTCATGGTGGCCTATGCATGCGCTGACTCCAGAGTATGGTGTCCCTCACTTTTTGTCCTTTGGATCTGCGTTGATGACACCTGGCTGCTTGGATCTGTGAGGCTCATGGTGTCCAGCGCTTGGAATGCTGCACAAGAAAGCAATGAAAAAAACAATATGGAAATTATAAGGGGACCTGGGAATCGAACCCAGGTCCCAAAGATTGCAAAGTACACAGCCAACCAACTGAACCAAGCGCACTAGTTGTAAACATAATAGAAACAAAAAAATAAATGGAATAAGCGCCCTATATGGTGAAACACACGCGTGAATTTGAACTGACCACTCATACGCTGCCACGCCTTTCGTCTTCAAGCTTTTCCTGTAACATAAAACATATAGCGGGGGTTTTAAACCCCCACAAAATACAGGCATATTGAAAATAACGATTAGCAATTGGGACAACATGAAAAGGGCGCGACACGTCCATTCAATCCGTCTTGAGCTTCTGAGTTTGACCATGCCTGTTTTGAGGTTCAATTTTACAGTATATAAAAAAGCCCAATTTCCAAACTCTGAAAACCTAGAAATCGCTAATGGTAGTTTTCATTTTAGAACCTCATTCTCAAATTAAATCACATGGAGAGCTTTGTATTGATCCTGTAAACATAATGCTATCAACAAAAAGTGTTAAAAATGCATGAAATGTGATATGTAAATTTGAGAAAAAATGAAAACCGTGTGGGTGGTATGGCGTGATTCCTTGAGGTTTTGGACTTGTTAATGGTTGCAAATTGTTCCTGGGGATGCAAGGAACGTATTTGGATCAAAAGGCAGGATTGAATGATGCTGCAAATGGGTTTTCAGTTTGTCACTTTTTCCTTGAAAATTTGAGATTGCTTTTTGCTGTATGGGGCTCTCTAGGTCGTGTATTGTACAAGGAATGCTTGCATATATGTTATGTAATGTGTATCAATCCAAATAATGGACATTAAGCCTTTGCACTTATGTTTGAGATTTTGCCATAACCTCCATTTAAACAACTTGCCATTTTTGTGAAAATTTGAATTTCTATGCCCATAATAGGTCTTGCACGAGTTTGGTAAGTACTTCATGGTGCATCAAAGCAATTCAACACAAAATATATCCCTCCATTAATTTTCTTGATTTTTATTTTAATTTTAAAGATTTAAAATGAATTAAATCAAATAAAATTAAATAAAAATGGGAAAATTAATTTTTAATCTTGAAATAAATTGTGGGACACGTGGGAGGCATGGCCAAGCTGAAACAAGTGGAAAAAGTGGGCCCCTTTTGTCAAAAATGAAGTTTCAAGGATAATTGATTTTGGCCATTTCACAAATATTTCCCAACTTCTCCAATGCATATCTTGCTCAATTTTGAAGCTATGAACATGTTCTTGGACATTTTGGAAAGGTCTTGAAGTCCTCTAACCAATGTCTTTGGTCCCATGTAATTTTGATTTGCCAATCTCAAGTTATGGTCTTTGACTTAAAGTGCCTTTTTGTTGACTTTTGAAAATGACCTATAATGTTGAAATTGATAACTTTTTGTGAGAGCATTTCTTGGACTTGGAATGTGAAGATGAATTGTAGGAAATGTCTTCCTCTTCAAGATGAGAATTGGATGGGATTTTTCTTATGAACCATGAAAAAGTTATGCCTTGGTCAAGTTACCGTTGACTTTTCAGCTGTCCAAAAATAGAAACTTTTGTCACCTTGATGATTTTTGAGCCATTCTTGTGAAATCATGGTCAAGACTTGACCAAATTATGATTGTGGCTTCAAAACAAGATGTTGACCAAAATTTTTGACTTTTGACTGCCAAATGACCATTTTGCCCCTGCAGTTGACTGTGAGGCAATTAGGGTTTTTGACTATGCAACTTGACCTTGTGAGCCTTGAAACTTGACATGTGAATGATTGACAATGTATATGAGCATATGGGACTTGATTGGACCCTTGAAAACCTCAACTTCCTTGCAAGAACCAAAACCCTAATTTGACTGGCTTTAGGAGAATGGTTGACTGTGTAGCCCTTGAGTAGACTTTGAAGCTTTTGCTTGTCATAACTTTGAAGATTATGGGAGGGAAAATTTTGGGGTACAACGATGTTGTAGTGAGAAGTTGAGATGGCTGGAAGGAATGATGCTGCTCTTGCTGCTGCTTTAGAAGCAATGGCTCATGCAATGGAAAATCAGTCGAATGCTGGATCTCATAGCTTGGCGACTTTCCAGAGGGAGAATCCACTTACGTTCAAGGGAAAGTATGATCCTGACGGAGCATTGGAGTGGTTGAAAGAGATTAAGAGAATCTTTTGCATGATGGACTGCACTCCAGCGCATAAGGTTCGTTATGGGACTCATATGCTAGCAGTCGAGGCTGATGACTGGTGGCTAGAGACTTGCTAGAAGTTGGAAGCTGCAGGTGAGAATGTCACTTGGGCTGTGTTCCGTAGGGAGTTTTTGAGAAAGTATTTTCCTGAAGATGTCCGTGGTAAGAAGGAAATTGAGTTCCTTGAGCTGAAGCAAGAAAGTATGTCTTTTGTTAAGTATGCTGCCAAGTTTGCTAAGTTGGCTAAGTTTTATCCGCATTACGCTGAGGAAAATGCTGAGTTTTCGAAGTGTATCAAGTTTGAGAATGAGTTGCGCTTGGAGATTAAGAAAGCAGTTGAATATCAGAAGATCCGTGTCTTTGCTGATTTGGTTGATAGCTGTAGAATTTATGAGGAGGACAATAATGCTCATTACAAGATTATTAGTGAGAAGAGGGGTAAGCACCCACAGAATCGTGGTAAGCCTTATGATGCCCCAGCTGGTAGGGGTAAGCAGAGATTTGCTCATGGTCAGAGGACTAGTGGGGGAGATGCTCCTGCTGGTGTGATTTGCTTTAAGTGTGGGAAACCTGGACACAAGAGTAATGTGTACACTACTGAAGTGAAGAGATGTTACCTTTATGGTAAGAACAGACATGTTGTATCTGAGTGTGAACACAAGAATGTGATTTGTTTCAACTGTAGAGAAGAAGGGCACATTGGTAGTCAGTGTCCGAAATCGAAGAAGGCTCAATCAAGTGGTAAAGTGTTTGCTTTAGTGGAGGATCAGACAGCTGTTGAGAACAGACTTATTAGAGGTACATGTTTCATTAATAGTACTCCTTTAATCACTATTATTGATACCGGTGCTACGCATTGTTTTATTGCTGCTGATTATGTTGAAAGATTGGGTCTTGTGTTGTCTTCTTTGGATGGAGAGATGGTCGTTGATACTCCAGCCAAGGGGTCGGGGACTACTTATTTTGTGTGTGCTAAGTATCCTTTGTCGATCTTCGACAGAGACTTTGTTGTTGATTTGGTTTGTTTACCGCTAAGAGGTTTGGATGTGATTCTTGGTATGAACTGGTTAGAGCATAACTGTGTTCATATTAACTGTTATGACAAGTCAGTGAAGTTTTCTACTCCTGAAGAAGAGGAAGATGGTCTGTTGTCTGCTAGGCAGTTGAGGGATTTGATGCAAGAAGAAGCGCAAATGTTTTCGTTGATGGCGTCACTATCTGTAGAGACTCAAGCTATAACTGAGGAATTGCAGGTGGTGTGTGAATTCCCTGAAGTTTTCCCTGATGAGATTCCTGATGTACCGCCAGAGAGAGAAGTTGAATTTGCAATTGATCTTGTACCTGGTACCAAACCTGTGTCTATGGCACCACACAGGATGTCTGCATCTGAGTTGTCAGAGTTGAAGAAGCAATTAGAAGAGTTACTTGAAGAAGAGGTTGACGTCGGCTTTAATTTTGACGTTGCCTAATCCAGGAGAGCATTTTGTGGTGTATTATGATGCTTCTAAGATGGGTTTAGGAGGTGTGCTTATGCAGAATGGTAAGGTAGTTGCTTATGCGTCAAGGCAGTTAATGACTCATGAGAAGAACTATCCTACGCATGATTTAGAGCTTGCTGCAGTTGTTTTTGTGTTGAAGATTTGGAGGCATTATCTTTATGGTTCTAGATTTGAAGTGTTTAGTGACCATAAGAGCTTGAAATATTTATTTGATCAGAAGGAGCTGAATATGAGGCAACGAAGATGGTTGGAATTGTTAAAGGATTATGATTTTGGTTTGAATTATCATCCAGGAAAAGAAAATGTGGTAGCTGATGCGTTGAGTTGAAAGACTTTACATATGTCAGCAATGATGATTAAAGAGTTGGAATTGATTGAGCAGTTCAGAGATATGAGCTTAATTTGCGAGGTTACTCCGCAAAGTGTTATGTTGGGTATATTGAAGATTAATAATGAATTTTTAGGCAGTATCAGAGAAGCTTAGAAGTTGGATGTGAAACTGGTAGATTTGATGGTTGGGATTGATCAGTCTAAGAATAATGATTTTAAGCTGGATGAGCAAGGTGTGTTGAGGTTTCGTAACCGGGTTTGTATTCCTGATAATGCTGAGATGAAGAAAGTGATACTTGAAGAGAGTCATAGAAGTAAGCTGATTACTCATCCAGGAGCTACAAATATGTATCAAGATTTGAAAGGTTTGTTTTGGTGGCCTGGGATGAAGAGTGATGTGGCTCGATTTGTGTATGCGTGTTTGACTTGTCAGAAGTCGAAAGTTGAACATCAGAAGCCTGCAGGATTGATGCAACCGTTGGAAGTTCCAGAATGGAAATGGGATAACAATTCAATGGACTTTGTGACAGGGTTCCATAATACCTTAAGAGGGAATGATTCTATTTGGGTGATTGTTGATAGGCTTACGAAGTCAGCTCATTTTATTCCTATTAACATCAGTTTTCCAGTGCCGAAGTTGGTTGAGATTTATATCAGTGTGATTGTGAAGTTGCATGGTGTTCCTTTGTGCATTGTGTCAGATAGAGATCCAAGATTCACTTCTGATTTTTGGAAGAGGTTGCAAGAAGCGTTGGGTTCTAAGTTGAGGTTGAGTTCAGCGTACCATCCTCAGACAGATGGTCAGACTGAATGGACTATTCAATCGTTGGAAGACTTGTTGAGGGAATGTGTTCTTGAGCAGGGAGGTTCGTGGGATACTTATCTTCCATTGTTAGAGTTCACTTATAACAACAATTAACATTTCAGTATTGGGATGGCACCTTTTGAAGTGTTGTATGGTCGAAGATGTAGAACTCCGTTATGTTGGCATGAATCTGGTGAAAGTGTAGTACTTGGACCTAAACTTGTTCGTGAGACTACCGAGAAGGTGAAGTTGATTCGAGAGAAGATGAAAACTTCATAGTAGACAAAAGAGTTATCATGACAAGCGAAGGAAAGATTTAGAGTTCCAAGCTGGTGATCATGTGTTTTTGAGAGTTACACCTGTGACTGGTGTTGGACGAGCATTGAAGTCTAAGAAGCTCACTTCTCGTTTTATTGGACCATGTCAGATTTTAGAGAGAGTGGGGAATGTTGCTTATAGAGTGGACTTACCGCCTAATCTTTCGAATTTGCATGATGTGTTTCATGTGTCGCAACTTCGGAAGTATATTTCAGATCCATCTCATGTGATTCATATGGACGATGTGCAAGTATGGGATAATCTTACGGTGGAAACGATGCCTGTACGGATTGCGGATCATGAAATGAAGACTCTGAGGGGCAAAGAGATTGCCTTGGTTAAAGTGGTTTGGCTAGGAGCTGCTGGTGAAAGCATGACTTGGGAGTTGGAGAGCAAGATGCGAGACTCACATCCTGAATTGTTTGATTGAGGTAAATTTTCGAGGACAAAAATATTCTAAGTGGGGGAGAGTTGTAACGCCCGTAATTTAATTAATTATTTAATTACATTATTTTTGGAATATTTGTGAAGTTGTATTATAATTAAATTGGATTTATTTTATTAAGTGGAGAAATAATAATATTAGAGATATAATATTATATGGTGAAATAATATTAAAAGTGTAATATTATTTAATATGGGCTTATTTTGGGAGAATAGAAGTAATACGAGGGTGTGATGGTTTTAATCCCATTAAGGAATAATAGAATAATAGGGTTATTTTGTTATTTGTTGTTGGAATAGAAGTAAGAAGCAATAGAAAGAAATAAGGATTTGGAGGAGGACGTGCAAGCTGCGTGAGAAAGAGGAATAATGACAAGAACGAGAATCCAACCGGAAATTGTAGAGCAACCTTCAATCCAAGGTAAGGGTGGGGTTCTAACTCTATAATTGGGTTCATGATGATTGATATGTGGGGTTAGAGGTGATTGTTGTCTTATTCTTGAATTGAAAATATATGATTGTTGTGTGATGAGAAATCGATGAATTTTTGGATGAACAATGATGCCTTGATGTTGTTAAATTGCTGTGGAATTATGAGGTAATTTATGGGTGGTAAATTGTCATGATTAGAGTAGGTTTAAGGCTTTATGTATGAATCTGTAAGGTTAGCAGGGAGGAAACGTTAAATATTGCAGTACAGAAAACACGGAATTTAGTAATTGAAAATAGGCGCTGCTGCATTAGAATAATGAACTGATTGGAGAATATAATTTGTTAGTGTTGTTCTTAGTTAGATTGATAACAGGAATTAGAACAACAGGGCGAATAAGAAAGTAACAGTTCGGATGTTAGACTTATATGGTTAGAAGTTGCGTGGGAGTACTAGAAGATAGAAATTCTGAAGTTAGACGTAAACTGCTGGAAGATGCGTGGCATAGTGAAAAGGTAGCAGTTCTGAGGTTAGAGGTTGTATTAGTCAGAAGATGACATTAGTCAGAATATTGGTGGCCAGAAGATGTATCTGGTCAGAAGATGGGGACTAATCAGAGGTTGAGCGGTCAGAAGATGTATATGATCAGAAGATGGGGATTAGTCAGAAGATGAAATGATCAGAAGTTGTATCTGGTCAGGAGTTATAGTAGTCAAAAGATTGTGTCACCTAGCGGTTGAGTCATCATAAGTTGGGTATTTAGAAATAGCGTTGGTTAGAGGTTGCGTGGTCAGAAGATGGATTGGTCTTTATGTTGTTTTGTGCAGAATGATGACTGTTAGATGCTAGAACCTGCTGTTTGAGCGGTAACAGTAGGAAGTGACTGTCTTGACTTTAGAGTTACAAAGTAACAACATAGATTCACTGTGGAATTAAAATACTGCTGTGTTATTAATGAGAAGTTATTAATAAATAATGATGTTTGATGATTTATAAATAAATGATGCTGGATGAATTACTTTGTTAAATTGAGATGCGTTGAGATGATAAATTGAGATGTTTTGAGATGATTTGAGATGTTGTTAACTTAGGTGTTATCATTACATTCATGGTTGTGTCGCATACATTGCATTTTTGAGATGGAGCTTATGCTCGTTGAGATGACCTAGATTGACAAATTTTGAGATGAAGGCTATGCCTTGTTGATGCCTCTATTAATTGGAAAATTTTTGAGATGGGAGTTCTGCTCCAATGGTACCACATGCATTCGCATAATATTGAGTCACATTATATGATTTCATAAAGAAGTATATTTTGATGTGGATGAATGAATATTATTGCTGATATTGTTGTTGATTATGAGATGAGAAGTGGTGATGTTGTCGATTTAATTTAATATATTAATTATCATGCACTTTATTATATTGTTAGATATCTCACCCCTTCTGTTTGAATATTTCCCTTATGTTGGTAACATGCGGGTAATCGAGAGTGAATGCTGTATACCTTCAATAGTCCGAGTCAGTGTCATTGCTCTGATATGTAACACTCAGGGGGATGAACGCTTGCTGATTTTTAATTGTTAATTTTCAGTTGTTGAACCTTAAATTGATTATTATTAAATATGTGATGTTTCGAAGTTGCTGTTTTGAGTTGTTAAAGATGTTATTAAGAATTCCGCTGCGTAGATCTTGAATTATTTAGTTATAGATGTTATGTTGACGGTTCATCCGATGTCTGAAAATTTTTATATATCCATGATGAACGTAATGAATTTGTTAGAAGAATTTGTGACGTCCCGATTCATTTGTATGATTGAAATTTTATAACTCTGATTTATTTTGCATAATTGCTTGGGGTAGAATTGGGATGTTACATATACGAATGGATAAGTCAGGATTTTTGCAAGTGGATCTTAATAGGGAGGGGTACAAAGATGATCCTTTTATTCTAGCCTCTCAAGCTAAACAAGTGTTCTATGTCACTGACCCGGCAAGTACAAAATGGTCTATAGTGCTTTTATCTAACAAAGTGGTTGATGATAACGGTGTAGACCAAGGTGATATTGATGATGAGAATGAGTCATGTATTAGACGAAATGAGTCATATATTATAAATGATCAAGATGAGAATATTATAGCAGATGAATCATATATCAGAAATGATCATAATGAGTGAATTTGGATAAATCCATCCGTCCGCATTGTTAAGAAACAAGTAATTCATGTTCCAACCAAGAAAAGAAAGAGATGTTAGTGAAAGAGGTAGCATATTAAAATGTTTATGTTTATGTTTGTGTTTACGTTTAAGTTTATATTTATGTTAATTTTTGGCATTGTCATTTTATATATATTTAAATGACTATGGAATTTTATATTGGGTTTATGTTTATGTTTATTACAGGTTAGATGACTACTAACAAGGATCACCCACATGATGATTCTGGGCATGATGGAGATAAGCCCGTTAATAAAACGGAAATGGAATATAGACGAAGAATAACAATAATGAAGAGAATCATTCGAGATAGAGAATCAAGTCCAGCATATCCATACAGAAAAGGGCGTATAGGATATGCACGCTTACAACAATCTATTGTAAGTATCTATAAATTGCAAAGTATCTATAATATATGCACGCTTATATTTGATCACGTTATTTGGCTTAATGTGTAGTTAGAAAAGGAGAATAGTTCTGAAACATCTCTTCCGGAACACATTTTATGGAAGGAAGCCCGTGTGTGTAAGGATAGAGCTGTTGAAGAAAAAGTTTAACAAATTTTCGAGAGATGTGTAAGTATAACATTATTTATTTAATTAAATCATACTTTTATTTATTTAATTACATCATTCTTTTATTAACATGTCATTCTTTAGTTACAATATTTATATAAATTTCAGGAGACTGTTTCTCAGTCTATACCTCCAGATGAAGATAATGATTACATAAGAATACTCTCACGAGCATTAGATATTCGTGAATATTCTGGTCGGGTGAGGGGTAAGGGATTTGAGATCACTCCAACATCCTTGAAGAAAAAAAATCAAATACAAAAGCTCCTAGCAATAAATAACTTCAGGAAAAGTTAGAAAAGTTACAATAAGAAGTTTATGAGCTGAGAAAGGAAAAACAAATAGATCAAACTACAAGTTTTAAAGATACTAGTGACAAAGGTAGTATCAATGGTAACTTTGGACCGAATATTCCCGAGGTAATTATATACCATATTTATAAATTATATAACCATATTTATTAATTATATAACCATATTTATTAATTATATAACTATATTTATTAATGGTTATAGGGCATTTCCCGGTCTCAACTCTATTTATCGTCACCGACTTATCGGATGGTTGGCAAGGGAACAGTGTATAATACTTCAGGAGAAATGCTTCACCATAAACCGCTCCCAAATGGATTTTTGAAAGTATCGGTTGATGTTGTTTTAGAGGGGGGTGCATTATTACCACTACTTGACGATGTGGCAGATGCAACATTGGTGGCAAATGCAATAGGATCGTTTGTTGCATGGCTCTCAAGCCTCATTTGCGTAGATAATGAGGTATGCTTAAAATCGTTTACTATTTAAAATTTTTAACGCAATTTTACTTACATTTTGTTTACATGGTAATGTTAGACTCCAACAAAATCCAATCCAAAAGACAAGGGGATTAGGCGGGAAACTGAGTCAATTGCATCAATTGAGGTACAACATAATTATATGACATTTATGCTATGAGAAATGCTAATTTATGATTTTATACTTCCCCTAACTAATTATATGATAACTAGATTCATGCTAAAGAGATTGCACAAGTCAGTAGGGGTAAGACGCCTGAAATTAACAATATTTCCACACAAAAAAAGAATGTTGCTAAAAAGACTGTGGCTAGCAAAAAAACTACTGCTCAGTTCAGATTGTGCCTTCAGACATATTTAGGAATAACAGATGTTCCGATGGTGATACCCGCCTTATACCTATAAGTGCAGACTTCTTTGGTTTTGAATACCTGGAAGCAATTGGTAGAGAGAATATGGAGCAAGTTTTTAGACATTTGGAATTAAGCCTCAGTGTTATTGGTACATACATCAGGTATACTCCGATCAACTTTGTTTAATTAGATGAATAATTTATTTCCTCATTTCAATGAATATAGTATAATGTTAATGATGTTTTAATTTAAGATTTATGTATGACAACATTGTGCGTCCGCGTGGATTAGAAGCAAGATTTGGCTTCTTAGCTCCCAACACTGTCAATTCAGGGTTAATCGTAACAAGACCAGATGATGTCATAGCATATGTACTCAGTTTATTCGTGACCAGCAAAGATACTGAGAAGTTGTTCTTTTTGCCATATAATACTGGCAACGAATTAGATTTTCATCCTAACTTGATCTATTATAATTTTCCATTTTTGGCCATTGTTTAATCTTTGTTTAATCTTACAGTGGACACTGGTTATTGGTTGCGATTAATCCTATGAGAGAAACTATGTATTATCTGAATTCGTTATACAATGATTGGTCAACATATCCAGATTTGATGCAGATGATTGACACGTAAGTTTTTCGCTCCCAAAGAGATATTCAAGTTTATGTTTATGTTTATGGTCAACATATCTGGATTTGTGTTTATGTTTATGTTTCTATGTGATATTGATCTAAACAGTCGTTTATATTTTATTATAGCGTTCTACTAGACTTTCGCTCCCAAAGTGATATTCAAGTGCCAAAAAGTAGAGCCAACAACGTTACATAGATCAGAGTGGATGTATATTTTCACAAAGAGATATTCAGTTTTAATTACATTAGTGATGATCTTGATAAAACAATTTAAGGGGTATATCCTGATATATATTCGTATTTTCTTTCCATGTGTAGTGTCCTCGTCAGTGTAACGGTATAGATTGCGGCTATTTCATGTTGAGGTTTATGAAAGAAACTGTTCTTTTGGATCGATTAGAGATTCCATCCACGGTTTAGATTTCCAACTTAGGAATTACATACTATTTTCATATTTTGTGTTTCTCATAAAATGACATATTGTTTTAACTAAATCACATACTATGTTATATTATTATATATGTAGTACTTTGAGGAATTCAATTGTGCACATTACTCAAAAGATCAATTGGATGAACTTATGGAGGAATGGTGTCAATTCATTATCAGGTTGAGAATTTTATAAGCTAAGGTATATTGTCTTATTTCCTTTGATGAGAACTTTCAAGTTTTGAGTATAAATTAAATTTGAATAAAGTGCAACGTTAATATTATCATGTTATGAATTTCGATCATTTGGTTTTTTTCCAGGTTTATAGGTGTAGATGTAGAAGATAGAGCTAAGATATTCATGTTGTTGTTATTTCATGAGAATTCTCGAAGATAGTAAGATGTAGATGTAACATCAATTTTGATTTTAGGATTTTTAACTTGTATCATAAATTTTGTAGTTGTTGTTGTATATATCATCAATTTATATATATGTGTAATTTTTATATATGCATATTTTATTGGAATGAAGCTATCAAATATGTTGTATAATATGGTGAAAACCTGGTTCAAATATGGTTAAAATTCTGATTAAAATGAATTATATATATTGGACAGCGCTTTTGTAAGTCAAAATAGGTATTTTATTAAAAAAAATTGTGACCAATAGACAACGCTTTAAGATAAAAGCACTGTAAAAACTAAAAAAAAAAACGCTGCCTAAAGTGGGAAAGCGCTGTTAAAGTGGGGGAATAGACAACTCTTTTAAAGGAAAATGCTGTCTAAAGCCTAACTTAAAAAATAATATAAAACGCTGTCTAAAGCAAAAGTGTTGTTAAAGGGGTATATAAAAAAGCGCTGTCTATTTTAAAAGTGCTGTTTAAAGGGGGTACATAAGAAAACACTTTTAATGTAAAAGCGCTGCCTAAAGTGGGCATAAGAAAGCGCTTTTACATTGAAAAAAAGCTCTATCTTTACTTTTAGCAGCGCTGCTTTAGGCAGCGCTTTAAAGCGCTGTTAAAAGCAAAAAAAAAAGCATTGTCTAATGTCTTGTTTGACATAGTGATAAGTCAAACCTATAGGATACAACAAGCAAAATCAAACAAGCATAATATGCATATAAAAAATATGGAAGTTAACTTAAAACCAGAAAAAAAACACAAAAACATAGCATGCCCAAATGCTCTAAACTTCAAACTTCAAAAAATCTAAATGCATGTCTCACTAAACAACCTATTATGCGTCTTAATGTATTATAAACAATCTATTATGCGTTTAACTTCAAACTAATGCATCACAAAAAAAAATGAGAAACTTACTGAACATGAGAAGTGAATGATTTTCGATTGAAAGGAGCAGAGTACAAATTGAGCAATGTACTAGGATTTTGTGCAATACAGTGAAAGATGTGAAAAAGCTTGAAAAATGATGGAAACATTAAATGAAATTTGCTTACAAGTTCTGTTTTGGGTTCTGCATAACTTTTTTAAATGAAGAAGAAAGATCTAACGCATTTAGATAAATCAAATTGGTTCAGACATTAACCTCTGTAAAAAATATAGAGATTAACCTTCAGATTATTTTTGCTCTTTTCTTTGACATGAGTTTAAGACTTAATTGTGATTACATTTTAAATGCGTCCGAAGTTGAGGTTTTGAATTTTAAGAATATTAAAAAAATTTCACCGGGGTGGATGAATTGGTGCAAATAGCAATACTCTATACTCTATAGAATTGGGTTTCACCCAACCTATAAAAACTCATAAATTTGTCTAAAAAATTTATACTTGTTCTTGTATCCATACAACTCTGGCGACTTGATAATGGCTCTTAATCCAGCCACTCAAGATAGGTCTCTTGGCATATCATTCTTGAATCAATTATGAGACTATAAAGGAATGTTCCTCAAATCTACCATCTTTTTACTATTTTGATGTTCATCACATTATAAGCTTTAACTCATGATGATGGTGTATTTTTCAACCTATTTTGAGAGATGGAACAATGTACACATTGAAATATAAACTTTTGTTTAAAAGGAGTTACATTTAAAGATAGTGACAACTTATGCAAAATATAGATACCATATCACAAAATAAAATGTCTATCAAAACATTAATTTCCTTCAAAGATTAACGAAACTATAAACACAAACAATAGTAAACATCATTGTTTATCGACATAGCTAGTCCATTAGTGATCAAATGAAACGCGTACACTATAGTTTTATGAACTCTTTACTTTAACCAACATGCTACATACCTATTTGTACTATAGAATCATGCTTTTTGCTCGTTGAAAAATTCTCTTTTGAGTCCAGTACGACAGGGAACAACCACAACATGCAGAGATGAAACTTAGCAATAATGGAGTCCAAAAGCTGTCCTATATTTCCTTTAACAAATATTAAAGCCACCATTTTTAAAAGAAGTCAGCTTTATGGATTCAAAAGAATATGCATTGCATTGCATGCATATATATTATCTATTCTTAATTTAGAAAATAACCAAGAAATTAAAAACTTGTCATGATCATGAATACACTATAGGATCAAATCAAATCCATCCGTTGATTCATGAAGGGGTGCAAATGGTTAGCACCACCAACACCAAGGAAATCCCTAGTTTGTCCCCACACAGTCTCTTCATTATGCATGCGTCGTCGTTTTGTCGGGGGCATTTGTGACAATTCACCTGAATAGTTACCTTCTGTCTCATGGATTGTTGTGAATTTATTCCCAAGATCTTGATTTGAAGTATTGCATCTCAAGGGTCCTAAGCTTCCAAGGAACAATGACTCACTTGAAGTTGTCCCAATCTGAGAAGCTTTTTGTAACAAAGCTGTTGCTGACATGTTTGCTGAGGATGTTTGATTGTGAGATTGAGGTTGGTGTTGTGAGCTATATAAGGAAGGAACACTAACAAGATTGTTTGCACTTACACTATCCTTATCAATGTTGTTGTTGCTATTGACCAGTGGAAGTGAAACAGTGCTAGTTAACTCTTGGGAACCAATATTAGAGGACAGTTTATTTCCATAAACCCAATTTAGATGATAATTTGAGTGTGGTGGTGGGTTTTCAAGTTGATGAATCTCATGCAAATTGCTGTTGTCATGAAAGTCATGAGATGTTTGAGACATCCAAAGGGATAGACCTGATCTAGATGATTGATCTGTGCATGAAATAGGCTTGAAAATTGAAGAAAAATGATTAGGGACAAGAGAATCTTGCATGATGTTGTTGTAACCTCCCATTGCTAGTAATGAGTTTGTTGATCCGTTTACTCTAGCTGTTTCTTCTGATAAGGCTTCACAGAATGCCCTGTGAGTCACAAAGCTATCCCTCCTGTTACACCAAATTAAATTCATATGTTATCAACAAAAGTTTAAAATAAAAAATATATAGGGTTGCAGTCACAGATGCGGTTGTGGCCGGTTGCTACGACACACATGGCGTCTGTTGCAGCCTAAATTTTGATTGGGAGGTTCTTGATTTACGCAGTTGCGAGAGGTTTAAAGTTACGATGTGTTATTATATTAAAAGAAAATTGAGTTTTAGGGTTTGGAATTTAAATTTTTGATGAAAATAACTTAATATACTTAGACAAAGTTTTGTAATGTGGTTTCTAATATCTTCGTCATTTGATATGGTTGCGGAGAAAACTGCATCAACAATATTGCGACCATAATTATGGTTGCGGATTGCACCTTAAAACCGTGCTCCAACTATTTTGTGGTTTAAGATAACTTTAAAAAGGTAACAAAATTTGAAGGTAACAAAAGATAACTTCATAATTTGATTACTAATTATGACCCATTTTAGAACACTAAACAAGTTACAAATTTGATTAGTATATATGATCAACAAGAAAAGATAAACTACCTTGAAAAGATAGTGCCACAGTCACATTTGTATTCTCTGGTACCACAAGTCTTTGAGTGTGCTTTCCAATCCGATTGAACAGCATAAAACTTTGAGCACTTTTCACACTTCCACTTCTTCTCACCGTGCTTCCTACAAAAGTGCTTTTTTATCCCAGTTAAGTCTCCTAAAGCCCTTGAAGGATGATTGTGAACACAAGTCTTCTCTGGACACACATACACTCTCTTCCTTATTTCTTTGTTTGTTCTTTGTTTCAGCTTCCAAGGAAGGTTATGTCCGCGTCGATGAAGTTGAAGGTTTTGATCCCTTTGAAAACCCTTTAGACATATTTCACAAACAAATCTGTTTGTTGCCATCAATGTTTTTGGTGATAAAGATATCACTTCAGCTTCAGGATCTGCATGTAAATATAAATATAATATAATCTATGAATCACAAATACATGCGTCCGTAACAAACACCATCCACATCAGACATATCTTCAATCTGAAGTGTTATATAAGATATATTTAGAAGAAACTTACCGGGATTTCCAGGGAGGTTTCTCTTCCTCTTTAAAATAGGAAGATTATCATTTGATGAACTTGTTGTGTTTTCATGAAGTAAACCATTTGAAATTATTTCTCTATTGTCCATTTTTTCTTCAATTCTAAGTTTGACTCAATTTTTGTAAGAATCTATAGAAAGACTAGTTATAGTTATAGCTTTCTTGAGTATGTGGTTTCTAACCCTAAACAATAAGAAATGATATATACTAGAAGATGGGATCTCTATGTCACTCTCTTTTTCTTTATTAATTTATTTATCATAGGTTAGTGAATTTTATTATTATTTACTAGTAATACTTTATAGGTGGAATAAAAAATGAAGTTGCTATGGGAGGCTGAAAAGCAAAAGAGGAGAAAGGAATTGGTGGGGTTAAGTCAGAGAGAAAAGAGGTGTATGATGACACATATGATGAGGTTGATTGCAACAAAGTTGCTTCCATTTGGAATGATTATCCCATAATTTGTTGCCTTTTTCTTCTTAATTTTAAAATCATTTGTCATTCAAATACTTTTAATGGTTTTATGGATTATTTTTCATTTTCAATAACAAAAAAGGGTGTGATATGTTACCTAGCATGCACAAACTTAGGTCTATGTTCAACATTGACAAGTTTTCTTGCCCACTAGGACTAACTTTTAGTATTTTCTTATGATATCACATAAACGATGCTACAATTAGTCAAATATATACTTAAATTTCAATATTAAAGTGTACTATGATTGTTACTCCTATTTGAATGTGTAATTTAGATGGAGTAAATGTGAACATAGAGATATTACATTTTACACTTGCATGTGTAAAAAGACAGCCAACTGACAAAGGCATCGAATTTTTGGAAATAAGAGTAGATGTCTACTTGTGGGCTGACTTTTCTAGAAAAATTGGTACAAATCATTAATCATAATCTAATCATTTTTTACTTTCTAACATTGTTTAAAATAAAACTTTGGATTTTAGTTGTTGAACTCTTTAGGGCTTAGAATATTCTCATGCCCCTCCAGCACATCCCCCAAAGCCTTCAACTTTCAAGGTTTGTATAAGATTCCTATTTGAATTACACAAATATTGACCTTAATTGCCACAATCCTCTTGTTTAACATGGTAAACATTTTCTTGTTAGTTGAAAACATATTTGTTTAGGGAAAAGTAAATTGTTGTCACCAAGTATACATCTTTTTTTTAGGATATATATAATTGTTTTCATGTTCGGTTCTAAATTAAAATAAACATTTCAAATTTTATACACCTATCTAATAATTCGTGTATCAATTTTACGGTATCTAAAATTGAATCACATATGTCATATCAAAAATAAAATATAAAAATAATAAAATATGAAAACAAATGTATTGGAAATATTATTTACGATTTTATTTGCGTTTTTGACGAATTTATTTTTATAAAATAATACACTATGATTCATATCTAAAAAAATTACAATTTAAAGTTGTAACATGTTACAAACTTACCATTACATTAATGAAAATTATACCGTTTTTTCTTGTAATCAAAATTTTCAACAAGTAGCTTAAAGCTTAATGATTACATTGGCATTATTTCCATATATGAAAAATAAAATTGGAATAATTGCCCATGAGTAGAACGGATATTAGATTTGTGATTCCATTGTACAGAACCCACATGCTTTCTTGTTACCAAAAGCTGGAGAATGTGTCTTTTAACATTGAGCAACTAATAATCTTATATTTAAAAAAATTATTATGCTACTTCCATTTTTATTTTATTTTTTGGTTTGCAAAATACACGATATATGCTGCAAGATCTTGCTGAATTTTGCCAACCCAACTTTAGGGACAAAAAGAAAAACAGCACTTGACATGGATATTCCCTTTTGGATTTGCAATTTGTACTTTACTTTTACAAAGAATACATATAACTTATTTATACTCTTTGTTATGAAATGCAATAATATTTGTTACTTTAAGATTAATAATTGTTTTGTATTGGAATTAAAATTGATGTTGATAGATAACGTAGGATTCTGAAAGTAAGGATGTTATCTCTGATACGATGGTGCAGACTAGTACTTTAACGTTTAAATCAATTACATAGTATAAGATGAAGATCATAAAGTATACTTTGAATTTCAGATATACTAACTATATACGTTGGATAATCTCAATTAGGTTATGCATGGTTATACATTTGTCTTGGTTCTTTGGTTGGTCCATAACAGTTGTCCCTAAGACTTGCCGAGTGTGTATTACCTGAAAAGTCTTTCAAAGTATTTACTGACATCTAACCATCGTGTTTGGCCATAGTAAGAAGTGGAAGGTCATGAGGCAGTTACAGAGGTAATGGGGAACAAGTGTATTAAATGTTTTCACATAATTGAGACTTTCGCTATTCCCTCTGACGCGTGGCTC
Source organism: Vicia faba (assembly GCA_948472305.1). Taxonomy (NCBI): domain Eukaryota; kingdom Viridiplantae; phylum Streptophyta; class Magnoliopsida; order Fabales; family Fabaceae; genus Vicia; species Vicia faba. Next base: position 304,545,658 of record OX451735.1, on the reverse strand, counting down.
TAGACTTGCAGGTTAGATCATGGTTTCCCCACCTAGGATATTCAAGTTCATCTAAATTACTTATATTCCCAAGAAGTAGTTTATCCATCACTCTTAGATTTCTTCTCTACTTCTGAGCTAGATTGTTGGTTTATTGTTTATATCATTATAAAAGGCTGGATGTTTTTTCAAACATCCCCGTTTGCTTCTTTTATCATTTAAAATTTACTATTCTCTTTGGAGTCCTTTCTTGTAATCGTGTATTTCGACAACGTTATCCATTCAAACTCTTTTTTTCATGGGTTATTCTTTTCCTCGTGTCTTCTCTTCTCAAGGTACGTCTTCATGATCCTTCTGTGTACCAATGTACTTATAAATGTGGCCATTGGACATGATAGTGATGAGTCTGTATCATTTTCTAGAGTGGAGAATCCATAACTCATGGACATTTTCTACGAGGTGGATACTCTTATTCTTTATCATAATAACCATATTGGTTATGTCCACAAACCTTAATATAATCCGACATATTGAATTTGAACAAACTTGTTCTTAACCTATGGATTTCACCCAATACCAAAGCTTTTTCATCGGATAAGCTTCACAAACCAACAACCGAGATCTACGGTTGATATCAAGAAAACAAAACTTAATTTCTTAAAGGTATTGTACCCTTAAGACTATCAAATACTAGCCCAACCACTTACAAAATTTATCCTCACAAATAAAATTTAAATCCAAAGCACTAAGACAATCAAGAGTGAAGAAAGAAAATTTCTAGAGAGAGAATGAGAGATCTTAGAGAGATAAATTCTAAACAAATATGAAACTATTGGAAAATGACGTGTTTTCAAGGGAGGAAGTCACCCATTTATATTGTATTCGAAATCACTCAAAAAGGAAATAATTCACGGGCCTCATTCACTATTTAATCGATCGGTCTAATCAATTAGTTTAAATAAATATGGCCGTTATGATTCTCAAAATGGAAGGTTGTGATGTAGATCTGTTTACAATCGTTTAAGTGTTATAGAAATGTCTTGGGCATAGGTTTCATCTTTTCTAATCGCTTAGACTAAAGTTCTAATCGATTAAATTAGAAAAAAACTTCCCTCTGGTCATTTATAGGATTCCTAATCTATTTGGCACAACTTCTAAGTTATTTTTGAATGTTCTCTTTTTGGAAAATATGTTTTAGTGTGTGTGAGTTGGCTTAGTATTTTTAAGCTACTATTTTATCTTTACAATACTTGGTTCGCTCATACTGACTGAAACGACTTGACGAGCTTTCACATCTTTCTTTTGAGGAAGATTTTAGGGATCTTGTTGTGTTTATCAATTGTCTTTAAGAACTTCATGTTTGTAGATATGTTGTTATCATTATAACTTGGTTGCTACCTGCAAGCACATAGATCAACACCCCCTTTTTTATGATGACAATGCATCTCTCAGGAGTGTGGTCTAAAGTAGAAAGAGATTATATTTTTGGAGTGTTTTAAGCTCCCCTGAGTTAGATAGAAGATATGCCTTCCCCCTAAGAGTATACTTCTCCCCCTTTGTCATAACAAAAAAGGTAAACAAGAAAAATCACATAGATTCACATGTAGTCATTTATGCATGATTGATTCAATATTTCAAGTTATGTTCTTATAAAGAAGAATTTTTCTTTAGGAAGTAGATTAGTGAATAAATTTGCGAGTTAGTTGTATGAGTCTACAAAATTAAGCATGCATTCAACTTTTTCTATGTGATCCCTATAAAAGTGGTGCCTAATGTCAATATGTTTGGCACGAGAATGAAGTATAGGGTTTTTTTGTGAGGCTTATTGCACTGGTGTTGTCGCATATTATTCTTATAACTCCTATTTTTACACCATAGTCATTTAATTGTTCTTTCATCCGTATGGTTTGGGCACAACAGCTTCTGACTCCAACGTATTACGCCTTAGTTGTAGATACAACTACACTAGCTTGTTTTTTATTGTACCAAGAAACAAGTGAGTTTTCTAGTAGGTGACATGTACCACATGTATTTTTTCTATATAATATGCATCCTCCAAAATCAGAATATGAGTATCCTACCAAGTTACATTCGGTTCCTTTTGGTACTATAGACCTATTTGTTGTGTGCCAGTGAAATATCTCAAGTGTGCCTTACGACGTAGAGATGTAACTCTTTAGGAGATGATTGAAAATGTGCAAACATACATACACAATAGATTATATTAGGTCTAGATGCATTTAAGTGTAATAGTAACCCGATCATACCTCAATATTTTCTTTCATCGACTGGTTTTTCGTTTTCATCATTGTCTAGGGAGCATGATGTCGACATTGGTGTTACTAGTACTTTTGACTTTTTAATATCAAACCTTTTAAGTAATTCTTTACGGTGCCTTTCTTAATAAAAAGAGTTCAATCAACTTGTCCTCGTTCAAATTTATTTTTAAGTAAAAACTTATTTAGGTGATCATACCATGCTCTAGGAGCTTGTTTTTGGTCATATGGTGCCTTCTTAAGTTTAAACACGTGATCTGGAAAAGTGGGATTAATAACTCCAGGAGGTTGATCCACAAATAACTCCTCTTGAATGTATCCACTTAGAAAATTACTTTTTACATTTATTTAAAATAGTTTAAAATCCATGATGCATCAAAAAGCTAATAACATTCTTATGGCTTTTAATCTGGCTACAGGAACATAGGTTTCATTAGAATCTATTTTCTCATGCTTATTATATCCTTTGGAAACTTGCCTAGATTTCTTTCTTAAAACATTTCCTTCTTCATCTAGCTTGTTGTGAAAGATCCATTGGGTTCCAATTATCTGATTAGTTGAATATTTGGGAAAAAGTTCCCAAATGTTGTTTCTCTCAAATTGATTTAACTCTTCTTGCATATCAAGAGACCAATGTTCATCGGTGATAGCTTCGTTGACTTCTGTTGTACTCCAAAATTTGCCCTATAATTTTTTAAGGCCTTTCTCACAAGGATTCTCAAGGTTTAAGCTTGCACAAGTACATTTGGATTTTTTCAGTACCAAGATTAAAAGGAAACTGTAAAAAGGGAGAAAATAAATAAAAATAATATTTTGACAAAATTTGGAGAAAAACAAGTGTTCTTCGATTCAGATCCTTCTATTGGCCTTTTGGCCTCTTTCGATGCAATTTTGGCTTGCATCCTTCGACTGGGCGTGGGCCTCTGGCACGTTGGCTTGGATTCACAAGACACAAATCCCCCTGTAGTCTCCTTCGATTCCAAGGCAAAAGGCTCCCTTTTAGCATCCTTCGATTTGCACTTCTTGCCCCCTATATGCCTCTCTCGAATCTGGACATTTTGGCCTCCTACGTGCACCTTTCATTTGGTCATATGGTTCCTTCAGTACAAGCTACTGGTCACACCTTTCGTTTGGACATGTTGTTTCCCTTCATGCAAGTTTCATTCGAACATAGATCTTTTGCATATTGGCATGAAGTCACATAGAAAAAAGCCACTTATAGCCTCCTTCGATTCCAAGGCAAAAGGCCTCCTTTTGGCATCCTTCGATTGCACATTTAAACTTTCTGCATGCATCTTTAGTTTGGCTTTGTGGCCTCCTTTGATTGAAAGATGGGGTTACATACTTCATTTGGGCAGAAAATCTCCTTCAATGCAAGTTTAATCCATAAGCTTCGTTTGGGCATTTTGCTCCCTTCGAAGCAGTCTTCTTTAGTACATTGCTAGAACCCTTCAACACAAGTGGAAAATGGGATTTTGAAAGAACACTGATCAAATCTTTGGGCCATGCTACATGATCTTATTTTGAAGGCCTTAATGCTTATATTTCACTCCATAATTAATTGCTTACATTTTGGATTAAGCTATTGTCCAGGTGATTAAGCCTTTGTCTAGAAGTTTTTTTGCGTGAAAGTGAACTTGCTAGTACAAATCATGTCCTAAGCCCATGCTTTGCTTAAATCCTGTTTGTACTTCACCATAAGTCAGGAAAGTCAGCCCCTTTTAACCAACAACTTTAGTACTTCACCTTGGGATTTTGGAAAATCTGACATAGCTTAGTATTCACGTTTCAGCCAAGCCATATCTTTGTTCAAACTCCCAAACCTTTTTCTCTATAAATAGAGAAACCATTGACAAATAAAGGATCCAGATTTTTGATAGAGATAAAAAAATCATAAAAATCTTCAAGCACTCAAACTCTCCAATATTCTCAAACTCTCCAACATTCTCAAACCTTCAAAACTCTAAGATTTTTCTTCACAAAAAACCCTCAGTAGTGCACCTTTCGATTCACTTCTCCTAAATTGTAGCGTAATAACCTTCGATTCACTCATCACCATCATATACTCTCTTTATATTTAGTGACTGCCTAAACCAAGCAGTAACTGAACTAGTTTCAGGAAGATTCCAGCGAAGCTCCCTCCACCACCAAGGAAGTCACCTACAGCTCTTTCGATTAAGCACTCCAAGAGGTAAGTTCTCATTAAACTTGGAACTCTTTCATTTAAATATCATGTACACATGACAATAAAGAAAAATGTAGATGTTTCTAGACCATGCTTTAACTTTCGGTTCTGACTTCCCATATGCTGAAAACTCAACATTAATTAGTTATGCTTTGGACTTTGAGACCCTTTGGTTTTTGTGATGACCCCTGGACTGTAGTTATGTCTGGATGTTTCATTTTAAGAACTTAAGACAAGTTTGTTATACCCTTCAATTGGATAGCTGCACCAGCCTTTCGATTCACAATTTGAGGGCCCAATATGCTTACAAGAAGTCAGCAAGGAGCCTGTGGCAAAGCCAGAACCTTTCTATTTCCAGGCCTCAGACGAAATCTAGAACTTGCTGTTTCCAGGCCTAAGACGAAAGACATAACTTGTTGTTTCCAGGCCCAAACGAAAGGCGTGCCCGCACTGATTCCAACCCCCAATCGAAGGAGACAAAAAAGGCAAATCGAAGGGCATGACTCCACTGACTTCATACCCCAAATCGAAGGAAGCCAAAAAATGCAGAATCGAAGGGCGTTTATGCCTGAATTGAAAGACCCATTTTTCTTGCTTTTATTTTATTTTTACCTTTATATTTTCATGCTATTCAATATGGTTGTAATAGTGTAGGATTTTATCTTTTTGCATTTTATTATTTTTGTATGCTTGCTAGTAAAGTAGGGAATGTATGGCAAGATAAAATAAAGAAGTAGACAACCCCTAATCAAAGACTAAATGCATGCAAATCAAACACACTATTTACACAAGCATCCCTAGGGTTAACTCCACTTGTTGCCTAAAAATGGTCCTGTTATGCATGTGAGACGTCTTAGCAAAAACAATCAAAATACAAGATCATAGTCCCTCGATGACGCTACAAATGTTGCCTTACAAATGATCTTAGTCCCTCAAAAGAAATGTTAAGATATCTCACAACATTGATATCATGACTATATGATGACCCACACCCGTCCCTTTTACATCCAAATATAATGCTTCTTACCAATCAATGGCAAGATAACAATATCAAAGGAAGAGAGAAATGAACAAAATACTTTTGAGTAAAGTAGAATGTTCCTAGTTGCTTGCTCATCTTCAAAACACAAACACCTTTTCAAATGCACCAACACTATCCATGAAATATTTTCAAAAGTCCAAAACTTTGTATACATTTTTATAGAGACGAGAATCATTACAAAGTTTTCCTAAACGAAGGCGCTTTTAAAAAATAATTTCAAAAACCACCACAAAGCATACTTTCAAACAAAAGCAATGATCTAGCAAGCAACTAAGAGCCCATATATAACTATGGATGAAAAGGGTGCTAACACCTTCCCTTTTCATAATCTACCCCTGAACTCAAGAAATAATCTCGAAAGGTCTTTCCTGTTCTTTTCAGCCTTTCCTTATTTGATAAAAGAAAAGTCGGTGGCGACTCTTGCTATCCGCAACAATTGCGATCAAACGCAAAACACCCAAGTCAGTTCTCCCACCGTGTTACAGAACTGGCGACTCTGCTAGGGAATTATTCCTAAAAAGTGGGGTTATCTTAGGGCTAGATCACCTTTACTTACTTTCATTGTTTGACTTGCTTGCTTTACATTATGGTTCCTTATTTAGGCTTGTTTTGATCCTCTACCCGGACCTGGGACACCTTTTTAGGTAAGTAGCAATAATTTATGGAAACTATGCGGGATATACCGACATGGTCTAAGCAATAGCTATGTTAGTGTGACACATTTGTTGGTACCAGTAGCCCTTGAGTAGTCAAGGAGAATACGGGGCCGCTGTGTGGTGTCATGAAGCACTAACTGACTTTAGAGCCTTTACTTGACCAACTTGGCCATTAGGAAGTAATGAGGTAGCCGACTTTGGTACAGTCCGAAGTTGGTTGATACTCGATACTACACTCATTGAGATCAGACTTTCGGGATATTTCGGTCGCCGTTAAAGAGGCTTGCTCTAAAATAATGCCCGATGAATAAAGATCAGTGATATTGAGATCCCCTAGAACTCGATTACTATTACTAGGACAGGTTGAGCTAACTAAACTTCAAGAGGGTACTTACCTACAAACTCCATGCGAGCCTAAACCTCAGGACTTGTTTGATTATGTGTATATGCTTACTTGTACATAACATCATAACATCATACCATTTCATTTTTTGCACTAATCATTTCAAGGATTATTGGGATTTATCTTTGTTCTGTTTTGTAGGACATGGCTTCCACCCGCAAGAATACTATCCAAGTCAATCTCGTAAGAATTCCTTCTCAACTCAAAGATTTAGCATCGAGGGTTCCTAAGAGTTCTTCATTCACCGAAAGACATGGCCGACTCCTAAACTTGGTAACCTCAAGCATTGAGGAAGACATGATGAAAGTTCTTTTCCAGTTCTTCGACCCTTTGCGCCATTGCTTTACCTTTCTTGATTACCAGCTTGTACCTACTATGGAAGAATTCTCTCAACTCTTGAGGATTCCTATTCTCAATCAACTACCTTTCAACGGTATGAAAAGAGATCCAAGCCTAGAAGAGATTTCCCGAGTGCTACACTTGCAACAATCCGACGTCACGGCTAATTGGGAAACAAGAAGTGGTGTCAGAGGGTTCTTAGCGAAGTTCTTGTTTGAAAAAGTTCAAGATTGTTGGAACACTCTGGACATACAAGCCTTTGAAGAAATCCTGGCCCTTCTCATCTATGGTATGGTACTATTTCCAAATCCTGACCAACTTATAGATGTAAATGCCGTCAAAATCTTCATGTCTCACAATCCGGTGCCTACTTTGTTGGGAGATATCCTACATTCTCTCCACTCTCGCACTATGAGGAAAAGAGGGACCCTTATGTGTTGCACTCCTCTACTGGCTAGATGGTTTGTTTTGCATCTTCCCCGATCTGTGTTGAAAAACAAGCAAGGTTTGAGATGGCCCCATAGGTTGATATCACTCAGACATTCGAATATTCATTGGTATCCTCGATCCTTAGAGAACATTATTATCATCGACCGCTGTGGGGAATTCCATAATGCCCCTTTGCTTGGCATTAGGGGAGGTATCACTTACAACCCTTGTTTAGCTTTGCGACAGTTTGGGTATGCCCGAAGAGATGGTCCTCATGATATGCTCATCCAAGGAGTGTTATTCGACTACGAGAGCGACGATCAAGGCTACCGTTAGAGGTTTGTGCGAGCTTGGAGGATGGTAAACAAAGTGCATAGTAACACGCCGGGACACAAGAATTCTATCCCCCTTGAGCCTTACCTTAGGTGGGTACGAGCTCGTGCTCAGAAGCTGGTAATGCCTTACCCCTCCATCCTACCAGTTTTCACGGAGCCTATTGCTGAAGGAGATATCCTGTATACTGTCCTCTATCCCAACACGCCTACTTCTCTTGAAGACTTTAAAAATGTTGAATTCATCTAAAGGAAGAACGAGACACCTTGGAGCTTACAAAGCAACTACATGAAAAACAGAGCTTGAATGCCTACCTTGCACCAAAGAGGATGTGTTCGACCTTTTTATCTTAGAGATTTATTTTGTAAGCCCAAGAGCCACGTTGTAACCATTTTGAACTAATTAATGCAATTTGACGTTTGTTCATTCTTTGTCTAGATAAATTTAAATTTCATAAATCCTTAAAAACATTTGCATACACATATTCCATACATCATAACATAACAGGTTTTCCACGACATGTTTCCTTATCTTTCTGCTGTTTATTTCAGCAAGATGGATATCGAGAAAATAGTGAACGACCTGCAAGCACAAAAATCCCAGTTTCAAGAGACTCTGTTTACCCTGGCCAAGGGACAACAAGAGTTGATGACGTTGCTGACATCCAAAAATAAACCAAAGAGGAAATCCCTAGTTAACATGGGTAGAAGATTCAGAGAGCCGATCCGCCAGATGCCAATAGCTGAAGATTCGTCTGAGGAAGATGAAAATCAAATTGTAGAAGCAAATAATACCCAAGCTGGGTGTATCAATGATCAAGTAAAGAAACCCTTCACTGGGAATAAAGAAACTAATGTTGTGTGTGTGGCAAGGGCCCGTGCCAAGAAGGATGATCGCCCGTCCTTTAATGTTGTTCGAATTTTCGAACCCAACTCCTGTTCAAAGACAATCTTCCAATCAACAAGGATTTGAGACTCCACGGAGACAATACACAAGGATAGGTATGTCACTATCCCAAGCCTTACAACACTTGTTAAAGGCTAATTTGGTGACACTGTGTGATCCTCCGGCCAATCCAGATACCTCATCACCTAAATATAATCCGAATACCAAGTGTGCATATCACTCGAATAGTCCCGGGCATGAGACCGACCAATGCTGGGCACTGAAGAATAAAATTCAAGACTTAATAGACAACAAGACCATCGAATTTGATCCGCCTCCAATTCCCAATGTGATAACGACACCAATGCCAAACCATGGAAAGGGTGTCAATGCAGTTGAAGATACCATTTTTGTTTCCTCCGTTGAAGACTTCACTACTCTGTTAACCATTATCGAAAAGAATCTGCTGAAAGCCGGAGTTTTTCCTGGTTGTTTGAAAGATTGTGATTACGACACAAAAAAACTCAATGGATGAAAATGGATGAAGGAAGGCATTCAACGCCTGATGAATAGCCATGAGATCCTATTTGAGAAGACTCTGTCCACCAAAAGTTTGACCAATAAGATTGAAGACCTCTCCATCATAACGATTTTAAACAAGCCTCTCAGGATCTCCTCCAAGGGTCTTATCAGGATTTCAAATGAACCGACTGTTTCTCCTCTGATAATTACCGCCCCCGGGACAATTCCGTACTCTTCCAACAAAGAAGTTCCATGGAACTACGGTGATGAGGTGTTTTACCCTGGAATAAAGCAAGATGCTTGGATTGAAGAAAGCAAAGCTGATGACATTGGTAACATTACTTGCTCTAGTAAGGTGACCAGAACTGGGAGAATCTTTTCACCCAATATCTCACCACCAACCGCTACAAAGGCACCTGTCGGCATCACCACTACTGAGCATAGCGCTGGCACAAGGAGAAAGGAGAATGTAGTTGAGCCTGTTGAGATAGAGATGACCGCAAAAGACATTGCTGCTGAGGAACCTTCCGCTCGAGAAATGGATGAGATCTTAAAAATTATAAAGAGGAGTGATTTCAAGGTAGTGCAGTATCTAGGGCAAAACCCTTCCAAGATTTCCATGTTATCTTTGCTACTTTGTTCCGATGCTCATGCTCGGTGTAGCGGTAGAAATGTTTATGACTAAGCCATTGGGTTGACTAGACTTATACAGATCAAAATAAAAATCGCCACCGCGCTTTATTGTTTCCAAAGGAATGGGAAAAGAGCGAGTAACCCAAAAAGAGGGGGAAAGATTCAAGGTAAGGGGGTTGGTTATGCAAAGGGAAGGTATTAGCACCCTAAACATCTATGGTACTCCGCAGGAACCTCTTTGAAAAATCTATATATTTTGGCTATAAAATGTTGTATGTAAAATAGATGGTGGAGGTGAGAAAAGAAATATATTTTTCATGATTTTTGCACCCCCCGCAGTTGTGAACCTTTAGTGCCTACATACCACCTTCCGTGCAATAGGGGATCAGGGTACACATAGTTCCTCTTTTGAAAATTTTAAAACACAAGTGTGTTGGTTAATTTTATGAGATAAGACATCATTGTCATTGTCCGTGTGGAAAACATACTTACTACCCACAATCATGAGAAAGGAGAATTTGCATCATCTCAAAGTGGAGGATAGGGCTTGGATTTTAAAATCAACAATGCCTCACTCAACACCCAAGTGGAAAATATCTCTCTTCACTACATATTGTAGAAGTATAGTTGTTTGCATCACTACAAGGATTGACAAGAGTCTAATCTTTTTAAAAAAGGTTTTAAAATAGAAAGCCAAAGTGGCAAAGTGGTTTGAAATGAGATTGATTGACTTTTAGTCTTCTCACAAACATGTCAAGGTATTATTAAGTTAATTGAAGTTTATTCATGAAAATATTTTTAAAATGCATGGATATAAGTCTAAGTTTATTATGAAAGTGGTTCGAGTTTAAAAACAAGAAGAGTTTTCAAAAGGAGGAAGAAGATTTTTGAAATTAAAGAAGATGGGAGGAGAAGAAGAGACTATCCTAAAGCATAAGGTAAAAGCTAGGGATAAGAACCATCTAACCAACAAGAAGCCAATACTTGACATTATGAGTCAAGATAGAATTCCCATTCTTTGGATTGAAACCAAGTAAGCAAAGATACTAGACCTCTTGAGAGAAACAAACTTCAAATGTATTAAGTCTTCACAAAAATTGGGCAGAGTAACGGCTGTATACGGGTGAATTCCAGATTATAAAACAAAGTATGTAATCACAATAATCTGCACACAAAACAAACAAACAACCCAATGTCTTGAGGTAAACCTCAAGAACTCCAGACAAAATATCAATTAAGGTCACAAGGTCTCCAACATAAGCCAAGGTTTCTAATCCTAAGTCCGAGAAGTCCAATACTCCATAATGCCAAGGATAGTAACCAAATAGTCCAAGTATCATTAAATATTTTTATGGTTCATGTTGATTATTAGGTATCTTAAAAAAAGAAAAGCCCAAGTGAGCAAAATAAAAATGACAAGAAAGTAAATGCTCAAGTGAGCAAAGATGAAAATAGCATGAGATGTAAATGCTAAAAGTAAATGGTGCATAAAATAAAAGAGCATAAGATGAAAACACCAAAATAAAGTCAATCATTAGTGGTTAGTTGGATGACCATCTTGAAACTTGCATTTGGAACTCATTAGAGGATTGGTAGAACCAAAGCCTCTACACAACAAGTTGCATTTGCTTTTTGTCAAGTATATCATCCATTATGGAATCCTCAAAAGTACCATATAATGATCAATGATGTTTAAGTGATCCGCATTTATCAAAATTAATGAAGATCCATCAGAAGATTGGTAGAACCAAAGCAACTACACAATGAATCTCAATGTTATTGGATCAAAGAGATCAAATTAACATACTTAGATTTGCAAACATAAGTTTCGGCCACAAATGATCATTTATTCGAATCGGGGCAAAATTCAGTGTTATGTTAAGCAATTGTAAGTGGACTTATATAGAAGTCACACCTATTTTGAGGCCGGTCAATACCAATCTATGTACCATTTTTTTTTGAGACATGATATAGGGATCATGCTCCAATAACACTTAGTGCAATAAGAAAGGGACAAGATGAAGAGGGGTGGGAAAGAATATACAAACCACATTTGAATTAAAATTTAATCAAACTATTATTAAAATCATTCATCCATTTTTATGGAGTTAAACTCAACACCATGGATCCAATGATGTTAATAAAGTTCATGATAGAAAATTCAACCCAAGATCAGCCAGAAAATAATTACAAAATAATATTGCATTTAATATATACATTAAAAGGTTTTTTAAAAAAAAGTATAAAAATAGAAATAAAAGATAAAAATATCAACTATGTTCAAATTAATCAAGAAATATTAAGTAAGACCATATAAAAATCAGAAATGAACTCAAATAGTTTTATAAAATTTTTGATAATTTTTTAAAGTCAGAAACTATTTTTAAAATTAAAAGAAATGATTGAAATAAACCAAAAATGATAAAAAATAACAAAGTCATAAATAAAATAAATGAGGTCATCAATATTTATCACAATATCATTGGATCATTCCAAAATTTTTTAGAATTTAAAAATGCATAAAAGTATTTTTGAACATTTAAAACAATTCAAACAAAGTGAAAATTTATAAAAAATATCAAAACACAATAAAATTATGAAAAAATAAAAATAAAAAAGAGAAAAATCAAAAATATTTTTCATCATTTTTTCAGATTTTTTGGACTAAAAATGAAATTTCTATGATTTTTTTTGAAATTTAAATCAATTAAAATAAAAATCAGAAAATAAAATATCAAACCAAAAAAATACGGGCCATCTGGTCATTGTCAAAACGCGTTAGTAAACAGATCAAGTGGACCTGGCGTGTTGTGCATATTATGGATTTTAGTGAATAAAACACTAAATCAAATGTAAAATCAGAATTTCAAAAAAAAAAAACAAATGGCACGCCATCATTGATTGGAAGATGACAAATTGGTCATCTTCAACCTCCAGCCAACGTGAATTGCAGGTCTCTCAAACTGTAAAATCAAAAGCTCAGACCTATACCATTCGCTTCGTCTCATCAAGACGAAGACAACCAAACATTCCGCAAAAAATTATATGAATTGTAGCTCAAGCAATTTGGAAGATAAGTTTTGAAAAAGGATTTGAAATTTCATGGTCAAAACGTGCTTCCAGTTAAAAACAAATGTTGCGACTAGAACCAGGGAAATGAGAGCTTCACAATGATATCAAAGTTTGGAAGAATTGATGGAGAAATCTACCTATTAAAGTTGAGTTGGAGAGCTCTGAAACTGGACTTCTATGGATCAATATAGGTCACGATTCTTGAAGGTAATTGTATGGTTAGCTTCAGGGAAGATCAAAGAAGGTGAAATGATAGAAAAAATGGATTGAAAAAGGCTTGAACACTAATTTCGAAGTTGCAGAAAAATGAGTTATGGAGCAAGTTTGGCAGGGTGATTTTGGTTGTTCAAGCTTGAGGAAATGGATGGGGGATGATCCTCTATTTATAGGGAATCAAATGGAATGTTCAAGCATGTGAAATGATGAAGTTTGGAGGGAAATCGTGTGAAGTTGCAAACAAGAAAAGTGTGACTTCTATTTTGATCAAAATGCGCGTTTTTCTATGCTAATCACTTCTGGAAGTTCATTAAACATGTTTAGAAGTAAAAATGCGCAGAAAAATGTGTTTAGAAGTTAAACCAAGGATTTCAAATTCCGACTTTTGAAGAAACTTCAGTTTCAAGTCACCAAGTTCAAATCAATGGCATTCTCAGCTCAAGGGGTCTTAGGGCATGATTCTTGAAGCTTTAGCAAGATGAGGTTATAAGCTTTGCAATGGAAAAAGAATGGAATCAAATGGATGTTTGAGCTGAAAGTTGCAATGACTCAAAGCCTGGATAAAGAAGTTGACTTTCCACACTTAGAAATATTTCAAGTTTTTCTTCAAAAGTGACCTATAATGTTTTACATCCAAACATGGCCTTCCTCTTGGAATTTACTCTTGACCAAAAAATATGGCATGAAATAGACCTCTTGAATGACATTTTTAAACTCCAACTATTCAAAATCTCCAAAAATTGAGAGATTTATGAATTGTTGAAGTTGGCAAAAAATCATGAAATAACCTATAATCTTTTGTATCCTTAGGGCATCTTACATCCATTTTATTACTTTGCACATAAAAGAAGGAATAAAGTTCACATACTCAAGATAATTATGGAAAAAGAGTGGGCTCAAGGTGATAAAAATTGACCAAGTTATGATCATTTGAAGTCACACATGGGAAATTGGGGGTTCATCCGGAGGACTTGTAATCTTTCTTCATCATCAAGTTTCTTCCACATGAAAACTCCTTGAAACTTTTAAAGTTATTTGTTAATAACCATTTTAAGAGAACAATGTTTTTGGAATCACTCAAAAATACCAAAAGATGAGAAAGATATACTTCCTTGAAGTTCAAAACCCTAGCTCCTAGATCAAGAAAATGCTTTGAGGAACTTTGACAATTTTGAACAACCTTCTTGTACCAACACTTTTGCTTTGTAGATAGGGGTTATTGAGGATGATAAGGAGAACTCATAGCAACCAAAACCAATTCCATATCTTGAGAATTGAGAGAAATATCCACTTGTGACCAATGGGAACAAGGCCTTGTCCAGCCATGACAACTTCTTCAATCAACCCCTTGTACTTTTGAATCAATCTTGATAACTTTGAAATATGGTGAACCAAAATAAACCTTGCCATGCCATTTCTTCCAAAACAACTTCAATGGTGAGGTTTGAATTTCTTAAGCTCTATTGACTAGGGCATGGAAATAAACTCATGAACCCATGGATCAAATTGCTAAGTCACACTGCCTTTACCTACAATATTAACAAGTAAGACAAACCAACATTGCATTTTATTAATTAAAAGGAAAGTCAAAGAAAAACATGCATGACCATAAAATAAAAACAAGTCAAGGTGCTTGGTGATTCCTCAAAGAGAAAATCTAAAGATAGGGAGGAGAACCAAAAGCCCTAATGTGATCTTGTTGTGATTGAATCAATATGGTATGATGAAGGGATCTTAGGGAAAAAAAATGGGGTACAACAACTGCCCTTATTTAAGTTTCTTCTATCCAGAGATACGAAGGTTAACAATCTTCATGTCGACGTGATCAAAGATAATTAAATATAAAATAAACCCTATTTTTGGCCCTAAGATGCCATGCAATGCTCATGAGTATGAATGCATATGAACAACTTCAAAAGGGACGAAAAACACCATTGGGGATGTAGCAAAGGAAATAAGTTTTAAAAGAGAAACCCAACCAGGAAAATAAATCACTGGTGAATCCAAAAGACCTGACTCACAGAGGATGGTAAAAGGTCAAAGGAGACACTAACTTTTACTGAAGGCGAAACTACCAACATTCACTGAAGGTAGAAAGAGAAAAAAACAAATCGACGTTCACTAAAGGTGTGCTACCACCGTTCAGTGAAGGTAGAGAGAAAAAATCATCGACGTTCACTGACGATGAACTACCAACTTTCACTAAAGGTAGTAAGATTAAAGGAATATCAAAGCACTAACGTTCACTGACGGTGAACTACCATCATTCACTGAAGGCAGCAAAAAGATAACAATCACCAACTTTCACTGATAGTGAACTACCAACTTTCACTGAAGGTAGAGAGAAAATATATCATAGCAACGTTCACTGACGGTGATCTACCAACGTTCACTGAAGGTAGCAAAAAGATAACAATCACAAACTTTCACTGATGCTGACTGTTGTACCCCAAAATTTGCCCTCCCATTTCCTCAACATTTTCTCATCACAAGACCCTTGAAGATCAAGATCCAGTTAGGGTTTCCTCTGCTCAAGACTTCTCCTTGCACTGTGGACTCAAATTAGGGTTTGTGATTTCCCAAGGATGTTTTGACCTAAAATGCCTAAGATGACTTTCATGCTTCATGTTGGACTCCCAAGTTTACCCATGCCAAGTTTCAAGTCTTGATTCCAAGTTTTGCACAGTCAATTGGACAGTTGACCTAGAAATCAGCTGTATTAGGGAAAAAGTCAACTGTGGCCAATTGACAGTCAAATCTCATGAAATTTGATCCACATCAACATTATGAACTCACATGAACCATTTGATAAAGTTTGGATCACAATTCCATAAGAAATTTGATCAGATCATCAAAAGGGCAAAATGGTCATTTTTAGGGTTTTGACTGCACAAGGGTAATTTTTGACTGTTTGACCTAGTCAATGGCAAACCAAGCTCACATATGGACTCAAGGACCCCATGGAATTATCTTGACATGCTCAACAAGCTCAAAAGATCCCAAGTACACAGGATTGACAGTTGAATTTCCCAGTCAATTGATCAATTTTGACTGTATACTGAAAAGTCAAACTTTGACTTTTTGGTCAAAATCAAAAGTCAAGATTCATTTTTCATCAAAACTTGCCAAATCATGAAACTTGTTCACCAAGAAATCACAAAATGCAAATTAGGGTTTGAAAATGGAATTTTTCATAACTTAGAATTTTTCTAAGTTATGAAAAACCCTAATTTTTTCCCAACTTTGCCCCATCTTTTCACCAAGATCCATTTGGATTCAAACAAAAGTAAAAACATGAAAGTTGTAGCTTGTTGCATAATCTACAACTTTGATTCACAAAGTTTTCTCATTTGAAGCTTTTATCTCAAGTTACAATTTTTTGAATAAGGGCACTAAACCATTTTTAACTTAGTGAAATTTTAACCTATTTTGACAAGGTTTTCTACCCCACTTCAAGGCCACTTTTCATGCCCTTCCACTTGGAATTTTAATTTGCATTTCAAAGATGGATTGTAGTACACTTTCCAAGCTTTCCAAAATGTCCAAGAACTCATCAAACAACCTCATAACTTGAGAGATTCGAATTTCACAAGTTGGCAAAAATCCACTTTTGAATGGTTCATGAACATGTTCATAACTTTGCAAATCTGAACTTAGCTTGCTTTATGCTTGATTACAGGTCCTTGAACCATTCCATACTCAATAATTTAATGCATATTCAATGTGTTAAGACCATGTTCTTTGTGTTCTAACATTGTATAGTGGATTAATCCTAAACTAGATAAAGTGAACTTTCCATTTTTGAAAAAGATTAACTTTATGTCAATTTGTAATCCAAGAAGGTACAAGCAAAATCCCTTTGGCACAAGATTATGGGCAAATTGCTCTGATCAAGAGAAGCTGATGCAGCAGGATTAGAGGCCCCTACTGACCTAAAACACAAAGTGACCTTTGCTTGCTTCATTTTCAAGTAACATGGCATAACTTGTCACAACTCTCTCTTCAGCATAGGAACACAACACAAAAGCTATCAAACACATTCCAAACTACCCAACCAAGCTTTTGCACGAGCCATTTGCCTCTCAAGCACTCTCCATCTCAGAAACACCACAAAACTGCACAAACAGGGGAACCCCTGCAGATTGAGTGCTATCTCTCAATCCTTTCAAGCATTCTTGCCCAAACCTGTTCCTCTACCTTCCTTACAACCTATGCAAGCTAACCATGACCTGAAACCTGACCTGTAACACCTCCAAGCCACTTCACCATTTTTAAATTTCTGTTTTGCAGTTGGAGTTCACTAGCTCGATTCAGGGAGTTTCAAGACAAAGTAGGACTTGGAAAAGCATCCTTACACTTCAAGGAAGCTATACAAGTCATCATTTCACTCTGAAACATCCTCCATTGTAAAGCTCGATTCCAACTGAACAGGTACATTCATGAAGTTCTATCTTCCTTATTAGGCATTGTTAGCTTTAGGTTTATGAAGAAAACATGTCACAATCATAGCCCTGAACATGCTCATATGATTAGATTTCATTTATATTTCGTGTGCTTAGAGAATTTCATGTCTGAACATTGATGAAAAGTTAGGTCAGAAATTGGGGGAGGAGAAATTCTCCCTCATCTTAGAGAGATAGGTCAAGTTATTTATATGGTTGAAACCGTCTCTTAATGCTCTACACTTTTCATGTTATGAGTTTTACTTGAAAGTCCAGGAATCCAGAGATAAAAAACGCGTGTTTTGCTTGAAGGATGTTGTACAGAGGTTGAAGAAGAAGTGGTCTGGGCTGGGCCTGGAATTATTTTCTTTTCACACCCTATTTCCATGTTTACATCCCCTGAGCCCATTTGCTTCATTTTTGACTCTTTTTGACTTTTACTTTTTTGGTTGACTTTGTTTATTTTTTCTCATGATATAAAAAACATAAAAATATTTTTTCCATCTTTTTTTGAATTTATGGCATATTTATTTGATTTATTTCTTTGTTTATACATAAATATATATATACTATTATTAGAATAAATATAAAAATAATGTAAATACATTTTTTATTTTTATTTACCTTCTGAAAATATTTCACATAAAAAATACTCTTTTTATTTATTTTATTAAAATGTTAAATAAATATTTATTTTGTGTATAATACATATTTAAGATTTAATATATATATATATATATATATATATATATATATATATATATATATATATATATATATATATATATATATATATATATATATATATATATATATATATATATATATATATATATATATATATATATATATATATATATATATATATATATATATATATATATATATATATATATATATATATATATATATATATATATATATATATATATATATATATATATATATATATATATATATATATATATATATATATATATATGTTTATTAATATATTTAAGATAAAATATAAAAATACTTGAATTTTTCATTTTTATTAATATTTGATACAAAAATACCTTTTTTTATAATATACTTCATTTTATTTTTATTTTATTTTTATAAATAATAAATAAATATTTGTATTAAAATAGATAATAATACATTTTTTCTTTTAAAATTAGGGTTTTTGCCCTAAATTCAAAATACTCAAAAAAATAATATATTTTTATTTTCTTTTCTCTTTTACATAAATAATATTTTTTCATACATATACAAAACATTTCTTTTGCATCTTGCATTCTTATTTAATTTTTGTACATTATTTATATTGCAAATATTCAAATCGATGTAATAATTTAGATTTAAATTCTTGTCAATATCCCCATTTGAACATTTGTACCCCCCTTCCCATATTTGGTTTTGTAATAGCTTAGTAATTTAAATTTCGCACTTTATACGCTTTCTAATGATAACATGTTAGAATTAGGATTTGTATGCGAAAAAACGACAAAAAAAGTTATGACCTAATCTCAAGATAAACAAGCATGGAAATGGACACACAAATCACACTTGCACCCCCCTAGGGTATTCCACTTGTTGCCTTTCAAAATTGGGCCATATTGTATGTTGAACTTCTTTGGGCAAAGCAAACAATTTGAATGATCATAGTCCCTCGATAAAACTTTTCAAAACAAACAATTTGAATGATCATAGTCCCTCGATAAAACTTTTCAAAAACAAACAATTTGAATGATCATAGTCCCTCGATAAAACTTTTCAAAAACAAACAAAAACAAATGATCAAGTCCCTTAAAGAAAATTGCCCAAAGACATTTAACGCCGTTGCAATTATGGTCTAAACGATGACCCGCGCCAGTCCCTTTCACATCCTAACACAAGATTGTCCACCAAATACAATGGTGGAACAAACTTGTTAAAAGGGTTAAAACATAGCAATAATCTTTTGAGAAATTTAGGAGTAGATAACCTCTTAGTTACTTGAATCAAACTTGCAAAACAAAACACTTGTCTAATTTCAAAACCACACAACACTACACTTTCAGAACAACTTTAAAAAACAAATGAAAACCTTTTCAAAAGGCATACATCTTTGTATACATCCCCACATGGATCATTACAAAGGTTGCCACCACATTGGCCTCTTTTCAAAATATTTTCAAACCCACACACACAAAGCACCATTTCAAACAATTGAAAGCAAAAGGCAAGTGATCTAAGCAAGTAACTAAGAGCCCATGGATAACCATGGATAGAAAGGGTGATAATACCTTCCCTTTCTATAATCTACTCCCCGAACCCAAGAAAACATCTCAAAAGGTTTTTGCTGTGCTTTTTAACCTTTCCTTAGGATAAAATAAAAAGTCGGTGGCGACTCTTGCTAACCGCAACATTTGCGAATACAAACGCAAAACCCAAGTCAGTTCTCCTACCGTATCACAGAACTGGCGACTCTGCTGGGGATATTTTAAAAGTGGAGTAACCTTAGGGCTTAGATCACCTTTATTTTCAATTGATTGTCTTGTTTGCTTTTACATTTATGGGCTTTGTATCGGAGTTTTGTAGATCCTAACCCGGATCTGGGGAAACCTTTTTTAGGTAGCAACAAGGCTGTGAGGGAACTGTGCGGGGTATACCGACATGGTTGAAGCAGTCTGCTACGTTGATGTGGCACTTTGGTGTGTACCGGTAACCCTTGAGTTCAGTCAAGGAGAGTACGGGGCCGCCGCGTGGTGTCATGAAGCATCAACTGACCTTAGTAACCTTAATTGAAACATCTTGGCCTTTTTAGGGTAGTGAGATAACTGACTTTGGTGCAGTCCGAGGTTGGTTGATACTCGATACTACACTCAATTGAGGATTACTTTCCTGGGATATTTCGGTCGCCAGTTCAGTGGCTAAATCGAAACGATGAACAATGAAAGTAATCCAGTGATATTGGGACCTTTAGAACCCGGTTACTTCTGATAGGACAGGTTGAGCCCACCAAACCTCAAGAGGGTAATACACAGACCTCATGCAGGCCTAAACTCTAAGGGTTTGTCTTGTGTGACTTGTGTGCCTTACCATGTTTGCCTTTGTGAATATTTGTGGTGTATTTAATCATAACATCATGACATCATACAACATCATGAGCATTGACTAACCATTTCAAGGGTTTCGAATCTTCATCTTTGTTCTTGTTTTATAGGACATGGAAACTGCTCGCAGAAAGACAATTCAGATTAGCCTTGTAAAGATCCCTCCTCAGCTTAAGGAACTTCTGTCCAGGATTCCCGAGGGTTCTTCATTCAGTGAGAGACATGGAAGACTCATCAGCTTGGTTAACACCAACATTGAGGAGGACTTGATAAAGGTCCTGTTCCAATTCTTTGACCCTCTGCATCACTGTTTCACTTTTCCGGATTATCAATTGGTGCCTACATTGGAAGAGTTCTCCCGACTCCTGAAGGTCCCTATCCTTGATCAACTACCCTACAACGGTATGGAAGAGGAGCCCAAACTTGAAGAGATTGCTAAAGCCTTGCACCTACAGTCATCTGACCTCAAGGGACATTGGGAAGTTAGAAGTGGTATTAAGGGTTTCTTAGCCAGGTTTCTGTTTGAGAAGGCCCAAGAATGTTGGAACTCCCTTGACCTACGAGCTTTTGAAGAAGTTATGGCCCTCCTTGTCTATGGTTTGGTGTTATTCCCTAACCCAGATCAGCTTATTGATGTCAGTGCTGTCCAGATCTTCATGACCAGGAATCCTATACCTACGTTGCTGGGGGACATCCTTCACTCATGTTACACTCGAACCATGAGAAGAAGGGGTGTCCTTATGTGTTGCACTCCTCTCCTGGGAAGGTGGTTTATTTCGCACCTTCCACAATCAGTTTTGAAGAACGAGCGGGGTTTGAGATGGTCACAACGATTAATGACTCTTACGCATGCAGATATACATTGGTGCCCTAGGTCCAGGGAAGACGTCACTATCATTGATCGTTGCGGGGAGTACCCTAATGTTCCTTTGTTTGGAATCAAAGGAGGTATTACTTACAACCCATGCCTGGCTTGGAGACAATTTGGTTATGCTCGGAGGGATGGCCCTCATGACATGTTAATTCCTAGCATAGTTTTTGACTTCGACAACGATACTCAAGGACTTCGCCAGAGATTTATCAGAGCTTGGAGGATGCCAAGTAGGATAGACAGCAAGACACTGGGGCACAAGAACTCCATCCCGTTGGAACCTTATCTCAAATGGGCACGAGCCCGCTCCCAGAAGTTAGTGATGCCTTATCCTCATGTGCTCCCTGTGATCAAAGAACCGGTCTTGGAAGGAGAAGTGTCCTACACCATTCAACATCCTGACATGCCCACGTCCTGGGAAGAGATGCAGAAGAGCTGGATCCAGCTTAAGGAAGAACGGAATTCTCTTGAGACCAGTCTACATGCTAGTGAAAAGAAAGTCCTGGAACTCACCCGCCTGCTGCACGAGGAAAGGAATCTCAACACCTACATCGCACCAAAGAGGATGCGCAATGTTTTTTTGTCTTGAGGAGTCATTTTGTAATATTTGGCCCATGGGGCATTTATGTACTAACGAATTTCTCCTTATTAATATGATGTGCGTTCCTTTTTGTCTACAACAAATTTTGAATATTCTAAATCCTTGAATGCATTGCATACATACGCATTCCATTGCACCATATGCATAGCAGGTACCCTATTTCACAGGTTGCTTAATCTCCTTCGCTGTTTATTTTGAACAGTCATCATGAATCCAGAATCCTCCAGTGAGCAAGCAATCAAGGCCCTCCAGGCCCAAAATGCACAGTTTCAAGAGATGGTCCTAAGCCTAGCCCAAGGTCAGCAAGAGTTGAAGACTCTACTCCTGAAGAAGAAGAAGAAAAAGAGGACTGCGTTGTTCAACACCGGACGCAGATTTGGGAACACACTCCACAATGAAGCTGATCCAACTACTTCTTCTGCTGAGAAAAACAGTCCCCAAGGGGGAGGAGCTCCTAGTCCCGCAGTCTCCGACAACGAGACGGACTATAACGACGAACAATACCCACCTGCTGCTGACAAATACAAACAATTGGAGGACCGCTTGAGCGCCATGGAAATTCAGAATGTGCCGGGACTGGATTTCGGAGATTTGGGGTTATCTTCTGGGGTAGTAATTCCACACAAGTTTAAGGCGCCCGCCTTCGCCAAGTATGATGGGGTCTCCTGCCCAAAGCTGCATCTGAGGTCGTATGTAAGGAAAATCCAACCTTACACGGCGGACAAGAACCTCTGGATTCACTTCTTCCAAGATAGCCTCTCGGGGTCACAGCTTGAATGGTTCTACCAATTGGATGGAGCTAGCATCCGACACTGGGAAGATTTGGCAACCGCATTCTACAGACAATACCAATACAATTCTGATCTCGCTTCTACGCGTACCCAACTTCAGGGTATGTCTCTAGGAACGGGTGAAGGGTTCAAAGAGTACGCTCAAAAATGGAGAGATTTGGCTGGCAGGGTGCAGCCTCCATTGACTGATCGAGAGCTGGTTGATATGTTTCTAGGGACGTTGTCTGGTCCGTTTTTCAATCATTTGGTTGGTAACTCCTCCGCTGGGTTTACAGATTTGATATTGACAGGAGAAAGAATTGAAGCTGGCATCAGGTCAGGCAAGATACAAAAGGCTGCCTCCACAAGTGCTGAGAAGAGGCCGTTCAAGAAGGAAGCAAGTGCCGTATATGGTCCTAGAAGACAAGTCAAGCCCGAAAGTCGCCAAGCCGTAAATGCTTTGGTCATCTCTAAACTTGTTGCTGCTCCTCAGCAGTACAATCAACAAAGAAGCGAAAGGCCCAAGAGGCAGTATACCCGACTGAGTATGACCTTATCTCAAATTTTACCCCAACTGTTGTCCACCAACCTGGTGACCCTCAAAGAAGCTCCTAAGGTCGTCAACACTGCGTCACCTAAGTATAACCCAAATGCCCGGTGTGCTTATCATTCTGATAGTCCCGGGCACACTACTGATGATTGTTGGGCCTTGAGAAACAAAGTGCAAGATCTGATCGACGCAAAGGAAATTCAGTTTGAAGCGCCGGAGAGACCAAATGTCGTAACTGCTCCTATGCCCCAGCATAGAGTAAATGCCGTTGAGGAAGAAATGTACGCTGTTTCGGTAGATGAAGTTGTTACCCCTCTAAAGACCGTTAAGAAGAACCTACTACGGGCCGGTTTATTTCCGGGTTGCGGTGAAGGTTGCCTGTTCTGTGCTGTTTCCCTGTCTGGTTGTCCCTTGCTGAGGTTAGGCATCCAAAGCCTAATGGATAGCAAGGAGATTCTGTTTAAGAAGTCTGCTGTTCAGTTGGTTCCGATAAAAGAAATTTCTGTGGTTACCATCTTCAAAAATCCAACCAAGGCTCCCCCGAAGAAGCCTGTTCAAATCATGACTGTTGCACCTGTGATTATTACTGTCCCGGGGCCTCTCCCCTACATATCTGATAAAGCTGTCCCCTGGCATTATGGGGCAGACGTGTATGTAAACGGAATCAAGCAAGAATTCGACACTGGCGCCAGTATCTGCGATATCACTGGTCCAGCCAAGGTCACCCGCAGTGGCAGGCTCTTCTCGCCTGACATTGCACCGCCCGCCATTCGAAAACCCCTCCTTATAAAACCTACAAGTTTACCTGTTCCTGTTGATGATCAAGTTGTTTCCCCTGCCGCTGAGTCATCAAATGCTCGGGGCAAAGGGATTGAAGAAGAGCCTGCCCGGATGGAGGCACCAATACCCATAAATGCTGAGGCCTCCCGACAAGAAATGGAGGAGATTCTGAAAATAATAAAGAAAAGTGATTTCAATGTTGTCGAACAGCTGGGGCATACGCTCTCCAAGATCTCCCTGCTCTCCTTATTGCTATGCTCCGAGGCCCATGCTAAGGCCTTGATCTCATTTCTCAAGACGGCCCATGTGCCGCAAGAGACGTCTGCAGTCCAGTTCACCGATTGCATAGCAAATCTGACAGCAGACAATGGCTTGGGTTTCTCAGATGCTGACCTGACTGCGAAGGGAAGAGACCACAATGATGCCCTGCATGTCTCTATCGAATGCATGGGCACTACTCTGGCGCATGTATTGGTGGATACTGGTTCTTCTTTGAATGTTCTACCGAAAAAGGCTTTAGACCGTCTGGATTATGAAGGCCTGGAATTGAAGCCCAGCAATATCATCGTCAGGGCCTTTGACGGTTCTAAAAGGATGGTTCATGGAGAGGTTAACATCCCTATCCGTGTGGGCTCTCAAGTGTTTGACTCTACCTTTTATGTGATGGATATACGTCCATCGTACTCTTGTCTGCTGGGTCGACCTTGGATCCATAAAGCTGGGGCAGTGACCTCTACCTTGCACCAGAAGCTGAAGTATCCCGTCAGGGGAAAGATTGTCACTGTGCAAGGAGAAGAGGAGTATATGGTGAGCCATTTGAATTCCTTCAGATACATTGAGATGGACGGGGAGTTTATTGAAACCCCCTTTCAACATTTCGAGGAGGTACATCCAATTTCAGCAGCTGCAGAGACAATAGCCGAAGAGAATGATTCCTTGAAGATGGCTCCCTAAGGGATGCCCGGGCTGTGGTTCAGAAAGGCAATTGTGCACACTGGGGTCAGCTTCCTGACTTCACTCAGAAGAATGACAAGTTTGGGCTAGGCTTTACTGCAGAGGCTCAGAGGGCTGTGCGCAAAGAGAAGATCGGAAAGGCTCCGGTGTTTATTTCCAGCTCAAGGGTGAATGCTATCGAGGAGGATGTGGAGGAAGCAGAGTTTGACAGTTGGATCTACCCGACTACCAGCAACGGACCAAGCAACTGGACGACAAAGGATTTTACCCCTATCACATTTGTCACGCAGTAATTAATTTCTTTTGATTTCCAATTTGTAACAAACAATATGTTAAAACTTTGTTGGCTCGGTGTCCTACCCGGGGCATCGTAGCTCCATTTGTGAGGGCCTTTTGTATGACATTTTCATATATCATCAATCAAAACATTGGACGTTTGTTGCATTTCAAATCTTGTGCTCTTTTCCTTCCTGTGTTATATATATTGCAAAACAGCTATATTTACACACACTTACTTATACAGGTTTCAATCCACTCTGGATCTCACTGGTAACAGCTCTGCTACCGCCAGTTATGACTTCGAAAATCCGATCAACTTGGCCGAAGATGAAGGTGAAGAGGATTGCGAAGTGCCTGGTGAACTCGCAAGACTGCTACTCCAGGAAGAGAGAGCTATTCAACCACACGAAGAGCCTGTGGAAACAATCAACCTGGGTACTGAGACAGATAGGAAAGAGGTCAAGATTGGTGCCAATTTAGAGCTCAGCGTGAAGCAACGATTGATCCAGATGCTACAGGACTACATGGAAATTTTTGCTTGGTCCTATGAAGATATGCCTGGGTTGGATGCCGACATTGTAGTTCACCACCTGCCAACCAAGGAAGATTGCCCTCCAGTAAAGCAAAAAGTCCGACGGATGCGTCCAGAGATGTCTGAAAAGATCAAGGCCGAGGTTATGAAGCAGTTTGATGCCGGGTTCCTCGCAGTGACTTCTTACCCTCAGTGGGTTGCCAATGTGGTGCCAGTACCGAAGAAGGACGGTAAAGTCAGAATGTGTGTTGACTACAGGGATCTGAACAGGGCCAGCCCCAAGGATGACTTCCCCCTACCTCACATTGATGTCCTTGTTGACAATACAGCTCAACACAAGGTGTTCTCCTTCATGGATGGTTTTTCGGGGTATAATCAGATCAAGATGGCTCCAGAGGATATGGAGAAGACTACATTTGTGACTCAGTGGGGCACCTTCTGTTATAAGGTCATGCCATTCGGATTGAAAAATGCTGGGGCAACCTATCAACGTGCCATGGTTGCTTTATTTCATGATATGATCCATCATGAGATTGAGGTATACGTTGATGACATGATTGCAAGGTCTCAAACTGAGGAGGAGCACCTTGACCATCTGAGGAAGTTGTTTGACCGACTCAAGTTATACAAGCTGAGGTTGAATCCCAACAAATGCACCTTTGGGGTAAGATCCAGAAAATTGCTAGGTTTCATTGTAAGTGATAAGGGTATTCAGGTGGACCCTGCCAAGGTAAAAGCCATACAAGAGATGCCGACTCCAAAAACAGAGAAAGAAGTCAGAGGTTTCCTAGGACGACTGAATTATATTGCCCGATTCATCTCACATCTGACTGCTACTTGTGAACCAATCTTCAAATTGCTGAAGAAAGATCAAGTAGTACGCTGGAATGATGAATGTCAGGCTGCCTTTGAAAGGATAAAGGAATACCTTCAGGAGCCACCCATTCTTATGCCACCGGTGGAAGGAAGACCTCTGATACTATACTTGACAGTACTTGACAATTCAATGGGGTGTGTGCTGGGGCAGCATGACGAGTCTGGCCGAAAAGAGCACGCTATTTATTACTTGAGCAAAAAGTTTACCGACTGTGAGTCTCGTTACTCACTGCTTGAGAAAACTTGCTGCGCTCTTGTATGGGCTGCTCGCCGGCTGAGACAGTATATGCTGACTCACACTACTTTATTGATTTCAAAGATGGATCCCATCAAGTACATATTTGAAAAGCCCGCTCTGTCCGGAAGAATAGCGAGATGGAAAATGATCTTGACAGAGTATGACATCCAGTATACAACTCAGAAAGCAATTAAGGGAAGTGTACTGGCCGATCATTTGGCACACCAACCTATGGACGATTACCAATCATTGAACTTTGATTTTCCGGATGAAGATATCATGGTGGTAACTGACTGTGAAGTACCTGGACCGGATGAAGGACCTGAGGAAGGATCCCGATGGTCCATGCATTTTGATGGAGCCTCCAATGCTTTGGGTAACGGCGTCGGCGCTGTAATCATATCTCCCAAGGGAACTCATACTCCCCTCACCGCCCGGTTATGTTTCAGCTGCACCAACAATATGGCAGAATATGAGGCATGTATCATGGGTTTACAAGCTGCAATCGACTTAAGGATCAAATTTCTAAGTGTTTTCGGAGATTCCGCTCTCGTGATCAATCAGATCAAAGGCGAGTGGGATACGAAACACCCGAATCTTATTCCTTACAAGGAGTATGTGTCGACCTTGCTTCCCCACTTTGAAGAGATAACTTTTGAGCACTTCCCTAGAGAGGAGAATCAGCTAGCGGATGCCCTGGCTACGATATCTTCAATGTTCAAAGTTAAATGGGACAATGAGGCTCCCCGAATCATTATCTGGAAGTTGGATGAACCGGCGTACTGCTGTGAGCTGGAGGCTGAGAAGGTGATTGAAAAACCCTGGTATCATGAGGTGAAGAGGTACTTGGAAGCTCAGGAATACCCTGAAGGTGCATCTGTCAATGATAAGAAGTTCATGAGGAGGTTTGCTGCAAAATTCTTCCTCAGCAACGGCATTCTCTACAAACGGAATCATGATTCGACTCTGCTACGTTGTGTAGATAAGGCAGAAGCAGAGAAAATCATGATAGAACTGCATGAAGGTACATTTAGAACACATTCCAGTGGACACACCATGGCTAAGAAAATCCTTCGGGCAGGATATTTCTGGTCCACAATGGAAGCCGATTGTTACCAACACTCCCGAACTTGTCATAAATGCCAGATCTATGCTGACAAGGTGCATATCCCTCCGGTTCCTTTGAATGTCCTGACGGCGCCTTGGCCTTTTGCAATGTGGGGCATCGATATGATCGGTGAGATCCGACCAACGGCATCCAATGGGCATCGCTTCATCTTGGTGGCAATCGATTACTTCACGAAATGGGTTGAGGCAGCTTCCTACGCCACAGTAACCAAGAGCGTCGTGGCACGTTTCATCCGGCATAATCTGATCTGTCGGTACAGCGTCCCGGAAAGAATCATTACGGACAATGGTACCAATCTCAATAACAAAATGATCACTGAACTCTGTGAACAATTCAAGATACAGCACCACAATTCTTCTCCCTACCGGCCGAAGATGAATGGGGCTGTAGAAGCAGCCAATAAAAATATCAAGAAAATTGTGCAGAAGATGACAGTGACCTATAAAGATTGGCACGAGATGTTACCGTT
Organism: Vicia faba; assembly: GCA_948472305.1. Classification (NCBI taxonomy): domain Eukaryota; kingdom Viridiplantae; phylum Streptophyta; class Magnoliopsida; order Fabales; family Fabaceae; genus Vicia; species Vicia faba. The sequence goes on along the minus strand of OX451735.1, from coordinate 304,517,117 downwards.
CGCTCTTCATGGGTACCGCACCTCAGCAAGGACGTCAACCGGGGCAACTCCCTTCTCCTTGGTCTATGGCATGGAGGCAGTCTTGCCAATTGAAGTCCAGATACCCTCTCTCCGGATAATGAAGGATGCAGACTTGAATGAAGATGATTGGATCCAGACTCGACTTGATCAATTAAATCTGATTGACGAAAAGAGGCTCACTGCTATCTGTCATGGTCAAACGTATCAGAAACGGATGATCAGGGCATTTAACAAGAAAGTCAGACCGCAAGAGTATCAAGTTGGGGACCTGGTAATCAAACGCATCATCCTTCCTCAAAGTGATCCCCGGGGCAAATGGACCCCTACTTACGAAGGGCCATTTGTGGTTAAACGTGTGTTCTCAGGAGGAGCCATGATCCTAACCACCATGGATGGTAACGACCTTCCTCACCCCGCCAATGCAGACATAGTGAAAAAATACTACGCATAAATAAAAGACCCGCTAGGTTGACATACCTAGGCAAAAATAAGGGCTTCCCGGCGAACCAAAAGGGTTCGGGCAAAAATAAGGGATGAAATGAATAAAAATATGTACACCCGGCAAGTCGAAAACCTGAAAGGGCGGCTTGGGCAAAAATGGGTATCCCGGTGGACTGAAAACCCGAAAGGGCGGTCCAGGCAAAAGTTAGGGATAAAAGCGTAACACTATGTCTCATTGGATCACTTCGCATCCGGAATTCGGCATCAACTATCTGGCTCCAGATTTCGGCATCGACCAATCAGCTTCATCTTCAAATTAGGCAACAAAGCGATGAGACGTTCGGAGATATAAAGGCGATAGCAGAGTTGGAAACCAGTGGGATTGTTCACATAGCTATTTTGTTTCCTTTTTCAAATTGTAAACTCTATGTTATTTGGCGGCGTCCTCTTACTAGGATGTCAGCCTCTTGTACAAAAACGCCTATTCACAGGCAAAGTTTAAATCAATACAAATTCACTTGTCCATACAAATTACCATTGTTTTCCTTTTTTCTGTTTTGTCTTGCGAAGAACGTCCAATGTTCATTTTTGATATATGCATTTGACATTAAATTGCTGATTCATAAATATTTGCATATGAAACAAGAGATTTATTACAGGTGACATCAGAGACAGGGGCAATTGAAGTTGTCTAATACATGTCTGGTTGTTTTGTCCGCCAAGGCACCAAGGTGGGTTCAACTGAAGAATGTGGCCAAATCATCTCAACACCCCGCAGAGTAAAACAAGGTTCAGTAGTACTTTCCCCAAGCAGAGTTGGTTCCCCGTCGATCCTGAAAGGACACAACATTCCCCGGCAGGTCTTAAAGCTCATCCCCAGTAGATTCTGGAAGCTTATCCCCTGCGGAGCACGGACGTCTCTCCCGAGTTTTATTTAGAATTATTTCCTCACAAGGACTTATAACTGGGTTATCCTCAGCTAAAAACCACGGAAGACCGCCCTCGGCAAAGTTCCTTCAATCCCCAGCGGAGTTTATCGTCATTATCCCCAGCGGAATCCATCATTAGAGTCCTCAACAGGCCTCGCATCAAAACTTTGGCCAAGTATCTCTTCCACAGAGCAATTCTCCGGCCGACCGTCAAGGATTTATTTTCCTAAGGCGAAATTACATCCATAAACATTTCACATTTTCATACATCTTGCTTACATACATGATGGAACGCATACAACATTTCATGTTGAATATCATGACAACATGCATATCATACATCATGACATTGCATACAACTTACGTTTTTTGCCTTTTCAGGAAAAAGACAATCCCAAAAACAATTACCGTCAACTGTCGCAATTCCAGATCCGATACCTGTATCTAGCCAGGGCACATCTGAGAGTGATCAGTTTCCAGACTCGATTCCTGTATCTAGCCAGGGCACGTCTGAAAAGTTCGAAGATTCGATTCCTGTATCCAGCCAGGGCACATCTATCAACTACAACATCTCCAGATTCGATTCCTGTATCCAGCCAGGGCATATCTGTTGACCACGTTTCCAGACTCGATTCCTGTATCTAGCCAGGGCACGTCTGAAGAGTTCAAAGATTCGATTCCTGTATCCAGCCAGGGCACATCTATTAACGACTATTTTCAGATTCGATTCCTGTATCCAGCCAGGGCACATCTGTGAGCAACCGATTGTAGATTCGACACCTGTATCTAGCCAGGGCATACCTGCATAAGGAGACTGAGGATCAAACACCTGTAACAAGCCAGGAAAACATCCGTCTTTCTCAAATACACAAGTTCTCGCTAAGGAATCTCTTATGCGATCAACACTTCCAAATGGCATCTATAAGCCCATTCCCGACAAAGTTCTGTCACATCTCCAGATGGCATCTATAAGCCCATCTCCCTATCCACTACCTCTCGAAATGGCATCTATAAGTCCATTCCTGACATCACATTGTTGAGACTCCAGCATGCGAGTGCAAATTTCCGGGCACTCTAGTGTCCAATCTCCTTTTACCCTCGAGTCACGAAAGGCGAGCTTGCCAATCTAACTCTTCAGGTTCAAGAAGATTGAACAGGGGCAACTGTTGTACCCCAAAATTTTCCCTCCCATTTCCTCAACATTTTCTCATCACAAGACCCTTGAAGATCAAGATCCAGTTAGGGTTTCCTCTACTCAAGACTTCTCCTTGCACTGTGGACTCAAATTAGGGTTTGTGATTGCCCAAGGATGTTTTGACCTAAAATGCCTAAGATGACTTTCATGCTTCATGTTGGACTCCCAAGTTTACCCATGCCAAGTTTCAAGTCTTGATTCCAAGTTTTGCCCAGTCAATTGGACAGTTGACCTAGAAATCAGCTGTATTAGGGAAAAAGTCAACTGTGGCCAATTGACAGTCAAATCTCATGAAATTTGATCCACATCAACATTATGAACTCACATGAACCATTTGATCAAGTTTGGATCACAATTCCATAAGAAATTTGATCAGATCATCAAAAGGGCAAAATGGTCATTTTTAGGGTTTTGACTGCACAAGGGTAATTTTTGACTGTTTGACCTAGTCAATGGCAAACCAAGCTCACATATGGACTCAAGGACCCCATGGAATTATCTTGACATGCTCAACAAGCTCAAAAGATCCCAAGTACACAGGATTGACAGTTGAATTTCCCAGTCAATTGATCAATTTTGACTGTATACTGAAAAGTCAAACTTTGACTTTTTGGTCAAAATCAAAAGTCAAGATTCATTTTTCATCAAAACTTGCCAAATCATGAAACTTGTTCACCAAGAAATCACAAAATGCAAATTAGGGTTTGAAAATGGAATTTTTCATAACTTAGAATTTTTCTAAGTTATGAAAAACCCTAATTTTTTCCCAACTTTGCCCCATCTTTTCACCAAGATCCATTTGGATTCAAACAAAAGTAAAAACATGAAAGTTGTAGCTTGTTGCATAATCTACAACTTTGATTCACAAAGTTTTCTCATTTGAAGCTTTTATCTCAAGTTACAATTTTTTGAATAAGGGCACTAAACCATTTTTAACTTAGTGAAATTTTAACCTATTTTGACAAGGTTTTCTACCCCACTTCAAGGCCACTTTTCATGCCCTTCCACTTGGAATTTTAATTTGCATTTCAAAGATGGATTGTAGTACACTTTCCAAGCTTTCCAAAATGTCCAAGAACTCATCAAACAACCTCATAACTTGAGAGATTCGAATTTCACAAGTTGGCAAAAATCCACTTTTGAATGGTTCATGAACATGTTCATAACTTTGCAAATCTGAACTTAGCTTGCTTTATGCTTGATTACAGGTCCTTGAACCATTCCATACTCAATAATTTAATGCATATTCAATGTGTTAAGACCATGTTCTTTGTGTTCTAACATTGCATAGTGGATTAATCCTAAACTAGATAAAGTGAACTTTCCATTTTTGAAAAAGATTAACTTTATGTCAATTTGTAATCCAAGAAGGTACAAGCAAAATCCCTTTGGCACAAGATTATGGGCAAATTTCTCTGATCAAGAGAGGCTGATGCAGCAGGATTAGAGGCCCCTACTAACCTAAAACACAAAGTGACCTTTGCTTGCTTCATTTTCAAGTAACATGGCATAACTTGTCACAACTCTCTCTTCAGAATAGGAACACAACACAAAAGCTATCAAACACATTCCAAACTACCCAACCAAGCTTTTGCACGAGCCATTTGCCTCTCAAACACTCTCCATCTCAGAAACACCACAAAACTGCACAAACAGGGGAACCCCTGCAGATTGAGTGCTATCTCTCAATCCTTTCAAGCATTCTTGCCCAAACCTGTTCCTCTACCTTCCTTACAACCTATGCAAGCTAACCATGACCTGAAACCTGACCTGTAACACCTCTAAGCCACTTCACCATTTTTAAATTTCTGTTTTGCAGTTGGAGTTCACTAGCTCGATTCAGGGAGTTTCAAGACAAAGTAGGACTTGGAAAAGAATCCTTACACTTCAAGGAAGCTATACAAGTCATCATTTCACTCTGAAACATCCTCCATTGTAAAGCTCGATTCCAAATGAACAGGTACATTCATGAAGTTCTATCTCCCTTATTAGGCATTGTTAGCTTTAGGTTTATGAAGAAAACATGTCACAATCATAGCCCTGAACATGCTCATATGATTAGATTTCATTTATATTTCGTGTGCTTAGAGAATTTCATGTCTGAACATTGATGAAAAGTTAGGTCAGAAATTGGGGGAGGAGAAATTCTCCCTCATCTTAGAGAGATAGGTCAAGTTATTTATATGGTTGAAACCGTCTCTTAATGCTCTACACTTTTCATGTTATGAGTTTTACTTGAAAGTCCAGGAATCCAAAGATAAAAAACGCGTGTTTTGCTTGAAGGATGTTATACAGAGGTTGAAGAAGAAGTGGTCTGGGCTGGGCCTGGAATTATTTTCTTTTCACACCCTATTTCCATGTTTACACCCCCTGAGCCCATTTGCTTCATTTTTGACTTTTACTTTTTTGGTTGACTTTGTTTATTTTTTCTCATGATATAAAAAACATAAAAATATTTTTTCCATCTTTTTTTGAATTTATGGCATATTTATTTGATTTATTTCTTTGTTTATACATAAATATATATATACTATTATTAGAATAAATATAAAAATAATGTAAATACATTTTTTATTTTTATTTACCTTCTGAAAATATTTCACATAAAAAATACTCTTTTTATTTATTTTATTAAAATGTTAAATAAATATTTATTTTGTGTATAATACATATTTAAGATTTAATATATATATATATATATATATATATATATATATATATATATATATATATATATATATATATATATATATATATATATATATATATATATATATATATATATATATATATATATATATATATATATATATATATATATATATATATATATATATATATATATATATATGTTTATTAATATATTTAAGATAAAATATAAAAATACTTGAATTTTTCATTTTTATTAATATTTGATACAAAAATACCTTTTTTTATAATATACTTCATTTTATTTTATTTTTATAAATAATAAATAAATATTTGTATTAAAATAGATAATAATACATTTTTTCTTTTAAAATTAGGGTTTTTGCCCTAAATTCAAAATACTCAAAAAAATAATATATTTTTATTTTCTTTTCTCTTTTACATAAATAATATTTTTTCATACATATACAAAACATTTCTTTTGCATCTTGCATTCTTATTTAATTTTTGTACATTATTTATATTGCAAATATTCAAATCGATGTAATAATTTAGATTTAAATTCTTGTCAATATCCCCATTTGAACATTTGTACCCCCCTTCCCATATTTGGTTTTGTAATAGCTTAGTAATTTAAATTTCGCACTTTATACGCTTTCTAATGATAACATGTTAGAATTAGGATTTGTATGCGAAAAAACGACAAAAAAAGTTATGACCTAATCTCAAGATAAACAAGCATGGAAATGGACACACAAATCACACTTGCACCCCCCTAGGGTATTCCACTTGTTGCCTTTCAAAATTGGGCCATATTGTATGTTGAACTTCTTTGGGTAAAGCAAACAATTTGAATGATCATAGTCCCTCGATAAAACTTTTCAAAACAAACAATTTGAATGATCATAGTCCCTCGATAAAACTTTTCAAAACAAATAATTTGAATGATCATAGTCCCTCGATAAAACTTTTCAAAAACAAACAAAAACAAATGATCAAGTCCCTTAAAGAAAATTGCCCAAAGACATTTAACGCCGTTGCAATTATGGTCTAAACGATGACCCGCGCCAGTCCCTTTCACATCCTAACACAAGATTGTCCACCAAATACAATGGTGGAACAAACTTGTTAAAAGGGTTAAAACATAGCAATAATCTTTTGAGAAATTTAGGAGTAGATAACCTCTTAGTTACTTGAATCAAACTTGCAAAACAAAACACTTGTCTAATTTCAAAACCACACAACACTACACTTTCAGAACAACTTTCAAAAACAAATGAAAACCTTTTCAAAAGGCATACATCTTTGTATACATCCCCACATGGATCATTACAAAGGTTGCCACCACATTGGCCTCTTTTCAAAATATTTTCAAACCCACACACACAAAGCACCATTTCAAACAATTGAAAGCAAAAGGCAACTGATCTAAGCAAGTAACTAAGAGCCCATGGATAACCATGGATAGAAAGGGTGCTAATACCTTCCCTTTCTATAATCTACTCCCCGAACCCAAGAAAACATCTCAAAAGGTTTTTGCTGTGCTTTTTAACCTTTCCTTAGGATAAAATAAAAAGTCGGTGGCGACTCTTGCTAACCGCAACATTTGCGAATACAAACGCAAAACCCAAGTCAGTTCTCCCACCGTATCACAGTGACTGTGATACGGTGGCCAGAACCGGGACCGTGGTTTCCCTATTTCGTTAAGGAAATTTTATTGGTTTGCGTTTTACGTTCGTGTTTGCAAAATGTCGTGGTAAGCAAGAGTCGCCATCGTCTTTTATTTTATCCAACAAGGAAAGGAAAAAAGCACAGAAAAATTCCTTTTTCGAGATATTTCTGAGTACGGGGGGTAGATTATAGAAAGGGAAGGTATTAGATCCCTTTCTATCCGTAGTTATCTACGGGCTCTTAGGTACTTGCTCATCATTTTCAAAATTGTTTTCTTTGTGTTTGTGGGATTTGAAAAGTTTTTGTTTTGACTTTGATTTAACTCTTGCTTCTGTCTTCAAGAGTGTAATGAAGTGTTTTTGAAAACTTTGTTTGTAAATGAGTGTAAGTGTGAAAAATTTGTTTGGAATGAGCAAGTATCTAAGGACTAATCTACCTACTCAAAAAAAGAATCGTTCTATGCTTGTTTCCTTTAGACAACGCTATCCCACTATTAGCGAGTAGGTAGCATCATCGTTGGAGTTTTGAGGGTCAATTCGAAAGGGACACACAGTCACTAAAGCAATGTTAGGACGTCTTAGTAATAACCCTAATGTCTTAGATCAATTATTAGAGGCAACAATTCCGAGGAAACCATTCTGAGGCAACTTTTCCGAATCGGGACTTTGATCTTTGTTTAGACAAAAGGACGACCACTAAAGCATCCTATACTCAATGACCATTTACCGAAGGCAACCAAGTGGGAGTGTACCCTAGGAGTGCGCATGTGCGAATGATTCAATTTCAGTTTATTTATCTTTGCACATTTAGGGTGATCTAACTATTTTAAAATTAATCATACATTCTTGTCATGCATCCCTATATCATACATCTAACAGTTAATAATTTGCGGAATTTAAAGTGCGGAATTTAAACTACGCTATTATAAGGCTTCAGGTATTTACATAGCCAAAAACAAACCCTTTCAAAATAAAGCGATAAATGTAAATAAACGTCCTAATTAAACTATTACAAACTGTAGGCAGTTACATCAATATGGTAAATAATAAAAATAAAGCGCGTGAGAAGAATTAAGATCGACGAGAATTTAAGGTTTTGACCCTTCTAACCTAATTAAAAGAAAAATTGTTTTTTTTGTTGTTTTTAATAAAAGAAATAAGTTTTCTAAATTAAATATGCAATTAATTAGTTAATTAAATTAATTAATAAAAATAATTACATGACCTATTTTGGTTTCTTTGGTTATTTTAGGAAAAAATAAAATATAATTAAGTTAGTAATAAAACCTATTTATTCTAATTATTTTTAAGTTATTTACAAAAAGAAATTAAAGTTTTACCTAAAATTAAAATTTAATTAAGAAAAAAAATCCTAAATCTATTTTTATGTGATTTTTATATTTGTTTATTGATAAAAAAAGGATTAAAATAAATAAATAAAACGAATAAAACATGTAAATAAAGATGGGCGTAGTAGCAAAAGTAAACAGGGGGTGCAATCATCAGAAATCCCTAGGCCCGAATCTTCGAAAGCTTCATGCTCTAACTATGGTGTTTTTTGATTCTTACGTGGAACCTATGATTCAACCATCCATAACTGTTCTATATAAACTCAAACAAACGTTAGCATACCATAAAATGTGATTAAAATTAGAGATTCAAAGTTTAAAATTTTACCAAACCTGTGTTGTCAAATGGGGGCGTGCTAGGCGTGTGATGGATTTCTCTTGGGCGTTGTAAGACTCTTGAGGACTTCAAGAGTATGGTTTGAGGCTTGATGTCAATTGAGAGAGACCGGAACCTCGAGATATAACTTGCACCAATTCTTTGATTTCTGGAGAGCTTTTTGAAGAGCTTTTAGAGAGCTTTTTAGAGAGTATTTCCGTCCCTTTCAAGCTTGTATGGCTCTATATTTATAGAGGAGAATGAGGAGACAAGAAAGAATGGAAAGAATCTCCCTCATAATGTTGTGTTTTAAGATCATGATCAAAATTTGAAAAAATGCCATATTTGATGATTTTATGCCATTTTCACATGTGGATGAACCTGGACATATTTGAAGAGTTATTGCACAAAATCAATTGACATAAACCAGCATAAAACTTTCCAAAAATCGATTCACATCAAAATTTACATTATTTCTATTATTTATTTATTTAATTCTGAATTTTAATGAATAAAATATCAAAATAAATAGCATAAATAGTAGAAAAATGTATGGGTGGACTTAGAGGTCGTGGACCATGTTAGCAATGAGTTTAAAACTTGAAAAGATAGGCCCATTTGGAAAAAAATCCAAGTTTGGTCAATATTTGCTTCATGCATTTTTTTCAAAAATTGTCCAACTTTGACAATGCATATCTCTCTCAATTTTAACCTTATGAGGGTGTTATTGTACTTTTTAGAAAGCGTAGGATATCCCCTACGAAACCTCTATGGTTTCATCTCAATTGGATCTTCCATATTCATGTAAGAAGCTTTGACAAAAAAGGTGTTTTTGTTGACTTTTCAAAATGACCTATAATGTCCAAATTCATAACTTCTGGTGAGTGCATATTTTGAACTTGGGAGCTGAAAATGGATTGTAGGGAATTGCAAACTCTTCAAAATGAGATTTTGATGGGTCATTTATCATAAAGTATGAGAAAGTTATGCTTGGTCAAAGTTGAGTTGACTTTTCCTACAAAACCCTAATTTAGCAATTTTTGGTTTTTGATGAATTATGAGCATTCCTTGATGAATCATGATCAACCCTTGATCAAATGATGAAATATACTTCAAAATGAGGATGTTGACCAAAAATATTGAATTTTGACTGGATGTAAGCCACAGTTGACTTTTGCCCTAACATAGTCGATTTTCAGGCCTTTGAGCAATTGACTGAGCAAACTTCCTCTGCAAGGCTTGAAACATGACATGGATGATCTTGAGAACATATTAGGACAATGTTGAGCATTTGGGGTCCCTTGGACTCAACTATCTTGATGAAACATGAAACCCTAATTTGAGGTAGACTGCCTTAGGAGAGAGCTTGTCTGGCCAACCCTTGGACTACCTTGAGCAACTTGGGGATCTTTCTTGAAATGTTTTGAGAAATATGGGAGGGAAAATTTTGGGGTACAACAGTGACCTACCAACTTTCACTTAAGGTAGAGAGAGAAAATATCATAGCACCGATTTTCACTGACGGTGAACTACCAACATTCACTGAAGGCAGCAAAAAGATAATAATCACCAACTTTCACTGATGGTGATCTACCAACTTTCATTGATGGTGGTCTACCAACTTTCACTGAAGGTAGAGAGAAAATATATCATAGCACCGACGTTCATTGACGGTGAATTACCAACATTCACTGAAGGTAGCAAAAAGATAACAATCACCAACTTTCACTGATGGTGATCTACCAACTTTCACTGAAGGTAGAGAGAAAATATATCATAGCCCTGACGTTCCTTGACGGTGAACTACCAACGTTCACTGAGGGTAGCAAAAAGATAACAATCACCAACTTTCACTGATGGTGATCTACCAACTTTCACTGAAGGTGGAGAGAAAATATATCATAGCACTGATGTTCACTGACGGTGAACTACCAACATTCACTGAAGGTAGCAAAAAGATAACAATCACCAACTTTCACTGATGGTGATCTACCAACTTTCACTGAAGGTAGAGAGAAAATATGTCATACCACCGACGTTCACTGATGGTGAACTACAAACGTTCACTGAAGGTAGCAAAAACATAACAAGTTTTCCCCAAAATCATGGCGTTTCACCTAGAAAGGGTCTCAACTTATTCTTTAACCAAGGCATTCTTCCTGGAAAGGGTAGTATATAAGCTGTCTCAAATAAAGAGACTACCATTTACAATATTTTCACAATGAATTGCCTCTGTCATATTGAAAAGTCTTGCCATCCACTGGAGTAATTTTGACAACGAACTGCTAACTATCCACTCATAGAGAAGATAGCAAAAAAAAGTAACGTCGACTTTTACGGAGAAGTATAAGTTGGTCAAATAAAGAGACCTGCTACTTGCTGTTGTGGGAAGGATTGTAAAAATGACTTTCTGGGGAAAGTAATATGGCTTCCTGGGGAATGAATCATGACTTCCTAAGGAGTGAATCATGACTTCCTGGGGAGATTCCAATATATTCTTGTTGAGTAGATAAAGTCTTCTCGTGAAAAATAAATGCACACTCTCAAACCAAGGCTCGAAACTTGCAGGGATCATAAGTAATAATATTGCTGGGAAACAAAGATTCAAACCAGAAATAATCTGGAATGAAATAGTCAGCCAAAATACATCCTTTGAGAAATAAACTCAAGAGCGAAACCCAATCTATCCAGACAAAGAGCTGTACAGGAAGGCTAAAGAAAAAATCTTCCACGAGGGGTAACTTAGTGGGGAAATTGAAAGAATATACACTTTCTGCTTAAGGTCGAGACTTTATGTGAGAGAGGACAACACAATTCTATAAAACAGGGTAATATGTCAACAAAATATTAACGAATGTTAATGAACAATGATTTTCTAAATTTAACTATGCATGATGTATGTATGAATGTATGGGTGTTATCATATATATGATGACAAAACATACATATAACACTGGGGATAAAAAAACAAAACCAAATCGGGCACAATCAACACTCGACTAAATCACATCCAAGATGAACATTCCATAAGAAAATAAACACCAAACGAGGAAACAAAATCCTATTTCGCGACTTAACTTCACTGGGAAGGAACATAATTCGGAAGTAATCAAATCATAGCGAAAAATCAATACATTTACAGGGATATAACATCCTTCTCCAGGCTTCACCAGGGAATAACATACAGACTTCAATGGGGGAAACAAATGTTTCACGGCCTGCACTTCTACTGGGGATTGCAATACTAGTTTCAAATAAGGCAGATGGAAACCATATCATCAAAACATCAACTGAGGATCTAGTGCTCACTTCATTGGAGAAACATCATACAAACTTCACTAGAGGAGATAATGCCTCATCATCAAGATATCAACTAGGGACCTCGTGCCGACTTCATTGGGTAGGTCAACACCACATCAACGAGGAGAAACCAAGATACGTTCTTCAGCAGGGAAACCAAAGATACGTTCTTCAGCAGGGAAACTATAGATACGTTCTTCAATATTGAAAGTAAGTATTGCACCAACTTCTCTGGGGAGAAATTATGAAAACTCATGGGGATAACAACTTAAGAAGTCAAACATAACAGCAAGAAATCAAAATTATGGGGATTTTAAATCAAACCCAGCACTTGGCGGGCGAAAACCCAAAAAGTTGATAACCATTTTAACACTTCTTAAATAGAACAATGCCCTTGCCTGATTATCGGGCAATCAAACAAAATGCAAGTACTGCCGAAAGGGAGATGCTTCGTAAATGAGTCAAATCTCAGCATGCACGGGGAGAAAATACTTCTATCAAATAAGCGAGGCCTTCACTTGGGAATTTTGGATTAAGTCTTCATATCATGCAAACTTATTCCAACAAAAGATGCTCTGGGATAGCCTTCTTGGGGAATCAAGAAGTCAACATTATAGAAAAAGGTCAAACTCATGGGGATTTTAAATTAAACCTAACACTGGGCAGGTGAAAACCCAAAAGTTGACAATTGTATCAACACTTCTTAGAAAATATACTTCCCTGGTCTAGCCTTCTTGGGAAATAAATACCAACAACAATGCCAATACGGCAGAAAGAGCGACATTTTGCAAATAGTTTCATCTCAGCACACCAAGGGAACAAGACCTTTCATCATATGAGGGAAGACTTTGTTGGAGAATCTGGGATAGAGGCTTCAGACCATGCAACCCCAAAAATCAACAAAAATGAACCAAGGCTTGACCGGGGACACTAGGATTGCAAACCTGATACCACGCCTTACATCAATTGGTATCATCTTCAATATACAAAAATCATGCGTATACCAGCGAAAATGACCCGAGAAAACCCTCCAGAGGGAAACAAAACTTCCCAAAATTACTGGAGTTCTTCCATTCCTGGGATCACCACTTTTGTTTTCCTCTTGAATCACAAAATCTAAAGTAAAAGTAATTTGTAAATTCTTTTTAAAAAAAACAATTTTGTTATTTAATATTTTTGCTTTGAAAATTATTATCAATAATAAATGGAGTCTTTATAAACTGAATAAAATAATAAATACAAATAATTAGGTAAAAGCTCAAATTTTATTGATAGAATGGTAATCTGTAAATGGAGAGACTCCACGAATGATTACAAAGTTCGAAAAATGGTAATATATAATGGAAAAGATACATTGAGATGCAATGACCACTATTCCCTCTAACAACTTTGAGATCATGAGCAGCAGCTTCTGTTGAAGTATGGTGAGGATCCAAGAAGATTGTTGCTTCAATGATCAGGTCTTGTCTGATGTAGTTACTTGCCAAGAAAGTCCCTAACTTTTTCCTAAGCTGCCCTTCCGGGTTTTCAACTTAGCGGGAGATTTTATTCTGTTTATGTCTCTAGTTTTTGCCTAGACCACCATTTCGGGTTTTCGGCCTACCGAGATGCTCCTTTTTGCCTAAGCCGCCCTTTCGGGTTTTCAAATTAGCGAGCTGTTCTTTTATTTCTTTAGGTGAAGTATTTCTTGACTGCATCAGCATTTGTGGGATGTGGGAACTCCTCGCCATCCATAGTTTCAAGAATTAATGCACCGCCAGAGAAGGCTTTCTTGACAACATATGGACCTTCAAAATTGGGAGTCCACTTTCCCCTAGAATCGGCGCTAAAAGACATGATCCTCCTGAGCACGAGGTCGCCTTCTCTAAATTCACGAGGTTTGACCTTCTTATCGAAAGCTTTCTTCATTCTCTTCTGATACAACTGCCCATGACACAAAGTCGTCATTCTCTTCTCTTCGATCAAATTCAATTGGTCAAACCTGTTATGGACCCATTTAGCCTCTGACAACTTGGTTTCCATTATCACACGCAAAGAGGGAATCTCAACCTCGATTGGGAGCACCGTTTCCATTCCATACACAAGGGAGAACTAGGTGGCTCCTATTGAAGTGCGGACAAATGTCCGATATCCATGTAAAGCAAAAGGGTGCATTTCATGTCAATCTTTATAAGTAACAACCATCTTCTGGATGGTCTTCTTGATATTCTTATTAGCAACTTCAACAACCCCATTCATCTTCGGCCTCTACGAAGATGAATTGTGATGGACAATCTTGAATTATTCACAAAGTTATGTCATCAATTTGTTGTTCAGATTCGAGCCATTGTCAGTGATGATTCTGCTCGGCACACCATACTGACATATGAGATTATTCTTAATGAAGCGCACTACCACCTGCTTGGTAACATTAGCATATGAAACAACTTCCACCCATTCGAAGCTTTGGGTTCTATCATTCCAATCATGTCAATACCCAACATATAGAAAGGCCACAGGTAAGAAATAACATTGAGAAGTGTTGGAGGCACGTGATTCTTGTCCGCATAAATCTGGCATTTATGGCACTTCTTTGCAAATTTGTAACAGTCAGATTCCATTGTCATCCAATAGTAATATGCCCTTAGCATCTTTTTAGCCATCAAATGTCCATTGGCATAAGTGCCAAATGAACCTTCATGAATCTCATGCATCAACATGTCTGCTTCGTGTCTATCCATGCATCTGAGCAAGACCATGTCATAATTTCTCTTGTACAACACATTTTCACTGAGGAAGAAGATGCCAACCAATCTTCTCAATGTCTTTCTATCTTTATTCGAAGCTCCAATCGGGTATTCCTGAGTCTGGAGAAAATGATTGATATCATAATACCAAGGTTTCTCATCTGCTACCTATTCTGTTGTAAACACATGAGCGGGCCTATCCAGTCGCCAAACTATAATTCGAGGTATATCATTCCAAGTATTCACTTGATACATAGAAGCCAGAGTTGCCAGAGCATCCGCCATTTGACTTTCGTCTCTGGGGATGTGATGGAATTCAACTTTATTAAATAAGGGTAACAATCTTCTAGCATAATCTTTGTAAGGGATAAAGCCGAGGTGACGAGTATCCCACTCTCCTTTAATCTGATTTATTACCAAAGTTGAATCGCTATACACATCTAGAATTTTAATTCTGAGATTAATAGCTTCCTCGAGACCCATGATGCAAGCCTCATATTCTGCCATATTATTAGTATAATCAAATGTCAACCTTGCAGTAAAAGGAATGTGTGATCCATGTGGAGTGACAATCATAACACTAATTCCTTTACCATAAGTATTCATAGCTCCATTAAATATCATGCCCCAGCGAGATTCAGGATCAGGACCTTCCTCAGGCAATGGTTCATCATAATCTTTCACTTTCAGAAACATCACATCCTCATCAGGGAAATCATACTTCATAGACTGATAATCATCAACTGGTTGGTGAGCAAGATAATCTGCCAACACGTTGCTTTTAATATCTTTTTGAGTGTGGTATTCGATGTCATAATCAGATAACATCATCTTCCAGCGGGCAATTCTCCCAGTACGAGCAGGCTTTTCAAAAATTTACTTGATTTGATCCATTTTAGAGATCAACCAAGTAGTGTGATTCAACATATACCGCCGCAAACGTTTTACCGCCCAGGCCAGTGCACAATATTTCTTTTCCAGCATGGAATACCATGATTCATAATCAGTAAACTTTTTACTGAGATAATAAATAGCATACTCTTTCTTCCCTGTTTCATCTTGTTGTCCCAGAATACAACCCATGGAATTGTCTAACACTGTCAGATACATAATCAATGGTATTCCTTAAATAGGAGGGAGAAAGATATGAGGTTCAAGCAGATATTCTTTAATACTTTCAGATGCCCTTTGGCAGTCATATGTCCATACACAACCTTGATCTTTCTTTAACAACTTAAAGATCGGTTCACATGTTGCAGTCATGTGGGAAATGAATCTGGAAATATAATTCAAACGCCCAAGGAACCCTCTGAATTGCTTTTTAATTCTCAACGCTGGCATTTATTGAATTTCTTTGACTTTATCAAGGTAAACTTCAATCCCTCTATGGCTAACAATGAAACCCAACAATTTTCCTGATCGAACACCGAAGGTACATTTATTTGGATTCAAGCGGAGACGATACTTCCTCAAACGCTAAAACAACTTCAACAAATCTTCTACATGCCCTTCTTCAGTCTGGGATTTAGAAATCATATCATCAACATATACCTCAATTTCCTTGTGCATCAGATCATGGAATAGGATTGACATAGCCCTCTGGTACGTTGCACCAGCGTTCTTCAACCCGAAGGTCATCACTCTGTAACAGAATGTTCCCTAGGGTGTGATAAACGTTGTTATTTCCGTGTCCTCAGGATCCATTCTTATTTGATTATACCCAGAAAATACGTCCATGAATAAGAAAACTTTGGATTTTGTTGTGCTATCCACTAACATATCAATGTGTGGAAATGGAAAATCATCTTTTGGACTAGCTTTATTTAGATCTCTGTAATCTACGCACATGCGAACTTTTCCGTCTTTATTCGGTACTGGGACAATATTGGCAATCCACTGAGGGTACACTGATGTCACAAGAAAACTGAAATTAATTTGCTTAAGAACTTCCTCTTTGATCCTCACTGCCATATCTGGGTGAGTTCTTCGCAACTTCTGTTTGATTGGCGGGCACTCTGGCTTCAGCAGAAAATGGTTCTCTATAATATCTGTATCTAGACCAGGCATATCTTGGTAAGACCAAGCAAAAATGTCCACATACTCTTTCAACATCTCAATCAACCTACTCTTCACATCAGGATGTAGTAATGCTCTAATCTTGACTTCCTTCAGATCTTCTTCTGAACCCAAATGATTACTTCCAATGGCTCTTTATAAGGCTGAATGGCATTCTCCTCGCGCTCAAGCAACCGTGAGACCTCTTTCAGAATCTCATCATAGTCTTATTCTTCGGCCCCATACACAGGACATTCAAAGTTGGGAGAAGGTGCAAGGTCATTGTATTCAATGGTTTTTTTAATTAATCTACACATATGATTTATGATTGCTTTTAGAAACTGACACATATAACAAGTGATCATTTAGATTGAATTTCAGTTATTATTTATTTTGAAAGGTTTTTTCTGATTACCATTTTCCAAGAAAAAAGCAGAAAATAAAAACACAATTTGGGAAACAAAGACAACTTTTATTATTGATTTTAAAAATCAAAGCCAACAAATAAGCCCATACAATATTAATACTTTCAACTTGGGAAGAGTGAAAGCTTTTCAAAAATATTAACAAAAACAAATTACTTGGAAACATGTATGCAAGAGGGAACATCAATGGTGATCCAGTTCTGAACCCTAACTCCATGCGTCACATAATTTGGCATTTTTGGCTCTGTTTCATCTTCCACAATGGCATTAATCCCGGAAACAGTTGGATGAAGATAACCCCCGCTATGAAATATGTCTTGATACTTTCCTGCAGCAGACTTCGGCTTCATGCTCTTACCTTTATCATTCTTCACAGAGAACCCCAAGCCAGCTCTATTCTTGTTTATAGGTTGGTCAATAATCTGTCCCCATACTTCACTATGGCCATTACGCACAACCTACTGAGCATCCTTAAACGAAGCCATAGAATTCTCATTTCCTCTTATGTTATCAATGGATAAAGCTTGGAATTGGGTTCCAACAGCAGCTTCATTCGCCTCCACAATGCTGAAAGAGGACAAATGAGATATCAATAATGCATGTTCTCCATTTATAATGACCACTTTTCCTTCACGCACAAACTTCAACTTCTGGTGTAAAATCAAAGTGACAGCCCCTGCCTCATGTATCCATGGTCGTCCCAACAAACAACTATACGTGGGTACAATATCCATGATCTGGAAAGTAATCTGAAACTAATGTGGGCCTATATGACTAGGCAAGTCCACTTCACCAATAACAGATTTCCTTGATCCATCAAACGCTGTTACAATAATTCCACTTGGGCGCATGGGTGTTCCTTGATATTTCAACTTCATAAGTGTGCTCCTTGGTATAAAATTCAATGTGGATCCATTATCAATCAACACATTGGATAATGAATCATTCTTGTAGTTCATAGAGATGTAGAGGGCCAAATTGTGATTCCTTCCTTCATCGGGAAGTTCATCGTCGTAGAAACTCAGGTTATTACATGATGTAATGTTCCCTAACACACTACTGAATTGGTATACAGGCATATCAATTTCCACAAAAGCTTGGTCCAATATGCTCATCAAAGATTCTCTGTGAGAAGAAGAGTTCATTAATAAAGCAAAGATACATATTTTTGAAGGAGTATGCAATAGCTGATCTATAATTCTGTAGTCGATCATCTTGATTATTTTCAAAATACCATCCACCTCTTTTTCTAGCGTAGATCCACTAGATTCACCCACTGCCTTCTTGGGTTCAGCATTTTCAACAACTTTCTTTCTAGTACTAACATCTTCACGAACAACTGGTGCGAATACACGACCACTGCAGGTCACTCTGCTAGTCTCAGCAATATTTCCAACATTAGGCATTGGTTGGATGGGAACTTCCACACCATCCTCTAATATTGTAGCATTATATTTTTAGGGTACAGCCTTATCCGACTTGTAGGGGACAGGACCTGGAAAACTAATCACCAATGGAGCAATAGCTGGCTTGCTATGATATTCAACTTCAAAAGGGGTAGGTGCACCAAAACAAGGCACAATAACATTTACTCCCTCCTCAACACATTGAGTCATTACAGAGTCATCTCTGGAAAACATATCTTCATCTGAGGAGAAGAACTCATCCGCAGAGGCATACTCATCATCTGACTCCTCTTCAGCCAAACAAACCTCAATCACATCAACTTCATGATAATCATCCCTTTGGCCTGTAACCTTGATAGTTCCATTATCCAACAACAACTAAATACCTTTCCTTACAATTTAACATCCTCGGGAGTCCTGACAGCAAATTCGACAAGATCCATACTGATGTTCTACCCGACCAGCCATGTGGCAGAAAGTAGCATGCAATTGTACAAGATCCTCATTCATATATTGCACATCAAAAATTCTGAACTCTCCAGGACATCCAGAAACCATGTTTACTTCCTCTTCATACTCTTCCCTAGGCCTGATTATGTGGATGAGGCCCTCATCCATCATCTCTTGTAAATCAGCCTTTATCTTGTCACAACCCTGTATATCCGTACTACAAATAGCACAACCGGCATGGGCATGCGCATAGTAGCTAAATTCACAGAGGTCTTCATGCATTCTTACTAAATCTCCTCTAACCAAATTAATATAAAAAATTCGGAAGTCGCCTGGACAACCGGCCACCATGTTCACAACATTCGCTTCTCCATGCTTTGGCAGAGGGTTAGCTTTCACATTAGGGCCAACATCCTTGAAAGACAAGATACCATAATTCACAAACTTTTGTACTTCAATTTTCAAAGGATAACAATTCTCAACATTATGCCCTAGTTCCCCCTAATGAAAAGCACATGTTTGGACTGCCTTATAATACCAAGGCAATGATGATGGTACAGCGGGAGGTGGTCTGGTCTAAACCAACTTCTTCTGAATTAACACTGGGAGTAATTCTGTATAGCTCATAGGAATAGGGTCATAACTCTCCCTTCTCTGGTTATACCCTTGATTCCCCTGATGGGATGGTCGCTGATAAGCAACGGTGGTTGGAGCTACACCAACAACTGGAGTTACTAATGTGACTTGTTGATGACGCTGATAATTTCTTCTAGGAGGATTAACCCTTCTCTCTTGCATAACAACATTTGTATCTCCTTCCTTATTTTTGGTAAACCCATAGGATGTCTTCTTCGTACTTCCGGAACTTTCACTTTTTGTTAAACAACCCTCTCTTATAGCCTCTTCTAAGTGGATACCCATGCCCGCCATTTTAGTAAAGTCACTTGGTGCACTCGCCACCATCCTCTCATAGTAGAAAGCACCCAGAGTCTTCAGGAAAATATTAGTCATCTCTTTCTCTTCCATGGGAGGAATCACTTGGGCGGCTACCTCACGCCATTTCTGTGCATATTCTTTGAATGATTCCTTGTCCTTCTGGACCATGGCCTTGAGTTGATCATGGTCAGGCGCCATGTCTATGTTGTATGTGTATTGTCCGATAAATGCTTCACCAAAGTCATTGAAAGTATGGATATTGACATTGTCCAAACTCATATACCACTTCAGCGCAACACCAGTCAAACTATCTTGAAAAAAGTGAATCAGCAGACGTTGATCATCAGTATGGGTATACATTCTTCTTACATACATCACAAGATGAGCACGAGGACAAGTGTTTCCCTTGTACTTCTCGAATTCCGGGACTTTAAACTTCGTAGGTATCTTGACATTCGGGACCAAGCATAAATCATTCACATTCTGCCCGAACAATTCCTTTCCCCTGAGAGCCTTCATCTCCCTCTGCATCTTATCAAACTATTCTTGAAAACCGTCCATTCTATAATAGAACCTAAGTCTTCACTTGGTGGAGGAAAAGGACGATACATATCATCATTAGAAAATTGAACCATATTCACCGAAGGAGGCGAAGTAGGAGCAGCATGCACCACAAGAGGTGCAAGAGTAACAGTAGTCTAAACAACTAGAGCATCTTGAGGACCAAGATTGAAACCTTCAGGTACAGAGTTCTCTAGCATTCCCCATGGAGAACCTTGAGGCATGCGATTCTGAACAACAGCTGGAATGGCAGACACAGGAATAGTCGGAGCTTAAGTAGTAACCCTTATCTATTGAGGTTGAACACTCGGTGGCTGATTCTGAGCAGCTACCAGAGATTCCATTAGAGTAGTGAGATTGGAAATGTCAGCCTTCAGAGCAGAAAATTCCTCGCGCAACTCACGATTCTCTTGTTTTAAGTTGTCCATATTTCTTCTGAAATTAGCTCGAGTATTGTAGTGGTGAGACGACTTGCTGAACGAAGTAAAGAAACTTGGGTAAGACACCTATATATGCATAATAAATGCAAGAAATATGTGCAACATGATGCATGATATGCAATGCACATGATTTATTTTATTAATATTTCAAGGGACTTAAGGATTTATAGACACATTGCAAATATGAAAGTAATAACACATTTGAAATACTGGAAAAATTTATTATAATAACTTCTAAATGGATGACATGTTTCAATAATACAAAGTACAAGATGAAAATAAAGTCTTAAACCCTAAGAAGTAAAGATGATGGAGATCACTCTATACACTGGCGCTTCCCTGTAAGCTTGGCAATCTGATTCTTCAACCTCTGGTTTTCTTCCGCATATCCGGTGGCAACCTCCTTCCAATCACCTGTAACATGAAGTGAGCAACTAGCATTTGACTGAGGCTTAGGAGAAAATAAATCCCCTTGCCTCTCCATCATCTCTGTATCCCGACTCTCAATAATCTCAATCAAGTTATCTTTCTCCTTCAAGTATGCTCTATAGGAAATCTCTAAAGTTTGGAACTTATTCTTCCAAGCGTCCTTTTCCTGTTGCATCCTATCCAAAGCAAGCTGTAGTTCTTCCACATCATCCAATAGGGGAGGAGTGGTCTTCACAAACAAATCAGGCATAGGTGCTTCCTGAGAATACGGTATCTTCAACTGAATAGCTCTCGTTTGGACCCACTGGAGATATGGCTCCAAAGAAACAACCCCTCTAGGTCCCAAGTCTTTCCTACTCTTCCTATGAATGTGACGTCAGGCCTTCGAAATCTGCTCCCTAGCTTCCTTATGGTCTTCTCCCTCCTTCAGTAAGAAACTACTCAAATGAATACTATTTGGTTTATCCTTCATCGGATAACCAAGTTGTCGTCGTGCAAGAACAGGGTTGTAGTTAATTCCTCCTTTGGTACCAAGAAGAGGTACATTGGGGAAACTACCACAACTGTCAACGATCTCTACATCATGGTAAACCTGATGATACCAATCAATATCCGAGTGAGTAAGTGTCATGATCTTGGGAGCCCAACGGGGTTCCTTCCTGACATCCCAGAAAGCATTAGATTGAGGCATATGAGAAATCAACCACCAGTACAACAGAGGCGTGCAATAGATAATCATCCCCCCATGATAAGAATTCCGAAGATGAATAGAGTAATAAGCATCACCCAATAATGAGGGAACTGGGTTTCCAATCATGAAGATCCTGGTAGCATTAATGTCAACAAACTTGTCCACATTAGGAAATAAAACTAACCCGTAAGCAAGTAGAGCAAAGATGGCCTCAAAAGCGATTGTACTCTTCATCCTGGCAAAGTAACGAGCTTTCTCCAATAAGAACTAATATGGTAATCCTCTAATTCCTCCTTTAGTAGTTATATGGGCTTCAACCCCAGACTTCCCCAGATGGATCAAAGCAACAATCTCGTATGGTTTTGGCTCACCCTCCAAACTAGTAAAAGGAACATGATCGGTAATAGGTAAATCCAACAGATAAGAATACTTCTCTAGTGTAGGCATCAATTGATAATCAGGGAAAGTAAAGCAATGATACATCGGATCATAGAACTAGACCAAGGTCGAGAGAATACCCTCCTTCATCCTAAGCTTCAAGAGAGGAATGATGGATCCATACTTCTTCCGAAAATCTGCAGAACACTCAATCTCGAGAATTAGACTGATCAACTCATCTATCTTGGGATCTTTGAAACTGTATTTTCTGTTCTTTCTTTTTCCTGAATCCATGGTCAAAAGGCACCTGAGATATTCACAAATGGTCAACTTTCAAGCCCCTTGAAATAAAATTTCTTCAAAAGATGCTTATGAGTGCATGGATGCATGATGCAACAATCACAAACAAGATCACAAACATAGGGCTCATAGGTTCAACGTCACGAGCATGAGGTCGAAAGTACTACCCATAAGGTATGTTATAAAATTTATCACCTATCGAACAAGGTTCTAGAGGTTCCCAGAGTCTACATCCTTCTTTAGGATATTACCAACTTCTCGATTAACTCGGTAATTAGTAATATTCTCGAAAAACTCGTATGAGCATAGTATCGTGTGACAACTATTTCCAGATTACTCCTTCATAGTTTCCGCACTACACCTAAAAGGCCAAGATGGGTTAGGTATTCTACGGTCCTCAGCTTCAGTAGGCTCCCAGGTCGAAAGCAGTATGTCTTCCCGATTACTCGGTAAACGACACTACAGTCAAAGGGGCCTCCACTGAGTGAGGTATCTCATGCCTACTTTTTGGGATTACTCCCTCAAAGTTAACATGACTATACCTCCCATCCTATCTTAAAGTTTTCCCAAGTCCGGGTATAGGACTTATAAGTAATCACCAAGCACCCTGAAAACAAGGAAAATCCAGATAAACATATATATAACATATAATATATAACAAACAATAGCACATATATAGATATAAACAAAGATAGGTTTAACCCACTTAGGGATGAACCAGCAAGAGGTCAATCTTTCCCCAGTGAAGTCGCCATTTTTCTGTAGCGGTATAAATGTTTAAGACTAAGCCATTGAATTGACTAGACTTATACAGATCAAAATAAAAATCGCCACCGCACTTTATTGTTTCCAAAGGAATGGGAAAAGAGCGAGTAACCCAAAAAGAGGGGGAAAGATTCAATGTAAGGGGGTTGGTTATGCAAAGGGAAGGTATTAATACCCTAAACATCTACGGTACTCCACAGGAACCTCTTTCAAAAATCTGTATATTTTGGCTATAAAATATTGTATGTAAAATAGATGGTAGAGGTGAGAAAATAAAAATATTTTTTATGATTTTTTCACCCACCGCGGTTGCGAACCTTTAGTGCCTACGTACCACCTTCCGTGAAATAGGGGATCAGGGTACACGTAGTTCCTCTTTTGAAAATTTTAAAACACAAGTGTGTTGGTTAATTTTATGAGATAAGACATCATTGTCATTGTCTGTGTGGAAAACATACTTACTACCCATAATCATGAGAAAGGAGAATTTGCATCATCTCAAAGTTGAGGATATGGCTTGGATTTTAAAATCAATAATACCTCACTCAACACCCAAGTGGAAAATATCTCTCTTCACTAAATATTGTAGAAGTATAGTTGTTTGCATCACTACAAGGATGTACAAGAGTCTAATCTTTTTGAGAAAGGTTTTAAAATAGAAAGCCAAAGTGGCAAAATGGTTTGAAATGAGATTGATTGAATTTTAGTCTTCTCACAAAAATTGTCAAGGTATTATTAAGTTGATTGTAGTTTATTTATGAAAATACTTTGAAAATGCATGGATATAAGTCCAAGTTTATTATGAAAGTGGTTCAATTTTAAAAACAAGAAGAGTTTTCAAAAGGAGGAAAAATATTTTTGAAATTAAAGAAGATGAGAGGAGAAGAAGAGACTATCCTAAAGCATAAGGTAAAACATAGGGATAAGACCCATCTAACCAACAAGAAGCCAATACTTGACATTATGAGTCAAGATAGAATTCCCATTCTTTGGATTGAAACCAAGCAAGTAAAGATACTAGACCTCTTGAGAGAAAGAAACTTCAAATGTATTAATTCTTCACAAAAATTGGACAGAGTAACGGCTGTATACGGGTGAATTCCAAATTACAAAACAAAGTATCTAATCACAATAACCTACATACAAAACAAACAAACAACCCAATGTCTTGAGGTAAGCCTCAAGAATTCCAAACAAAATATCAATTAAGGTCACAAGGTCTCCAACATAGGCCAAGGTTTCTAATCCTAAGTCCAAGAAGTCCAATACTCCATAATGCCAAGGATAGTAACCAAATAGTCCAAGTATCATTAAAGATTTTTATGGTTCATGTTGATTATTAGGTGTCTTAAAAAAATAAAATCTCAATTGAGCAAAATAAAAATGACAAGAAAGTAAATGCTCAATTGAGCAAAGATGAAAATAACATGAGATGTAAATGCTAAAAGTAAATGGTGCATAAAATAAAAAAGCATAAATTAAAAACACCTAAATAAAGTCAATCATTAGTGGTTAGTTGGATGGCCATCTTGAAACTTGCATTTGGAACTCATTAGAGGATTGGTAGAACCAAAGCCTCCATACAACAAGTTGCATTTGCTTTTTGTCAAGTATATCATCCATTTTGGAATCCTCAAAGTACCATATAATGATCAATGATGTTTAAGTGATCCGCGTTGACCAAAATTAATGAAGATCCATCAGAAGATTGGTAGAACCAAAGCAACTACACAATGAATCTCAAGGTCATTGGATCAAAGAGATCAAATTAACATACTTGGGCTTGAAAACATAGGTTTGGGCCACGAATGATCATTTATTCGAATCGGGGAAAAATTTAGCGCTATGTTAAGCAATCGTAAGTGGACTTATATAGAAGTCGCACCTATTTTGAGGCCGGTCAATAGCAATCTATGCACCATTTGTTTTGAGACATGATATAGAGATCATGCTCCAATAACACTTAGTGCAATAAGAAAGGGACAAGATGAAGAGGGGTGGGAAAGAATATACAAACCACATTTGAATTAAAATTTAATCAAACTATTATTAAAACCATTCATCCATTTTTATGGATTTAGACTCAACACCATGGATCCAATGATGTTAATAAAGTTCATGATAAAAAATTCAACCCAAGATCAGCCAGAAAATAATCACAAAATAATATTGCATTAATATGTACATTAAAAGGTTTTTAAAAAAAGTTTAAAAATAGAAATAAAAGAGAAAAATATCAACTATGTTCAAATTAATCAAGAAATACTAAGTAAGACCATAGAAAAATCAGAAATGAACTCAAATATTATTATAAAATTTTTGATAATTTTTTAAAGTTAGAAACTATTTTTAAAATTATAAGAAATGAGTGAAATAAACCAAAATGATAAAAAATAACAAAGTCATAAATAAAAAATAAATGAGGTCACCAATATTTGTCACAATATCATTGGATCATTCCAAATTTTTTTCGAATTTAAAAACGCATAAAAGTATTTTTAAACATTTAAAACAATTTAAATAAAGTCAAAATTTATAAAAAATATCAAAACACAAAATAAAATTGTGAAAAAATAAAAATTAGAAAGAGAAAAATCAAAAATATTTTCATAATTTTTTCAGATTTTTTAGACTAAAAATGAATTTTCTATGATTTTTTTAAAATTTAAATCAATTAAAATAAAAATCAGAAAATAAAATATCAAACCAAAAAAATATGGGTCATCTGATCATTGTCAAAACACGTTAGTAAACAGATCAAGTGGACCTGGCGCGATGTACATGTTATAGACTTTAGTGAATAAAGCACTAGATCAAATGTAAAATCAGATTGTAAAAAAAAACAAATGGCACGCCATCATTGGTTGGAAGATGACACATTGGTCATCTTCAACCTCCAGTCAACGTGAATTGCAGGTCTCTCAAACTGTAAAATCAGAATCTCAGACCTATACCATTCACTTCGTCTTTTCAAGAGGAAGACAACCAAACCTTCGCAAAAAATTTATATAAATTGTAGCTCAAGCAATTTGGAAGAGAAGTTTTGAAAATGGATTTGAAATTTCATGGTCAAAACGTACTCCCATTTAAAAACAAATGTTACGACTAGAACTAGGGAAATGAGAGCTTCACAATGATATCAAAGTTTGGAAGAATTGATGGAGAAATCTACCTATTGAAGTTGAATTGCAGAGCTCTGAAACTGGACTTCTATGGATCAATATAGGTCACGATTCTTGAAGGCAATTGTAGGGTTAGCTTCAGGGAAGATCAAGGAAGGTGAATTGATAGAAAAATGGATTGAAAAAGGCTTGAACACTGATTTCGAAGTTGAAGAAAAATGAGTTATGGAGCAAGTTTGGCAGGGTTATTTTGGTTGTTCAAGCTTGAGGAAATGAATGAGGGATGACCCTCTATTTATAGGGAATCAAATGGAATGTTCAAGCGTGTGAAATGATGAAGTTTGGAGGGAAATCGTGTGAAGTTGCAAACAAGAAAAGTGTGACTTCTATTTTGATCAAAACTCATCCAAAACGCGCGTTTTGCTATGCTAATCACTTCTGGAAGTTCACTAAACATGTTTAGAAGCAAAATCACGCAGAAAAAAAATGTGTTTATAAGCTAAATAAAAGATTTCAAATTCTGATTTTGAAGAAACTTCAGTTTCAAGTTACCAAGTTCAAATCAATGGCATTCTCAGATCAAGGGGTCTTAGGGCATGATTCTTGAAGCTTTAGAAAGACGAGGTTACAATCTTTGAAATGGAAAAAGAATGGAATCAAATGGATGTTTGAGATGAAAGTTGCAATGAGTCAAAGCTGGGAAAAAGAAGTTGACTTTCCACACATAAATATTTCAAGTTTTTCTTCAAAAGTGACCTATAATGTTTTGCATCCAAACATGGTCTTCCTCTTGGAATTTGTTCTTGACCTAAAAATATGGAATGAAATAGACCTCTTGAGTGACATTTTGAAACTTGAACCATTCAAAATATCCAAAAATTGAGAGAGTTATGAATTGTTGAAGTTGGCAAAATATCATGAAATGACCTATAATCTTTTGTATCCTTAGGGTATCTTCAATCCATTTTATTACTTTGCACATAAAAGAAGGAATAAATTTCACATCCTAAAGATTATTATAGAAAAAGAGTGGGATCAAGGTGATAAAAATTGACCAAGTTATGATCATTTGAAGTCACACATGGGAAATTGGGGGTTCATCTAGAGGACTTGCAATATTTCTTCATCATCAAGTTTCTTCTACATGAAAACTCCTTGAAACTTTTGAAGTGATTTGTTAATAACCCTTTGAAGAGGAGAATGTTTTTTTAATCACTCAAAAATACCAAAATATGAGCAAGATATACTTCCTTGAAGTTCAAAACCCTAGCTCCTAGATCAAGAAAATGCTTTGAGGAATTTTGACAATTTTGAACAACCTTCTTGCACCAACACTTTTTCTTTGTATATAGGAGTTATTGAGGATGATAAGGAGAACTCATAGAAACCAAAACTACTTATATATCTTGATAATTGAGAGAAATATGTATTTGTGACCAATGGGAACAAGGCATTGTCCTACCATGACAACTTCTTCAATCAACCCCTTGTACTTTTGAATCAATCTTGATAACTTTGAAATGTGGTGAACCAAAATAAACCTTGCCATGCCATTTCTTCCAAAACAACTTCAATGGTGAGGATTGAATTTATCAAGCTCTATTGACTAGGGCATATAAATAAAATCATGAACCCATGGATCAAATTGCTAAGCCACATTGCCTTTACCTACATTATTAACAAGTAAGACAAAACAACATTGCATTTTATTAATTAAAAGGCAATTCAAAGCAAAACATGCATGACCAGAAAAGAAAAACAAGTCAAGGTGCTTGGTGATTCCTCAAAGAGAACCAAAAGCCCTAATGTAATCTTGTTGTGATTGAATCAATATGGTATGATTAAGGGATCTTAGGGGAAAAAATTATAGTACAACACTCAGGCGTTAATAAAATTCTTGAAGAAGGATCATGTCCCTCACGAGACCACAACTGACCAGTTTGAAAATTGTGTGGCAAGCTTGACGATCGACAATGGTTTGGGGTTCTCGGATGTTGATCTGACACTACTTGGAAAGAAGCATAACAAAGCTCTGCATGTTTCTGTTGAATGTAAGGGGACTACCCTAGAACATGTTCCGGTTGACACTGGCTCTTCCTTAAACGTACTACCCAAGGGCGCTTTGGACCAGTTAGACTGCGAAGGACTGGTGTTGAAGCCGAGTGATATCATTGTAAGGGCTTTTGATGGGTCCAAAAGGACGGTTCATAGAGAGGTGGATCTCCCAATCAAGGTGGGCTCACATATTTTCAACTCTACTTTCTACATCATGGATATCGATCTTGCTTACTCCTCTTTGCTGGGTCGCCCTTAGATCCACGGAGCAGGGGCAGTAACGCCAACCCTTCATCAAAAGCTCAAGTACCAGGTCAAGGGAAGGGTATTCACTGCTTGCGGTGAGGAGGAGTTCATGGTAAGCCACCTCAATTATTTCAAATATGTGGAGATGGATGGCGAATTTATAGAAACCCCATGCCAGGCTTTTGAAGTTGTTCTGCCTATGATTTCTACTGCCAAAGTCTCCTCTGACCTATCCAAAACTGATAGATTAGTGCCAAGGATGGCTTCATTTAAAGATGCTCAGGCTGCAATCGAAGAAGGAAGCTGTGATACTTGGGGGAAACTCCCCGAGATCCCACTCAAAGAAGAAAAATGTGGTTTGGGTTTCACTATCAAGGCTCAGAAATAAGTGAGGCACGCTCGTACATGGAAGCCCCCTCTCTGTATTGGAAGTTACGAAGTAAATGATGTGGAGGATTCTGATGATGAATGTGCATTTGAAGAATGGGTATACCCTACTGCAATAGAACTCAACAATTGGCACGCAAAGGACTTCATTCCCATCTCCTTCATTGAGGAGTAATTACTTGTTTATTGCTTTCTATTAATTCAAGAACCTTTTGTCTGTAATATTAAACAATGACTTTTAAGCCATAAGCCTGTCCCGGGGCACTATGGTCCATTTGTTAAGGGTTTATTTATGTTAATTTTATCATATGATCATTCAATATAAACCATTGGACTTTTGCATTCAAATTTTAATGCTCATTGTTTTTCTTTTTCTTCAACGCGTTTTTCAAAATAGCCATGTATCTTACATGCACACACATACACACACACAAACTCTTGCAGGTCCTCTTCCACTTCGGATATCATTGCCAATGACTCTACTATTGCCAACTATGATTTCGAACATCCAATTAACCAAGCCGAAGACGAAGGCGAGGAAGATTGTGAGATACTGGGAGAACTAGCGAGACTTCTATTGCAAGAGGGAAAATCTATTCAACCGCATGAAGAGTCAGTTGAAGTTATCAATCTAGGTACCGAGACAGACAAGAAAGAGGTAAAGATCGGCGCTAACCTAGGAAGCAGTTTCAAAAGCAGATTGGTTCATATGTTGCATGACTGTGTGGAAGTGTTTGCTTGGTCGTATGAAGATATGCCAAGGTTGGATACCGACATTGTAGTTCATCGTCTTCCGACAAAGGAAGATTTTCCTCCTGTCAAACAAAAAGTTCATCGCATGAGGCCTGACATGTCTGAAAAGATAAAAGCTGAAGTGATGAAACAATTTGATGCAGGATTCCTAGCTATGACGTCTTATCCCCAATGGGTTGCAAATGTGGTGCCAGTACCAAAGAAAGACAGAAAAGTTCATATATGCATAGATTATTGGGATCTGAATAGGGCAAGTCCCAAGGATGACTTCCCTCTACCACATATTTACGTCTTGGTCGATAACACCACTCAACATAAAGTCTTCTCTTTCATGGATGGTTTCTCCGGCTATAATCAAATTAAGATGGCTCCCGAAGACATGGAGAAGACCACCTTTTTTACGCAATGGGGAACCTTTTTTTACAAGGTCATGCCGTTCGGATTAAAGAATGCAGGGGAAACATATCAAAGGGCTATGGTAGCTTTATTTCATGATATGATCCATCATGAAATAGAGGTATATGTGGATGATATGATTTCAAGATCACAAACCGAAGAGGAACATCTCAATCAACTATACAAGCTATTCAAAAGGCTGAAAAAATACAAGTTGAGGTTGAACCCTAATAAGTGCACATTCGGAGTACGATCTAGAAAGCTTCTAGGTTTTGTTGTCAGTGGTAAAGGCATTGAAGTTGATCCTGCCAAGGTAAAGGCCATCCAAGAAATGCCAGTTCCCTATTCTGAAAAGGAGGTTAGAGGATTATTGGGTCATCTTAACTACATCGCCCGCTTCATATCTCACTTAACTGCTACTTGTAAGCCAATCTTCAAACTTTTGAAGAAAGATCAAGTAGTCAGATGGAATGATGAATGCCAAGCTGCCTTCGACAAAATCAAGGAATATCTACAATAACATCCTATCCTCATGCCTCCAATTGAAGTAAGACCCTTGATCATGTACTTGACGGTGCTAGAGAATTATATGGGATGTGTATTGGGCCAACATGATGAGTCTGGCCGAAAAGAGCATGCTATGTACTACCTGAGCAAAAAGTTTACCGACTGTGAAACCAGATATTCACTACTCGAGAAAACTTGTTACGCTCTAGAATGGGATGCTCGCTGGCTAAGACAATATATGTTGACTCATACCACTCTATTGATTTCTAAGATGGACCCTATCAAGTACATCTTCTAGAAACCTGCTCTTTTTGGACGGATAGCTAGATGGCAGATAATTTTGACTGAGTACGATATTCAATACACAATGCAAAAGGCCATCAAAGGAAGTGTTTAGCAGATAATTTGGCCCATCAAGCTGTTGATGATTATCAGTCTATGAACTTTGACTTCCCGGATGAGAATATCATGCTAGTGACCAACTGCATGAAACCTGGACCGTATGATGGACCTGAACAAGGATCCCGATGGACTATGGTCTTTGATGGGGCTTCCAACGCTTTGGGTAATGAAATTGATGTTGTGATAATCTCCCCTGAAGGTTGCCACGCTCCTTTCACTGCCAGACTATGCTTCGATTGTACGAACAACATGGATGAGTACGAAGCATGCATTTTAGGTCTGAAGGTTTCCATTGATTTGAGGATCAAGCATTTGAATGTGTTCGGGGATTCTGCTCTAGTGATTATCCAAGTAAAAGGAGATTAGGACACTAAGGACCCTAATCTCATTCCTTACAAGGAGCTTGTGCTATATTTGATTCCTTAATTTGAAGAAATCACCTTTGAACACTTCCCTAGGGAAGAAAATCAGTTAGCCGATGCTTTGGCCATGATGTCTTCTATGTTCAAGGTCAAATGGGACAACGAAGCTCCTATGATTACAATTGAGATATTCGACGAACCTGCGCACCGCTATGAGCTTGACACTGACACAGAAAAGCCATGGTACCATGATGTGAAGAGATATCTTGAAGCACAAGAGTATCCCGAAGGAGTTTCCATCAATGAAAAAAAGTTCTTACGAAGATTCTCAGCCAAAATTTTCCTAAGTAATGGAATCTTATACAAACGTAACCATGATTCTACTATACTCCGATGTGTGGACAAGAAGGAGGCAGAGGAAATTATGGAAGACATGCATAATGGTCTCTTTGGGACTCACTCTAGCGGACATACTATGACCAAGAAAATCCTGAGAGTTGGTTACTATTGGTCAACGATGGAGGCTGATTGCCATCACCACTCAAGGACTTGCCACAAATGCCAAGTATATGCTGACAAGGTCCACGTGCCTCTTATTCCTCTGAATGTTATGATTGCTCTGTGGCCATTTGCGACGTGGGGCATTGACATGATTGGAGAGATTAAACCTACTGCTTTCAATGGACATCGCTTCATTCTGGTCGCTATCGATTTTTTCACCAAATGGGTCGAGGATGCCTCATTTGCTTCAGTCACAAAGAGGGTGGTATCCAGATTCGTCAAACATAACCTCATCTTCCACTATGGTGTCCCCGAAAGGATCATCATTGACAACATAACCAATCTCAACAATGTTGTGATTACCTAACTTTGCACTCAGTTCAAAATCAAGCATCACAATTCTTCTCCTTATAGACCTAAGATGAATGGCGCAGTGGAAGCGGCCAACAAAAAAATTAAGAAGATTTTGCAGAAGATGGTAGTAACATACAAAGACTGGCATGAGATGTTACCGTTTTCTCTTTATGGCTACCGTACTTCAGCTCAGACATCAATCGAGGCAACTCCTTTTTCCTTAGTCTATGGCATGGAAGTTGTTCTGCCAGTGGAAGTGCGAATTCCCTTACTAAGGATTATGAATGAAGCAAGCTTAGGCGAAAATGAATGGATTCAGATAAGATTGGATCAGTTGAACTTAATCGATGAAAAGCGACTGGCTGCCGTTTGTCATGGTCAGATGTACCAAAAATGTATGATCAAGGCTTTCAATAAAAAGATCAGGCCTCAAGTATATCAAGCTGGTGACTTGGTAATAAATCGCATCATTCTTCCGCAAGGCGACCCCAGGGGCAAATGGACTCCCACTTACGAAGGGCCGTTTGTTGACAAGAAAGTTTTCTCTGGTGGTGCCATGATGCTGACTACCATGGACGGTGAAGATTTGCCATATCATGTGAACGCAGACATAGTTAAAAAATGTGATCGGTGGATCTGGAACTGACTGTTTAACGCTGGTTCGCGAAATGTCGTGGTAAGCAAGAGTCGCCACCGTCTTTTATTTTCTCCAACATGGACAGGACAAAAGCACAGCAAAATTCCTTGTGAGATAGTTTCTCGGTTCGGGAGGTAAATTTATAGAAAGGGAAGGTGTTAGCACCTTTTCTATCCATGGTTATCCATGGGCTCTTAGATACTTGCTCATTGTGTTTTCAAAAGTGTTTGCTTTTCAATTGTGAGTGAGTTTGAAAAAGTTTCTTTGAAAGATTTCAGAATGACTCTTGTATCAGTCCTCAAGAGTGTTTGAAAAATTGTTTTGAAAGCTTTTGAAAGTGTCAGTGTGAAAAGGTTTTTGATTTATTTTTGAATAGAGCAAGTATCTATGAGTCATCTACCTACCCTAAGGAATTAGGATGTGTAAATGTCTTTAAGGTAGTGCCATCCCACCATTAAGAGGTAGGTAGCACCACCGTTGGAGGTGTTCGGGTCAATTCGAGGGTTAGGGACAGTGTGGTCACCAGAGCAACAGTAGGACACCTTAGAAGCTACCCTTATGCCATGTTCATGGACATAAGGACTTACTAAAACGTCCTATACTCGACGACCACGTTTCGAGGGGCAAGGCAACAGTGAGGCATACCCTAAGAGTGGTGTGTGAATTTGTGTATTGTTTTCAGTTATGTTTTATCTTGCCATGCATTTGGTGAGCTACGCTTTGATTTTATTTGGGCCATTCATTCTTTCATGTGATTAGCAGTTTAAAGGGTGCGGGAATTAAAGTGCGGAAAATAAAGTCCTACGCTATTACAAGGCGCGGGTCTATACATCGCCAAATTAACAAAGACCCATTTTTTAATAAAATGCAGAAAGTAAATAAATTTCCTAATTACTATTACAAGGCTTGAGCAATTACATTATATTTAAAACGAAAAATAAGAACAAACGCGCGAAAAGAAATTAGAATCGAATATGCGAGGGCGTTGGACCCTTTAAAGATTAAATTGAAATTAAAAGTCAATTAATGATTAAATAAAGAGAAGAAATTGTTTTTTATGTTTTTTGGTATTCATGAAATAAAGGAAATTAATTAAAATTAGAAGTTAAATAAAACCCTAGTTCTAAATTATTTTTAATTGTTGAAGAAAAAGATTAAAGTTTTAACCTAATTTATACTAATTATTTAATTACATGGTGTGATCGGTGGATCTGGAACTGACTGTTTAACGCTGGTTCGCGAAATGTCGCGGAAGCAAGAGTCGCCACCGTCTTTTATTTTCTCCAACAAGGAAAGGACAAAAGCACAGCAAAATTCCTTTTCGAGATGTTTCTCGGGTTCGGGAGGTAGATTATAGAAAGGGAAGGTGTTAGCACCCTTTCTATCCATGGTTATCCATGGGCTCTTAGATACTTGCTCATTGTGTTTTCAAAAGATTGTTTGCTTTTCAATTGTGAGTGGGTTTGAAAAAGTTTTCTTTGAAAATTCCAGTTCGACTCTTGTATCGGTCCTCAAGAGTGTTTGAAAAGTTGCTTTCGAAATCTTTTTGAAAAGGTGTCGGTGTGAAAAGTATTTTTGATTTGTTTTGAAATTAGAGCAAGTATCTAGAGTCGTCTACCTACCCTAAGGAATTCATCTGTGTAAATGTCCTTTAAAGTAGTGCCATCCCACCATTGAGAGGTAGGTAGCACCACCGTTGGAGGTGTTCGGGTCAATTCGAAGGTTCGGGACATGGTGATCACCAGAGCAATAGGAAGATACCTTAGAAGCTACCCTCATGCCAGGTTCCCGGATCATGAGGACTTACTAAGACATCCTCTACTCGACGATCACCTTTCGAGAGGCAAGGCAACAGCGAGGCGTACCCTAGTGGTGGTGTGTGATTTGTGTGTCGTTTTCAGATATTTTGTCTTGTTCATGTCATGGGTGATCTACGCTTTTGTTTTTATTTTAGTCATTCATTCTTGCATGCCAGTATTAACAGTTAAAAAAGATGCGGAAAATTAAAGTTCCTAAACTATTACAAAGGCGCGGGCCCACATCGCCAAATTAAAATCCAGGACCCGATTTGACATAAAATAAAGGAAAGTGCGAGGACCCGATTTGGAGGTCTATTGAAGCATTTGGCCCACTGAATTCAAGGCCTTTGTTGACTTTTCTGTACTTGCGTGTGGATACTTTGACTAGCGCGTGTGATGAACCTCCACATTCTGACCTTTGGATGAGACTTCCTGGACACTTGGCAGGCACAGGCGTTAGGCACATGGTGGACCACTGGAGAGAGATAACACCTGAACATGTTATAACCAAAATTATGGAGAAATATATGGGACTTGGGAATCGAACCCAGGTCCCAATACCTGCAAGCCACCTCATTTACCAACCCAGCTAGTGCGCGTATCTGTTAGTATTATGGAACATAAATAATATGTGTGAAAATAAACTATTATGCTGAATAATTAAAAAAACGCGCCAATCTTCAAACTACCCAACCACGTTCAGCCACACTAGCATCTTCTTCATCTTTTTACCTGTAACTAAAAGCAAATAGCGGGGGTTTTAAACCCCCACTAACTGTAATACACAAAAATAGCGATTAGCATATGAGTAAACATAAAAAGGGCGCGAGGTGTGGATTCCATTCGTTTGGAGGTCTTGATTTCATTGGCATAGGTTTTATTGTCCAATTTTTCCACACGAAGGAAACCCTAATTTCAAACTTCTGAAACCCTAGAACACGTCCATGGTGAATTCCTATTTAGATAGCTATTCTTCAATTGAGTAACACCATTAGCTTCAGAAGGTTCATGTTAGTATAAATCAAACATTAAAAGTCATGAATCATGCATGGAATTCAAAATACGATTATGAATAATTTGGAAAAGAAAGTAGTTCTGTTCTACCAATTCTCTGCACGTGGAGGCTTGGTTTCGATTGGAATCGTTTCCTGGATGTGTCAGGAGTGTATTAGAATGGCTTTTTGGCTTTGAAACGTGCAGTAGCTATGAAAACAGTTTCAAGGTTTTTTTGTGAAAAAATGCAAGTTTGTTATATGTCTTCTGCGCAGCTTCTTGTGTAGAATGCATTAGGTTTTGATTGTGCTTATGTATCTGAGTGAATTAGGTTAGAAAGACCAAGCCCAAAGTCCTTGAATCAATGTTTTGAATATTTGATTTTGTCAAATCTTTTCCAATCTTTTTTCATGCCAATTATGCCAATTATGGAAGATTCTTTCCTTGGTGATTGATACACGAGATAATGAGCTCATAATGGGAGAATATGCTGCACAAAAAGATTCAAAACCTTTGTTTAGTATTTTTCTCATAATTAATTTTAATTAAATGAATTAATAGGATTAAAAATTCAATTAATTAATTAAAAATAAGAAAATAACTCCCTTTTAGCTTAATGGGTCGTGCATAGTCTTTGGGTAGTGATTCATGGAAGAAATTGAGGCCCATTAGCATTTTTGAGGCATTTGAAGCAAAGTTGACTTTTCAAAATTCCCAAAAAATTCCCAACTTCCACAAGGCATATCTTGCTCAATTTTTAAGCTTTGATCATGTTCTCGGACATTTTGGAAAGATCTTGAAGTCCTCTAACCAATGTCTTTGGTCCCATGTCATTTTGATTTACAAATCTCAAGTTATGGTCTTTGACTTAAAGTGCCTTTTTGTTGACTTTTGAAAATGACCTATAATGTTAAGATTGATAACTTTTTGTGAGAGCATTTCTTGGACTTGAAGTGTGAAGATGAGTTGTAGGAAATGTCATTCTCTTCAAAATGAGCTTTGGATGGAATTTTTCTGATAACCCATGTGGAAGTTATTCCCTGGTCAATTTGCAGTTGACTTTTTCAACTGTCCAAAAATAGAAACTTTTGCATCTTGAGACTTTTTGAGCCATGCTTTGAGAATCATGATCAAGAATTGATCAAATGATGTTTGTGGCTTCAAAATAAGATGTTGACCAAAATTTTTGACTTTTGACTGTCAAATGACCATTTTGCCTCTGCAGTTGACTGTGAAGCAATTAAGGTTTTTGACTGTGCAATTTGATGCTGTGAGTCTTAAAACTTGGCATATGGATGCTTGACAATGTATGTAGGCATGTGGGACTTGATTGGACCCTTGAAAACTTCAATTTCTTTGTTAGAACCAAAACCCTAATTTTTGACTGTTAGGAGGCAATTGGACTGTGCAACCCTTTGAGAGATTTTGAAGCATGATCTTAGCAAACCTTGAAGAATATGGGAGGGCAAATTTTGGGGTACAACAGTTGCCCCTGTTCAATCTTCTTAGACCTGAGGATGTAGATTGGCTGACTTGCCTTTCGTAATCCGAAGGTGGAAGATGATTGAACACTAGAGTGCCCAGAAATTTGCGCTCACATGTTAGAAATGTGATGGTGGGAATGGGCTTACAGATGCCATTTGGAGACTGATGGATAGGAGAGATGGGCTTATAGATGCCATCGGGAGGTTGTCGATCGCGTAAGAGATTCCTTAGCGAGAATTTGTGTACCTGAGAAAAGAAAATAATTACCTGGCCTGTTACAGGAGTTGGTCTTCAAACTCTTTGTGTAGATGCGCCCTGGCTGGATACAAGAATCAGATCTTTAAACTCTTTAGACGTGCCCTGGAGAGATACAGGAATCGAGTATGGTAATGTTAGTCGTCAACAGATACACCCTGGCAAGATACAGGAATCGGATCTTCGAACCCTTCAGACGCACCCTTGCAAGATACAGGAATCGGGTCTAGTAATGCTAGTCGTCAACAGATACACCCTGGCAAGATACATGAATCGGATCCTCGAACTCTTCAGACGCACCCTGGCAAGATACAAGAATCGGGTCTGGTAATGCTAGTTGTCAACAGATACACCCTGGCGAGATACAGGAATCGGATCTTCAAACTCTTCAGACGCACCCTGGCAAGATACAGGAATCGGGTCTGGTAATGCTAGTCATCAACAGATACACCCTGGCGAGATACAGGAATCAGATCCTCAAACTCTTCAGACGCACCCTGGCAAGATACAGGAATCGGGTCTGGTAATGCTAGTCGTCAACAGATACACCCTGGCAAGATACAGGAATCGGATCCTCAAACTCTTCAGACGCACCCTGGCAAGATACAGGAATCGGGTCTGGTAATGTTAGTCGTCAACAGATACACCCTGGCAAGATACAGGAATCGGATCTTTAGTTGCGACCGTTGATAGTAATTATCTTTGTATTAACCTTTGTCCTGAAAAGACAAAACATTAGTTGTATGCGATGTCATGATGTATGACATGCGAGATGTGATAAGTGAGATTATATGTTTATGATGCGTATATGCATGCTATAGTGTATGAAGATGCGATGTTTATGAATGTGTGTTTTTGTCTAGGAACGTAAATCCTTGACGGGTGCCGGGAAGTCACATCCTGGGCTGATGTGAATAGCATTCTTTGTTTCCATTGGGGAGTGATGGTTGCAAAAATACCGGTAGGAGAAGATGACTCCGTTGGGGAATAAACTTGGCGAATAGATTACTCTGCGGGGATAAAATTACTCTAGCGATCTTGCTGGGGAACAATACTCTGTGGGAAGAGAAGTACTTTGCTGGGATGTTGATGATAACTTCGCTGGGGATACCGTTGTTATGTATTGGAAGTTTTAATAGACTCCGCTGGGGATGAGAAGACTTCGCCGAGGACGATCTTTCCGTGGCTTTTGGCTGAGGATAACCCAGTTATATCCTGGTGGGAAATAACCTTTGAATAAAGCCGGGAGACGCGTTCGTGCTCTGCAGGGGGGAAACTTCCAGAATCTACTGGGGATAAGCTTCCTGCTGGGGAGATGATTCAGCTTTCCTGGGGAAATCTTCAGACTGGACTCTCCTGGGGAAATTTTTGAACTGTATTGGGCAAGTGACTCTACTGAATGTCTGGTATACCGCCGGGGAACAATCTTAGATCAAGACTGCCGGGGATGCTTGTTAAGAATATTGGTATACTCCGCTGAGGAATGTTGAGATCTGCTGGGGATAATCCAACTTCCATAAGGCTGACGGAGTAGGCTAACTCTGCTCGGGGAGAATGTCGTTGACTTGCTAGGAGATATTGTGCCTTGTTAGGGCTGATGGGAGAGAATTATTGAATCTTGGCTCACTCTCTGGGGAATTAAGGCATCTTGGTTACATTCTTCAGCCGAACCTATCTTGGTACCTTGGTGGACAGAGAAACTAGATTGCTTAGACAACTCGTTACTGCCCCTGTTTCTGTGGGAGAAGGTACCTGTGGAGGTGCTTGACAACTGCCGATTGACCAACTTTCTTCTGATAGGCAAGTGACGAGATGACAGGACATAGTCGTACGCTTTAATCCCTAAATTTTTCCTGGACCGCCCTTTCGGGTTTTCAGTCCACCGGGATACCCATTTTTGCCCAAGCCGCCTTTTCAGGTTTTCGACTTGTCGGGTGTACAGATTTTTTCATTTCATCCCTCATTTTGCCCGAACCCTTTTGGTTCGCCGGGAAGCCCTAATTTTTGCCTAGGTGCGTCAACCTAGCGGGTCTTTGATTTTGCGTAGTATTTTTCGACTATGTCCACGCTCTCCGGATGTAGGGAGTTGTCCCTGTTAGAAGTGTTTTGTTGCCATTCCACCAGAAGATCTTCGTTTGATCTTCCAATGCCCCAGATGATCCGGATGGAGATTTTCCCCAAGTTGGTTGGCCTTTTGAGAGATTCTCCGAATCTTGACCTGACTGCCCCAGATGATGGACAATGATCATGCCATGCCCCTTGATTGGAGATACTCTTGTTCATTAGACTTTCGTCCTGCGAATTTCTCTGCTGTTCAAACAACTAGTCATATGTAAGCAATGTTATATTAGAAATGCAAAGCTTATGTCTGTCTTGAAGTTTTTTGAAAATGCATTTTTTAGTAAAAACAAGTGAATTTTGTAAACTGCGATGTCAACTCGTTATTTTACTGCAAGCCTTAAGGAGTAAGGATACCTTTTGTAACAGTATGCTTTCGAACTAACCCATGCTTCAGCTAGGACCTTTTAAGGGTTATAACGTGGCCTGGTTCATGGTTTAAGAAACAAAGGATAATGACTCAAATTATTTGTACCCACCCATTCTTCGTAATGTTCTTCAAACCTAAGCTCAGTTGATCGTACGTTAGACCTTGTTTGAGTCTTTGTCCTGATGTTCCGGTGATGGTTCAGATGTTGAAAATTTATTCTGAATAGGCAGTCATTTTTTGTTTTTTTTGAGGGTTTGTATGACCTCTTTCTTTTTGATTTCGCTATCCCTAAATTTTGCCTGAACTGTTTCTTTTGTGATTACAGTCAGCGGGATGCCCCAGTTTTGTAAGTCTCCTTCATAGGTTTTGACTTATTGGGTTTTTATTTTTGAGATATAATGACTTCCTATCCTTATGATTATTCGGAATCATCACTGTCTTCTTTTTTTTGTAAGGACCTCTTTGGTGCCATTTGTTATGCACTTGGATCAACTGAGAGAACTACCCTGCCCCAGGTTATGATTAAGGGTTTTAAATTTCGAAAAGAAAAACTCCTACTTCTTTGGCTCAGAGGGGTTGACGAGGGATTATCTTCCTTATAACTCCAGTGTTTAGGAATTGAAACAATGCTTGTACCTCATCAGCGGGGTCTGTTCAAAAGCATACTGCAAAAATCGTGGTATCGTTTTCGTCATCCTCCCTCAAGAGGCTTAGAGTTTTTTTTTTAATTGAGAGTTGATCATCACAAAAAAAAAATGAAAGCAATTTGCAATATAGTGAATACGAAATAATTACTTCAAAACAGACATGTGCAATGCATTAATGAAATAACAACGTTTGATATGAATAAAATGTTTGAACAATCAAAAGAAAATTACAACTTGAAAGATCCTAATGAACAAAAAGTCTTCTCATCTCAGGGCTTGCTACTTCAAATGGTGAATCCTGTAGGGATGGTAGAAGCACTCAGCCTGGCCATCTTGGGTGAATTCCACAGCTCCTTCATCAATCAGGTCCTGGATCTTGTTCTTTAAGGTCCAGCAATCATCTGTAGCATGCTCCGGGTTGTCAGAATGATAAGCGCAGTGGGCGTTGGGGTTATACCTGGAAGGTGTCCTGTTGGGATTCTTAGGAGGATCCCTTAGAGTTACCAACTTCAACCTCAACAATTGTTGTAAAGCTTGAGGCAGCGACACGTTGAGCTTGGTGAATTGCCTTTTGGGCTTGTCTGGCTGAAGCTGGTGAGGTTGATGCTGAATTTGTGACACTGAAGCCCTATGAGGAGCTCTCCCCTTATCCTCTTGTCTCAAAGGTAGTTGAATGATGACTGGCTCTTCACCCTTAGATGTTTGCCCCAGTTGGTTACCCCGAAGCAGTTGGTTAACGAGAACCCCGAGCTTCTCTTGTCTTTGAGCTAAGTCTTGAATGATAGTCACCTGCCCCAGCATCTGGGCTCTCATTGCATCCACCTCAACTTGCAGATGCTTCAGCCGTTCATCCTCAGCACTGTTCCTGACCAAAGTCCCCATGAGAAGTGTCCTCAGCTCTTCCTGCCCCTTGGATAGATTCAGAAGGATTTCCCTGAACCGAGTCTCTTGAGCATGAAGGTCCTGGTTGTATTGTTGGGAAGCCATTGCTGAAATAAACAGCGAAGATGGTAAGTGACCTGTAACAAGGGTACCTGTGATGCAATGATATGTATGATATGCATGTAATGTTTTCAAGGATCTCGCGGGGTAAACAAGAAATTGTTAGAATTGGAAACTGGTAACTTGATTGAAGGAACTTCATGTTTGTGGAGAGTCCTTCTTCAAGGGTCAAGGCTCACCATATCGAGTGGGTCATAGCCCCTGACAACCTTGTCTAGAGGAAAACAAATCCCCTTTGCCCCTTGCTGGACAGTTGGTTCATCATGACCTGCGTCACAAGCCCTTGAGATCCCTGAAATGGGTTAGTCCTTATGCAGGATGCATGTAATGGTATGATGTTATGATGTTTTGCTATGTGTGGCGTAACATAGGTAAACCCTGTTATGAGTCCATATTAAGGACTGTAAACAAAACCTGCAAGAAACTCAAGTGTCAGATAACAAGTATGCGAGTATTCAAGTTTGAAAGCACACAAGTCACACAAAGAGCCCTTAGAGTTTAGGCCAGCATGGGGTCTAGGTATTACCCTTTTTCAGTTTGTTGGTTCAGACCTGTCCTATCAGAAGTAACCGG
Organism: Vicia faba; assembly: GCA_948472305.1. Classification (NCBI taxonomy): domain Eukaryota; kingdom Viridiplantae; phylum Streptophyta; class Magnoliopsida; order Fabales; family Fabaceae; genus Vicia; species Vicia faba. Next base: position 304,474,721 of record OX451735.1, on the reverse strand, counting down.
GTTCTAGAGAATCCCAATATCACTGACTACCCTCAATCAGTCATAACTCCAGCATCGCAATCTTTTCTTGCGGCCAGAACCATCGCGAGAGTTTAGCCTCAACGGACGTAGCATACTGCTACTGTTCTATTGGCCAAGTTGGGTCATTTAATGTTCTAAGGTCGGTTGGTGCTTAATGACTCCTCAGAAGACCCATATTCTCCTTGTTGCGACACAAGGGATATTGGTACAGACCAAGGTGCCACACCAACGTAGCCACTGCTTCACCCATGTCGGTCTACGCCGGACAGGTCCCTCACAGCTTATGCTACCTAACAGGGTATCCCCAGATCCGGGTTAGGATCTATAGAACTCCCAAGACAGTCCCACAATAATAAAGCAAACAAGCACAACAATTGAAAACACAAGTGATCTTAGTCTTAAGGTACACCTCACTTTAAGTAGTCCCCAGCAGAGTCGCCAGTTCTGTGATCGGTGGATCTGGAACTGACTGTTTAACGCTGGTTCGCGAAATGTCGCGGTAAGCAAGAGTCGCCACCGTCTTTTATTTTCTCCAACATGGACAGGACAAAAGCACAGCAAAATTCCTTGTGAGATAGTTTCTCGGTTCGGGAGGTAGATTTATAGAAAGGGAAGGTGTTAGCACCCTTTCTATCCATGGTTATCCATGGGCTCTTAGATACTTGCTCATTGTGTTTTCAAAAGTGTTTGCTTTTCAATTGTGAGTGAGTTTGAAAAAGTTTCTTTGAAAGATTTCAGAATGACTCTTGTATCAGTCCTCAAGAGTGTTTGAAAAATTGTTTTGAAAGCTTTTGAAAGTGTCGGTGTGAAAAGGTTTTTGATTTATTTTTGAATAGAGCAAGTATCTATGAGTCATCTACCTACCCTAAGGAATTAGGCTGTGTAAATGTCTTTAAGGTAGTGCCATCCCACCATTGAGAGGTAGGTAGCACCACCGTTGGAGGTGTTCGGATCAATTCGAGGGTTAGGGACAGTGTGGTCACCAGAGCAACAGTAGGACACCTTAGAAGCTACCCTTATGCCATGTTCATGGACATAAGGACTTACTAAAACGTCCTATACTCGACGACCACGTTTCAAGGGGCAAGGCAACAGTGAGGCGTACCCTAAGAGTGGTGTGTGAATTTGTGTATTGTTTTCAGTTATGTTTTATCTTGCCATGCATTTGGTGAGCTACGCTTTGATTTTATTTGGGCCATTCATTCTTTCATGTGATTAGCAGTTTAAAGGGTGCGGGAATTAAAGTGCAGAAAATAAAGTCCTACGCTATTAGAAGGGGTGGGTCTATACATCGCCAAATTAACAAAGACCCATTTTTTAATAAAATGCAGAAAGTAAATAAATTTCCTAATTACTATTACAAGGCTTGAGCAATTACATTATATTTAAAACGAAAAATAAGAACAAACGCGCGAAAAGAAATTAGAATCGAATATACGAGGGCGTTGGACCCTTTAAAGATTAAATTGAAATTAAAAGTCAATTAATGATTAAATAAAGAGAAGAAATTGTTTTTTATGTTTTTTGGTATTCATGAAATAAAGGAAATTAATTAAAATTAGAAGTTAAATAAAACCCTAGTTCTAAATTATTTTTAATTGTTGAAGAAAAAGATTAAAGTTTTAACCTAATTTATACTAATTATTTAATTACATGGTGTGATCGGTGGATCTGGAACTGACTGTTTAACGCTGGTTCGCGAAATGTCGCGGAAGCAAGAGTCGCCACCGTCTTTTATTTTCTCCAACAAGGAAAGGACAAAAGCACAACAAAATTCCTTTTCGAGATGTTTCTCGGGTTCGGGAGGTAGATTATAGAAAGGGAAGGTGTTAGCACCCTTTCTATCCATGGTTATCCATGGGCTCTTAGATAATTGCTCATTGTGTTTTCAAAAGATTGTTTGCTTTTCAATTGTGAGTGGGTTTGAAAAAGTTTTCTTTGAAAATTCCAGTTCGACTCTTGTATCGGTCCTCAAGAGTGTTTGAAAAGTTGCTTTCGAAAGCTTTTTGAAAAGGTGTCGGTGTGAAAAGTATTTTTGATTTGTTTTGAAATTAGAGCAAGTATCTAGAGTCGTCTACCTACCCTAAGGAATTCGTCTGTGTAAATATCCTTTAAAGTAGTGCCATCCCACCATTGAGAGGTAGGTAGCACCACCGTTGGAGGTGTTCGGGTCAATTCGAAGGTTCGGGACATGGTGATCACCAGAGCAATAGGAAGATACCTTAGAAGCTACCCTCATGCCAGGTTCCCAGATCATGAGGACTTACTAAGACATCCTCTACTCGACGATCACCTTTCGAGAGGCAAGGCAACAGCGAGGCGTACCCTAGTGGTGGTGTGTGATTTGTGTGTCGTTTTCAGATATTTTGTCTTGTTCATGTCATGGGTGATCTACGCTTTTGTTTTTATTTTAGTCATTCATTCTTGCATGCCAGTATTAACAGTTAAAAAAGATGCGGAAAATTAAAGTTCCTAAACTATTACAAAGGCGCGGGCACACATCGCCAAATTAAAATCCAGGACCCGATTTGACATAAAATAAAGGAAAGTGCGAGAAATATAAATTTACACGGCTTTGGGAGAGTTACATTAATATTATAAGAAAAAGAAATAAAACGCGCGAATTGAATTAAAATTGAAAGCGAGGGCGTTGGACCCCTTTTTTTATGAAATTAAATTGTTGTTAACCAATTAATTAAATTAAACTAAAAAAGAAATTATTTTTGGTCTTTTTTGGAGTTTTTTATATTTAGGTTTTTTTATGTGAATTAAATGAAAGTTAAACCTAATTCTAGCTATTTTTAATTTATTAAAATAAATATGAAAATTACCTAAAATTAAACCTAATTAATTAATGCAATTTGATTTATAAAAAGAAATAATTAATTATTAATGAAAAGAAAAGAAAAAGGATAAAAATTGATTAAAACCCTAATTCTACAAATTTTTAATTGATTAAGAAAAATATTTGAATTAAACCTAATTTTACAAAGCTAAATTAATTAATGATATTTACTTAAAAAATATTAAAATAAAATATATTTTTTGACTTTTTATGACTTTTCTGATTTTTTTTTATAATATTTTTATGAAAATAAATTGGTTTAAAGAATTAAATTAAAAAAAAACTAATTAAAACAAAAATAGAAAAATATGAGAAAAGAATAAGAAAGGCAAACCATGGGGGGTTTGTCCCCAAATTGGAGGTATCATTAGCATTGTTGGCCCAAGGTTTCAAGGCCTTATGTGGACTTTTCATGCTAGACTGTGACTTCGTTGACTAGCGCCTATGGTATTCAGCAGATCTGAGCCTTCAGATTGGTATCAATAAGCGCGTGACACGCCCAGAGGAGGGGTTGTATGGTGGTCTTCAGGGGGGAAACTGCACAGAATGACATTAAGAAAAATATTATGGAAAGGGAGGGGGACCTGGGATCGAACCCAGGTCCTATTGCTTACCAATCCAATGCCTTGACCAACTGTACCACATACGCACTTTGTTTATTATATAATCAACAATTAATATGAAAGAAAACAAACGTTACTGGAAATTTTAGCGCGCAATTCAAATAAACCAACCACGCCTTGACACTTCATCATCTTCTCCATGGCTTTTGTACCTGAAACGAAAATTACATTTAAATAGCGGGGGTTTTAAACCCCCACAATCTGATGAACACGAAAATAGCGATTAGGAATCTGGCGCTCATAAATTGAGCGCGACTAGTGCTTTGGATTTGTCATGGTCTCCTGATTCCAATGATGCCACTTAGGTTAGCTAATTTTTCTGGACGAAAGAATCCCTAATTTTTCAGGTCTGAAACCCTAAGGTGCTTCAATGGTGATTCTCCATACAACGCGTAAAAACTCAATTAAATCATATGGTTAGTTTCAGAATCAATCAATTAGTATGAATCAGTAAAGAAAATACATGAAAAATGCATAAAATTCATGATACGATTATGGATATTTTCGTGAAAAGTTTGACTCTGATGTACCAATTCCTTGAGTATGGGACAATGTTCTTGATTGGGATAGTCTCCTGGTAACCTTGGCAAGCTAATGGAGTGGTTATTTGATCTTGAAAAGCATTGCAATCGTGATTTCAGTTCTTGGGTTTTTCACAAAAAATGCAAAAGTGTTTCTTCAATTCTGGCGCAGCTCAGAGGTTATTAGGAGTAGGGTTTGCATGAGTATATATGTGTGAACGATTAGGGTAAGGTTTTTGGTCCAAAGAATCAATGAATTGATGGAGAGAATATTTGATTTTCCATGCATATATTTTCAATCTTTTTCATGCAAATTTGATTCCAATCATATCCAATTACCATGATTCTTTCTATATCTGATCATGCCCGAAATATTGAGTGTATTTGATGCATAAAAAGATTTAAAAACTTAGGTTTGGTATTTTTCATATATTTTAATTAATTAAATGAATTATTAGCAATTAAAAAATTCAAATAAATAAATAAAAATGATGAAAAACTTCCCTTTGGGCCAAATGGTCGTGCACATGCTTTGGATGATGATTCTTGGAAGAAAATGTGGCCCATTAGCAATTTTAAGACATTTGAAGCAAAGTTAACTTTTCAAAATATCCAAAAATTTCCCAACTTCCACAAGGCATATCTTGCTCAATTTTTAAGCTTTTCTCATGTTCTTGGACATTTTGGAAAGGTCTTGAAGTCCTCTAACCAATGCCTTTGGTCCCATGTCATTTTGATTTACCAATCTCAAGTTATGGCGTTTGACTTAAAGTCCCTTTTTGTTGACTTCTGAAAATGACCTATAATGTTGAAATTGATAACTTTTTGTGAGAGCATTTCTTGGATTTGAAGTGTGAAGAGGAGTTGTAGGAAATGTCTTCATCTTCAAAATGAGCTTTGGATGGAATTTTTCTGATAATCCATGTGGAAGTTATGCCTTGGTCAAGTTACAGTTGACTTTTTCAACTGTCCAAATATGGAAACTTTTGCATCTTGAGACTTTTTGAGCCAAGCTTTGAGAATCATGATCAAGCATTGATCAAATGATATTTGTGACTTCAAAATGAGATGTTGACCAAAAATTTGAACCTTTGACTGTCAATTGACCATTTTGCCCCTGCAGTTGACTGTAGGGCAATTAGGGTTTTTGACTGTGCAATTTTGTGCTGTAAGTATTGAAACTTGGTATGAGGATGCTTGACCATGTTTATAAGCATGTGGGACTTGATTGGACCCTTGGACACTTCATTTTCTTTGTCAGAACCAAAACCCTAGTTTTTGACTGTTATGAGGCCCTTGAACTGTGCAACCCTTGGGGAGATTTTGAAGAATATGGGAGGGCAAATTTTGGGGTACAACAGTTGCCCCTGTTCAATCTTCTTAGACCTGAGGATGCAGATTGGCTGACGTGCCTTTCGTAATCCGAAGGTGGAAGATGATTGAACACTAGAGTGCCCAAAAATTTGCGCTCACATAGTAGTGTGATGTGGGGAATGGGCTTACAGATGCCATTTGGAGATTGATGGATAGGATGATGGGCTTATAGATGCCATGCTGAGAGGTAATGGATAGGATGATGGGCTTATAGATGCCATCTGGGTGTTGATCGCATAAGAGATTCCTTAGCGAGAACTTGCGTACCTGAAAAGAAAATGATTACCTGGCCTGTTACAGGAGCTGGTCTTCAAATTCTTTGTATAGATGTGTCCTGTCTGGTTATAGGAGCTGGATCTGGAGCTTCAAACATTGATGAATGAACCAGGGATGGTTACTACCTCAACGGGACGGTGAGAGAACCTTGGATGACTTCAACCTCAACAGTAATCATTGAGAGAATATTGGACGACTTCAACCTCAACAGTAATCATTGAGAGAATCTTGGACGACTTCAACCTCAATAGTAATCATTGAGAGAATCTTGGGCGACTTCAACCTCAACAGTAATCATTGAGAGAATCTTGGGCGACTTCAACCTCAACAGTAATCATTGAGAGAATCTTGGGCGACTTCAACCTCAACAGTAATCATTGAGAGAATCTTGGACGACTTCAACCTCAACAGTAATCATTGAGAGAATCTTGGGCGACTTCAACCTCAATAGTAATCATTGAGAGAATCTTGGGCGACTTCAACCTCAACAGTAATCATTGAGAGAATCTTGGATATCTTCTACTGAGTCTTTATCAGGAAAATCTGTTAGGGGTCGATTTAGCTGGACTAGAGAAGGCCTTGGACTGGATAAGAAACAGAAAAATCTTAGGGTCGATTTAACTGAACCGGTCTAGGTCTTGAAATCTTCAACTGGATAAGAAACAGGGAGATCTTAGGGTCGATCTGACTGAACCAGAGAAGGCCTTGGACTGGATAAGAAACAGCAAAATCTTAGGGTCGATTTAACTGAACCGGTTTAGGTCTTGAGATCTTCAACTGGATAAGAAACAGGGAGATCTTAGGGTCGATCTGACTGAACCAGAGAAGGCCTTGGACTGGATAAGAAACAGAAAAATCTTAGGGTCGATTTATCTGAACCGGTCTAGGTCTTGAAATCTTCAACTGGATAAGAAACAGGGAGATCTTAGGGTCGATCTGACTGAACCAGAGAAGGCCTTGGACTGGATAAGAAACAACAAAATCTTAGGGTCGATTTAACTGAACCGGTCTAGGTCTTGAGATCTTCAACTGGATAAGAAACAGGGAGATCTTAGGGTCGATCTGACTGAACCAGAGAAGGCCTTGGACTGGATAAGAAACAGAAAAATCTTAGGGACGATTTATCTGAACCGGTCTAGGTCTTGAAATCTTCAACTGGATAAGAAACAGGGAGATCTTAGGGTCGATCTGGCTGAACCAGAGAAGGCCTTGGACTGGATAAGAAACAGAAAAATCTTAGGGTCGATTTAACTGAACCGGTCTAGGTCTTGAAATCTTCAACTGGATAAGAAACAGGGAGATCTTAGGGTCGATCTGACTGAACCAGAGAAGGCCTTGGACTGGATAAGAAACAGAAAAATCTTAGGGTCAATTTATCTGAACCGGTCTAGGTCTTGAAATCTTCAACTGGATAAGAAACAGGGAGATCTTAGGGTCGATCTGACTGAACCAGAGAAGGCCTTGGACTAGATTAGAAACAGAAAAATCTTAGGGTCGATTTAACTGAACCGGTCTAGGTCTTGAAATATAGCTGAGAACTTAACTGGATCTTTCCTGAAAGGTAAGGGCCAGTCATATGCAATGCATGATATGGATCAAGCAATGATGTTCTCAACATAAATGAGATTTGTAAGATATGATGCATATATGCATGCCATAATGTATGGAGATGTGATGTTTATGAATGTATCTTTGTCGTCTAGGAAAGTAAATCCTTGACGGGTGCCGGGAAGTCACTCCTGGGCTGATGTTGGAGAATAGATCTTTACTTCCGCTGGGGATGATAGGTGCAAGAATACCGGTAGGAGAAGATAACTCCGTTGGGGAATAAACTTGGCGAATGGATTACTCTGCGGGGGAACAAGTACTCTAGTGATCTTGTTGGGGAGCAATACTCTGTGGGAAGAGAGGTACTTTGCTGAGTTGTTGGTAATAACTTGCTGGGGATACCCTTGTTGTGTTGGAAGTGTTAATAGACTTCGCTGGGGATAAGGAGACTTCGTCGAGGACGCTCTTTCCGTGACTTTTGGCTGAGGATAACCCAGTTATATCCTGGTATGGAAATAACTCTTGAATAAAGCTGGGAGACGCATTCGTGCTCTGCGGAGATAAGCTTCCAGAATCTATTGGGGATAAGCTTATTGCTTGGGGAGATAAATTCCAACTTTCCTGGGGAGCTGGATTGGACTCTCTTGGGGAAGTTTTAAACTATATCGGGGAAGTGACTCCATTGAATGTTTGATATACTGCCGGGGAACAATCTTTAGGTCAAGACTGCCAGGGATGCTTGTTAAGAATGCATATATACTGTTGGGGGATATTGAGATCTGCAGGGATACTCAACTTCCTTAAGGCTGAGAGTATAGCTTGGGGAGAGTGCACTGATTTGCTGGCTCACTCTCTGGGGAACTAAGATATCTGGTTGTTCTTCAGCCGAACCTATCTTAGTACCTGGGTGGACAGAGCAATTAGATTGTTTGGACAACTCATCATTGCCCCTGTTTCTAAGGTGAGAGAAGAAGGCCTGTGAGGTGCTGATAATTGTTGATGGACAAACCTTCTTCTGGTAGGCAGGTGACAGGATGGCAGGACATAGTCGTACGCTTTGATCCCTAACTTTTGCCTGGACCGCCCTTTCGGGTTTTCAGTCCACCGGGATACCCATTTTTGGCCAAGTCGCCTTTTCAGGTTTTCAACTTGCCGGGTGTACAGATTTTTTCATTTCATCCCTTATTTTTGCCCGAACCCTTTTGGTTCGCCGGGAAGCCCTTATTTTTGCCTAGGTGTGTCAACCTAGCGGGTCTTTGATTATTGCGTAGTATTTTTTCCGACTATGTCCATGCTTTCAGAATGTAGGGAGTTGCCCCTGTTAGAAGTGTGTTGTCATGCCACCAGAAAATGTTTGGTCAGGCAAGATTCATTGTTGGGATGCCCCAAGTGACTCAGGCGGAGATTTGCCCCAGGCTATTTGGCCTTTGAGAGATTCTCCGAATCTTGATTGGATTGCCCCAGATGACGGACCATGATCATGTCGTGCCCCTTGATTGGAAGGGCTTTTGTTCACTAGGTATTCATCGTACGAATTTTCCTGCTGTTCAAACAAAAAGTCATATGCAAACAGAGTTATATCAAAAATGCAAAGCTTATGTCTGTCTTGAAGATTTTGAAAATGCATTCTTTTTCATAAAACAAATGAATGTTTGTAAAACGTGATGTCAACTCCGTATTTACCGTAAGCCTTAAGGAGTCAGGATACCTTTCGTAATAGTATGCTTTTGAACTAACCCATGCTTCAGCTAGGACTTTTAAGGGTTATAACGTGGCTTGGTTCACGGTTTAAGAAACAAAGGATAAAGGCTCAAATTTTATTTGTACCCACCCGCTCTTCGTGATGTTCTCCAAACCTAAACTCAGTTGATCATACGTTAGACCTTGTTTGAGTCTTTGCTCTGATTTTCCGGTGATGATTCGGATGTTGATAACTTATTTTGAATAGGCAGTCATTTTTTGTCGAGGGTTTGTAAGACCTCTTTCTTTTTGATTTCGCTATCCCTAAATTTTGCCTGAACTGTTTCTTTTGTGATTACAGTCAACGGGATGCCCCAGTTTTGTAAGTCTCCTTCATAGGTTTCGACTTATTGGGTTTTCATTTTTGAGATATAATGACTGCCTTTCTTTATTGATTATTCGGAACCATCACTGTCTTTCTTTTTTTTTGTAAGGACCTCTTTGGTGCCATTCGTTATGCACTTGGATCAACTGAGAGACTACCCTGCCCCAGGTTATGATTAAGGGTTTTAAATTTCGAAAAGAAAAACTCCTACTTCTTTGGCTCAGAGGGGTTGACGAGGGATTATCATCCTTATAACTCCAGTGTTTAGGGATTGAAACAATGCCTGTACCTCATCAGCGGGGTCTGTTCAAAATCATACTGTAATGATCGCGGTATCGTTTTCGTCATCCTCCCTCAAGAGGCTTAACATTATTAATCGAGTGCTGGTCATCAGAAAAAATATGAAAATAATGTGCATATAGTGAATACGAATATATTGCTTCAAAACAGACATATGCGATGCATTAATGAAATAACAATGTTTAACATGAATAAATGATTAAACAATCAAAGAACAACACAACTTGAACATTCGAATGCACAAAAGTTTTCTAGTCTCAGAGCTTGTCACTTCAAATGGTGAGCCTTGGAGGGATGGTAGAAAAATTCAGCCTGACCATCCTGTGTGAACTCCAGTGCTCCTTCGTCAATCAGGTCCTGGATCTTGTTCTTCAGAGCCCAACACTCATTTGTATCATGTCCTGGACAGGCAGAGTGGTAAGCACACCTTTTATTGGGATCATAGATAGGAGATGATGTGTTGGGGTTCCGGTGATGAGCCCTTAATATGATCAGGTTCAACCTCAGCAGGCGTTGTAAAGCTTGGAACAGTGACATGTTAAGCTGGGTGAATTTCCTCCTGGGCTTGTCTGGTTGAAGCTGGTGAGGTTGATGTTGAATTTGTGACACTGGAGCCATTTGAGGAGCTCTCCCCTTATTTCCTTGTCTCAAAGGTGGTTGAACGATGACTGGCTCTTTACCCTTAGATGCTTGCCCCAGTTGGTTATCCCGAAGCAGTTGATTGACGAGAACCCCGAGCTCATCCTGTCTTTGAGCTAAGTCTTGGATGATAGTCACCTGCCCCAGCATCTGGGCTTTCATTACATCCATCTCAGCTTGCAGGTGTTTCAGCCGTTCATCTTCAGCGCTGTTCCTGACCAAAGTCTCCATGAGAAGTGCTCTCAACTTCTCCCGCCCCTTGGATAAATTCAAGAGGATTTCTCCGAACCGAGTCTCTTGAGCAAGAAGGTCCTGGTTATCTTGTTGGCAAGCCATTGCTGAAATAAACAGCGGAGAAGGTAAGAAACCTGTAGAGAAAGGGTACCTGTTATGCAATGATATGTATGATATGCATGCAATGTTTTCAAGGATCTCGCGAGGTAAACAAGAGAATTGTTAGAATTGGAAACTGGTGACTTGATTGAAGGCACTTCATATTGTTGAGAGTCCATCTTCAAGAGTCAAGGCTCACCATATCTAGTGGGTCATAGCCTCTGACTTTAGTCATCATGTCTAGTTTTGGTTTCCAAACAAACTTGGTTAGGGGAACCTTCTTCAAGAGTCAGAGCTCACCATATCAAGTGGGTCATAGCCCCTGACAACCTTGGCTAGAGGAAAATAAATCCTCTTTTCCCCTTGCTGGATAGTTGATTCATCATGACCTGCATCACAAGCCCTTGAGATCCTTGAAATGGGTTAGGATGTATGCAATGGTATGATGTTATGGTATGCATGGGGTAATGTAGGTAAACCCTGTTATGAGTCCCAATTAAGGACTGCAAACCAAAACCTGCAAGATACTCAAGTGAAACCTGTCATGAGTCCCAATTAAGGACCATAAACAAAACCTGCAAGAAACTTAGTAAACCCTGTTATGAGTCCCAATTAAGGACTATAAACAAACCTGCAAGTAGTTCATGTGTCAGGTAACAAGCATGCAAATAGTCAAGTACGAAGGCACGCAAGTCACACAAGAGAATCCCTTAGAGTTTAGGCCAGCATGAGGTCTAGGTATTACCCTCTTTCAGTTTGTTGGTTCATACCTGTCCTATCAAAATAACCGGGTTCTTAGAGGATCCCAATATCATTGACTACCCTCCATCGGTCATAACTCCAGCATCGCAATCTTTTCTTGCGGCCAGAACCATCACGAGAGTTTAGCCTCAATGGGCGTAGCATACTACTACTGTTCTAATGGCCAAGTTGTGTCATTTAAGGTTCTAAGGTTGTTGGTGCTTAATGATTCCTCAGAAGACCCATATTCTCCTCGTTGCAACACAAGGGATATCGGTACAGACCAAGGTGCCACACCAATTTAGCCACTGTTTCACCCGTATCGGTCTACGCCGGACAGGTCCCTCACAGCTTATGCTACCTAAAGGGTATTCCCCAGATCCGGGTTAGGATCTATGAAACTCCCATGCAACCCGCAAATTTAAAGCAGACAAGTCAATACAATTGAAAACACAGTTATGAACTAACCCTAAGGTACACCTCACTTTAAGTTTAAGTCCCCAGCAGAGTCGCCAGTTCTGTGATCGGTGGATCTGGAACTGACTGTTTAACGCTGGTTCGCGAAATGTCGCGGAAGCAAGAGTCGCCACCGTCTTTTATTTTCTCCAACAAGGAAAGGACAAAAGCACAGCAAAATTCCTTTTCGAGATGTTTCTCGGGTTCGGGAGGTAGATTATAGAAAGGGAAGGTGTTAGCACCCTTTCTATCCATGGTTATCCATGGGCTCTTAGATAATTGCTCATTGTGTTTTCAAAAGATTGTTTGCTTTTCAATTGTGAGTGGGTTTGAAAAAGTTTTCTTTGAAAATTCCAGTTCGACTCTTGTATCGGTCCTCAAGAGTGTTTGAAAAGTTGCTTTCGAAAGCTTTTTGAAAAGGTGTCGGTGTGAAAAGTATTTTTGATTTGTTTTGAAATTAGAGCAAGTATCTAGAGTCGTCTACCTACCCTAAGGAATTCGTCTGTGTAAATATCCTTTAAAGTAGTGCCATCCCACCATTGAGAGGTAGGTAGCACCACCGTTGGAGGTGTTCGGGTCAATTCGAAGGTTCGGGACATGGTGATCACCAGAGCAATAGGAAGATACCTTAGAAGCTACCCTCATGCCAGGTTCCCAGATCATGAGGACTTACTAAGACATCCTCTACTCGACGATCACCTTTCGAGAGGCAAGGCAACAGCGAGGCGTACCCTAGTGGTGGTGTGTGATTTGTGTGTCGTTTTCAGATATTTTGTCTTGTTCATGTCATAGGTGATCTACGCTTTTGTTTTTATTTTAGTCATTCATTCTTGCATGCCAGTATTAACAGTTAAAAAAGATGCGGAAAATTAAAGTTCCTAAACTATTACAAAGGCGCGGGCACACATCGCCAAATTAAAATCCAGGACCCGATTTGACATAAAATAAAGGAAAGTGCGAGAAATATAAATTTACACGGCTTTGGGAGAGTTACATTAATATTATAAGAAAAAGAAATAAAACGCGCGAATTGAATTAAAATTGAAAGCGAGGGCGTTGGACCCCTTTTTTATGAAATTAAATTGTTGTTAACCAATTAATTAAATTAAACTAAAAAAGAAATTATTTTTGGTCTTTTTTGGAGTTTTTTATATTTAGGTTTTTTTATGTGAATTAAATGAAAGTTAAACCTAATTCTAGCTATTTTTAATTTATTAAAATAAATATGAAAATTACCTAAAATTAAACCTAATTAATTAATGCAATTTGATTTATAAAAAGAAATAATTAATTATTAATGAAAAGAAAAGAAAAAGGATAAAAATTGATTAAAACCCTAATTCTACAAATTTTTAATTGATTAAGAAAAATATTTGAATTAAACCTAATTTTACAAAGCTAAATTAATTAATGATATTTACTTAAAAAATATTAAAATAAAATATATTTTTTGACTTTTTATGACTTTTCTGATTTTTTTTGTTATTTTTTATATTTTTATGAAAATAAATTGGTTTAAAGAATTAAATTTAAAAAAAACTAATTAAAACAAAAATAGAAAAATATGAGAAAAGAATAAGAAAGGCAAACCATGGGGGGTCTGTCCCCAAATTGGAGGTATCATTAGCATTGTTGGCCCAAGGTTTCAAGGCCTTATGTGGACTTTTCATGCTAGCCTGTGACTTCGTTGACTAGCGCCTATGGTATTCAGCAGATCTGAGCCTTCAGATTGGTATCAATAAGCGCGTGGCACGCCCGGAGGAGGGGTTGTATGGTGGTCTTCAGGGGGGAAACTGCACAGAATGACATTAAGAAAAATATTATGGAAAGGGAGGGGGACCTGGGATCGAACCCAGGTCCTGTTGCTTACCAATCCAACGCCTTGACCAACTGTACCACACAAGCACTTTGTTTATTATATAATCAACAATTAATATGAAAGAAAACAAACGTTAGTGGAAATTTTAGCGTGCAATTCAAATAAACCAACCACGCCTTGACACTTCATCATCTTCTCCATGGCTTTTGTACCTGAAACGAAAATTACATTTAAATAGCGGGGGTTTTAAACCCCCACAATCTGATGAACACGAAAATAGCGATTAGGAATCTGGCGCTCATAAATTGAGCGCGACTAGTGCTTTGGATTTGTCATGGTCTCCTGATTCCAATGATGCCACTTAGGTTAGCTAATTTTTCTGGACGAAAGAATCCCTAATTTTTCAGGTCTGAAACCCTAAGGTGCTTCAATGGTGATTCTCCATACAACGCGTAAAAACTCAATTAAATCATATGGTTAGTTTCAGAATCAATCAATTAGTATGAATCAGTAAAGAAAATACATGAAAAATGCATAAAATTCATGATACGATTATGGATATTTTCGTGAAAAGTTTGACTCTGATGTACCAATTCCTTGAGTATGGGACAATGTTCTTGATTGGGATAGTCTCCTGGTAACCTTGGCAAGCTAATGGAGTGGTTATTTGATCTTGAAAAGCCTTGCAATCGTGATTTCAGTTCTTGGGTTTTTCACAAAAAATGCAAAAGTGTTTCTTCAATTCTGGCGCAGCTCAGAGGTTATTAGGAGTAGGGTTTGCATGAGTATATATGTGTGAACGATTAGGGTAAGGTTTTTGGTCCAAAGAATCAATGAATTGATGGAGAGAATATTTGATTTTCCATGCATATATTTTCAATCTTTTTCATGCAAATTTGATTCCAATCATATCCAATTACCATGATTCTTTCTATATCTGATCATGCCCGAAATATTGAGTGTATTTCATGCATAAAAAGATTTAAAAACTTAGGTTTGGTATTTTTCATATATTTTAATTAATTAAATGAATTATTAGCAATTAAAAAATTCAAATAAATAAATAAAAATGATGAAAAACTTCCCTTTGGGACAAATGGTCGTGCACATACTTTGGATGATGATTCTTGGAAGAAAATGTGGCCCATTAGCAATTTTAAGACATTTGAAGCAAAGTTGACTTTTCAAAATATCCAAAAATTTCGCAACTTCCACAAGGAATATCTTGCTCAATTTTTAAGATTTGCTCATGTTATTGGACATTTTGGAAAGGACTTGAAGTCCTCTAACCAATGCCTTTGGTCCCATGTCATTTTGATTTACCAATCTCAAGTTATGGCCTTTGACTTAAAGTCCCTTTTTGTTGACTTTTGAAAATGACCTATAATGTTGAAATTGATAACTTTTTGTGAGAGAATTTCTTGGATTTGAAGTGTGAAGAGGAGTTGTAGGAAATGTCTTCATCTTCAAAATGAGCTTTGGATGGAATTTTTCTGATAATCCATGTGGAAGTTATGCCTTGGTCAAGTTACAGTTGACTTTTTCAACTGTCCAAATATGGAAACTTTTGCATCTTGAGACTTTTTGAGCCAAGCTTTGAGAATCATGATCAAGCATTGATCAAATGATATTTGTGAATTCAAAATGAGATGTTGACCAAAAATTTGAACCTTTGACTGTCAAATGACCATTTTGCCCCTGCAGTTGACTGTAGGGCAATTAGGGTTTTTGATTGTGCAATTTTGTGCTGTAAGTCTTGAAACTTGGTATGAGGATGCTTGACCATGTTTATAATCATGTGGGACTTGATTGGACCCTTGGAAACTTCATTTTCTTTGTCAGAACCAAAACCCTAGTTTTTGACTGTTAGGAGGCCCTTGAACTGTGCAACCCTTGGGGAGATTTTGAAGAATATGGGAGGGCAAATTTTGGGGTACAACACATGGGTATTTACAAAATAATTAATAATTAATAATAATAATAATAAGAAAATTATTAAGCAAAAGAATAAAAATGCTAAAACCTAATTTCTACATATTTTAGTTATTTAAGAAAAACATTAAAATTTTAACCTAAATTAACCTAAATTGATTATTAAAAATTTATTTACAAAATAATTAATGAATTAAATGTTAATGACAATACATGTTTTTTGATTTTCTGGTTTTTATATTATAAAAATTGTTTTTGTGAATTAACTAAAGTAATTAAAATAAATAAAAGAGAATTGAAAAGAAAGAAGAAAATTAGAAAAAAGAATAGAATACAAACAAAGGGGGGTATCTGGCCCAATTTGGAGGTCTATTGAAGCATTTGGCCCACTGAATTCAAGGCCTTTGTTGACTTTTCTGTACTTGCGTGTGGATACTTTGACTAGCGCGTATGATGAACCTCCACATTCTGACCTTTGGATGAGACTTCCTGGACACTTGGCAGGCACAGGCGTTAGGCACATGGTGGACCACTGGAGAGAGATAACACCTGAACATGTTACAACCAAAATTATGGAGAAATATGGGGGACCTGGGAATCGAACCCAGGTCCCAATACCTGCAAGCCACCTCATTTACCAACCCAGCTAGTGCGCGTATCTGTTAGTATTATGGAACATAAATAATATGTGTGAAAAGAAACTATTATGCTGAATAATTAAAAAAATGCACCAATCTTCAAACTACCCAACCACGTTCAGCCACGCTAGCATCTTCTTCATCTTTTTACCTGTAACTAAAAGCAAATAGCGGGGGTTTTAAACCCCCACTAACTGTAATACACAAAAATAGCGATTAGCATATGAGTAAACATAAAAAGGGCGCGAGGTGTGGATTCCATTCGTTTGGAGGTCCTGATTTCATTGGCATAGGTTTTATTGTCCAATTTTTCCACACGAAGGAAACCCTAATTTCAAACTTCTGAAACCCTAGAACACATCCATGGTGAATTCCTATTTAGATAGCTATTCTTCAATTGAGTAACACCATTAGCTTCAGAAGGTTCATGTTAGTATAAATCAAACATTAAAAGTCATGAATTATGCATGGAATTCAAAATACGATTATGAATAATTTGGAAAAGAAAGCAGTTATGTTCTACCAATTCTCTGCACGTGGAGGCTTGGTTTCGATTGGAATCGTTTCCTGGATGTGTCAGGAGTGTATTGGAATGGCTTTTTGGCTTTGAAACGTGCAGTAGCTATGAAAACAGTTTCAAGGTTTTTTTGTGAAAAAATGCAAGTTTGTTATATGTCTTCTGCGCAGCTTCTTGTGTAGAATGCATTAGGTTTTGATTGTGCTTATGTATCTGAGTGAATTAGGTTAGAAAGACCAAGCCCAAAGTCCTTGAATCAATGTTTTGAATATTTGATTTTGTCAAATCTTTTCCAATCTTTTTTCATGCCAATTATGCCAATTATGGAATATTCTTTCCTTGGTGATTGATACACGAGATAATGAGCTCATAATGGGAGAATATGCTGCACAAAAAGATTCAAAACCTTTGTTTAGTATTTTTCTCATAATTAATTTTAATTAAATGAATTAATAGGATTAAAAATTCAATTAATTAATTAAAAATAAGAAAATGACTCCCTTTTAGCTTAATGGGTCGTGCATAGTCTTTGGGTAGTGATTCATGGAAGAAATTGAGGCCCATTAGCATTTTTGAGGCATTTGAAGCAAAGTTGACTTTTCAAAATTCCCAAAAATTTCCCAACTTCCACAAGGCATATCTTGCTCAATTTTTAAGCTTTGATCATGTTCTAGGAAATTTTGGAAAGGTCTTGAAGTCCTCTAACCAATGTATTTGGTCCCATGTCATTTTGATTTACCAATCTCAAGTTAGGGTCTTTGACTTAAAGTGCCTTTTTGTTGACTTTTGAAAATGACCTATAATGTTAAGATTAATAACTTTTTGTGAGAGCATTTCTTGGACTTGAAGTGTGAAGATGAGTTGTAGGAAATGTCATTCTCTTCAAAATGAGCTTTGGATGGAATTTTTCTGATAAACCATGTGGAAGTTATGCCCTGGTCAATTTGCAGTTGACTTTTTCAACTGTCCAAAAATAGAAACTTTTGCATCTTGAGACTTTTTGAGCCATGCTTTGAGAATCATGATCAAGAATTGATCAAATGATTTTTGTGGCTTCAAAATAAGATGTTGACCAAAAATTTTAACTTTTGACTGTCAAATGACCATTTTGCCCCTGCAGTTGACTGTGAAGCAATTAGGGTTTTTGACTGTGCAATTTGATGTTGTGAGTCTTGAAACTTGGCATATGGATGCTTGACAATGTATGTAGGCATGTGGGACTTGATTGGACCCTTGAAAACTTTAATTTCTTTTTCAGAACCAAAACCCTAATTTTTGACTGTTAGGAGGCAATTGGACTGTGCAACCCCTTGAGAGATTTTGAAGCATGATCTTAGCAAACCTTGAAGAATATGGGAGGGCAAATTTTGGGGTACAACAAAAAACATTATGCATAAGAGACCCGCTAGGTTGACACACCTAGGCAAGATAAGGGAATCCCAGCAAACCAAAGGTTTGGGCAAAAATTAGGGATATATGCAAAAGATTGTACACCTGGCAAGTTGAAAACCCAAAAGGGCGACTTGGACAAAAATGGGTATCCTGGTGGGTTGAAAACCCGAAAGGGCTGTGCAGGAAAAAATTAAGGATTAAAAGCGTATGACTATGTCCCGCGGAATCACCACAGTCGACTTTATTACCAAGGTCCGGGTTCAAATGGTCCAAGATCAGTCCAATCAACTTCTGTCAATGGCAAGGGACATTCGAAGACATTGGGGCAATAGTAGAGTTGGAACGCAATGAGATCACTTCCACATGGCTATTATTTTTGTTTTCAATTTTTTTTTTCCTTTCAACGATTTCCTCTTACTAGGATCTCCATCTCTTTGTACAAAAATGCCTATTCATGGGAAAAATATACTTTGAAGTGTAAACTTTCCATCTTTTGTTTTGAATGCAAAGATGTCCAATGACTAAAATTGAACGAACATATGCATGTGAACATAATTAAAACTATTTAGCACATGTGTCCTGCCAAGCAGCAACAAGCATCTCTTTATGCATTTGGGATGTCCCCACAGAGTTATTCCATTAACATTATCCCCACAAAGTCCTTTTCATAAGGTAGTCCCCAGCCAGAATCTCAATCTCTTGACAGCCCTCTCCCCAACTGAGTTGGTCCTAAAAAAAGAAGCCTTGTGGATCTCCTCCTAAAAGAACTCACCTTGTCAGCAGTTTGTCAAATATTCCCCAACATGGTTTATTTCCCCGACTGAGTCTATCCTCTCCAGCTTGAGTTTTCCTCTTAGACTATTACAAATCAGAGGACCACGACCTATTTTCCCCAGTGAAGTCGCCAACAAAGTCATTGCTATCTCCAAAAGTTGCTATAAAGCCTGGACCTGACCAGATAAAAGTTTAACTTCAGTAAGTTATTGTGAAGCCTGGATCTGACCAGATAACAGTCAACTTCATTCTTTCAAACAAGTTACTATGAAGCATGGACCCGACCAAATAATAATTTAACTTCTCAAGATACTATGAAGCCTGGACCCGACAAGATAATAGTTTAACTCCTCGAGATATTGAAAAACCTGGACTCAACCACACAAGGGTTTAACTTCTTTTCCCCGGTAGAGATTTCTTCTACCCTAGCAAGTTACTATGAGGCATGGACCCGACCAGATATCAGTTCAACTTTATCTTTTCAAGCGAGTTATTGTGAAGCCTGAAATCCGACCAGATAACAATTAACTTTATTCACTGAGAAATTTGTTGTGAAGCCTGGAATCCGACCAGATAATAACTAATTTCAAGCAAGGTACTATGAAGCCTGGCTTTGACCAGATATCAGTTCAACTTTATCTATTCAAGCAAGTTATAATGAATCCTGTAGCCCGACCAGATAACCATTAACTTCATCCACTTCCAAAATTGTGAAGCCTAGAGTCCAACCAGATAGTTATTAACTTCATCCACCTCAGAAATCTGCGAAACCTAGAATCCGACCAGATAGCAGTTTAATGTTAGTAAGTTGTTGCGAAGCCTGGAACCCAACCAGATAACATTTTAACTTCATCCTCCCAAGAAATTTTCTGCGAAGCCTGGAATTCGACCATATAACAGTTAATTCAGATCTTCCCCTGCAAGTCAGTGCGAAGCCTGGAATACGACCAGATAGCAGTCAACTTCATTATCCCCAACAAATTACTTCCAAGCCTGGATTTTGACCAGATAACAACCAACTTTCGATGCTCTCCGGTCAAGAATAATTCCCTAGTAAGAGCATTGAATAATCAAAACTCCTAAACTCTTTTCCCCAAGAAGAGATCAACACTCTCAATAGAGTCTTCTTAAACAAGCCAGTATTCCCCAGTGAAGTTTCTCCTCAAACAATAGAACATGAATTACCAGCGGAAACAGTCTAAACAAAGTTGAAGATACGCCTATTCTCCAACAACAATTCAAGTCTCAGTCTCCCAAGGTTCCCCAGCATGTTGTCAAGAATTTATTTTCATAGAAAAAGACACGCTACAGTAAACGCATCACATTCATAAACCATAACGCATATATGACAAATACATACAGCATAATCTCATTTATTTTGAGAACATCGTTGCGCCATGCATACATCTGCATACAACTAATCTTTTTCCTTGCAGGAAAATCAACAGGCAAAAGACATCTACCATTTTAGTATAAATCAACCAAAATATTTATCCTAATACCATCCATCATCCCTCAAAATGGCATCTTGAAGCCCATTCCCTACACAGTCAGCTAACATATCATCGAGTGCAAATTTATGGGCACTTTAGTGTTCAATCATCTTCCACCTTCAAGTCATGAATGGCAGGCTTGCCAATCTAACTCTTCAGGTTTAAGAAGATTGAACAACGGCATCTGTTGTATCCCAAAATTTTCCCTCTCATTTTTCAAGGCCTTTCTCACAAGGATTCTCAAGGTTTAAGCTTGCATAAGTACATTGGGATTTTTCCAGTACCAAGATTAAAAGGAAACTGTCAAAAAGGGAGAAAAAAGATAAAAATAATATTTTGACAAAATTTGGAGAAAAACAAGTGTTCTTCGATTCAGCTCCTTCGATTGGCCTTTTGGCCTCTTTCAATGCAAGTTTGGCTTACATCCTTTGACTGGGCGTGAGCCTCTGGCACGTTGGTTTGGATTCACAAGGCCCAAATCCCCATGTAGTCTCCTTCGATTCCAAGGAAAAAGGCTCCCTTTTAGCATCCTTCAATTTGCACTTTTCCCCCTGTATGCCTCTTTCGAATATGGACATTTTGGCCTCCTACATGCACCTTTCGTTTCGGCATATAGTTCCTTCAGTACAAGCTACTAGTCACACCTTTCGTTTGGGCATGTTGTTTACCTTCATGCAAGTTTCATTCGAACATAGATATTTTGCATATTGGCATGAAGTCACAAGGAAAAAAGCCTCCTGTAGTCTCTTTTGATTCCAAGGCAAAATGGCTCCTTTTGGCATCTTTCGATTGCACATTTAAACTTCCTGCATGCATCTTTCGTTTGGCTTTGTGGCCTCCTTCGATTGAAAGCTGGGGTTACATACTTCATTTAGGCAGGAAATCTCCTTCGATGCAAGTTTAATCTATAAGCTTCGTTTTGGCATTTTGCTCCCTTCGGAGCAGTCTTCTTTAATACATTGCTAGAACCCTTCAACACAAGTGGAAAATGGGATTTTGAAAGAACACTGATCAAATCTTTGGGCCATGCTACATGATATTATTTTGCAGGCCTTAATGCTTGTATTTCACTCCATAATTCTGTGCTTACATTTTGGATTCAGCTATTGTTCAGGTGATTAAGCCTTTGTCCAGAAGTTTTTTTTGTATGAAAGTGAACTTGCTAGTACAAATCCTGTCCTAAGCCCATGCTTTACTTAAATCCTGTTTGTACTTCACCATAAGTCAGGGAAGTCAGCCCCTTTTAACCAACAACTTTAGTACTTCACCTTGGGATCTTGGAAAATCTGACATAGCTTAATATTCACGTTTCATCCAAGCCACATCTTTGTTCAAACTCCCAAACCCTTTTCTCAATAAATAGAGAAACCATTGACAAAGAAAGGGTTTAGATTTTTTCTAGAGTGAAAAAAATCATAAAAATACTCAAGCACTCAAACTCTCCAATATTCTCAAACTCTCCAACATTCTCAAACCTTCAAAACTCTAAGATTTTTCTTCACAAAAAAACCTCAATAGTGCACCTTTCGATTCACTTCTCCTAAACTGTAGCGTAATAACCTTCGATTCACTCATCACCATCATATACTCTCTTTCAATTCAGTGACTGCCCAAACCAAGCAGTAACTAAACTAGCTTCAGGAAGATTCTAGCGAAGCTCCCTCCACCACCAAGGAAGTCACCTACAACTCTTTCGATTAAGCACTCCAAGAGGTAAGTTCTCTCTAAACTTGGAACTCTTTCATTTAAATATCATGTGCACATGCAAATAAAGAAAAATGTAGATGTTTCTAGACCATGTTTTAACTTTCGATTCTGACTGCCCATACGCTAAAAACTCAACCTTAATTAGTTATGCTTTGGACTTTGAGACCCTTTGGTTTTTGTGCTCACCCCTGGACTGTAGTTATGTCTGAATGTTGCATTTTAAGAACTTAAGACAGGTTTGTTATACCCTTCGATTGGCTAGCTGCACCAGCCTTTTGAATCACAATCTGAGGGCCTAATATGCTTACAAGGAGTCAGCGATGAGTCTGTGGCAAAGCCAGAACCTTGCTGTTTCCAGGCCTCAGACGAAAGTTAGAACTTGCTGTTTCCAGGCCTCAGACGAAAGATTGAACTTTCTGTTTCCAGGCCCAGACGAAAGGCGTGCCCACACTCATTCCAACCCCCAGTCAAAGGAGACAAAAAGGAAAATCGAAGGGCATGACTCCACTGACTCCAGACCCCAAATCGAAGGAAGCCAAAAAATGCAGAATCGAAGGGCGTTTCTACCTGAATCGAAAGACCCATTTTTCTTGCTTTTATTTTATTTTTGCCTTTATATTTTCATGCTATTCAATATGGTTGTAATAATGTAGGATTTTATATTTTTGCATTTTATTATTTTTGTATGCTTACTAGTAAAGTAGGGAATGTATGGCAAGATAAAATCAACAAGTAGACAACTCCTAACCAAACACTAAATTCATGCAAATCAAACACACTATTCACACATGCATCCCTAGGGTTAACTCCACTTGTTGCCTAAAAATGGTCATGTTATGCATGTGAGACGTCTTAGCAAAAATAATCAAAATACAAGATCATAGTCCCTCGATGATGCTACGAATGTTGCCTTACAAATGATCTTAGTCCCTCAAAAGAAATGCTAATATATCTCACAACATTGCTATCATGACTATACGATGACCCACACACGTCCCTTTTACATCCAAAGATAAGGCTTCTTGCCAATCAATGGTAAGATAGAAATATAAAAGGAAGAGAGAAATGAACAAAAGACTTTTGAGTAAAGTAGAATGTTCCTAGTTACTTGCTCATCTTCAAAACACAAACACCTTTTCAAATGCACCAACACTTTCCATGAAATATTTTTAAAAGTCCAACACTTTGTATTTATTTTTATAGAGACGAGAATCATTACAAAGTTTGCCTAAACGAAGGCGCTTTTAAAAAATACTTTCAAAAACCACCACAAAGCATACTTTCAAACAAAAGCAATGATCTAGCAAGCAAATAAGAGCCCATAGATAACTATGGATGAAAAGGGTGCTAACACCTTCCCTTTTCATAATCTACCCCCCGAACTCAAGAATTAATCTCGAAAGGTCTTTCCTGTTCTTTTCAGCCTTTCCTTATTGGATAAAAGAAAAGTCGGTGGCGACTCTTGCTATCCGCAACAATTGCGATCAAATGCAAAACACCCAAGCCAGTTCTCCCACCGTGTTACAACTTCCTTTGGCTTAATTTGTGAAACAAAATCCACAAAATTACATACCTTATTGAGTGATCATATGGTGGTGACTCATTTAGATATGTCCCCAATCACATTCTATATTGGATGGTATTTTGCTAATCACCATTGTTTTTGAGGATCTTGAATCTCTAGTTGAGTAACTGGATTATGTTCTTGATTTGAGTCTTCAATGATATCTTTATCATAATTATCATTCTGGATTGGTTCTGAATTTTCTTTTAGATTTGTTTTTTCGAGAATCCCTGCATAATCAATAACTTCTACTTCTACAGACTTGGGGTTAGTTTCATCAAACGTAACATGGATTGATTCTTCGGTTGTTCTATTTTTTGTGTTATAAATTCTAAAGTCTTTTCTCGAAGTGGAATATCATATAAATATGCCTTGATAAGCTTTTGCGTCGAATTTTACTAAGTTATATTTTCCGTTATTGTGGATGTATAATTGTACCCATTGACATGAAAATGAGAGATATTCAACTTTCTCCCCTTATATAGTGGATAGGGAGTTTTCTTTAGAATTAGTTGTATCAAGATATGATTCATTACATAGCAAGCATTGTTTACAAAATCGACCTGTAGATACTAGGGAAGGTTTGTCTCATTGAGCATATTCCTCACTAGCTCTATTATAGATCTATTTTTCTTTTCTACTATAGCGGTAGAAATGTTGAGACTAAACCATTGAATTGACTTAACTCGCACAAATCAAATAAAAATCGCCACCACACTTTATTTTTTCCAAAGGTAATGGGAAAAGAGCGAATAAACCCAAAAAGAGGGGGAGAATCTAGGTACGGGGATTGTTTATGCAAATGGAATGTATTATCACCCTAAACATATACGGTACTCCGCAAGAACCTCTTTGAAAATATGTGTATTTTGGCTATAAAAGTTGTATACAAAATAGATGGTGGAGATGAAAAAAAAGAAGTGTTTTTTACAATTTTGCACCCGCTGCGATTGTGAACCTTTAGTGCCTACGTACCGCCTTCCGTGAAATATGGGACCAGGGTACTCGTAGTTTACCTTAAAAGTTTTAAAACACAAGTGTGTTGGTTAATTTTAAGAGAAGATACATCATCTTCATATCCAAGTGGAAAATATACTTACTACCCATGATTATGAGAAAAGAGAATTTGCATCATCTCAAAGTGGAGGATATATCTTGGATTTAAAATCAATAAAGCATCACTCAACACCCAAGTGGAAAAATCTCTCACTTCACTACATATCATAGAAGTATAGTAGGTCGCATCACTACAAGAATTTACAATAGTCTAATCTTTAGAGAAAAAGTTTTAAAAGTAAAAAGCCAAAGTGGAAAAATGGTTTGAATGAGGTTAATTGACTTTTAGTCTTGAGAAAGACGTCAAAGTATGGTTAAGTTTGGTTAAAGTTTGATCAAGAAAATATTTTTTTTTTAATTCATGGACCTAAGTCCAAGTTTATTATGAAAGTGGTTCAAGTTAGAAAAACAAGAAGAGTTTTGAAAAAAAGGGAGAAGATTTTTGAAATTAAATAAGATGGGAGGAGATGAAGGGACTATCCTAAAGCATAAGGGAAAAGCTAAGGAAAAGAACGATCTAACCAACAAGAAGCCAACACTTGACATAAAGAAGTCAATGTATAGTTCACATCCTTTGTATTGAAACCAAGCAAGCAAAAATACTAAACCTATGAGAAATATCAAGCTTCCACTGAATTAAGTCTTCAAAAAAATTGGGCAGAGTAACGGCTGTATACAGAGGAATTATTAATTCCAGAAAAAGCATATAATCAAAATAACCCGCACACAAAGAAAAATCAACCTTATGCCTTGGAGTAAACCCCAATAGCTTCAGACAAAATAACAATAGTGCAATAAAGTCCCCAAGTATCAAGGCTTTTAATCCTAATTCAGAGAGATCCACAACTCCACAATGCCATGAATAGTTACCAAATAGTCCAAGTAACCTTAAAGTTTTTTAATGTTCAAGTTGATTATTAAGTGTCTTCAAAAATAAAATAAAAGCTCAAATGAGCAAAGATGAGCTCAACGCAACCACATGTGATCAACGATGTTCAAATGATTCACTTAGACCAAAATTTATGAAGTTCATTAGAGGATTAATAGGATCAAAGCCTCCTAACAATGAACTTCAAAGTTATTGGATCAATGGTTTCAAATTAAATATACTTGGGATTACAAACATAGGTTTGGGCAAAAAATGATCATTTTTCGAATCGTGATAAATTTAGCGCTATGTTAAGCAATCGTAAATGGACTTATGTAGAAGCCACACATATTTTGAGGCCGGTCAATATCAATCTATGTACCAACATGTTAGAGAAATGATATGTAGATCATTCTCCAAAAACATGTAGTACAAGTAAAAATAAGAAAGAGATAAGATGAAAAGTGAAGAGATTGTATTAGATGAAGCTAGAGTTTCAAATATCATCAACGTCATTAATCCATTTTGGTGGATTTAGTTTTTCAACCTATCAACACCCAAGATACAATGAGGTTGAGGAACTTGTCTAAAAAAACACTCAAGTGTCTCCAAATCAGGACCAATAAATAAAATAAAATAAATTTAATATAAAACAAAATTTAAATGATTTAAAAATGAAATAATTGGTAAAATACACAACATGTATTAAAAAACCAAATAAAAATCCTAAAAAAAATATCAAAATTTAAACATGAGTCAACAAGTGTTGACAAATTTTTTCAGAATTTTTTAAAGTCAGAAACTATTTTTTTAAAATTTAATGAAATAAGAAAAATAAACCAAAATTTGTGAAAAATAGTAAAATGAAAAATAAAAATAAAATAAGGTCAGCAATATTTGTCAAGAGGTCATTGGATCCTTCCATAATTTTTTCAGAATTTAAAAATCAAGAAAAGTATTTTTAAACAATTAAAACAACTCAAATAAAGTGAAAAATCATAATAAATATCAACTAAAAAAATAAAATTGTAAAAAAATAAAAATCAGGAAGAGAAAAATCAAAAGTATTTTTGATAATTTTTTCACAATTTTAGAAGTTGAAATGAATTTTTTATGAATTTTTGAAGTTTAAAACAACTAAATAAAAAAGACAGAAAATAAAAATAATATCAAAATAATGTGGAGTACTAGATGAATGTCAAAACGCGTTAGTAAGATAATCAAAAGGATCAAACACAGTGTGCATGATATAGACATTAGTGAATAAACCACTGGATCAATTATTTAAAACAAATTTGAAAAAAAAGGGGGCGCGATGTCATTGGTTAAGAGATGAGACGTTGGTCATCTTCAACCTCCAGCCACACGCGAGTTACAGGTTCCACAAACTGTAAAATTAGAAGCTTATACTGGTGCCATTCACTTCGTCTCGTCAAGACGATTATGTTATACCCCAAAATTTGCCCTCCCATTTTTCATAGAAAAGCACAACCCTAGGGTTTCTCAAATATTCAAGACTGGCTCAGGAATCGATCAGACAGATTTTCTTCTATGGCCGTAAATCAGGAATTAGGGTTTTCTCGCATTTCTCAGAAGAAACTGAATTCTCAGAAAGTCAATTGGATGTCACATATTTTCAGGCTCTCTCAAATTTACTGGAAAAATGCAGTGTTTGTTTGATCCAGGTTAACCAAATAAATTGCGTCTTTTAAAAACATTCGTTTGTTTATGGAATAAACATTTGCTTGTTTATGGAATAGACAATGCGTGTTTTGACTGGAATACAGTTGCAAGATTACAGAGTTATTGGATTACTTGGAGTTTAAGTTATCTGGATTGGAATTATTGGAATGCAGTTTCAGTTATTTTAATCAGGAATCTTAAAGAATCAGTGAAGACATAAAGGGAGAATTACAAGTTACTAACAGTAATGGGTTTTATTGGATATCAGATTATCTCATAAAGACTTTCTTCATTTATTTCAGATGTTGTTACAAAAACAATTTATTATTCAAATGCTTTAGGTTTTACAACTTATCGTACTTGAAAAATAAATTAATACAACTGATTGAAAATCTCTCTAAATTACAAAGAATTGAATCTAAGCCTAAGGATGACTAAGCTTCCATTGCTTCCATGCTTGCTACAAAGTCTCTTGCTTTCTCTGCTTTGCCACCATCCATTTTGCGCTCACATGAAAGAAAGACAGAAAAAAAAGATTAGCACAGTTGATTGAGCATTAGCAAGAATTTTCAAAAAAAAAAAGAAAAGAAAAATGTTCATCATTAAAGTTTTCCATTTGGAATCAGAGGGCTATTTTCATTTCATCACGTTTTTATTTTTCTCTTTGCAAATCACAAGAAGATTGCTCTTCTTGGTTCACAAAAATAAAAATAAAAATGCAAGCTGTCCAAATAAAAAAGAATGCAAAGCAAATTAATCCAAATACAAACAAGGCCAAACAATGCAGCAAGTTGTTTAGGCAAACTAAACAAGGCGCCAAACTGCAGCATGCTGTCCAAACTAAACAAAGCCAAACTAAATTAGACAAAGTACAAGGCAACTAAACAATGCAGCATAGCAGTAAGAATACAACAGTGCAAGCATTACAAAGTACAAGGCAACTAGACAGTAGCATAGCAGAAAAAAAAGCATAGCAGTATGGTAAACCAAATAACAAGCAAAGGGCTTGTTGGATATAGCCTTTTCATCATTTGCCTAAGAGTTGGCAAACTTTTCAGAGAAAACATAAAAAAAGCAAATTGCTTTTATCATTGAGAGAGAGGAGAGAGAAAAGATATCACCTAAATTGTTGGAAAGGTACAGATTGGCCATCCTGCCCACAAGCTGTCAAAGGGAAAAGCAAATATAACAACAAAAGCAACTAGGATATAACAGGAGGGAAAACTGCAAGGAGAGGTAAGAGAGCATTCTGTCAAACAAAAATCCCCAAAGCTTGCAGAACCAAACTACAAGAACAACTCTCCAAAACCTGTTAACAGTTCTCAAAAACCTCCAAACCTGTGAACCAACAACAAACAGCAAAAAACCTGCGTAACCAAAACTGTGAAGCCAACAACCAGTTTCAAAGCCTAACAAATTGTAACAATACCAAAACTCCAACCAGTTCTAAAAAAACTCCCAAAAACTTCCCAACAAATCAAAAGCCTGCAAACCGTAAAACCAAACAAGCAAAGCCAACAAGTTAGAAAAAACTCCCAAACCACAAAAACAACTCAAAACACAACAACCAGTTTCCAAACCTGTTGAATCAAAGCCTGCAAACTCAACATTTTGTCAAACTCAACAAACCATTTTACAACAAAATCAAATCCTCAACAACAACCAGTTCATAAATCAAAAACCATCTTCAATAACAGGGCTACAAAATCCCAAGCTTTCACAAAAACTGACAAAACCTGCATAACTCAGTTCAGGTATCAAAAATTCCCTGCATCATTCCATCAAACACCAACAAAAGTTGCAACTCATTTCAAAAAATTCCAACTCAGTCCAAACAACAAAAACTGGAAAACTGTCAACAAAAACATTCAAAAAAGATTCAAGCTTGTAACTCAAAGTCCAACCATCCCAAAACATTCAAAACCTGTATCTCAGTCCCAAACACCAACAAAAACTTGTAAACTGTCAAAAGCATTCAAAACCTGTATCTCATTTCAACAACAAAAACATAACAATTCCCAAACATTCAAACTATAACCAAAACAAAGTCAGAAGTGAAACATCATCATCATTTAAAGTTCAAGGGACAAGAGAGAAGTTACCGGAAGCTCACACATCCATCATCATTTCTTCCCTTCCCATTTCCGGTTGCCAAGGAGCACCGTCACTTCCCTCTCACTATCCTCGTCCATAAAAGATCCCAAACATGTACGTTTTCGCCATAGTATCATTTTCCTGCATCTCATAGGGTAACAAGCTTGATTAACATAAAAGAAAAACGAATAACAACATTCAAAAACCAATGAACTATTAAGATAAAAGCAAACCATACCTTGCAAAAACGTGTAGCTAGCACTTGGTAAGGAGGTGAGAGGAGAGGCGCTCCGGTGACCAGGATGGAAGAGGGAAGATCAGTGTAAGCGAGCATTTTAACCCTAGGGTTTCATAAGAACACGAACCAAATTGAGTTAGAGAGGCCAAGAATAGTTCCGTTTACAAAGAGGGACAGGGACGACTAGGGGCTTTGAGTGAGGAAGCTGAACGAGTGAGAAAGAGGTGAAAGAGACAACGACGTCGTTGTGAGTGCATAACACAAACCCTAATTTCCTTCGTTTACCCTAATCAAAATTAAACGAACTTAAGCATTGGGCCAATTCTGGCCACCAACCCTAAAGCCCATGCATTTACTAGCTCACACCCCCTTTCTCTTTTATTTTTGTTTCAACATCAATAATCCCTTTGGGCCCATTAGCTCTTAAGCCCATTTCCTCTCTCTTTATTTTGTTTGTTTTGAAAAATACTAATAATGATTTTATAATTTTTTTTAAACCCTAAAAAATCAATTTTTACTTTTTCTTTTTATAACCTTTTTTTAATTTGTTACACATAATGAAAATACCAAAAAAAAAAATAAAGAATTAGTTTAATTAGTTTTCTTTCTTTAAACTTTTATTTTTTTTAATTAATAAAATACAAGAAAGAATAATAATAATTTTTAATCTTTTTTAGAATAGATTTTATTTATCTCTTTTCAAGTAAATACATGCATTTCATACTTTATTGATTTCTTTAATTTGTCATAGCTTTATATTAAATCACACAACAATTCGATTTGGTTGTAATATTTGGACATTGCTATTCTTATGAGATTCATCCCCATTTGTAGCAATTGTACCCCCATTCCCAGATATTTTTGTAATAGCTTAGACTTTTAATTCCCGCAATTTATTGCTTTCTATATACTGTATAGTAATTAGGCATGTATGGCAAGATTCAAAAATCAATCGCTAGATGACCTAACCCAAGAATAAATAACTTGAAATCAACAGACTTCTCACACGTGCACCTCTAGGGTAACCTCGCTTGTTGCCTCAGAAATACAACCATGTCCCTCGAATATGGGACACTCTAGCAAATGACCCTTCGATAAACAAAGATCGTAGTCCCTCGATGACCCTCGATGTTGCCTTCGATAAAATGATCTTGTGCCTTACAAAATTGCTAGAGCGTCCCACAAATTGCTTTCAATGATTGTAAAATCGACCCACGCCTGTCCCATTTAACATCCAAACACAAGGTTGTTTACCAAATACAATGGTAAAACAACAATGTCAAAAGGGTTAAAAATGTAGGAAAGATCTTTGAGTAGGGTAGACAACTCCTAGTTACTTGATCAAACTTGCAAACATCCTTGCTATTTTCAAACTATCACACACATCACAACACAATTTCAAAACATTTCCCAAAACAAAACTTTCAAACATTGAAACATCTTTTCAAAAGACAAACACCTTTGTATATATTCAAACAAGAATCATTACAAAGGTTGCCTAGACAAGGCCTCTTTTCAAAACATTTTCAAAACCACACGCAAAGCACCATTTCAAACAATTAAAAAGCAAAAGCAAGTGATCTAAACAAGTAACTAAGAGCCCATGGAAAACCATGGATGAAAAGGGTGCTAGAACCTTCCCTTTTCATAATCTACCCCCCGAACCCAAGAAAATATCTCAAAGGTCTTTCCTGTGCTTTTTGACCTTTCCTTTGGATAAAATAAAAAGTCGGTGGCGACTCTTGCTAAACCGAAACATTTGCGAACACAAACGCAAAACCTCAAGTCAATTCTCCCACCGTATCACAGAACTGGAGACTCTGCTGGGGAGAAACTAAAAGTGGGGTTACCTTAGGGTTTTAGATCACCTTTACATGCTTATCTTGTTTGATTTGTATGCTTTACTTTTTGGTTCTTTGTTTGGGTTTGTTTTAAATCCTACACCCGGATTTGGGGGCACCTTTTAGGTAAGTAGCAATAAACTGTGGGGGAACTGTGCGGGGTATACCGACATGGTTGAAGCAGTAGCTACGTTGATGTGGCACTTTGGTTGGTACCGGTAACCCTTGAGTTGAATCAAGGAGAGTACGGGGCCTCCACGTGGTATCGTGAAGCATCAACTGACCTTAGAACCTTACTTGACCAACTTGGCCTTTTAGGACGTAGTGAGATGACCGGTTTCGGTGTAAAGCTAAAAATTGATAGATACTCGATACTACACTCATTGAGGTTTGTTTCCTTGGAATATTTAGGTCACCTGTAAGAGGCTAAATTGAAACAATGAACAAGAAAACATTCCAGTGATATTGAGCTCCTTAGAACCTGGTTACTATTTCTAGGACAGGTTGAGCCCACTAGACTTCAAGAGGGTACTTACCTACGAACTCCATGCAAGCCTAAACCTAAGGATTTGTCTGCTTTGTGTGAATATGATTATTTTTATATAAACTTGCTTACTTCACATATCTGTACATAACATCATAACATCATACCATAGCATTTTCAATAACCATTTCAAGGATCTCGAGGGTCTTTGATGCAGGGGCACGTTGAACCAGACGTCTACCAAAGGGCAAGAGGATTCATTTTCCTCTAAACAAATTCCGTCAAAGATCAAGTACAACAACTTGAGTCAAGGGCTATGACCCACTTGACATGGTGAGCTTGATTCTCGTAGAAAAACGTCCACCGATACAAAGTTCTCCGATCAAGGATGTTCCATTTCTAACATTTTCTTGTGTTTACCCCGCGAGATCCTTGAAAACATGCATCCATATATCATGCATCATATCATGACAGGTTTCCCCCTTTCAGGTCTCCTTATCTTCCTACTGTTTATTTCAGTAGAGATGGCTCTAGAGAAGACTATCAAAGACATCCAGGCTCAAAATGCTCAACTTCAAAAGATGTTCTTGAACCTATCCAAGGGACAGGAAGAAGTGAAAGCTCTCCTCACAAGGGGCATGGTCACAGGGAATCCAGGGGGCATCAGGAATGATTAGTTGGAAGGGCTACAAATTGAGATGGCAAAAGTGAAAATCCATATGATGGGACAACTGGTGGGCCAGATGGTTCTCATCCAAAACTTGGCACAAGGACAAGAAGAACTAAAGGTCCTCATCAACAAACTGCACCGGGATGGATGTAACCAAATGGGGAAAATAACTAGGGTTGAAGATTAAGTCATCATTCAGCCTCCCTTGAGACAAGAAGTCAAGGGAAAGCTTCCCCAGTTTGCTTCAGGGTCACAAGCCCAACAACAACCTCACCAACATCAATAGGGCAATCGGCGTAAGCAAAATACATCTGAAAAGCGCTTCACTGAGATTAACATGCCATTATCCCAAGTGCTGCAATGCTTGTTAGAAGTCAAGCTGATTGTATTAAGTGACCCCCCTCGGTGTCCCAACACAGCCGCTCCAGGGTACAATCCAAATGCAAGATGTGCGTATCATTCCAACAGTCCTGAACATGACACCGATGGCTGTTGGACATTGAGAAACAAAATTCAAGATCTTATTAAAGAAACAACGTTGGAGTTCACACAAGATGTCCAGATGAAAATCTTCCACTGAAGGCTCTCCCCTTAAAGTGACAAGTTCAGACAAAGAGGCTTTTGTTTCATTTGAATTTTCAAGTTGTAATTTCTTTTGTTATTCAAACAATTATCTATTAATGTCAAACTTTGTTTCATTAATGCATTGCATATGTTTGTCTTAAATTCATCCATTCGTTTTCACTATACCTAAACTACGCTTTCTACTTTCTTTATGACATTTAACTCTTGCTAAAAATTACAAACCTTTAGAGGGAGGATGACGAAAACAATGCCATAATCTCATACAATATGCTTTTGGACAGACCATGTTGACGATGTACAGGCATTTCTTTCAAATCCTAAACACTGAAGTTATACGGAAGATAATCCCTAGTCAGCCCCTTCAAGCCAAAGAAGTAGAAGTTTTTTCTGTTTTAACATAAATTGAAACCTTTAATCAAAACCTGGGGCATGGTAGTCTCTCAGTTAATTCAAATGCGCGATAAAATCGCAAACTCTCATCTTGTAATACAATGAATGACACCAGAAACATTCCCTCAGAATCAAAAGACGGTGACGGTTCCCTATCACATAGGCAATCATTATCTCTCAAAAAAAGAAGGAGAAAAGCCCACTGAGTCAAAACCTACAAAAAAGACTTAAGAAAACTGGGGCATCCCGCTGATTGTAATCTCAAAAACAGGAACAGTCAGGCAAAAATTAGGGACAATAAATCGAAAGAAAAAGGTCACTACAAACCTCAAAAAAATGTTGCAAAATTGACTGCCTTCCAACAAATTTAACTTGTTTGAATCATCACCAAAATGTCATTTCAAACTCAATTGGAGGTCAACGCATAATTAACTGAGTTTAGGACTGAAGAACATCATGAAGAGCAGGTGGGTACAAATATACTTTGAGCCTTTATCCTTTGTTTCTTAAAACCGTGAACCAAGCCACGTTACAACCCTTCAAAAGTCCTAATTGAAGCATGGGTTAGTTTGAAAGCACACTGTTACAAAAGGTATCCTGACTCCTGTAAGGCTTTGCTCTAAATCTTGAGTTGAATGTTTCTTATAAAAGTTTTCTGCTAAAAAACGCATTTTTCAAAATTTCAAGACAAGCATAAACTTTGCATTATTTGAATATCGTTGTTTGCATATGGCTATTTGTTTGACAGCAAAGAAATTCACACAGTGAATATCCGATGAACGAAAGCTCTCAGTGAACAAAATCACTTCAAGTGGGATGACACTTCCGTTGCAAAAATCTCCTATCAACAAGGGGACATGAGATGTCATTGTCCAGTACACCTGGGGCAGTCCAGTCAAGATTTCAAGAAATCTCTCAAAGTGCAGAGTGACCAGGGGCAAGTCTCCGTCACCGTCACTTGGGGCATTGAACGTCAATCCCAACAAAGGGTTACATACAGTCAAACATTTCCTGGAAAAGCCATAAACACTCGCTACTTGGGGCAATGACAAATCTCTCCAAAATCATTCTCATAATATGGCTCCCAGCCAGAGTTTCAATCTTTGATAACCTCATCCCAGCTAAGTCGACCTCAAGAATTCTTGAGAATTTTTCCCTTTGAAGTCGCCAGATTTTTCACTATCGGAAATGAAGAATTCAACTCTTTTCTCCAGCACCAACTCGGGATTTACTTTCCCCAGTGAGAGATCATCTTGAAAACATTATATATCCGGACATCAGGACATCATACAACACAATATCATTTATTTTGAGAACATTTTTGTTTGATATATGTCAGGCAACTAACCTTTACCTTTCAGGAAAGATGTAATCAAATTCTCACAAAATTCAAGCTATGAAGCCTGGACCGCGACCAGATAGTAGTTCATTCAACTTTCCCCTTCAACAGCAGTCCAGGATTTATTTTCCCAGGCATCTGTTGAAGATATTCCAAGACTTTCGTCTGGCTCAGTTAAATCGATTCAAAGATTTTTCTGATTCTTATCCAGTCAAAGTTAATTCAAGACCTTCTCTGGCTCAGTCAGATCGAGAATTTTTTTTATTAATAACCATGTATTAAAAAAATATTTCGCAAATAACCGGGTTTCGGAAAAAATTACGCAAATAACCATGTTTCAGATGGCTCCACAAAGGAGGAGCCATCTCAATTGGCGCATGCACCTAGGGTTTTGCCCTAGGCTCCATCTCACTTGGCGCCTCCCTTGGATTTTAGCCAAGTGAGATGGCGCATGCTCCTTAAAAATGAGAGGAGGCGCCATCTCACTTGGCGCCTAGGGCAAAACTAGGGCAAAATGCTGTTTTATAAATAATTCGTCCGTTTCTTTGAAATTTCTCACACTTTCTCGCACTGTATTTTTATTTTGTACTCCGTTATTTGCGTAATGACGTCGCCTATGATTTTTAGCAGAGATGATTACGTTATATTCTCTGCCACGAAACCTGCGATGAAAATGAAATTCTAGCACATTCACTCCATGGAGCGTCTGAAGCGGGAGTTGATGCGGTGGCTAGATGGAGACATCGCGGAGGGGGAAAAAATTCGAAGGATCCAGCGAAAACGAACAACAACCTCGCATGCGACAGGAAGACCTAATGTGTGGTTGGAGGAAGTCAAAACAGACAGTGATGTAATGCTGATGATGCATGGGTCAGATGAAATTGTGTTAACAGTTGTAATTTCCTAGATTGAATATCGTTAATCATTGTTGTACGCGAAAACCCTAATGTAATTTCCTATATTGAATTTCTTAAATTGTGTTAACAGTTTTATTAACGGAAAACCCTAATGTTTACAACACAAATATTGAAAAGATTTATTGTATTACAATATTTATGTGGTCGAGCCAGACGCCCGATTCGGACAGTTTTTGCGATTGTGTCCGACCTGACGGCATAAACCACACTTTCTTTCCAACCTGTCAAGATCGTCCATTTCTGTTGTGATGCGCCTGCTTTTGGGACGACCCTTCTTGTTCCTTCTCATTTGGTCATTGTGCCAAACTATATCGCCGTGGTATTCAGGCCAATAGTCCGGTTTTGCCACCAAAGGAAAGTTGTTATTGTAAACAGTGAGCAACGTTTCAGATTTATAAACGTTTGAGAGCAGTTGAAGCGCGTCTTGATGGGTATGAGCACAAGCGGCAATGACATGAGAGCAAGGCATACAAAATGCTTGAAACCTGCCACAATCGCACCATTAAGAAGGTAAAATGACCCTGTATTCTTGTCTTGCCAAGCCTTCATTGTGGTCGATTATCTCTTTCACAATGAAGTTGTGGCTGTGTCGGTCAAACCGTGTAACCATGTGAGTGTTGGCTTTAGCACTTTCAGCCTTAATGTATTTCATACAGCTTTCACTCCATAGTTGTCCTGATTGCAAGACCGCATACCACATTTCACCTCTTTTGGCAAATAACGCAGCCATCCTAAAATACGTGGATTTTACCAAGGCAGTGATTGGGAGGTTTCGTATGCCCTTGAATACCCCATTCATTGATTCAATAAGATTTGTTGTCATATGCCCCCATCTTTGGCCATTGTCGTATGACCTAGTCCACTTTTCGACCGGTATATTGTCGATCCACGTACCGGCTTCTGGATTAGACAAACGGATCTCGTTGCAGTAATATTTGAATGTGGGTTGTGTCAATGCATATCCCGCATTCATCACCGCTTTCCTCAATGTTTTGTCCTTGACCTCCCTCGAGAAATTATGGACGATATGCCTGACGCAATAGACATGCGTAGAAGGAGGGTTATGCCAACCATTTGCTGGATTATTATAGGCACTTTCAATGGAGGCATGTCTGTCCGAGATCAAACAGAGATCTGGTTGAGGAGCCACGTGTGTACGAAGATTTTTCAGGAAAAAGCTCAAAGCACCACCGGTCTCCCCCTCGACAAGGGCAAACGCAACGGGGAAAATGTTATTGTTGCCATCTTGTGCAACTGCCATCAATAGCGTGCCTTTGTACTTCCCATACAACCAAGTCCCGTCAATTTGTAGAATTGGTTTGCATGATGCAAACCCTGTGATGCATGGTTGAAATGCCCAAAACACGCGACTGAATATTCCGTTGCCATGCAGTAGACTACCATCTTGGGCGTACGCTGGCAACGTTTCCAGAACATAAACACTACCTGGAGAATATGTCTTGAGTGCATTTAGGTAGCGGGGAAGTTCTCGGTATGACTCCTCCCAGTTTACGTACACCCTTTCAATCGCCTTAGTCTTTGCTAACCACGCCTTACGGTAAGACGGAGTGTAGTTAAAAACCGTGGTGATGTGGGAGATGATTGTTTTCACCTTCAAAGATGGGTCGTTGCTGACCAGGGGTAGGATTTCTTGACAAATTAGATCATGGTTGAGTTTTCGGTGGTCTTGTGATTGAATGGAACTTACACAAGTGTGGGTAGTCATGGAACCTATGACCCAGCAGTTACCCCTTAATCTGTATGATGCGGTCAGCTTGAACATACAGTCAGGGTGGACACACTTGATCTTGTACCTTTACGGGTTTACACGATCCACCTTAAAATCAATCGAGTTGAGCATGTGAAATTTTTTGATGGCCCTGATGCATTCCTCTCTGTTACGAAACTTGTCCTTCTCTTTTAAATTTTCATCCGACTGCATATACGGTTGGAAAAACAAGTCAGTAGAAGGTTCATCTTCGCCCATATTGAAGTTTGTCATGTGCGAAAGTGGTGTGTAGATTTTGTCAGTAGGAATACTTGGGATGCCATCATCGTCAGAATCGTCGTTCACCATTTCATCAAACTCTAACTCGTTATCTTCTTCTTCATCATCAACTGCATCTACCTCATCTTGTTCATTCTCCAAAGGATCAACCTCCTGTGTCACCGGAGGCTCTACCTCCTGTGTCACCGGAGGCTCTTGAAGCAAAACGTACAACTCAATAGAGTCGTATCCAGAATAGACATGGCTGGAAATCATGTTCTGGAGATCCTCGTCATCTTGAACTTCAACCTTATAAAAAATTACTTGGTTGTTTCCAAAAAAAACTGGATTCTGATAAAATATCTGGGATACCGGGCCTCGTTCAAGTTTGGCCTCCAATATTTTCTTGAAGTACGAGAAATTGGCTTTCCCGTTTAAGAGAAATCGAACGTTGTCAGTGTTTCTAAACAAAAACCCAACTGTGGGACAAATGTATGTCTCACCGTTGAAATGTGCTTTGACAACAAATTATGGTGAAGAGGCCATTGCGTAGAATTGTTTTAAGGTTTGAAGGTTGGAATGTTTGAGGTTTATTGACTGTATCAAGGTATGAATGCTGAAATGTTTGAAGGTTTGATGACTGATTCGAAGGTTGGAAGATTTTACAGATTATGTGAATCAATGTTATGTTCAACGTAAGGCAAAAAATTTCAATTAAGTAAGGGATGCAACCCCCCAAGGCTGCCAATAATATTACATGCAATAATGAAACCCCATAGGCTGCCACCTATCCTGGCCCTATTCTGCACACATACATGTTTTGTGTAAGACTCCACCCATCAACTCCAATGGCCTTGCATGCAACAAAGAAAGGAATCCCAAAGGCTGTCACGTAGCCTGAGCCTATGCTGTTAATGACACCTCTTATTCGCCAAATGGGGTGGCGACACCATTCATTTTTGTACTCTTTCGCCAAGTCCAATGGCGCCTCCCTTACTGTCCAATCGTGATACATGCATGGGCTTATGAAACCCCATAGGCTGCCACCTATCCTGGCCATATTCTGCACACATAAATGTTTTGTGTAAGACTCCACCCATCAACTCCAATGGCCTTGCATGCAACAAAGAAAGGAATCCCAAAGGCTGTCACATAGCCTGAGCCTATGCTGTAACAAATGACACCTCTTATTCGCCAAATGGGGTGGCGACACCATTCATTTTTGTACTCTTTCGCCAAGTCCAATGGCACCTCCCTTACTGTCCAATCGTGATACATGCATGGGCTTATGAAACCCCATAGGCTGCCACCTATCCTGGCCCTATTCTGCACACATAAATGTTTTGTGTAAGACTCCACCCATCAACTCCAATGGCCTTGCATTGCATGCAACAAAGAAAGGAATCCCAAAGGCTGTCACGTAGCCTGAGCCTATGCTGTAACAAATGACACCTCTTATTCGCCAAATGGGGTGGCGACACCATTCATTTTTGTACTCTTTCGCCAAGTCCAATGGCGCCTCCCTTACTGTCCAATCGTGATACATGCATGGGCTGCCACCTAGCCTGCAAGAGTGACACCTTACATTTTTTGTAAATGCATGCATGCATATGTGTAACACCCTAAGCATGCAAATGTGACACTTCGCAGGCATGCAAGCACAAGCAACCACTACATCAAACTTATTTGCCTATAAATACATACCTTATGAAACATCTCTCACACCCACACAACTCTCACTCTCTGCTACGAAATATTTCTTAAGTCTATCATACTCTCTATTTCTTCCTAAGTCTTTCATACTCTCAAGCATCCTGAACAATGGCTCTTCTAACAATGGGCGATACTCACAGAGGCACAAGGGAAAACATTGCTGCATTTGTAAGTCTCTTCTTTGGTTATACATTTTTCATACTTCAAATAACGTGTTGTTCATCTTAATTAATCTTACACTTGTTTAATTATGATCTCAGGACACAAAAAGATTCAAAATCCGTTCGCACAACTACCTGGCTCCCGACCCATTTATCGTCCCTTATCTGGAATATGCAGGTTTTGGACATGTGATAAAGATCTCCAACTGCACCATTGACTCAAAATTCATTCTTGCAATGTTGGAAAGGTGGAGACCGGAGACCCATACATTTCACCTACCAATAGGTGAATGTACCATCACGCTCGAGGATGTGTACATGCTACTGGGCCTCCCTATCGACGGTAAGGCGGTGAACGGGTCGGTTCAACAACCCAACTCACAGTGTGAAGAACTGTTGGGTAGGGATATGGTAGAAGGTGGTGGAGCAAGAGGGCATGGAATACTACTCACTGACCTGAAACGTCATTATGCAAGTATGGAATTAAATGAAAATTCCTCAGAGAATGACCGAGTAGTAAAAGCCAGAACGTATCTTATGATACTTTTTGGTACATTTTTATTTCCCGAAAGTACGGGAAATAGTGTAAATTTCATGTACTTATATTTACTAACAAATTTTGAAAAAACTAGAAAATATAGTTGGGGTTCTGCAGTATTAGCCCACCTGTACAGTTCCTTGTGCAAAAACGCAGTCAAGGAAAAATGTACATTTTATGGGTGCGCATTTTTACTACAAGCCTGGGGTTGGTGGAGGATGGAGTCCTTAAACCCCATCAACAACAACACTTTTGGTTTCCCGTACGCAACAAAGTAAGTCATTAAGTTATAGCATTTATAACTATTCTGCTCTTTCCAAAATATATGCTAAAAATAACATGTTTCTCATTTCCTTTAGGTACTGCGTGAGGGGTATGGATTACGGCAAGAATCCAAGATTCAATGTCGCACTCTACCGGAATCTGTTGGATCACTTAGGCCTAGATGACGTACGTCGTAGCTTTTAACTTTTGTTCATTTTAATTATTTATACATTACTTTTGCGCTAACCTGATTTAAATTTTATCGCAGTTCGTCTGGAGACCATATTTGGGTTTTGGCCATGCTCCAAACCCAGAGGATGCAGCAACTTGGACTGCAAAGACTGCACTTATTCGGTTCAACATTGTGGAGATGCACCACAACGACTGTGTGAAGATGCAGTTCGGAATGCATCAAGAGATACCAAGTGATCCAACAGATTTGTCCCCATGGCATCTTAAAAGGGTCGACGCCCAGTGGGGTCTTACCAACTGGAAAGACTTTGCTCCGGAATGGTGTAAAATGTGGCAAAGGCGTCACCGCTACATCTTTCAATCCCCGGTTTTCCTTACTCAAGGTAACATGCGACACACTGATCAATATATGTCATGGTACAGGTCGGTTAGTAACCCAGAAATGCACGTGTCTCATCCGAGGTACGTGGTTGACCCACGCACACAATGGGAACAACCCTCGATTCCCCATCAACAAACCCAAAATCCATCAACCTCAAACCCACCCCCAAGAAGAAACATACCAACAAACACACAACCACATTCCCCACCACAACACAACTACAATCAAATGCCGTACTACCAACCACAATCACCACCAAACTACCAATACCCGAATATGCCTCAAACCCAACCATAATACCAACCCCAATACCAGCACACCCACATACCCCAGACACAATTTCAGTCTTCCACATATCCCAATATGGCGCCCTCAACATCCAGCCTTAGCCCTGATATGGGAATGTCAGAAGATTATGACCAAGCCGACCAAACCTACCATCAACCACCATATCACCAAACAACCCAACATCCACAATACCAAACACCCCAAGATCCATTTCCTTTCTACCCCCCATACTCAGACGACCAATGCTACCGACCAACCATGGAACCCCACCCACCGCCAACACGACCAAACTTTGAGGGTATGGGTAACCGACTGTACCAGAGCGGATCTTCGAGATATGGAGATCTTACTGATTTTATGGATTCGGATCGCATTGACTTCGCTGGGCCATCGATCTTGCCGCAGCAGGAAACGCGACGACACCCAGCAAGAGAAAGGCGAGGACGGGGATGCGGAACCGGGGGTCATTACCGGGTTCCGGGGGATCACTGATGTATCTTTTTTTTTCCCAGTATTTTTTGTATCCATTTTTTTACTGTTCTTTTAATGTAATACAGTTGAATGTAATTTTTTTTTTAAATAAAAAGTCCATTTTGTTGATATCTGTCCAATAGGAAACACATAGGAAAGAAAAAAAAAATTTGTTTTGCCCTAAATTTGTACATAGGCGCCATCTCACTTGGCTTAGGGCATGCCCTAAGCACTTAGGCGCCAAGTGAGATGGCGCCTCCCTTAAAAAAGGAGGTGCATGCGCCAATTG
Source organism: Vicia faba (assembly GCA_948472305.1). Taxonomy (NCBI): domain Eukaryota; kingdom Viridiplantae; phylum Streptophyta; class Magnoliopsida; order Fabales; family Fabaceae; genus Vicia; species Vicia faba. The sequence continues at coordinate 304,432,693 of OX451735.1, read as the reverse complement.
AGATGGCTCCTCCTTTGTGGAGCCATCTCAAACATGGTTATTTGCGTAATTTTTTCCGAAACCCGGTTATTTACGAAATATTTTTTTAATACATGGTTATTAATAAAAAAAATTCTCAGATCGACACTAAGATCTCCCTGATTCTTATTCCAGTTGAAGATATTCCAAGACTTTCGTCTGGCTTAGTTAAATCGATTCAAAGATTTTTCTGATTCTTATCTAGTCAAAGTTAATTCAAGACCTTCTCTGGCTCAATCAGATCAACACTAAGATCTCCCTGATTCTTATTCCAGTTGAAGATATTCTAGATTTTGCTGTTTCAGATAAATCTCTCAACGGTTTATTCTGATTCACTTCCAGATTTTGCTGTTTCAGACCCAGTTCAAACTTTCCAAATGGTATCTTTAAACCCATTTCCATACACAATCAAATCAGTATGTCATTAAGATCCCCAGCGGAGATGAGACTACCTACTACCAATCCTCAGTGGAAACTATCCAGTTCCCTCCAAATTCCCCGGAGAGTTGCTTTAAAACCAGATAATTCCCCAGGGAGTTATCTTAAAACCTTCTTCCCCAACATAGTCAAACTATCAATCCACAACGGAAAACATTTAGCGTCTCTAGATTCTCCCGCAAGTTGTCTTAAAGTATGAGAATCAACCAGATAACAGTTAACTTTTTTCTTATCCCTAACCTAGGATAATTACCCATTAGATTGGCACATAACCCAAGCTCTTGTCATCCCCAGCAGTAAGATTTTTCCCCCCAGGGTCCATAACTTACTCTCCAGCAGTATAACTACTCCCCACAGAGCTCTTACTCCCAAACAGAATGAAGATTCTCATTCTTAATTCCCCAGTGAAGTTTCCAGAGTCTTCATTGCTACCCAACATGAATTCATCAGAATTTTTAATTCCCCTAGCGGATTGAAGATTCTCATTTCTCCGCAGAAGCCATCAGAGTCTTCCTTATTCTCCAGCAGATCAAGGTGTTCCTTTTGTGTGATTCCCGTTAGAGATCTCCAGAGTTTCCCTTATTCCCCAGCCGAGTAAAGATTCTCATCATATAATCCCCAGGAAGGTCGTGAAGGATTCTCACATCCTCACGAAGGTTGTCAAAGTTTTGATAATCCCCGCAAGTTGCCAAGGATTCTCTATCCCCAAGCAGTCAGCAAGGATTTCTTATCTTCAGCAGTCAAAGATTTTGAATCTCCAGCTATCAAGGATTTATTTTCCTCAGCAAGACAGCTAATCAGCTTACATGCGCATACATTACATTCATATGTCATAAACATTGATAAAACACATATATTGCATCATACATTTCATGCAACATAACTTTGTGTTTCAGCTAATATTTACTCTTTTCAGGATAAGATTAAACAAAACTACAAGTATACAATCTGAAAACAGCCTAGAGATGCTCTAGACACGGATGCTAATCTATTGCTTATTCAAATTCAAGGATCATGAAAACAATTTACGGATGCTCCAGACATGGATGCTAATCTATCGCTTGTTCAGATTCGGCTTCGGAAAATAGCCTAGAGATGCTCCAGACACGGATGCTAATCTTTTGCTTATTCAAATTCAAGTATCATGAAAACAGTTTATAGATGCTCCAGACATGAATGCTAATCTATCGCTTGTTCAAATTCAGCCTCAGAAAACAGCCTAGAGCAATGTAGTGTAGGATGTCCCCAAGCAATGTAGGTACAAGATTCTGAGATATGAAAATCTTGACAACATTCACATCTATAAGTTGATCAGGGTTTGTGAACAAGACCAACCCATAGATGAGAAGTGCCATAATCTCTTCAAAAGCTTGTAGATCTAGAGAATTCCAGCAGTCTTGTGCCTTCTCAAACAGAAACTTTGCCAAAAAACCCTTGACACCACTTCTGGTTTCCCAATGACCTTTGATATCAGATGGTTGCAAGTGTAATGCTTGAGAAACATCTTCAGGCTTTGGTTCTTTTTCTGTACCGTTGTAGGGTAGTTGATGAAGAATAGGAACTCTTAGGAGTTGAGAAAATTCCTCCAAAGTAGGTACTAGTTGGTAATCAGGGAATGTGAAACAGTGGTGTAGGGGGTCAAAGAACTGGAAGAGAACTTTCACCATGTCTTCTTCAATGTTGGAGTTGACCAAGCTGAGAAGCCTACCATGTCTTTCACTGAAAGGAGAATTATTTGGAATCTTGGAAGTGAGCTCCTTGAGTTGAGGAGAGATTCTCACAAGGTTGACTTGAATTGTTTTCCTGCGAAGAGATTCCATGACCTACAAAAAAAGAACAAAGATGAAGATCCAAACCCTTAAAATGGTTAGTGGATGCATATGATGCTTTATGATATTCATGATGTATGCACAAACATATGTACAAGAAAATCACACAGAACCCTAGTTTAAGGCTTGCATTAGGTTTCATAGGTAAGTACCCTCTTGAGTTTAGTTGGCTCAACCTGTCCTATAAATAGTAACCGGGTTCTAAGGAGTTCAATATCACTGGATTATTTTCTATGTTCATTGTTTTGGTTTAGCCACTAAACTGGCGACCAAAATATTCCAAGAAAATAACCCTCAATGAGCGTAGTATCGAGTATCTACCAACTTCGGACTGTACCAAATCCGATCATCTCACTACCCCTAAAAAAGGCCAAGATGGTCAAGTAAGGTTCTAAGAGTTCATTAGTGCTTCATGACATCACTCAGCGGCCCCGTATTCTCTTTGATTGACTCAAAGGCTACGGGTACTCACAAATATGTCGCACTAATATAGCTATTGCTTCAACCATGTCGGTATACCCCACACAGTTTCCACAATGTATTGCTATATACCTATGAATGTTTCCCAAATCCGGGTGGAGGATTCAAACCCAAACAAGAGAACCAAATGTAAAGCAATCAGAGCAAACAAGATAAGCATGCAAAGGTGATCTAAACCCTAAGGTTACTCCACTTTTAGAGATCTCCCCAGCAGAGTCCCCAGTTCTGTGATACAATGGGAGAACTGACTTGAGGTTTTGCATTTGTGTTCGCAAATGTTTCGGTTTATCAAGAGTCGCCACCAACTTTTTGTTTTATCCTAAGGAAAGGTCAAAAAGCACAGGAAAGACCTTTGAGATGTTTTCTTGGGTTCGGGGAGTAGATTATAGAAAGGGAAGGTATTAGCACCCTTTCTATCCATGGTAATCCATGGGCTCTTAGTTACTTGTTTAGATCACTTGCTTTGCTTTTCAATTGTTTGAAATGGTGCTCTTCAATTGTTTGAAATGGTGCTTTGTGTGTGGTTTTGAAAGATGTTTTGAAAAGAGGCCATCGTTGTGGCAACCTTTGTAATGATTCTTGTTTGAATGTATACAAAGGTGTTTTTGTCTTTTGAAAAGTTTTTTAATGTTTTGAAAGTTGGATTTTGAAATTGTGTTGTGAAGTATGTTTGAAAATAACAAGGATGTTTTGCAATCTTTTGATCAAGTAACTAAGAGCTATCTACCCTATTTTACTCAAAGATATTTCTTGTGTTTTTAACCCTTTTAACAGTGTTGTTTCACCGTTGCATTTGGTGAATAACCTTGTGTTAGGATGTTAAACGGGACATGCGCGGGTCATTGTATAGACCATGATAACAATTGTGTCAAGTATCTTTGGCAATTTTCTTGAGGGACTTGATCATTTTGTCTAGGCAACTCAGGTAGCATCATCGAGGGACTATGATCTTTGTTTTTGTTTTTGTTTTGCCAAAGTACTCAACATGCATACCATGGCCCATTTTTGAAGGCAACAAGTGGATTGTAACCCTAGGGGTGCAAGTGTGCATTGTGTTTGTTTTTCAAGCATTTTTATCTTTGATTAGGTCAAACTATTTATTAATTTGGATTTTTGCATACAAACCCTAATTCTCTAATCATGGCATAATTGAAAGCGTATAAGTGCGAGAATTTAAATTCTAAGCTATTACAACATGATTATGGGGATGGGGGTACAATTTTTGAATAGGGAGTAATTGACAAGAAATTTAAATCCTAAGTTATTACAACCAAATTGAATCTCAAATGCATAAATATTTAAATGTACAATATTTAAATAAACCAAAATAAATAAATATAGAATAAAATGTATTATGCAAAAAAAGAAGTTTTTATGTATGTAAAAATATTTTCAATGTAAAGAAATATAAATAAATAAATAAATAAAAAAGATTAATTTTATTTATTTTAGTGTAAACCCTAATTTCTTTTAAGAAGATAAATATTATGTATTATTTATATACAAAAATATATTAATATGTACAAAAATAAAAATATATTGAAAAAAAGTGTTTTTTAGTATAAAATAATAATAAAAATAAAAATGTACTATTTTTGTATTTTTATTCTATGTTTTTAATAAAATAAAGTATATATATATATATATATATATATATATATATATATATATATATATATATATATATATATATATATATATATATATATATATATATATATATATATATATATATATATATATATATATATATATATATATATATATATATATATATATATATATATATATATATATATATATATATATATATATATATATATATATATATATATATATATATATATATATATATATATATATATATATATATATATATATATATATATATATATATATATATATATATATATATATATATTAAATATATGAAATATGTATGAAATAAAATAAAATATTTACAAAAATAAAATAACTTAAAGAAAATATTTTCAGTGTGAATAAAAATAAGAAATAAAAATAAAAGTATTATTTACATTATTTTTAAATTTAAACAAATAATATAAAAGTATATAAAAATGTTTTAATGTTAGAAAAAATGGAATAATATGCTAAATAAATGTAAAAAATATGAAAATATTTTTTTAGCATTTTTTATGTTTGGAAATAAAATAATAAAGTCAGAAATGAAATTAAAATGCAAAAATAATAAAAATACAAGAAATTGGGTCAGGGGTGTGAAAAGCAAGCATAAGGGTGCAAAAAGTGAGAAATAGCCAGGCCCAGCCCGGCTATTTCATCTTCAACCTTCGTTAAACAAAAATACGCGCGTTCTGAGTTCAAACTCGTAGCTCTTGTTTCAGTGCTTAAAAACAAAAACTTGTAACATGAAAGTTGTAGAGCATAATCATACGACTCCAACCATATAAAAAACTTAATCTAACTCTCAAAGACCAGAGAGAATTTCTCTGGCCCTAATTTCTAACCTAACATTTTCTGGATGTTCATCAATCAAATTCTCTCGACACACTTAACTTAAATGAAAACTGAGCATATGTACAACTTAAGGGCTATGAGTACTACATTTTTCATTCACAAACCTAAGCCTAATGATTTCTAAATAGAGAGATAGGAAGTTGCAAAGTACCTATTTCAGTTGGACACGAGTATGGCAATGCATCAAATTTTAGTGAGGCCTGAGGTTCTTTTGAGCTTGCTTGATGTTCCCTAGACCTTTCCCAATATCTAGTTTGCTTCGAATGTTCCCGAATCAGCCTCCAGAAGTCAACCTGCACAAGCTTGAAATGAAAATGGTGAACACTGTAAATGGAGTTACAATTGGCAATGGAGGTTTGGGATAGTTTAATTGAGTTGAATGGAAGGTATTGGAACTGGTTGCAAGCAAAACGCACGAGTGGATGTGAAAATGGAAGTGATTCTGCAGCGCCTGCCCTGTTTTGCAAGAAAATGTGATTTTTGTGTACAAGGGTGTTTGAGGGATGAATGGCTCGTGTTTCTGGCTCCAAGGAATGTGCAAAACTTATTTGAAATGTTGGCAAGAGTTGAATATATCAGATGTGCAAGATATGTCCTTTTGGCAAGTTGACTTGTTTTGAAAGAAAAGTGTGAAGTGAAATGAGATAGGCCTGTACAGGCTATCTCCAAGCATGCACAAGTTTCTTGTACCTTTGCCTGAGTTTGTGGAACTTGTTTGCTGCAAAGAAAGAGGTCCAAGGCTCAAGAGAAACAATGTTCACATAAAGTTGCCTTTATGAAAATGGAAGTGATACCTTTATGCCCAAAATGGATTTATTTATTGTGCCAAGCTTTGTCGATCAGAATAACACCAATGTCCAATGTATTTGCATTCAATTTTTTAGTGTAAATTGGTTTAGAGACCTTTAATTAAGTACAAAGCTAGTTTGGTCAGATTTTGCAACTTGTATGAACATGTATTGGCCATGGTTACAAAGTGAGTTTTTGCCAACTTCAAGCATTCGATTCTCCCTAACCACAAATGTGTTTGAGGAGTTCTTGGACAATTTGGAAAGCTTGCAACATGTACTATAATCCATCTTTGAAATGAAACTTGAGACTACAAGTGGAACTATGTGAAAAATGGCCAAGAAGATGGGTTAAAATCCTGCCTAAACTAGGGCAAAATTTCTCTAAGTTAAAAGTTTTAGGGACCCTTGTTCCAAATATAATAACTTGAGATCCAAGCTTCTTTTGAGAAAACTTTGTGAATAAAAGTTGTATACTTTGTGGAGGACTACAACTTTCATGTTGTAAGTTTTGTTTGAATCCATTTGTATCATGGTGAAAATGTGAGGCAAAGTTAGGAAAAAATTATGAAAATTTCATAACTTAGAAAATTTCTAAGTTATGAAAATTTTCGATTTCAAACCCTAATTTTCAATTTTGGGTTTCTTGATGAACAAGTTTCATAATTTGACACATCTTGATGAAAAATGACCCTTGGCACTTGATTTTGACCAAAAAGTCAAAGTTTGACTTTTCAGTGTACAGTCAAATTTTGATCAGCTGACTGAAAAATTCTTCTGTCAATCCAATGCATTTGAGACCTTTTGAACTTGTTGAATAGGTCAAGATAATGTCATTGAGTCCTTGAGTCCATGGTTGAGTTTAATTTGCCATTGGCTAGGTCAAACAGTCAAAAATTGCCTTTGTACAATCAAAACCCTAAAAATGACCATTATGCCCTTTTGGTGATCTATTCAAATTTCTTGTGGAATTGTGGTCCAAACTTGATCAAATGGTTCATATGAGTTCATAATGTTGATGTGGGTCAAAATTCATGAGGTTTGACTGTAAATTGGTCACAGTTGACTTTTTCCCCAATACAGCTGATTTTTAGGTCAACTATCCATTTGACTGGGCAAAAATTTGATTCAAGGCTTGAAACTTGGTATGGACAAATTTATGAGTCCAACATGAAGTATGAAAGTCAATTTGGGCATTGAAGGTCCAAAAATCCTTGTGCAAACTCAAACCCTAATTTAGGTCAACAATGCAAGGAGGTGTCTTGAGCAGAGGAAACCCTAGCTTGGTCTTGAGTTCCAAGAGCCTTGTGATGAGAAAAGTTGATAAAATGAGAGGGAAAATTTTGGGGTACAACACTAATCTATGGCTTATTCAAATTCAAGGATCATGAAAATAGTTTACGGATGCTCCAAACATGGATGCTAATCTATCGCCTGTTCAGATTCAGCTTCAGAAAACAACCTAGAGATGCTCCAGACATGGATGCTAATCTTTTGCTTATTCAAATTCAAGTATCATGAAAACAGTTTATAGATGCTCCAGACATGGATGCTAATCTATCACTTGTTCAGATTCAGCCTCAGAAAACAGCCTAGAGATGCTCCAAACACGGATGCTAATCTATTGCTTATTCAAATTCAAGGATCATGATAACAGTTTACGGATGCTCCAGACATGAATGCTAATCTATCGCTTGTTCAGATTCAGCATCAGAAAACAACCTAGAGATGCTCCAAACACAGATGCTAATCTATTGCTTATTCAAATTCAAGGATCATGAAAACAGTTTATAGATGCTCCAGACATGGATGCTAATCTATCGCTTGTTCAGATTCAGCCTCAAAAAATAGCCTAGAGATGCTCCAAACGCGGATGCTAATCTATTGCTTATTCAAATTTAAGTATCATGAAAACAATTTATAGATGCTCCAGACATGGATGCTAATCTATCGCTTGTTCAGATTCAGCTTTAGAAAACAGCCTAGAGATGCTCCAGACACGGATGCTAATCTATTGCTTATTCAAATTCAAGGCTCAAAAAATAGTTTATAGATGCTCCAGACACGGATGCAATCCTATTTCTTATTCAGATCCCCAGCTCAGAGATGCTCCAGACACGGATACCATTCTGACGCTCACTTATAACTTACAATTCAATAAACATTCTTGGATGACATCTTTAAGCCCATCTCCGACAAGATTCTATCACATCTCCGAATGGCATCTTTAAGCCCATTCCCTCAACTATACTCTGACGAGTGCAAATTTATGGGCACTCTAGTGTCCAATCATCATTTACCTTTGAGTCACGAACGACAAAACATGCCGATCTAACTCTTCAGGTTCAAGAAGATTGAACAGGGGCAGCTGTTGTACCCCAAAATTTTCCCTCCCATTTTTCATAGAAAAGCACAACCCTAGGGTTTCTCAAATATTCAAGACTGGCTCAGGAATCGATCAGACAGATTTTCTTCTATGGCCGTAAATCAGGAATTAGGGTTTTTCTCGCATTTCTCAGAAGAAACTGAATTCTCAGAAAGTCAATTGGCTGTCACATATTTTCAGGCTCTCTCAAATTTACTGGAAAAAGGTAGTGTTTGTTTGATCCAGGTTAACCAGATAAATTGCGTCTTTTAAAAACATTCGTTTGTTTATGGAATAAACATTTGCTTGTTTATGGAATAGACAATGTGTGTTTTGACTGGAATACAATTACAAGATTACATAGTTATTGGATTACTTGGAGTTTAAGTTATCTGGATTGGAATTATTAGAATGCAATTTCAATTATTTTAATCAGGAATCTTAAAGAATCAGTGAAGACGTAAAGGGAGAATTACAAGTTACTAACAGTAATGGGTTTTATTGGATATCAGATTATCTCATAAAGACTTTCTTCATTTATTTCAGATGTTGTTACAAAAACAATTTATTATTCAAATGCTTTAGGTTTTACAACTTATCGTACTTGAAAAATAAATTAATACAACTGATTGAAAATTTCTCTAAATTACAAAGAATTGAATCTAAGCCTAAGGATGACTAAGCTTCCATTGCTTCCATGCTTGCTACAAAGTCTCTTGCTTTCTCTGCTTTGCCACCATCCATTTTGCGCTCACATGAAAGAAAGACAGAAAAAAAAGATTAGCACAGTTGATTGAGCATTAGCAAGAATTTTCAAAAAAAAAAAAGAAAGAAAAATGTTCATCATTAAAGTTTGCTGTTTGGAATCAGAGGGCTATTTTCATTTCATCACTTTTTTATTTTTCTCTTTGCAAATCACAAGAAGATTTCTCTTCTTGGTTCACAAAAAGAAAAAGAAAAATGCAAGCTGTCCAAATAAAAAGAATGCAAAGCAAATTAATCCAAATACAAACAAGGCCAAACAATGCAGCAAGTTGTTTAGGCAAACTAAACAAGGCGCCAAACTGCAGCATGTTGTCCAAACTACACAAAGCCAAACTAAATTAGACAAAGTACAAGGCAACTAAACAATGCAGCATAGCAGTAAGGATACAACAGTGCAAGCATTACAAAGTACAAGGCAACTAGACAGTAGCATAGCAGAAAAAAAAAGCACAGCAGTATGGTAAACCAAATAACAAGCAAAGGGCTTGTTGGATATAGCCTTTTCATCATTTGCCTAAGAGTTGGCAAAGTTTTCATAGAAAACAGAAAAAAAGCAAATTGCTTTTATCATTGAGAGAGGGGAGAGAGAAAAGATATCACCTAAATTGTTGGAAAGGTACAGATTGGCCATCCTGCCCACAGGCTGTCAAAGGGAAAAGCAAATATAACAACAAAAGCAACTAGGATATAACAGGAGGGAAAACTGCAAGGAGAGGTAAGAGAGCATTCTATCAAACAAAAATCCCCAAAGCTTGCAGAACCAAACTACAAGAACAACTCTCCAAAACCTGTTAACAGTTCTCAAAAACCTCCAAACCTGTGAACCAACAACAAAACGCAAAAAACCTGCGTAACCAAAACTGTGAAGCCAACAAATAGTTTCAAAGCCTAACAAACTGTAACAATACCAAAACTCCAACCAGTTCTCAAAAAACTCCCAAAAACTGCCCAACAAATCAAAAGCCTGCAAACCGTAAAACCAAACAAGCAAAGCCAACAATTTAGCAAAAACTCCCAAACCACAAAAACAACTCAAAACACAACAACCAGTTTCCAGACCTGTTGAATCAAAGCCTGCAAACTCAACATTTTGTCAAACTCAACAAACCATTTTCCAACAAAACCAAATCCTCAACAACAACCAGTTCATAAATCAAAAACCATCTTCAATAACAGGGCTACAAAATCTCAAGCTTTCACAAAATCTGACAAAACCTGCATAACTCAGTTCAGGTATCAAAAATTCCCTGCATCATTCCATCAAACACCAACAAAACTTGCAGCTCATTTCAAAAAATTCCAACTCAGTCCAAATAACAAAAACTGGAAAACTGTCAACAAAAACATTCAAGCTTGTAACTCAAAGTCCAACCATCCCAAAACATTCAAAACCTGTATCTCAGTCCCAAACACCAACAAAAACTTGTAAACTGTCAAAAGCATTCAAAACCTGTATGTCATTTCAACAACAAAAACATAGCAATTCCCAAACATTCAAACTATAACCAAAACGAAGTCAGAAGGGAAACATCATCATCATTTAAAGTTCAAGGGACAAAGAGAAGTTACCGGAAGCTCACGCATCCATCATCATTTCTTCCTTCCCCATTTCCGGTCGCCAAGGAGCACCGTCACTTCCCTCTCACTATCCTCGTCCATAAAAGATCCCAAACAGGTACGTTTTCGCCATAGTATGATTTTCTCGCATCTCATAGGGTAACAAGCTTGATTAACATAAAAGAAACATGAACAAAAACATTCAAAAACCAATGAACTGTTAAGATAAAAGCAAACCATACCTTGCAAAAATGTGTAGCTAACACTTGGTTAGGAGGTGAGAGGAGAGGCGCTCCGGTGACCAGGATGGAAGAGGGAAGATCAGTGTAAGCGAGCGTTTTAACCCTAGGGTTTCAGAAGAACACAAACCAAATTGAGTTAGAGAGGCCAAGAATAGTTCCGTTTACAAAGAGGGACAAAGATGATTAGGTGCTTTGAGTGAGGAAGATGAACGAGTGAGAAAGAGGTGAAAGAGACAACGGCGCCGCTGTGAGTGCAGAACACAAACCCTAATTTCCTTCATTTACCCTAATCAAAATTAAACGAACTTAAGCATTGGGCCAATTCTGGCCACAAACCCTAAAGCCCATGCATTTACTAGCTCACACCCCCCTTTCCCTTTTACTTTTGTTTCAGCATCAATAATCCCTTTGGGCCGATTAGCCCTTAAGCCCATTTCATCTCTCTTTATTTTGTTTGTTTTGAAAAATACTAATAATGCTTTTATACATTTTTTTTAAACCCTAAAAAATAAATTTTTACTTTTTCTTTTTATAACCTTTTTTTAATTTGTTACACATAATGAAAATACCAAAAAAATAAATAAAGAATTAGTTTAATTAGTTTTCTTTCTTTAAACTTTTCTTTTTTTTAATTAATAAAATACAAGAAAGAATAATAATAATTTTTAATCTTTTTTAGAATAGATTTTATTTATCTCTTTTCAAGTAAATAAATGCATTTCATACTTTATTGATTTCTTTAATTTGTCATAGCTTTATATTAAATCGCACAAAAATTCGATTTGGTTGTAATATTTGGACATTGCTATTCTTATGAGATTCATCCCCATTTGTAACAATTGTACCCCCATTCCCGAATATTTTTGTAATAGCTTAGACTTTTAATTCCCGCAATTTATTACTTTCTATATACTGTATAGTAATTAGGCATGTATGGCAAGTTTCAAAAATCAATCGCTAGATGACCTAATCCAAGAATAAAGAACTTGAAATCAACAAACTTCTCACACGTGCACCTCTAGGGTAACCTCGCTTGTTGCCTCGAAAATACAATCATGTCCCTCGAATATGCGACACTCTAGCAAATGACCCTTCGATAAACAAAGATCGTAATCCCTCGATGACCCTTGATGTTGCCTTCGATAAAACGATCTCGTCCCTTATAAAATTGCTAGAACGTCCCACAATTTGCTTTCAATAATTGCAAAATCGACCCACGCCTGTCCCGTTTAACATCCAAGCACAAGGTTGTTTAACAAATACAATGGTAAAACAACAATGTCAAAAGGGTTAAAAATGTAGGAAAGATCTTTGAGTAGGGTAGACAACTCCTAGTTACTTGATCAAACTTGCAAACATCCTTGCTATTTTCAAACTATCACACACGTTACAACACAATTTCAAAACATTTCCCAAAACAAAACTTTCAAACATTGAAACATCTTTTCAAAAGACAAACACCTTTGTATATATTCAAACAAGAATCATTACAAAGGTTTCCTAGACAAGGCCTATTTTCAAAACATTTTCAAAACCACACGCAAAGCACCATTTCAAACAATTGAAAATCAAAAGCAAGTGATCTAAACAAGTAACTAAGAGCCCATGGAAAACCATGGATGAAAAGGGTGCTAGCACCTTCCCTTTTCATAATCTACCCCCCGAACCCAAGAAAATATCTCAAAGGTCTTTCCTGTGCTTTTTGACCTTTCCTTTGGATAAAATAAAAAGTCGGTGGCGACTCTTGCTAAACCGAAACATTTGCAAACACAAACGCAAAACCTCAAGTCAGTTCTCCCACCGTATCACATATTCCAATGGTACTCTCGCGAAAAATTTATTTAAACTGTAGCTTAGTCAATTTGCAAAAAACTATAAGAAAAAGAATGAAAAAGGGGTTTGAAAATTCATGAGCAAAACTCACTTTCAGTTAAAAACCAATGATGCAATGAGTATCAGAGTGATGGGAGCTACATTGTAGTAAGAAATTTGGAGAGAATTGATGGAGGAATCTACTTGTTAAAGCTCAACTTCAGAGCTCTAAAACTTTACTTGGCTAGAACGAATTAGGAAACCTCAAGGCTTGATTCTTCTTCTGTTAGCTTCATTGAAGTTCAAGGATGAAGAATAAGCAAATAAATTGGATTAAAAAAAATAAGGGAAGAGTGAATTTAAAAACTCATAATTATGAGTTATGGAGAAAGTTTGGCAGGGTGTTCTGGCTGTCCAAACTTGTCAAAATGAGTGGAATGTGGTCTATATTTATATGAATATTGAATAGAATCAAGAGGAGGGGTGAATGATTCAATCTTAATTGAATTCGTGCATACCTGTGTTTATGAAGGAAGTGTGATCACATGTGTATCAAAACTCGTCCAAATGATACATTTTAACACTCTAAATGTTCCAAACATTTATGATAATCATATTTAAGTGGAAAACACACACAAATTTGATGATTAGAAGTCACATTATGGAAATTGCAATGTGACTACCATGAGAAACTTCAATTCTAAGGTACCAATTTTGAATCCATGGTGCACACAACTCAAGAGGTTTTATGACATGATTCTTGAAGCATTTGAAAGACAAGGTCACAATATTTACAATGTGACAAGAAAGACTCCATTTGAATGATTGAGCTGGAAGTTACATCACTTTGAAATCGGTAAAAAATATGACTTTTGTACTTAGAAATATTTCTAAGTATGGGACCTCAAAATGACCTATAATGTTATTCAAAATTACATGACCTTCCACTCAAAATTTGATCTTGATATATGAAGATGACATGGAGTAGACCTCTTGAATTGAATTATGGAATTAAGATCACTCCAAAATAATTAAAAATGAAAGAGTTATGGTCTTTGGAAGATGATGAACAAATTTGGGAAAATTCATAAAATACCTATAATCTTTTCAATTCTTCAACAACTTTCTAAGCATTTTCAAGTCTTGCGCATTAAAACAAAGTTGTAGTGGACATACAAAAGATTATTTTGGAAAAATAGTGGGCTCAAGGAGATAAAAATTGACCAAGTTATGATCATTTGAAGTCAAACCCTAAGATTCAAAGGCTTTTCAAAGAGACTTGTAATCTTTCTCAACCATTAGTGATCTTCCTATCAAAATTAGCCTTAGATTCATGAAGAAAACTTATTAAGGACCCTTTTAAGAGAATCATAGATTTAGATTCAAACAAAAATCTCGAAAAATAAGCAAGATATGGTCATTGGAAGTCAACAAACCCTAGCTCAAAGAGTGTTAAAATGACTTGAAACCCCTTTTAACTTTTGATGATTTTTCTAGCACAATTGGATCTTGCCATGTGAAGAGAGGTTGTTTTAGATAATTATAAGTATCCATAGAAAAAATAACCAACTCAAAATGTTGAAAATTGAGAGAGTTGTGCACTTATGATAACTGAATCAAGCACTTGTTCAATTAAGTCAAACTTGTTGAATCAACCTTGAATATTTTTTATCTTTTATTGAAAAATAAAGCATGATGAATCATAATAGGCCTCAAAATAATGTTATCTTTAAGTAAACTCAATTATGGAGCTTAAGTCTCAAAGAAACTTGTTGAAGAAGGTATGGAAATAAACACATGAACCTATGAATCTTCTTGATGAATTCAACCACCAAATCTGACGAAAATTTGACCTAAATAAAGTGATGGAGCTCTTTGAACCACAAATATTTGATATCATAGACATAGCCTTGAAGCTTGAGCTCTTGCAATCCATTGAAGAAACATTTGACTGAGGACCACCCCTCAAACCCTAGGTTAGATGGTGATATGAATGCAATTGTGATCACCTACAATATGAACATTCAAAGAAACATATATATACATATCTTGATGTTAATTTAAAAGAACACATGTACAAGATACACAATTCAAGGTGCTTAGTGATCCCTCAAGATCAAACTTTAAGATAGGATAAAGTAGATAGAGAGAACCAACCCTAATGTGTGATCTTGATGTATTGATGATATGAGATGATGAGAGATCTTAGGGGAAAAAATTGAGGTATAACATCTACTACCCCTTTTTGGGGATTTCTAAAAGTGGAGAAGGTTTTTTGAATACCATTCTCAATACAGAATTTTTCGAAGTCCTCATTTTGGAATTCTCCTCCATGATCGCTTCTTATTGATGCAATGCTTGTTCCTTTTTCATTTTGGATAACTTTGGCTAATTTTTGAAAGGCAGCAAACACATATCTTTTTTGAGATAAGAATTTTGTCCAGGTATATCGGGAGTAGTCATCTACAATTACTAGAGCATAAACATTTCCCCTCAAACTTACATTTCTTGATGGGCCAAAAAGATCCATCTGAAGCAGTTGTAAGGGTCGATCACTAGATACTACATTTTTAGGTTTAAAGTAGGCCCTCACTTGCTTTCCTTTTTGGCACACATCACATAATATGTTCTTTTCAAAATGTAAGTTTGGAAGACCATCTACAAGCTCTTTTCAGACCAGTTTATTTAAGTGGGCCATATGTATGTGTTCTACACTTCTATGCCACCACCAAGATTCATCTTTGTTTCAAAGGAGGCATACATAATTTGAAGGAACTTTGTTTAAATTTATTGTGTAGGTGTTTCCACTTCTTGATCTAGTAAATAGAGTTTTATTTGATTTTGGTTTTAAACCCTACAACCAAAAGAATCAAATGTTACACTGTTACCTTTATCACACAATTGACTAATACTGAGTAATTTATGTTTTAGTTCTTTTATCAAGAGCACTTCCCCAATTTTTGGATTAGGGTTCTTACCAATGGATTCATTACCTAATATTTTCCCTTATTATTATCTCCATATGAGACATATCCTCTTTCTTTTGGGAAGAATATGGAGAATAAGGTTTTGTCACTTGTCATATACTTTGAACACCCGCTATAAAGATACCATTGAGTGTTTGAGGCTATAAAAGTTTCCTGCAAGATAAGGGTTAGTTCTCAACTTTAGGTACCCATATTATATTTTGTCCTTTTTTGTTAGTACCAAACACATTTCTTCACATTGTTTGAGATGTATATATATTTTCCGATGATGTTTTATTTTTATGTTCAAGATATTACTAGTAAAAATATAAAGGGAAGTATCCTTTCTTGCTTTCAAGAATTTTCTTTAAAAAATAATTTTTTTCTAGATGACCTTCCTTCTTACAATAATTGCGTTTAAACTTTCTGCAGTGTGATGTTGTTTCACTCCTACATATACTTTCTATTTTCTTGCTATTTTTTCTTGGATTATATCTTAATTATAACTTATTGTAATATGCTCTTTGATTTCCTAATATTACTTCTAAATTATCTCTTCCATTGGTAAATTTTACCAAGGTTTCTTGAAAGGGGAACGATTTAGTTCTTCTTATTTTTCTCTAAGAACATTTAATTCTATTTCTAAGGTTTTATTTTTAGTTTCAAGAAAGGATATCTTAATTTTTTACTTTGAAATGATTTTTTTTTAGTTTATCTGTTTCTTTGGATAATTCCATGCATATTTTGAATAAATCACTATAAGAAAATTTGGAGGTTACCTTGTTATCTTGATGTTTTGCCATTAGACAGATGTTGGCCTTTTCTTCATCATCTGATGATTCTATATCGTTATATTCCAATTCGTAAGTCCCAAAATGTCATTATTTTGTATATAAGTTTTATGGCACTTATCGATTCTTTAGTTGATATTCTTTGAATAAATCCTCACTTTGTTTATAAATATGTATACTTTGTGTATAATTGCGTTTTTGAGTCAATTGTGTACCGTTTGATAGTTTTTTTCATTCATTTTGTAGGTGTTTATGCATGTTTGGAGCATTGAGCAATAAGGTGTCGAAGACATGACTTCAGATATGTAATTTTGGAAAAATTCAAGTGCAAGCCTGCTTAGCGCATGTTCTAGGGTGTTACGCTACTTTTGAGCATTTTGATAGAGAGTTAGTTTTCTGAGCCCGCTTAGCACGGTTCAGGCGGTTTAACGTATAATTTAGAGGAAGTCACACTTAGCGCACCAGGCCCGCTTAATGCGGTTGTTGTACTCAAAAATTTACCCTCTTCATTCCAACCCTTTTAGGCTTATATTTCATTATCATAAGCATACATACATTGGTTCTATGGTCATGAGATCAAGGAACTTCTCTTTTAAAGATTCATCTGGTTACAAGAGACGTTTATTTCTTCAATCAACGCACTCAGAGTATTCTCCAGGCTACCTAATCAGTATGTAGTCAAGTACTTATCATGTCAAGTTCCCATGAGTTCAAGCATCCCTTGAATTGCAGAGAAAAATCAAGCGTTTTAGTCAATTCGGAACAGTTTGAGAAGAAAAGCAATATTTTGCAGTGTGACTTCAAAAATTCATAAATTCTATCCGAAAAAGTATTTTTGAGTGGTTCTTTGAGAATTAGGACCGCTTTGAAATCCTCTACATTTCATAAGTTCGATTCGGGAGCCAATTCTTTGAAGAAGATCTTCGAAAATGTAAATTACCTAAAAATTTCACAATGAAGCGGATGACTAGTCGATTCTTTTCTCGATATTGAAAATATCATAACTTTCTCAATTTTCAAAATTTTGAGAGGATTCTTGCGGCATGAGATCACAAATTTTGTTAGCTACAATTTTACTTCAGGGCTCGACTTCGAATGGTGTTCTGAAGGCTTCGATTTATGGCTCTTACTTCCAATTGAACAATTGAAAATCCATGCAACCAAAAAAAAGAAGGAAATTTGGCTCCAAGTTTTTTCGTTACTATAAAAATCATAACTCTCTCGATTTTTGGTTTCCCGGTACATGAGCCTTATGACCTGTTTTTGTTTTATCGAGACTTATATCTTATGTAGGATTATTGTTTGATATGTAGATATGCTTGAGTTACCTATTGTGATTTATTTTCACATCGATGATGCTTCTATGCTTATTTCGAGCATTTAATTTTTCATTCTTTTCTTTTATTGGTGAAGCTTGCGCAAAGATCTACTGGTTTCTTTTTCTTTGTTACGCTTTGCGGCAGACATTTGTTCGTTTGGTATTTTTCCTATCCTGTTTAAATTCCTCATTTTATTTTAAACCCTCGTTGGATCTAATCTGAATAACAAGACGATAAAGGAACTCTGTGAGACCTTCAAGATCAAGCACCACAACTCTTCTCTATATCGTCCAAAGATGAATGGTGCTATTGAAGCTGTCAATAAGAACATTAAGAAGATTGTGCAAAAGATGGTGGCGACTTATAGGGATTGGAATGAGATGTTTCCTTTCTCTTTGCATGGCTATCGTACCTCAACACGCACTTAAACTGGGGAAACCCCGTTCTCGCTTGTCTATGGTATGGAAGCAGTTTTTACCGTGGAAGTCAAGATTCCTTTGTTAAGGGTTATGAAATATGTAAGACTTAACGAGACTGAATGGATTCAGAATCACTTGGACCAATTAAATCTCATCGACGAGAAAATATTATCAGCTATTTGTCATGGTCAGGTGTACCAATAAATAATGAGGAATGTATTTGACAAAAGGGTGTGCCCTCAAAGTTATAAGCCTGGTGACCTCGTGTTGAAAAGGATAATTCTTCCTCAAGGTGATTCCAGGGGAAAGTGAACTCCCAATTATGAAGGACCATTCGTCGTAAATAAGGTTTTCTCTTGTGGTTCAATGACACTTATGACAATGGACGGTGAAGACTTCCCACTCTCTGTAAACGCAGACATAGTCAAAAAATAGTTCACATGAAAAAGAGAAACGCTGAGTCGACGACTCAGGCAAAAAAGGGCATCCTGGCGAATAAAAAAATGAATAAGAGGTTCGGGAAAAAATTAGGGATAAAAAATAAGAAATGTAAAGAACGAAAAATAATAATTACATCCTTTAAGTTGAAAACCCGAAAGGGTGGCTTAGGCAAATAAGGGTATCCTGGTGGATTGAAAACCCAAAAGGGTGATCCAGGCAAAAGTTAGGGATTTGAAAGTGAACAACTACGTCTGATGTCAGATCTTTGATTTCATCTCACTAATACATTTGGAAACCCTAAAGGGTAGGAATTAGTCCAATCATCTTCTATAGAAAGAAAAGGGATGAGATAGTCGAGGTCATAATGTTATAATCGGTTTTAAAATGAGAGTTTCCATCCTTAATTTTTATCTTTAGGAATGGAATATAAAGGATAACCCTAATTTTATCAGAGATTCTAAGTTGTTGAATCTTTTTAGATGAAAGGAAGGTGTTAGGAACCCCTCATCTACCTTTTTCACAAGGATACTAGTGTTTAGAATTTTGGCTTAGGAAATAGGGTTTTAATTTTTATTAGGGAAACTCGCCACGATTTTAGTCGTATGCCTACGTATCCTCTTATGAGGAATAGGAGTCCCAATTCGTAGTTTGCAGTTGGTTGGTGTTTTTTTATTGATTACGAAGATGTCTTGAATTTCCTTTGTACTAAGTCTGGGTGTGTGAATAGTGGAGTTGTTAGATGAAGTTCGCAGTCGATTTAAAAGCATCCTCATAATCCTTTTTGAAAATTGTTTTAGAATTAATTAAGTTATTATAAAAAAATATTTTAGTGTTGGTTAAGTATTTTTTAAATGTATTAATATATAAAACATCTTATTAATGCATGGTTAAAAATGATTTTAATGCAATAAATAAATACTTGGATGAGTTAGAAAATAAATATTTGATTTTTAATAATAATACTAAAATAATATTGGCATTTTAATAATATATCATGGGCTTAGGTCCAAAACAACATGGGATCCATTTAGGCAGAGTGTGAGAGGGATCACAGTGTTAGAATGGGTGTGCGAATCAGGAGCGTTTGATGATGATCTGAAGGTTGTGGTAGGGAGCACATGGTAATGTTTCTAGGCGCGCAGACAAAGAATCAGGGAGGGGTTATATATTCCATCCTTTGTCATTTTTCTCATTTTTTCTCTTCCCATCTCTCTATCTATAATTCCCTCTCTTCACTAAACAAAAACCTAGAGAGAGAGGCTCTGACCTCTCTCTAGAACTCAGGCGGCCGAAAATTGCCCTGGTCGCACCGTCCACCCTCTACCACCCCCAACCACCCCTTTTCCCCAGTTTTCCAGTTGATATTCAACCGGAAACTTCAAACATTCAAACCCCTGCCATGAATCTTCAACTGGGTTCGTAGAACCCTAAAAACCATAAGGGTTCGTGATGAACCCTAATTATCCAAACTTAGAACACGTAGAAACTATGAACCCTAACCCTGATCTTCAACCAACCCTAAAAACCTTAACCTTAGGATCTAAGAACCCTCACCCTAAGTTAGAACCCTAACCCTAAAAAACCAAAAATTTACAGAAATGCAACATTCAAACATGAATCATGAAAAACATCACGAAAATGATTAAGAGCCCTAAAGCTATGTTATTTCTGTTACCTCTCCTGCCATGATATTGGTCATATATTCTATTTCATGAATCCTCCTTCCAATATCTTACTTCATCTTCTTTTGTTTGCAGCTACCAGAGTGGTGGCACTATAGCGGCGGTGCAACGAAGACTTTTAGGATTTCAGATATTGAAGCCCTAAACTTCTTTCCTTCTACCTTCTGTCAATTGCATTCTTCTAAATTTCTCCCCGCTTTAGAATTTTCTTTGGTTCTATTTATAGTTTAGGTTTTAGACAGATTAGGAAAATATTTTATAATTATCGTTACTTTTGTAATTTGTTAGGAATTAGAAGATTTTAGTCTGTTTTAGGGATATGATTTGATTTAGTGATTGATTTAGAAATATTTTGTGTAATTTGTGTACAATTTGGCCTGTAATGGAAAGATATGATTAGATTATATTTGATATGGTTCATTTGTTTTAGATTTGTTTTAATCATGCGTTTCTCCTCTTGAATATGTACAATGACTGTTTTGATATGTTTTTGGACTTTGATCTAGGCTTGAAGTGATGAAGGGTTTAGTAAGGGCTCTGCTGGGAGTTTGGATTGAAAAACCTTAGCTTTGGTCTGGTTGACTCTAGTCAACGTTTCAGACAATAAAATAAATAATATATTTTAACTTAATAAATAATAATAATTTTATTAATAAATAATTAATAAAACTTAATTAAGGAAATTTATATTTAAATGAATAAAAAACATTGACTCTAGTCAACAGTCTTAACTCAATGGGTTTCAAAAAAGAGAATATGAGCCAAAAATTCAATGGGCCAATCCAATAAAACTGAAGCAACAAAAATGTGTACACCCCCTCTTAAATCTTATGAAACAACTTTAATGGGTCATCAGATTTTGATGGTCCAAAATGCTACACCCCGTGTATTGTAATATAACTCCCACTTATATCTTGTAATGGATTCAACAATTTAAATAAACCCCCTAAAACACATAAAAATGCCAAAGTGGGCCTTACCCCTTTAATGGGCCTAAAACGTATATACCCCATAGTAAGCTTAGAAACTAAATACACCCCTCTCTTTATTTGTACAAACCAATGAGTGGATCATCAACCCCACACGTGCCTTTCTGATTTAGAAAGCCCACAATCTCTTTTGTTAAAACACACTCCCCTTTTATCAACTTACACACCATGATAATTTATCAATAATAAAAGAATAACATTAATAAGGAAGTATTTTTAGAAACCCATAGGGCAAATTTGGGGTATGACAGTTGCTCCTATTTAATTATTCTTCGATTGGATAGTGCGAGAATACGCGGGTCTCGCACATTCGAATCAGAGGTCTATTAAATAATGGAAGACCCCCAAAATTTGTCTAAATTATTTATAAGGGTACACTGTACAACGTTCCCAAGAGTATGAAAAATAGGCATAGATGATGATGTATCATCTTACCGGGGTTTGAACAATTTTTGTTTTGTTTTGACTTAGATACGACGATGCGAATAACTCATTGGTATCTAAAAGAGATTGTAGATTTTTGAAAATTTACCATAACCTAGGAGGTAAAGTAATTCAAGTTTGAAAAGATGACTTACCAATGCTTTGAGACTAATATAGTAAGTTTACAACACATATTTTGTCTATTCATCGCAACCTAGGGGATGAAAAGAATTTGATAACACATTGCTGCATGGAGATTGATGCAATGAATTATGTAGATTTTGTTATGCTTACTACAACCTAGAGAGTAAACAATACGAGGATGAACCTGCACATTTATCACAACCTAGGGGATGAAAGACAACATGGGTGGACTTATGTTATTCATCACAACCTAGGGGATGCATAGTATAACCCTGAAAATTCACATACCTATCGCAACCTAGGGGATATATATTTGAAGAATTTGTGTGTTTACCACGACCTAGGGGATAAACGGCACAAAGATATACTCATGTATTCATTACAACCTAGGGAATTAATAATATGAACCTGGTAATTCACACACCTACCACAACCTAAGGGGTAGATGATGGAAAAGTGTTTTGGTGATCGAATCTTAGATAACTAGATCAAAGATAATATTAGAGTTTTATCGGTTGTGTCTATTCTCAACCAAGGTAATTGCTTGCTTCGATAAACTTCCAAATGGCCCCAAGATATTAGTTTCACCCAAAGTGTGTTTGAAAATACCATGTATGATGTATATGCATAATGTCCTAGATCGATATGGAACCCATAACGTATATGCATCAAGTATTTTGTATATGCCCCAAATATTTAAATATGCACCGTGTTGTACCCCAATTTTTGCCCTTAAGAGTTCTGCATCATACCATATTGTTTCAATCACAACAAAATCACATTAGGTTTTTTGGTTCTTCTCCCTATCTTTAACCTTACTCTTTTGAGGAGTTACCAAGCACCTTGACTTGTTTTCTTTTGTGATCATGGATATTTTGCTTTAATTTTCTCTCTATTTAACAAAATGCAATATTGGTTTGTCTTACTTGTTAATAATGTAGGTAAAGGCAATGAGGTTTAACAAGTTGCTTCATGGGTTCATGAGTTTATTTCCATGCCCTAGTCAATAGCTTGAGAAATTAAAACCTCACCATTGAAGTTGTTTTGGAAGAATTAGTGCGTAAGTGGTTTTGGTGGCCATGAGTCCTCATCATCAACAATTTCTATTCACAAAGAAAGAATATTGGCACAAAAAGTTTGTTCAAACTTGGCGAAGTTCCTCAAAGCATTCTCTTAATCTAGAGGCTAGGGTTTTGGACTTCATAGGAGTATATCTTGCTCATATTTTGGTATTTTTGAGTGATTCCAAAAATATCCTTCTCTTAAAAGAGTTACAAACAAATCAATTTAAAAGTTCCAAGGAGTTTTCATGTGGAAGGAACTTGGTGAAGAAGAAAGATTACAAGTCACCCAGATGAATCCCCAATTTTCCATATGTGACTTCAAATGGTCATAACTTGGTCAATTTTTATCACCTTGAGCCCATTATTTTTTCATGATGATCCTAAGGATGTGTGATTCATGCCTTCTTGTATGTTCAAAGTAAGAAAGTGGATGGAAGTTTCCTTAAGAATGCAAAGGATTATAGGTCATTTCATGATTTTTGGCCAACATCAAAAAGTTATAACTTGCTCAATTTTTGGAGATTTTGAGTGGTTAAAATTGCAAAATGTCATTCAAGGGATCTACTTCATTCCATGTTTTTTTGTTCAAGAGCAAATTCTAAGTGGAAGACCATGTTTGGATGCAAAAGATTATAGGTCATTTTTAAAGAAGAATTTGAAATGTTTCTAAGTATGGAAAGTCAACTCTTTTTCTTCAACTTTGACTCCATGTAACTTTTAGCTCAAGCATCCATTTGACTCCATTCTTTTCCATTGCAAAGCTTGTAACCTCATCTTTCCAAAGCATCAAGAATTATGCCCTAAGACCCCTTGAGATGGAAATGCCATGGATTTGAATTTGGTAGTTTGAAACTGAATTTTGCATAAAGTCATAATTTTGAAATCTTTGTTTTGGCTTCTAATCACAAGATTTCCATGCGTTTTTGGTTATAATCATGTTTAGCAACTTGCCAGAAGTGATTAGCATCATGAAACGCACGATTTAGCCGAGTTTTGATCAAGTTTGAGTCACACTTTCTTGATGATGCAAACCCACACGAATTACCTTCAAAATGCATCATTTGCTATTTCTTTTGATCCCATTTGCTTCCCTATAAATAGAGGGTCCTCCCCCATTCAATTTCCCAAGCTTGGATAGCCAGAATCACCCTGCCAAACTTGTTTCACAACCCAGAATTCAGCAACTTTGAAATCCATTCTCAAGCATTTTTCAATCCATTTTTCCATCAATTCACCTTCCTTGATCTTCCCTGAAGCTAACCATCAAATTACATTCAAGAATCGTGCCCTATACTGCTCCATAGAAGTATAGTTTCAAAGATCTGGAACTTAACTTCAATAGGTAGATTTCTTCATCAATTCTTTAAAACTCTGATATCATTGTGTTGCTCTCATTTCCCTAGTTCTAGTCGCAACACTTACATTTCACTGGAAGTACGTTTTGACCATGAATTTTCAAATCCCTTTTCAAAAATTTCTTTCTAAATTTTGTTGAGCTACAGTTTATATAAATTTGGCGCGAGGGTATGGTTGTCTTTGTCTTGAAGAGACGAAGCGAATGACATAGGTCTGAGCTTCTGATTTTACAGTTTGAGAGACATGCAATTTGTGATGGCTGGAGGTTGAAGATGACAAACGTGTCATCTTCTAACCAATGAAGGCACGCCATCTGTATTTTTCAAATTCTGATTTTATTATTGATTCTGTACATTATTCATTAAAGATCATGATATGCGCAACGTGCCAGATCCCTTGGATTTTATTACTAACTCGTTTTGACTCTCATCCAATGGTCCACATCTTTTACTTTTATTTTCTTTTTCTGATTTTTATATTTTAATTGTTTTAAATTTCAAAAAATCATAGAAAATTCATTTTTAATCCAAAAAATCTGAAAAAATAATGAAAAATATTTTTGATTATTCTCTTTCTGATTTTTATTTTTTCAAAATTTAATTTTGTGTTTTGATATTTTTTATGAATTTTACACTTATTTGATTTGTTTAAAATGTTTAAAAATACTTTTATACATTTTTAAATTCTGAAAAAATTATGGAATGATCCAATGATATTGTGACAAATATTGGTGACCTAATTTTATTTTTGTTTCTGACTTTACTATTTTTTACTATTTTTGTATTTTAAAAAAATAGTTTCTGACTTTTAAAAATTACCAAAATTTTTATAAAATTACTTGGCATCTTTTTTGATTTTTCTATGGTCTTATTTTTCATTTCTTGATTAATTTGAATATAATTGACATTTTCCTCATTATTTTCCATTTTTTTAAAACATTTTTAAACCTTTTAATATATATATATATATATATATATATATATATATATATATATATATATATATATATATATATATATATATATATATATATATATATATATATATATATATATATATATATATATATATATATATATATATATATATATATATATATATATATATATATATATATATATATATTCTGGTTGTCTTGGGTTGATTTTTTGATCATGGCTTTATTAACATCATTGGATCCATGGTGTTAAGTTTAACTCCATAAAAGTAGATGAATGATTTTAATAATAGTTTGATTAAATTTTTAATTCAAAAGTGGTTTATCTTTTGCCCTAATCCTCTTCATCTCATGCCCTTCTCATTGCATTAAATGTTGTTGGAGCATGATCTCAATATCATGTCTCAAAACAAAATGGTGCATAGATTGCTATTGACCAGCCTCAAAATAGGTGCGACTTCTATATAAGTCCACTTACGATTGCTTAATATAACGCTAAATTTTGTCCCGATTCGAATAAATGATCATTCGTGGCCCAAACTTATGATTGTAAGCCCAAGTATGTTAATTTGATCTCTTTGATCCAATAACCTTGAGATTCATTGTGTGGAGGCTTTGGTTCTACCAATCCTCTAATGGATCTACAACACTTTTGGTCAATGCAGATCATTTAAACATCGTTGATCATTAAATGGTATTTATGAGAATTCCAAATGGATGATATACTTGACAAAAAGCAAATGCAACTTGTTGTGTGGAAGCTTTGGTTCTAGCAATCCTCTAATGAGTTCCAAATGCAAGTTTCAAGATGGTCATCCAACTAACAACTAATTACTGACTTGTTTATTTTATGCCTTTATTCTTTTATGCTTTATGTACTTTTTATTTTTTAGCATTTTTCATTTCATGCCATTTTCATCTTTGCTCATTTGAGCATTTATATTCTTGCCATTTTTATTTAGCTCACTTGAGCTTTTCTTTTTCTTTTCTTAAGATACTTAATAATCAACATAAACCCTAAAAAATATTTAATGATACTTGGACAATTTGGTTACTATCCTTGGCATTATGGAGCATGGGACTTTTTCTTGGACTTAGGATTAGAAACATTGGCATATCTTGGAGACCTTGTGATCTTATCTGATTACTTTGTCTGGAGTTCTTGAGGTTTACCTCAAGACATTGGGTTGCTTGTTTGTTTTTGTGTGCAGGTTTTTGTGATTACATCCTTTGTTTGTAATATGGAATTCACCCGTATACAGCCGTTACTCTGCCCAATTTTTGTGAAGACTTAATGCACTTGAAGTTTTGGTTCTCTCAAGAGGTCTAGTATCTTTGCTTGCTTGGTTTCAATCCAAAGAATGGGAATTATATCTTGGCTCATAATGTTAAGTTTTGGCTTCTTGTTGATTAGATGGTTCTTACCCTTAGCTTTTACCTTATGCTTTAGGATAGTCTCTCCTTCTCCTCCCATCTTCTTTAATTTCAAAAATCTTCTCCCTCCTTTTGAAAATTCTTCTTATTTCTAAACTTGAAATACTTTCATAATAAACTTGGACTTAGGTCCATGCATTTTCAAAATATTTTCATCAATAAACTTCAATCAACTTAATAATACCTTGACACTTTTTGTGAGAAGACTAAAAGTCAATCAATCTCATTTCAAACCATTTTGCCACTTTGGCTTTTTATCTTTAAACTTTTCTTAAAAGATTAGACTCTTGTCAATCCTTGTAGTGATGCAAACAACTATACTTCTATAATATGTAATGAAGAGAGATATTTTCCACTTGAGTGTTGAGTGAGGCATTGTTGATTTTAAAATCCAAGCCATATCCTCCACTTTGAGATGATACAAATTCTCCTTTCTCATGATTGTGGGTAATAAGTATGTTTTCCACACGGACAATGACAATGATGTTTTATCTCATAAAATTAACCAACACACTTGTGTTTCAAACTTTTAAAAGAGGAACTACGTGTACCCTGATCCCCTATTGCACGACAGGTGGTACTTAGGCACTAAAGGTTCGCAACCGCGGCGGGTACAAAAATCATAAAAATATACTTCTTTTCTCGCCTCCACCATCCATCTTATATACAACACATTTTTATAGCCAAAATATACAGATTTTTCAAAGAGGTTCCTGCGGAGTACCGTAGATGTTTAGGGTGCTAATACCTTCCCTTTGCATAAACAACCCCCTTACCTTGAATCTTTCCCCCTTTTTTGGGTTATTCGCTCTTTTCCCATTCCTTTGGAAACAATAAAGCGCAGTGACGATTTTGATTTTGATTTGTATAAAGTCTAGTCAATCCAATGGCTTAGTCTTGAACATTTCTACCGCTACACAAAAAATGGCGACTTCACTGGGGAAAGATTGACCTTTTGCTGGTCCTTCCCTAAGTGGGTTGAGCCTATCTTTGTTTATTATCTGTATATGTGTTATTATGTTTATGTGTTATATTTTGTATATATGTTTGTCTGGATTTTCCTAGTTTTCAGGGTGCTTGGTGATTACTCATAAGTCCTATACCCGGACTTGGGAAAAATTTAAGATAGGACGGGCGGTATAGTCATGTTAACTTTGAGGGAGTAATCCCAAAAAAGGAGGCATGAGATCCTCCACTCAGTGGAGGCCTCTTTGACTGTAGTGTCGTTTACCGAGTAATCGGGAAGACATACTGCTTTTGACCTAGGAGCCTGCTGAAACTGAGGACGGTAGAATACCAAACCCATCTTGGCCTTTTAGGTGTAGTGCGGAAGCTATGACGAAGTAATCCATAAATAGTTGTCACGCGATACTACGCTCGAACGAGTCTTTCTTGAGAATATTACTAATTATCGAGTTAATCGGGAAGTTGGTAATATCCGAAGGAAGGATGTAAACTCTGGGAACCTCTAGAACCTTGTTTGGCAGGTGATAACTTTTTAGACCAACACCTTATGGGTAGTACCTTCGACCTCATGCTCGTGACGTTGAACCTATGAACCCTATATGTGTGATCTTGTGTGTGATTGTTGCATCATGCATCCATACACTCATAAGCATCTTTTGAAGAAAACAATATTTCAAGGGATTTAAAGGTTGGCTATTTGTGAATATCTCAGGTACTTTTAACCATGGATTCTGGAAAGAGAAAGACCGGGAAATACAGTTTCAAGGATCCCAAGATAAATAAGTTGATCCGTCTAATTACAGAGATCGAGTATTCTGCAGAATTTCGGAAGAAGTATGGATCCATTATTCCTCTCATGAAGCTGAAGATGAAGGAAGGTATTCTCTCGACCTTGATCCAGTTCTATGATCCGGTGTATCACTGCTTTACTTTTCCCGATTATCAGTTGATGCCTACACTGGAGGAGTATTCCTATCTTTTTGATTTTCCTGTTACTGATCGTGTTCCTTTTACTGGTTTGGAGGGTGAGCCAAAACCACATGAGATTGCTGCTTTGATTCATCTGGGGAATTCTGAGGTGGAAGCCCATATGACTTCCAAAGGAGGGATTAGAGGATTACCACCTCAGTTCTTATTGGAGAAAGCTCGTTATTTTTCCTGGATGAAGAGTACGGTTGCTTTCGAGGCCATCTTTGCTTCACTTGCTTAAGGATTATTCTTATTTCCTAATGTGAACAAGTTTGTCGATATTAACGCCATCAGGATTTTCATGATTGGAAACCTGGTTCCTACACTGTTGGGTGATGCTTATTACTCTGTTCATCTTCGGAGTTCCTATCATGGGGGAATGATTATTTTTTGCACGCCTCTGTTGTACCGGTGGTTCATCTCTCATATGCCTCAGTCTGATGCTTTTTGGGATGTCAAGAAGGAACCTCGTTGGGCTCCTAAGATCATGGCACTTACTCACTCGGATATTGATTGGTATCATTGAGCTTATCAGGATATAGAGATTATTGACAGTTGTGGTAGTTTCCCCAATGTACCTCTTCTTGGTACAAAGGGAGGAATTAACTATAACCCTATTCTTGCATGACGACAACTTGGTTATCCAATGAGGGATAAACCAAACAATATTCATTTGAGTAGTTTCTTTCTGAAGGAAGGAGAAGACCACAGGGAAGCTAGGGAGCAGATTACGAAGGCCTGGTGTCACATTCATAAGAAGAGTAGGAATGATTTGGGACCTAGGGGTGCTATTTCTTTGGAGCCATATCTTCAGTGGATCTGATTGAGAGCCATTCAGTTGAAGATGACGTATACTCGGGAGAAACCCATGCCTGATTTGTTTGTGAAGACCACTCCTCCCTTATTAGATGATCTAGAGGAGATGCAGCTTACTTTGGTTAGGATGCAACAGGAAAGGGATGCTTGGAAGAACAAGTTCCAGACTTTAGAGAGTTCCTACAGAGCAGACCTGAAGGAGAAAGATGATTTGATCGAGATCCTTGAGAGTCGAGCGGTAGAGTCTATGGAGAGGCAAGGGGAATTATTTTCCCCTAAGCCTTAAATAGGTGCTGATTACTCATTTCCTGATCCAGATGATTGGAAGGAGGTTGCCATCAAACATGTGGAAGAAAACCAGAGGTTGAGGGCTCAGATTGCTAGGCTCACAGGGAAGCGCCAACGTACAGATTGATCTCTATCAGTTCTTTCTCTCAGGATTTTTAGATTGTATTTTCATCTTGTAATTGGGATCATGGAATCTTATAATCCATTTTGAAGTTATTATAATAATTTTTTTTTCAATATTTCAAATGCGTTATTATTTTGATGTTTGCAATATGTCCATAAACGTTAAATCCCTTGAAATATTAAATGATAAAGTAAAAAAATAATCATATGCATTGCATATCATGCATCATATTGAACATATTTATTGCATTTATTATGCATACCCAGGTGCCTTACCCAGCTTTTTACTTTGTTCAGCAAGCCGACTCATCACTACAACACTCGGGCTAACTTCAAAAAGAAGATGGACAACTTGGAACAAGAGAATCACGAGCTACTCGAAGAAGTTTCTCCTTTGAAGGATGGCTTGGCCAACTTGACTACTCTGATGGAAGATCTGGTGGTTGCTCAGAATCAGCCAACAAGGGAAAACACCGAAGTTCCTACTGTTCCTGTATCCGCCACTCCGGCTGTTGTTCAAAACCATATGCCTCAGGGTTATCCGTGGGGAATGCCAAAGAATTTTGCACCTGAAGGTTTCAATTTGGGCCCCCAAGATGCTCTAGTGGTTCAAAATTTTGTTACTTCAGCACCTCCTGTGGTGCATACTGTTCCTGCTGCACCTCCTTCGGTGAATTTGGTTCCGTTTGTTAATGAAGATGTGTGTCGTCCTTTCCCTCCGCTGAGTGAAGACTTGGGTCTTTATGACAAAATGGATGATTTCCAAGAGCAGTTTGATAGAATGCAAAGAGAGATGAAGGCTCTTAGGGGAAAAGAGCTATTTGGGAAGAATGTGAATGAGCTGTGTTTGGTCCCGAATGTTAAAGTGCCTGCTAAGTTCAAGGTCCCGGAGTTTGAGAAGTACAAGGGCAACACTTGCCCTCGTGCTCACTCGGTGATGTACGTGAGGAGAATGTCTACCCACACCGATGATCAGCGTCTGCTGATTCACTTTTTCCAGGATAGTCTGATCGACGCAGCGTTGAAATGGTACATGAGTTTAGACAGTGCTAACATCCATACTTTTAATGATTTGGGAGAAGCATTCATAAAACAATACAAGTACAACATGGACATGGCGCCCGACCGTGACCAGCTTAGGGCCATGGTTCAGAAAGACAGAGAATCGTTCAAAAAGTATGCACAAAGATGGCGCAAAGTGGCTGCACAAGTGATTCCTCCCATGGAGGAGAAGGAAATGACTAAAATTTTTCTGAAGACGCTAGGCGCTTTCTACTACGAAAGAATGGTAGCAAGTTCCCCAAGTGATTTTCCAGAGATGGTAGGAATGGGTGTCCGCCTAGAAGAGGCAGTAAGAGAAGGTCGTTTGACAAAGGGTGAAGGATTCAGAGGTGTGAAGAAGCCAGCTTATGGGTTTACAAAGAAGAAAGAGGGGGATATAGATGTTGTTATACAAGAGAGGAGAGTGAACGCTCCTAGAAGGAATTATCAGCGTCACCAACAATTTGCCTCAGTTACTCCTGTTATAAATGCCGCTCCGACTACCGTTGCTTATCAAAGACAGTCCCAGCAGGGGAACCAAGGGAATAATCACAGAAGGGAGAACTATGACCCCATCTCCATGAGCTATGCAGAGCTACTACCAACATTGATTCAGAAGAAGTTGGTCCAGACACGACCACCTCCAGCCGTACCAACACCATTGCCTTGGTATTACAAAGCAGACCAGACGTGTGCCTTTCAGCAGGGAGCACCAGGGTATAGTGTTGAAAATTGTTATCCTTTGAGGACTGAAGTGCAAAGGTTGGTGAAGTCTGGAATTCTATATTTCAAAGACATGGGACCTAATGTGAAATACAATCCTCTACCCAAGCACGGTGGAGTGAATGCTGTAAATATGGTGGCTGGTTGTCCAGGCGACTTCCGGATTTTTAACATTAATCTGGTTAGAGGGGATTTGGTGAAGATGCACACAAACCTCTGTGAATTCAATTATTATACGCATGACCACGCCAGTTGTGCTATTTGTAGTATAAATATACAGGGTTGCGAGAAGATAAAGGCTGATTTATAGGAGACGATGGATGAAGGTTTAATTCATATAATCAGGCCTAGGGAAGAATATGAAGAGGAAGTGAATATGGTTTCTGGATGTCCGGGTGAATTCAGAATTTTTGATATGGAGCATTTGAATGAGGATCTCGTGCAGTTGCATGCTACCTTCTGCCGTACTGCTGGTCAGGTGGAACACCAATATGGATCTTGCATAGTTTGCTGTCGAGACCCCCGAGAATGTTCTATTTTGAGAGAGGGTGTTCAATTGTTGTTAGACAATGGAACTATCAAGATCATAGGTCAGAGAGATGATTATCACGAGATTGATATGGTTGAATTTTGTTTGATGGAAGAAGAGTTAGAGGAAGAGTATGCCTCTGTGGATGAGTATTTCTCTTCAGACGAAGATTTGTTTGCCGAAAATGATCTTTTGATGGCTGATTGTGTTGAGGAAGGGGTAAACATCATTGAACCTTGTTTTGGTTCACCCACTCATCTTGAGGTGGAGTACCATAGCAAACCAGCTGTTACCCTATTGGTAATTAGTCTGCCAGGACCTGTTCCCTATAAATCAGATAAGGCTGTGCCCTACAAATACAACACTACAATCTTAGAAGATCGGGTGGAAGTTCCCATCCAGCCAATGCCAGATGTTGGAAATATAGCTGATAATAGCGGGTTGACCCGTAGCGGTCGTGTGTTTGCGCCGGTTATTTGAAGAGATGTTGTTGCTGGAAAGAAAATTGCTGAGAACGATGAGCCTAAGAAGGCTGCAGGAGAGACTAATGGAGCTACATTAGAGAAAGAAGTGGATGATATCTTGAAGATAATTAAGATGAGAGACTACAAAATTGTAGATCAGCTATTGCAGACTCCTTCAAAGATATCCATCGTAGCTTTATTAATGAATTCCTCTGCTCATAGAGAATCATTGATGAGAGTACTAGACTAAGCTTTTGTGGAGAATGACATGCCGTTAGATCAATTCAGTAGAGTAATTGGAAACATTACGTCATGTAACAACTTGAGTTTCTGCAATGATGAGTTACCAGATGAAGGGAGGAATCACAACCTGGCCCTCCACATATCTATGAATTGCAAGAATGACTCGCTATCCAATGTGCTAATTGATAACGGATCCGCGTTGAATGTTATACTTAGGAGTACTCTCATGAAGTTAAAGTATTAAGGAACACCTATGCGCCCGAGTGGCATCATTGTGAAGGCTTTTGATGGGTCGAGGAAACCTGTCATCAGTGAAGTGGACTTACCCATCCATATAGGACCACATTTGTTCCTGATAACCTTCCAGGTCATGGACATTATTCCCGCATATAGTTGTTTTCTAGGATGTCCATGGATACACGAAGAAGGGGCTGTCACTTCAACTCTGCATCAGAAGCTAAAATTTGTGCGTGAAGGGAAGGTAGTGATCATAAATGGGGAGTAGGCGTTATTGATATCCCATCTATCCTCTTTCAGTATTGTAGAAGCGGATGAGGCTGCTGTTGGAACCACGTTCCAAGCCCTATCCATTGATAACATAAGGAGGAATGAGAATTCTATGGTTTCCTTGAAGGACGTGCAACAGGTTGTGCGCAATGGTAATAATGCAGTTTGGGGACGACTTGTGGATCCACCCGTGAACAAAAATAGAGCTGGTTTGGGTTTCTCTTCGAGGAATGGAAAAGGCAAAAGTTTTAAGTCAAAGTCTTCTGTGAACAATTATCATGATGTTTTCCGCAGCGGAGGCTACCTCCATACAATTGGTTCTGGAATTAATGTTGTTGAAGAGGATGAAGCAGAGCAGGAAGTACCGAGTTATGTGACGTATGGAGTCCGAGTTCAGAACTGGGTCACCATTGATGTTCCTTCTTGCATACATGTTTCAAAGTAATTTTTTTTGTTAATTTGTTTCTTTCTTTTGAAAAGCTTTCACTCTGCCCAAGGTGAAAGTATTAATGTTGTAGGGCTTATATGTTTACTATAACTTTTAAGATCATTAATAAAAGTTGTCTTTGCTTCCAAATTATGTCTTTTATTTTCTGCTTTTTTCTTGGGAAATGGTAATAAAAAATAAAAAAAAACCTTTCAAAATAAATAATAACTGAAAATTAATCTGCATGATCACTTGGTATATGTGTCAGTTTCTAAAAGCAATCATAAATCACATGTGCAGATTAATTAAAAAAACCCGTTGAATACAATGACCCTGCACCCTCTCCCAACTTTGATTGTCCTGTGTTTGGGGCTGAAGAAGAAGATTATGATGAGATTCCAGAAGAGGTCTCACGGTTCCTTGAGCACGAGGAAAATACCATTCATCCATATAAGGAGCCTTTGGAAGTGATTAATTTGGGTTCAGAAGAAGATCCGAAGGAAGTTAAGATTGGAGCATCGTTGCATCCTGATGTAAAGAGCGGCTTGATTGAGCTGTTGAAAGAGTATATGGATATTTTTGCTTGGTCTTATCAAGATATGCCTAGTCTAGGTATAGACATTGTCGAGCATCGTTTGCCGTTGAAGCCAGAGTGTCCTCTAGTTAAACAAAAGTTGAGAAGAACCCACCCGAATATGGCAGTAAAGATCAAAGAGGAGGTCCTAAAGCATATTAATGCTGGTTTTCTTGTGACGTCAGTGTATCCTCAATGGATTGCCAATATTTTCCCAGTACCGAAAAAAGACGGAAAAGTCCGCATGTGCGTAGATTACAGAGATCTAAATAAATCTAGTCCAAAAGATGATTTTCCATTGCCTCACATTGACATGCTAGTGGACAACACAACAAAATTCAAAGTATTCTCGTTCATGGACGGATTTTCTGGGTATATTCAAATAAGAATGGCGCTAGAGGACAAGAAAAAACAACGTTTGTCACACCCTGGGGAACATTCTGTTACAGAGTGATGCCCTTCGGGTTGAAGAACGCTGGTACAACGTACCAGAGGGCTATGACAACCCTATTCCATGATCTAATGCACAAAGAAATCAAAGTATATGTTGATGATATGATTGCCAAATCCTAAACTGAAGAAGGGCATATAGAAGATTTGTTGAAGTTGTTTCAGCATTTGAGGAAATATCGTCTCCACTTGAATCCAAATAAATGCACCTTCGGAGTTAGATCGGGGAAATTATTGGGTTTTATATTAGCCAGAAAGGAATTGAAGTTGACCCTGATAAAGTCAAAGCAATTCAAGAAATGCCAGCACCAAGAACTGAAAAGCAAGTCAGGGGTTTCCTCGGGCGTTTGAATTATATCTCCAGATTTATTTCCCACATGACTGCAACGTGTGAATCGATCTTTAAGTTGTTAAAGAAAGATCTTGGTTGTGTGTGGACGGATGACTGCCAAAGGGAATTTGAGAGTATTAAATAATATATGCTTGAACCTCCTATCTTGCTCCCTCCCGTAGAAGGAAGATCGTTGATTATGTATCTAACAGTGTTAGAAAAATCCATGGGTTGTATTCTGGGACAACAGGATGAAACAGGAAAGAAAGAGTTCACCATTTATTATCTCAGCAAAAAGTTCACTGATTGTGAGTTGCGGTATTCCATGCTATAAAAAACGTGTTGTGCTTTGGCCTGGGTGGAAAAGCGTTTGCGGCAGTATATGTTGAATCATACCACTTGGTTGATCTCTAAAATGGATCCAATCAAGTATATTTTTGAGAAGCCTGCTCTTACAGGGAGAATTGCCCGCTGGAAGATGTTGTTATCTGAATATGATATCAAATACCGCACTCAAAAGGCTATTAAAAGTAGTGTGTTGGCATATTACCTTGCTCACCAGCCGGTGGAAGATCATCAGCCTGCAGAATATGAATTCCCCGATGAGGATGCGATGTTCCTAAAAGTCAAAGATTGTGATGAACCATTGCCTGAGGAGGGCCCCAGCCCTGAATCTTGTTGGAGTATGATATTTGATGGAGCTGTGAACGCTTATGGTAAAGGAATTGGTGCTGTGATTGTTACTCCTCATGGATCGCACATTCCTTTTACTGCAAGGTTAACATTTGATTGCACTAATAATATGGCAGAATATGAGGCTTGCATCATGGGTCTTGAGGAAGCTATTTATCTCAGAATCAAGATTCTGGATGTGTATGGTAATTCAGCTTTAGTAATAAATCAGATTAAAGGAGAATGGGATACTCGTCACCCTGGCTTGATCACTTACAAAAGTTATGCTAGAATATTACTACCCTTCTTCAATAAAGTTGAATTCCATCACATTCCTAGAGATGAAAATCAAATGGCGGATGCTCTGGAAATTTTGGCTTCCTTGTACCAAGTGAATACTTGGAATGAATACCCCAAATTACAGTTCAACGACTGGATATGCCCACTCATGTGTTTGCGACAGAGGAGGTAGCAGATGAAAAACCTTGGTATTATGATATCAATCATTTTCTTCAGACTCAGGAATACCTGATTGGTGCGTCGAAGAAAGATAGAAAGACACTGAGAAGATTGGCAGGCAGTTTCTTCCTTAGTGAAAATGTGTTATACAAGAGAAATTGTGACATGGTACTTCTCAGATGCGTGGATAGACACGAAGCGGACATGTTGATGCATGAGATCCATGAAGGTTCATTTGGCACTCATGATAATGGACATTCGATGGCTAAAAAGATGCTAAGGGCAGGTTATTATTGGTTGACAATGGAACCTGACTGTTACAAATTTGCAAAGAAATTCCATAAATTCCAGGTTTATGCAGATAAGATCCATGTGCCTTCGACACTTCTCAATGTGATTTCCTCCCCATGGCCTTTCTCTATGTGGGGTATTGACATGATCGGGATGATAGAACCCAAATCTTTGAATGGACACTGTTTCATCTTGGTAGCAATTGACTACTTTACCAAATGGGTAGAGGCTGCTTCATATGCCCATGTTACCAAACAAATGGTTGTGTGTTTCATCAAAAACAATCTTATATGCCGGTATGGTGTGCCGAGCAGAATCATCACTAACAATGGCTCGAATTTGAACAACAAGATAATGACAGAACTGTGCAAAGAATTCAAGATTGTCCATCACAATTCATCTCCATACAGGCCAAAGATGAATGTGGTTGTTGAAGCTGCTAATAAGAATATCAAGAGAATTATACAGAAAATGGTTGTCACTTATAAGGATTGGCATGAAATGCTCCCTTTTTCTCTGCATGGATATCGAATATCTGTTCGCACGTAAACAAGAGCAACCTTGTTCTCCCTAGTATATGGAATGGAAGTTGTACTCCCTGTTGAGTTAGAGATTCCCTCGTTGCGTGTGATAATTGAAACCAAGTTGACAGAGGCTGAATGGGTCCAAAACAGGTTTGACCAATTGAATTTGATTGAAGAGAAGAGGATGACAGCTTTATGTCATGGGTAGTTATATCAGAAAAGAATGAAGAAAGCATTCGATAAAAAGTCAAACCTCGTGAATTCAGAGAAGGCAACCTCGTGCTCAGGAAGACCATGCCTTTCAACACTGATTCTAAGGGCAAGTGGACTCCCAATATTAAAGGCCCGTATGTTATCAAGAAAGCCTTCTCTGGTGGTGCATTAATTCTTGAAACTATGGATGGCGAGGAGTTCCCACGTCCCGTGAATGCTGGCGTAGTTAAGAAATACTTCGCCTAAACAAATAAAAGAACAACTCACTAAGTTGAAAACCCGAAAGGGCGGTGTGATCAGTGGATCTGGAACTGACTGTTTAACGCTGGTTCGCGAAATGTCGCGGAAGCAAGAGTCTCCACCGTCTTTTATTTTCTCCAAATGGAAAGGACAAAAGCACAGAAAAATTCCTTATAGAGATTGCTCTCGGTTCGGGAGGTAGGTTATAGAAAGGGAAGGTGTTAGCACCCTTTCTATCCATGGTTATCCATGGGCTCTTAGATACTTGCTCATTGTGTTTTCAAAAATGGTTTGTTTGCTTTTCAACTGTGGGTTTTTTTAAAAAAGTTTCTTTGAAAATTTCAGTTCGACTCTTGTATCAGTCCTCAAGAGTGTTTGAAAAGTTGCTTTCGAAAGCTTTTTGAAAAGGTGTCGGTGTGAAAAGTATTTTTGATTTGTTTTGAAATTAGAGCAAGTATCTAGAGTCGTCTACCTACCCTAAGGAATTCGTCTGTGTAAATGTCCTTTAAAGTAGTGCCATCCCACCATTGAGAGGTAGGTAGCACCACCGTTGGAGGTGTTCGGGTCAATTCGAGGTTCGGGACATGGTGATCACCGGAGCAATAGGAAGACACCTTAGAAGCTACCCTCATGCCAGGTTCCCGGATCATGAGGACTTACTAAGACATCCTCTACTCGACGATCACCTTTCGAGGCAAGGCAACAGTGAGGCGTACCCTAGGGGTGGTGTGTGCGATTTGTGTGTCGTTTTCATTTGCATTTATCTTGTCATGTTATTGGTGTTCTACGCTTGTTTTTATTTTTGTCCATACATTCTTTCATGCCACTTGTTAACAGTTAAAAATATTGCGGGAAAGTAAAAATTCTAAGCTATTACAAAAGGCGCGGGTCCACATCGCCAAAATTAAACCAGGACCCGATTTTGACAGAAAAATAAAGAAAGTAAAGAAAAGTGCGAGAAAATTAAAAGGTTACATGGCCTTGGGAGAGATACACAAATATTATGCGAAAGAAGAAATAAATGTGCAAATTGAAATTTAAATCGAAACGAGGGCGTTGGACCCTTTTTGCAAAATTAAAATTACATGGAATTAATTAATTAAAAAGAAAAGGAGATGTTTTTTGGTATTTTATGATTTTTTAGGATTTTAATGAAAAAGAATTAATTAAAATAAATACTAACCCTAATTCTAGTGGCTTTTAATTTATTAAGAAAACATTGAATTTTAACCTAAATTAACCCTAATTTTTATATACAAATTTAATTATAAAAATAAATAAAATAAATAATATTAAATATTTGATTACCATGAAAGAAAAATAAAAGGATGAAAATTAATTAAACCTAATTCTATGTTTTTTAGATTTTATTATGAAAATATTAAATTAAACCCTAATTTAAAACTAAATAATTTAGGAATTTATTTACAAAATATTAACTAATTAGATATATTTAATTTTTGGTCTTTTCTGATTTTTATGGTATTTTCAGTATTTTGTGATTTTATGAAAATATAATTAAATTAATTAATAAAACAATAATAAAATGAAGTATAAATAAAAAAAAAGATAAAGAAGGTAAAAAATATGCAAACCTAGGGGGTTCAGACCCCAAAGTGGAGGTTAAGCCCTAGTAATTCAGGCCCATCAACCTTGGTCCGTTTGACTTTCTCCAGGGAGTATGCTGGCGCGTTGACTGGGACTCACAATGTATCTTGGATCTGGACCTTTGATTTGATGCAACTGGCGCGTGGACGGATAGATTATGAAGGTGTATGATGGTCCTTGATATTGAACCTGCATGGAATCAGTAAGTACAAAATAATATGAAGAGGGTGAAGACCTGGGGCTCGAACCCAGGTCATGAACATTGCTACCACTACGCCTTGCCAGCTGAACCAATTCATGCGTGTTAACATATAATAACGAACAAGTAATATAAAAGAAAACAAATGTGTTAGTGGAAATCAGCGCGCGAAATTTAAACTGGCCAACCAACTTATGCCACGATATCATCTTCGTCGCTGTATATTTTTTTTCTGAAATAAGAACATATTAGCAACGGTTTTGGAACGTTGCTGTAGACACCATACAAGAAAATAGCGATTAGCCACTGGACGCTCATAAATTGAGCGCGACCCTATCAATGAGTTCGTATGAAGGTCCTGATTAGGATAGTCTGGGTCTTGTGCTCCAATTTTTCCTTGTTTCAAAACCCCTAATTCCAAGCCCTGTAAACCCTAGAAAACAATAATGGCATAATCGCGTATAATGCATAAAAATACAATTGAATCATTGGGTTAGCATCAGAATCAAATGACAAACATGAATCAAGCTTTAAATTTCACAAAGAATGCATGGATTAAGATGCACGACTATGAAATTTTTTGTGCACAGGTCCGGTTCATTGTACCAATTCTTGATGTTTTGATGAATGTTTTTGATTGGAAATCGTTCTATGAAGCTTCAGCAAGCTAATGAAACAAAAATCGTGCCTTGAATCGCCCTAGAATGAGGTTTTCAGTTTTGAGTTTCTTTGCCAAAATTTCAAGTTTGTGAATTCGTTTCTAGCGCAGCTCAATGGTCCTTTGAATTAGGGTTGTGTTCAGGCTTATGTAATGAACCAATTAGGGTTGAAAAACTTGATTAGAATCCATGAATTAATGAGTGCAATATTTGATTTTTCCACCATGATTTTCAAATCTTTTTCACATGCTTTTGCTACCAAATCACATCCAATTGCATTGGTTCTTTCCTTATTTAGCTAGGCACGAAATCTTGATGATATAATGTGCACAAAAAGATTGAAAAAATTAGGTTAAGCATTTTTCATGTATTTATTTTAATTTAAATGAATTATTATTAATAAAAATTCAAATAAATAAATAAAAAATGAATAAAACTTCCCTTTGGGCCAAGTGGTCGTGCACATGCTTGGGATGATGAATTGTGGAAGAAAAATGAGCCCATTAGCAATTTTAGGTCATTTGAACCAATGTTGACTTTTCAAAAATCCAAAAATTTCCCAACTTCCACAAGGCATAACTTGCTCAATTTTTAAGATTTGCTCATGTTCTTGGACATTTTGGAAAGGCCTTTGAGTCCTCTAACCAATGCCGTTGGTCCCATGTCATTTTGATTTACCAATCTCAAGTTATGGCCTTTGACTTAAAGTCCCTTTTTGTTGACTTTTGAAAATGACCTATAATGTTGAAATTGATAACTTTTTGTGAGAGAATTTCTTGGACTTAAAGTATGAAGATGAGTTGTAGGAAATGTCTTTCTCTTCAAAATGAGCTTTGGATGGAATTTTTCTGATAATCCATGTGAAAGTTATGCCCTGGTCAATTTACAGTTGACTTTTTCAGCTGTCCAAATAAGGAAACTTTTGCATCTTGATGATTTTTGAGCCAAACTTTGAGAATCATGATCAAGCATTGATCAAATGATGTTTGTGGCTTCAAAATGATATGTTGACCAAAAATTTGAACTTTTGACTGTCAAATGACCATTTTGCCCCTACAGTTGACTGTAGTGCAATTTAGGGTTTTGACTGTGCAATTTTGAGCTGAATGTCTTGAAACTTGGTATGAGGATGCTTGACCATATTTGTAGACATGTGAGACTTGATTGGACCCTTAGAAACTTCATTTTCTTGATTAGAGACCAAACCCTAATTTTGACTGTTCAGGAGGCTCTTACACTGTGCAACCCTTGGGGAATTTTGAAGCTTGACTTGGCCATTTCTTGAAGAATATGGGAGGGCAAATTTTGGGGTACAACAGTTGCCCCTGTTCAATCTTCTTAGACCTGAGGATGCAGATTGGCTGACGTTCCTTTCGTAATCCGAGGGTAGAAGATGATTGAACACTAGAGTGCCCAAAAATTTGCGCTCACATAGTAGCAGTGTGGTGATGGGAATGGGCTTATAGATGCCATGCTGAGAGATGCTGGAAGGTGGATGGGATTATAGATGCCATCTGGATGTTGATCGCATAAGAGATTCCTTAGCGAGAACTTGTGTACCTGCAAAAGAAAAATGAGTACCTGACATGTTGCAGGAGCTGGTTTTCAGATGCTTTGGATAGATGTGTCCTGACTGGTTACAGGAGCTGGATCTTTGAATTCTTCAGACGTGCCCTGGCGAGATACAGGAATCGAGTCCGGTAATGCTAGTCTTCAACGGATACACCCTGGCAAGATTCAGGCATCGGATCCTCGAACTCTTCAGACACACCCTGGCAAGATAACAGGAATCGGATCTGGTAATGTTAGTCTTCAACGGATACACCCTGACAAGATTCAGGCATCGGATCCTCGAACTCTTCAGACACACCCTGGCAAGATACAGGAATCGGATCTGGTAATGTTAGTCTTCAACGGATACACCCTGGCAAGATTCAGGTATCGGATCCTCGAACTCTTCAGACACACCCTGGCAAGATACAGGGATCGGATCTGGTAATGTTAGTCTTCAACGGATACACCCTGGCAAGATTCAGGCATCGGATCCTCGAACTCTTCAGACACACCCTGGCAAGATACAGGAATCGGATCTGGTAGTGCTAGTCTTCAACGGATACACCCTGGCAAGATTCAAGTATCGGATCCTCGAACTCTTCAGACACACCCTGGCAAGATACAGGAATCGGATCTGGTAATGTTAGTCTTCAACGGATACACCCTGGCAAGATTCAGGTATCGGATCCTCGAACTCTTCAGACACACGCTGGCAAGATACAGGAATCGGATCTGGTAATGTTAGTCTTCAACGGATACACCCTGGCAAGATTCAGGTATCGGATCCTCGAACTCTTCAGACACACCCTGGCAGGATACAGGCATCGGATCTGGTAATGTTAGTCTTCAACGGATACACCCTGGCAAGATTCAGGCATCGGATCCTCAAACTCTTCAGACACACCCTGGCAAGATACAGGAATCGGATCTGGAATCGATCGTCAACCGATACACCCTGGCAAGATACAGGAATCGGATCTTTAGTTGCGACCGTTGATAGTAATCATTTTTGTACTGACTTTTGTCCTGAAAAGACAAGCATTAGTTGTATGCGATGTCATGTGGTATGACATGCGAGATGCTCTCTGAATACGTGAGATTGTATGTTCATGATGCGTATATGCATGCTATTATGTATGAAGATGTTTATGAATGTATTTTTCGTCTAGGAAAGTAAATCCTTGACGGGTGCCGGGAAGTCACTCCTGGGCTGATGTTGGAGAATAGATTTTGCTTCCGCCGGGGATGGTAGCTGCAAGTATACCGGTAGGAGAAGATGACTCCGTTGGGGAATAAACTTGGCGAATGGAATAACTCTGCGGGGAGAAGAGTACTCTAGCGATCTTGCTGGGAAGCAAATACTCTGTGGGGAGAGAGATACTTTGTTGAGTATTGATAATACTTTGCTGGGGATACTCTTGTTGCGTTGGAAGTGCTGATGGACTTCGCTGGGGGTAAGAGAACTTCGTCGAGGACGCTCTTTCCATGGCTTTCGGCTGAGGATAACCCAGTTATATCCTGGTAAGGAAATAACTCTTTGAATAAAGCCGGGAGACGCGTTCGTGCTCTGCGAGGATAAGCTTCCAGAATCTACTGGGGATAAGCTTACTGCTTGGGGATATGAATTCCAACCTTCCTGGGGAACTGGATTGGACTCTTCTGGGGAAGTTTTGAATTGCAGGGGAAGTGATTCCTTTGAATGTTGATATGCCGCTGGGGAACAATCTTTAGACCAAGACTGCCGGGGATGCTTGTTAAGAACATATATGCTGCCGGGGAATGTTGAGATCTACTGGAGGATACCCACTTCTTTAGGTTTGATTGTATAGCTTTGCTTGGAGAAGAATGCACTGATTGCTGACTTACTCTCTGGGGAATTAAGATGTACTGGTTATGTTCTTTAGCTGAACCTACCTTAGTACCTTGGAGGACAGAACAATTAGATTGCTCAGACAACTCTTTATTGCCCCTGTTTCTAATGTTACCTGTAATTAATCCTTTGTTTCGTATGCAAATATTTATGAGTTAGCAAATTATTGTCAATGCATATATCACAAATTGAACCTTGGACGTTCTTCGCAAAACAAAACAGAAAAAGAAAAACAGTTGGCATTTTTAACTGAAAAGTATATTTGTATTGATTTTTGAATGGCCTGAAAATAGGCGTTTTGTGTACAAGAGGCTGACGTCCTAGTAAGGGAACGCCGCCGAACAAAAGAGTTTATACAAGTTTTGTACAAAAGAAAATAAAACAGCTGTGTGAAGTATGAATGATCCCACTGGGTTTCAACTCTGCTATTGCCTTTATAACTCCGAGCGTCTCATCACTTGATGACCTTGGTTGAAGGTGAAGCTGACTGATCGATGCCGTCTGAACTTGATGTAGATACCGGATTCTGGATGCAAAGTGATCAATGAGACATAGTATTACGCTTTATCCCTAATTTTTGCCTGGACCGCCCTTTCGGGTTTTCAGTCCACCGGGATACCCATTTTTGCCCAAGCCGCCTTTTCAGGTTTTCGACTTGCCGGGTGTACAAATTTTTTCATTTTCATCCCTTCATTTTGCCCGAACCCTTTTGGTTCGACGGGAAGCCCTAATTTTTGCCTAGGCATGTCAGCCTAGCGGGTCTTTTTTATGCGTAGTATCTTTTTACTATGTCTGCATTGGCGGGATGAGGAAGGTCGTCACCATCCATATTGGTTAAAATCATGGCTCCTCCTGAGAATACATGTTTAACCACAAATGGCCCTTCGTACGTAGGGGTCCATTTGCCCCTTGGATCACTCTGATGAAGGATGATTCGCTTGATTACCAGATCCCCAACTTGATATTCCTGTGGCCTGACCTTTTTGTTAAATGCCCTGATCATCCGCTTCTGATACGTCTGACCATGACAGATAGCAGCGAGTCTCTTTTCATCAATAAGGTTGAGCTGATCAAGTCGTGTCTGGATCCAATCCTCTTCGTTCAGATTTGCATCCTTCATTATCCGGAGAGAGGGTATTTGCACTTCGATCGGCAAGACTGCCTCCATACCATAAA
Organism: Vicia faba; assembly: GCA_948472305.1. NCBI lineage: Eukaryota > Viridiplantae > Streptophyta > Magnoliopsida > Fabales > Fabaceae > Vicia > Vicia faba. Next base: position 304,388,022 of record OX451735.1, on the reverse strand, counting down.
CCAGAGAGAAAGGAGTTGCCCCGGTTGACGTCCTAGCTGAGGTGCGGTACCCATGTAGAGCGAACGGTAACATCTCGTGCCAATCTTTATAGGTCACTGTCATCTTCTGCACGATTTTCTTGATGTTCTTATTTGCTGCCTCTACAGCCCCATTCATCTTCGGTCTGTAAGGAGAAGAATTGTGGTGCTGTATTTTGAACTGCTCGCAGAGCTCAGCGATCGTCTTGTTATTTAGATTGGTACCGTTGTCTGTAATAATTCTCTCTGGGACGCCGTACCGACAGATCAGATTATGCCGAATGAACCGTGCCACAACATTCTTGGTTACCGTAGCATAGGAAGCTGCTTCAACCCACTTCGTAAAATAATCAATTGCTACTAGGATGAAGCGATGCCCATTGGATGCCGTCGGTTTAATCTCGCCGATCATGTCTATGCCCCACATTGCAAACGGCCAAGGCGCAGTCAGAACATTCAGGGGAACTGGAGGAACATGCACCTTGTCTGCATAAATCTGGCACTTATGGCATCTCCGAGAATGTTGGTAGCAGTCAACTTCCATTGTGGACCAGTAATATCCTGCCCGAAGGATCTTCTTAGCCATAGTATGCCCACTGGAATGTGTACCAAAGGTCCCTTCATGTAGCTCTTCCATGATCCTTTCTGCTTCAGTCTTATCCACACAACGCAGTAAGGTTGAATCATGGTTTCGCTTGTACAAGATGCCATTGCTGAGGAAGAACTTTGCTGCGAACCTCCTCAAGAACTTCTTATCATTGATAGAGGCACCTTCAGGGTATTCCTGAGCTTCCAGATATCTCTTCACCTCATGGTACCAAGGCTTCTCAGTCACCAATTCAGTCTCGAGATCACAACAGTATGCCGGTTCGTCTAGTTTCCAGATGATGATCCGGGGAGCCTCATTATCCCATTTGACCTTGAACATAGAGGACATTGTAGCTAACGCGTCCGCCAACTGGTTCTCTTCTCTTGGAAAGTGTTCAAAGGTTATCTCTGTGAAGTGGGGGATCAAAGTCAACACACATTCTCTGTAAGGAATCAGGTTTGGATGTTTTGTATCCCACTCTCCTTTGATCTGATTGATCACCAGAGCGGAATCTCCGAAGACACTCAGAAACTTGATCCTTAGATCGATCGCAGCTTGAAGACCCATGATGCACGCCTCATACTCCGCCATGTTGTTGGTACAGTTGAAACATAGTCGGGCAGTGAGCGGAGTGTGAGTACCTTGAGGAGATATGATGATGGCGCCGATACCGTTACCCAAAGCATTGGAGGCTCCGTCAAAGTGCATAGACCATCGGGATCCCGGTTCAGGTCCTTCATCTGGCCCAGGTACTTCACAATCAGTTACTATCATGATGCTTTCATCTGGAAACTCGAAGTTTATTGACTGATAGTCATCTACGGCCTGATGTGCCAAGTGGTCTGCCAATACACTCCCCTTGATGGCTTTTTGGGTTGTGTACTGAATGTCTTATTCTGTCAAGATCATTTGCCATCTTGCAATTCTCCCAGACAGAGCAGGCTTTTCGAATATGTACTTTATAGGATCCATTTTTGAGATCAACAAGGTAGTGTGAGTCAGCATATACTGTCTCAGCCGGCGAGCAGCCCATACCAAAGCGCAGCAAGTTTTCTCAAGCAGTGAGTATCAGGTCTCACAGTCGGTAAACTTTTTGCTAAGGTAATAAATGGCGTGCTCTTTTCGGCCAGACTCGTCATGCTGCCCCAGCACACACCCCATTGAGTTGTCAAGCACTGTCAGGTATAATATCAGAGGTCTCCCCTCAACCGGTGGCATAAGGATAGGTGGTTCTTGGAGATACTCTTTGATTCTGTCAAACGCAGCCTGACATTCATCATTCCAACGTACTACCTGATCTTTCTTCAGCAGCTTGAAGATTGGTTCACAAGTAGCAGTTAGGTGTGAGATGAATCGAGCAATGTAATTCAGGCGTCCTAAAAAGCCTCTGACTTCCTTCTCTGTCTTAGGAACTGGCATCTCTTGAATAGCTTTGACGTTAGCAGGGTCCACTTGAATGCCCTTGTCACTTACAACGAAGCCTAGCAACTTCCCAGATCTTACCCCGAAGGTGCACTTGTTCGGGTTCAATCTCAGCTTGTACAGTTTCAATCGGTCAAATAACTTCTGCAGATGATCTAGGTGTTCTTCCTCAGTCTGGGACCTAGCGATCATGTCGTCAACATACACTTCTATCTCATGATGGATCATGTCATGAAATAAAGCAACCATGGCACGTTGGTAGGTTGCCCCAGCATTCTTTAGCCCGAATGGCATGACCTTGTAGCAGAAGGTGCCCCACTGAGTAACTAACGTAGTCTTTTCCATGTCTTCAGGTGCCATCTTGATCTGATTGTAACCTGAGAAACCATCCATGAAAGAGAACACCTTATGCTAAGCTGTATTATCAACAAGGACATCAATGTGAGGTAAGGGGAAGTCATCTTTGGGGCTGGCCCTGTTCAGATCCCTGTAGTCGACACACATTCTGACCTTTCCATCCTTCTTAGGTACCGGCACCACATTAGCAACCCACTGAGGGTAAGAAGTCACTGCAAGAAACCCGGCATCAAACTGCTTCATAACCTCGGCTTTGATCTTCTCAGACATCTCTGGACGCATCCGACGGACCTTTTGCTTAACTGGAGGGCAGTCTTCCTTAGTTGGCAAGTGATGGACCACAATATCGGTATCCAACCCGGGCATGTCTTCGTAGGACCAGGAAAAGATTTCCATATAATCATGCAGCATTTTAGTCAACCGTTGCTTCACGCTGAGCTCTAGGTTGGCACCAATCTTTACCTCTTTCCTGTCTGCCTCTGTACCCAGGTTTATTGTTTCCACCGGCTCTTCATGGGGTTGAATTGCCCTCTCTTCCTGAAGCAACAGTCTTGCAAGCTCGCCAGGCACTTCGCAATCATCTTCACCTTCGTCTTCGGCTAAGTTGATCGGATTTTCGAAGTCATAACTGGCAGTAGCAGAGTCGTTACCAGTGAGATCCAGAGTGGATTTAAACCTGTATGAGTGAGTGTGTGTGTAAATACAGCTGTTTTGAAATATATGTAAAGGAAAGAAAGACAGAAAAGGAGCATAAGATTTGCAATGCGAGAAAACGTCCAAGATTTTCATTTATGATATATGAAATGACAATTTATATGCCCTCACAAAATGAAACCACGGTGCCTCGGGTAAGACACCAGGCCATAGAGTTTATTTATTGTTTATTACAAAATAACAAAACATAGGAATTCATTACTCAGTAACAAGAGAAATAGGGAGATTGTCTTTTGCACTCCAATTGTTAAGTCCACTGTCGGTTGCCGGGTAGATCCAGCTATCAAACTCAGCTTCATCCACTTCCTCTTCGTCCCCAATAGCATTCACTCCATGAGCAGGCAGGGGAGCTGTCACTACATTAGGCTTCTCAGATGCCTCAAACTGTACCTCCTTGGCGTCAATAAGGTCCTGCAGCTTGTTCCTTAATGCCCAACAGTCATCGGTGGCATGCCCCAGGCTATCGGAATGGGAAGCACAACGAGCATTCGGGTTGTACTTAGGAGATGTAGTATTTGCAACCTTCAGAGCCTCTCTGACAGTTACTAAGTTGGTTGAGAGCAACTGCGGTAAGATCTGCGACAAGGTCATACTCAAACGGGTGAATTCCCTTCTGGGTCTCTCAGCCCTTGGTTGGTTAGCTTGCCGAGGAGCGGCTGCAGGCTTGGCAATCATTAATGCACTGACAGATTGACGGCGCTCTGGTTTATCCTGCCTTCTAGGCCCATACACCGCACTGGCCTCCTTCTTGAAGGGTTTCTTCTCAGAGCTAGACGATGCACCCTTCGGAATCTTTCCAGACTTCAACCCAGCCTCGATTCTCTCTCCAGTCAGAATCAGATCAGTGAACCCGGCAGACGAATTCCCGATGAGATGGTTGAAAAATGGCCCCGATAGGGTCCCCAAGAACATGTCTACCAACTCTCGATCGGTCAACGGAGGCTGCACCCTGCCATCCAGGTCTCTCCACTTCTAAGCGTACTCCTTAAAACCTTCACTTGAACCTAACGACATACCCTGGAGTTGGGTACGTGTAGGGGCAAGGTAGGCATTATATTGATACTGCTTATAGAAAGCAGTGGCCAGCTCCTCCCAGTTACGAACCTTGGTCCCATCCAGCTGATAGAACCATTCGAGATGAGTCCCTGAAAGACTCTCATGGAAGAAGTGGATCCATAAATTCTTATCCGCGGAGTACGGTTGCATTTTCCGAACATAGGACCTGAGATGTAGCTTGGGACAAGACGCCCCGTCATATTTAGAGAAGGATGGTGCTTTGAACTTGTGAGGGATAATCACACCAGTAGACAAACCCAGATCTCCGAAATCCAGCCCAGGTACCTGTTGTATCTCCATAGCATTCAACCTATCCTCCAGTTGCTTGTATCTGTCTTCTGCAGGAGGGTACTGCTCTTCATCAAAATCAGTCTCGTTGTCGGAGACTACCGGACTAGGAACCCTTGCTTCTGCCTGAGGAGTACTCTTGCCAACAGAAGAACCAGCCTCTTCCTGCTGCAGAGCATTGCCAAACCTTCGGCCCGAGTTGAACAGAACAGTCCTTCTCTTCTTCTTCTTCTCCTTCTTCAGGAGCATAGCCTTCAGCTCTTCTTGGCCTTGAGCCAGACCCTTGATTAATTCCTGGAATTGCGCATTCTGCGCCTGAAGAGCTTTGATGGATGTCTCAGTTGATGAAGAGTCAGGATTCATGATGCTGAAATAAACAACGAAGAACTGTAAGCAACCTGAAAAGAGGAAAAACCTGCTATGCACATGATGAATGATATGTTTATGCAATGCATTCAAGGGTTCGAAAGTTCAAATTTGTTGTAGACGAAAAAAAGAACACACGTTATCATTAAGGAAATAACTGTTTAGTACATCAAAGCCTCATGGGCAAAATAATACAAAAATCAAATCAATCCCAAAATATGGTACGCATCCTCTTTGGAGCTATGTAGGTGTTGAGGTTCCTCTCCTCATGCAACAGGCGGGTGAGCTCCAAGACCTTCTTTTCACTGGCATGTAGACTGGTCTCAAGTGAATTCCGTTCTTCCATAAGTTGGATCCAGCTCTTCTGCATCTCTTCCCAGGATGTGGGCATATCAGGGTGCTGAATAGTGTAAGACACTTCTCCTTCCAAGACTGGTTCTTTGATCACAGGGAGCATATGAGGATAATGCATCACTAACTTCTGGGAGCGGGCGCGTACCCACTTGAGATAAGGTTCCAACGGGATGGAGTTCCTGTGCCCCAGTGTCTTGCTGTCTATCCTACTGGGCATTCTCCAAGCTCTGATAAATCTCTGGCGAAGTCCTTGAGTATCGTTGTCGAAGTCAAAAACTATGTCAGGAATTAACATGTCATGAGGACCATCCCTCCGAGCATAACCAAACTGTCTCCAAGCCAGGCATGGGCTGTAAGTAATACCTCCTCTGATTCCAAGTAAAGGAACATTAGGGTACTCCCCGCAACGATCAATGATAGTGACATCTTCTCTGGACCGAGGGCACCAATGTATCTCTGCATGTGTAAGAGTCATCAACCGTTGTGACCATCTCAAACCCCGCTCATTCTTCAAGACTGATTGGGGAAGGTGCGAAATAAACCACATTCCCAGGAGAGGAGTGCAACACATAAGGACACCTCTTTTTCTCATGGTTCGAGTGTAACATGAGTGAAGGATGTCCCCCAGCAACGTAGGTATAGGATTCCTGGACATAAAGATCTGGACAACACTGATATCAATAAGCTGATCTGGATTAGGGAACAACACCAAACCATAGACAAGGAGGGCCACAACTTCTTCAAAAGCTTGCAAGTCAAGGGAGTTCCAACATTCATGGGCCTTTTCAAATAGAAACCTGGCTAAGAACCCTTTGATGCCACTTCTAACTTCCCAATGTCCCTTGAGGTCAGATGACTGTAGGTGCAAGGCTTTAGCAATCTCTTCAAGCTTAGGTTCCTTTTCCGTACTGTTGAAGGGTAGCTGATCAAGGATAGGGATCTTCAGGAGTCGGGATAACTCCTCCAATGTAGGTACCAACTGATAGTCCAAGAAGGTGAAAACAGTGATGCAAAGGGTCAAAGAACTGGAACAGGACCTTTATCATATCTTCCTCAATGTTGGTATTGACCAAGCTGATGAGGCTTCCATGTCTTTCACTGAATGATGAGTTCTCGGGAATCCTGGATATAAGTTCCTTAAGCTGAGGAGGGATCCTTACAAGACTGACTTGAATTGTCTTTCTACGAACAGTTTCCATGTCATACAAAACAAGAACAAAGATGAAAATTCGAACCCCTGAAACGGTTAGTCAATGCATATGATGCTGGATGATGTCATGATGCTATGATTAAACACACCACAGATATTTACAAAGACAAACATGTAAGGCACACAAGGCACACAAGATAAGCCCTTAGGGTTTAAGGCCAGCATGAGGTCTGGGTAGTACCCTCTTGAAGTTGGTGGGTTCAACCTGTCCTTATCAAAGTAACCGGGTTCTAAGGGTCCCAATATCACGGGATTGCTTTCATTGTTCATCGTTTTGATTTAGCCACTGTACTGGCGACCGAAATATTCCAGGAAAGCAACCCTCAATTAAGTGTAGTATCGAGTATCAACCAACCTCGGACTGCACCAAAGTAAGTTATCTCACTACCCTAAAGAGGCCAAGATAGTTCAATTAAGGTTCCTAAGGTCTGTTGATGCTTCATGACACCACGCGGAGGCCCCGTACTCTCCTTGACTGAACTCAAGGGTTACCGGTACACACCAAAGTGCCACATCAACGTAGCAGACTGTTTCAACCATGTCGGTATACCCCGCACAGTTCCCTCACAGCCTTGTTGCTACTTTCTAAGAAGGTATCCCCAGATCTGGGTTAGGATCTATAGAACTCCCAAGACAGTCCCACAATTTAAAGCAAGCAAGGAAAACAATTGAAAACACAGTTATGAACTAGCCCTAAGGTACACCTCACTTTAAGTTAAGTCCCCAGCAGAGTCGCCAGTTCTGTGATCGGTGGATCTGGAACTGACTGTTTAACGCTGGTTCGCGAAATGTCGCGGAAGCAAGAGTTGCCACCGTCTTTTATTTTCTCCAAATGGAAAGGACAAAAGCACAGAAAAATTCCTTATAGAGATTGCTCTCGGTTCGGGAGGTAGGTTATAGAAAGGGAAGGTGTTAGCACCCTTTCTATCCATGGTTATCCATGGGCTCTTAGATACTTGCTCATTGTGTTTTCAAAAATGGTTTGTTTGCTTTTCAACTGTGGGTTTTTTTAAAAAAGTTTCTTTGAAAATTTCAGTTCGACTCTTGTATCAGTCCTCAAGAGTGTTTGAAAAGTTGCTTTCGAAAGCTTTTTGAAAAGGTGTCGGTGTGAAAAGTATTTTTGATTTGTTTTGAAATTAGAGCAAGTATCTAGAGTCGTCTACCTACCCTAAGGAATTCGTCTGTGTAAATGTCCTTTAAAGTAGTGCCATCCCACCATTGAGAGGTAGGTAGCACCACCGTTGGAGGTGTTCGAATCAATTCGAGGTTCGGGACATGGTGATCACCGGAGCAATAGGAAGACACCTTAGAAGCTACCCTCATGCCAGGTTCCCGGATCATGAGGACTTACTAAGACATCCTCTACTCGACGATCACCTTTCGAGGCAAGGCAACAGTGAGGCGTACCCTAGGGGTGGTGTGTGCGATTTGTGTGTCGTTTTCATTTGCATTTATCTTGTCATGTTATTGGTGTTCTACGCTTGTTTTTATTTTTGTCCATACATTCTTTCATGCCACTTGTTAACATTTAAAAATATTGCGGGAAAGTAAAAATTCTAAGCTATTACAAAAGGCGCGGGTCCACATCGCCAAAATTAAACCAGGACCCGATTTTGACAGAAAAATAAAGAAAGTAAAGAAAAGTGCGAGAAAATTAAAAGGTTACATGGCCTTGGGAGAGATACACAAATATTATGCGAAAGAAGAAATAAAAGTGCGAATTGAAATTTAAATCGAAACGAGGGCGTTGGACCCTTTTTGCAAAATTAAAATTACATGGAATTAATTAATTAAAAAGAAAAGGAGATGTTTTTTGGTATTTTATGATTTTTTAGGATTTTAATGAAAAAGAATTAATTAAAATAAATACTAACCCTAATTCTAGTGGCTTTTAATTTATTAAGAAAACATTGAATTTTAACCTAAATTAACCCTAATTTTTATATACAAATTTAATTATAAAAATAAATAAAATAAATAATATTAAATATTTGATTACCATGAAAGAAAAATAAAAGGATGAAAATTAATTAAACCTAATTCTATGTTTTTTAGATTTTATTATGAAAATATTAAATTAAACCCTAATTTAAAACTAAATAATTTAGGAATTTATTTACAAAATATTAACTAATTAAATATATTTAATTTTTGGTCTTTTCTGATTTTTATGGTATTTTCAGTATTTTGTGATTTTATGAAAATATAATTAAATTAATTAATAAAACAATAATAAAATGAAGTATAAATAAAAAAAAAGATAAAGAAGGTAAAAAATATGCAAACCTAGGGGGTTTAGACCCCAAAGTGGAGGTTAAGCCCTAGTAATTCAGGCCCATCAACCTTGGTCCGTTTGACTTTCTCCAGGGAGTATGCTGGCGCGTTGACTGGGACTCACCATGTATCTTGGATCTGGACCTTTGATTTGATGCAACTGGCGCGTGGACGGATAGATTATGAAGGTGTATGATGGTCCTTGATATTGAACCTGCATGGAATCAGTAAGTACAAAATAATATGAAGAGGGTGAAGACCTGGGGCTCGAACCCAGGTCATGAACGTTGCTACCACTACGCCTTGCCAGCTGAACCAATTCACGCGTGTTAACATATAATAACGAACAAATAATATAAAAGAAAACAAATGTGTTAGTGGAAATCAGCGCGCGAAATTTAAACTGGCCAACCAACTTATGCCACGATATCATCTTCGTCGCTGTATATTTTTTTTCTGAAATAAGAACATATTAGCAACGGTTTTGGAACGTTGCTGTAGACACCATACAAGAAAATAGCGATTAGCCACTGGACGCTCATAAATTGAGCGCGACCCTATCAATGAGTTCGTATGAAGGTCCTGATTAGGATAGTCTGGGTCTTGTGCTCCAATTTTTCCTTGTTTCAAAACCCCTAATTCCAAGCCCTGTAAACCCTAGAAAACAATAATGGCATAATCGCGTATAATGCATAAAAATACAATTGAATCATTGGGTTAGCATCAGAATCAAATGACAAACATGAATCAAGCTTTAAATTTCACAAAGAATGCATGGATTAAGATGCACGACTATGAAATTTTTTGTGCACAGGTCCGGTTCATTGTACCAATTCTTGATGTTTTGATGAATGTTTTTGATTGGAAATCGTTCTATGAAGCTTCAGCAAGCTAATGAAACAAAAATCGTGCCTTGAATCGCCCTAGAATGAGGTTTTCAGTTTTGAGTTTCTTTGCCAAAATTTCAAGTTTGTGAATTCATTTCTAGCGCAGCTCAATGGTCCTTTGAATTAGGGTTGTGTTCAGGCTTATGTAATGAACCAATTAGGGTTGAAAAACTTGATTAGAATCCATGAATTAATGAGTGCAATATTTGATTTTTCCACCATGATTTTCAAATCTTTTTCACATGCTTTTGCTACCAAATCACATCCAATTGCATTGGTTCTTTCCTTATTTAGCTAGGCACGAAATCTTGATGATATAATGTGCACAAAAAGATTGAAAAAATTAGGTTAAGCATTTTTCATGTATTTATTTTAATTTAAATGAATTATTATTAATAAAAATTCAAATAAATAAATAAAAAATGAATAAAACTTCCCTTTGGGCCAAGTGGTCGTGCACATGCTTGGGATGATGAATTGTGGAAGAAAAATGAGCCCATTAGCAATTTTAGGTCATTTGAACCAATGTTGACTTTTCAAAATATCCAAAAATTTCCCAACTTTCACAAGGCATAACTTGCTCAATTTTTAAGCTTTTCTCATGTTCTTTGACATTTAGGTAAGGTCGTTGAGTCCTCTAACCAATGCCTTTGGTCCCATGTCATTTTGATTTACCAATCTCAAGTTATGGCCTTTGACTTAAAGTCCCTTTTTGTTGACTTTTGAAAATGACCTATAATGTTGAAATTGATAACTTTTTGTGAGAGCATTTCTTGGACTTGAAGTATGAAGATTAGTTGTAGGAAATGTCTTTCTCTTCAAAATGAGCTTTGGATGGAATTTTTCTGATAATCCATGTGAAAGTTATGCCCTGGTCAATTTACAGTTGACTTTTTCAACTGTCCAAATAAGGAAACTTTTGCATCTTGATGATTTTTGAGCCAAACTTTGAGAATCATGATCAAGCATTGATCAAATGATGTTTGTGGCTTCAAAATGATATGTTGACCAAAAATTTGAACTTTTGACTGTCAAATGACCATTTTGCCCCTACAGTTGACTGTAGTGCAATTTAGGGTTTTGACTGTGCAATTTTGAGCTGAATGTCTTGAAACTTGGTATGAGGATGCTTGACCATATTTGTAGACATGTGAGACTTGATTGGACCCTTAGAAACTTCATTTTCTTGATTAGAGACCAAACCCTAATTTTGACTGTTCAGTAGGCTCTTACACTGTGCAACCCTTGGGGAATTTTGAAGCTTGACTTGGCCATTTCTTGAAGAATATGGGAGGGCAAATTTTGGGATACAACAGGCGGCTTAGGTAAAAAGGAGCGTCTCGGTAGGCCGAAAACCCGAAAGGGCGGTCTAGGAAAAAATTAGAGACATAAACAGAATAAATTTCCCGCTAAGTTGAAAACCCGCAAGGGCAGCTTAGGCAAAAGTTAGGGATTTTTCTTGGTAAGTAACTACGTAAGACAAGACTTGATCGTCGAAGCAAAAATCTTCTCGGATCCTCACCATACTTCAACAAAAGCTGCTGCTCAGGATTTCAAAAGTTGTTAGGGGGAATAGTGGTCATTGTATCTCAATGTATCTTTTCTATTATGTATTACCATTTCCCAAATTTTGTATTGATCCATGGAGTCTCGCCATTCGCAGACTACCATTCTATTAATGAAATTCGAGCTTTTACCCAATTCTTTGTGTTCTTATTTTTATTTAGCTTACAAAGACTTCATTTACTACTGATAATAACTTTTAAAGCAAAAATATTAAAAAGCAAAATTGACTTTTCAAAAAGAAAAGAGATCTTTACAATTCAATTTACTTTGAGATTTATGATGAAACAATGACAACAAAAATGGTGATCCCAAGAATGAACAAACTCTGGTTGTTTTAAGAAGATTTACTTCCTTCATGAAGGTTTTCTCAGGTCATTTTGCTGGTATGTACGCAATCTTTATGTGTTTATCAGATAGTTAAAGACGATACCAATCGATGTAAGGTGCAGTATTGGGTTTGTGATCACATTATCTCCAGTTAGGTCTCGGTTCACTTTTGATTTTGGGTTTGCGTGGTCAGAAGCCTCCTTCCCAGATTCCCCAGCAAAGTCTTCCCTCATATGATGAAAGGTTTTATTCCCTTGGTGTGCTGAGATGTCGCTCTTTTTGCAGTATCGACACTAGTGTTTACTTCTTGATTTCCCAAGAAGGTTATCCCAGGGCATCTCTTGTTGGAATGAGTGTTCGTGATGAAAATTTTCAATCCGCAGTTTTTTCTCCAAGGAGGTAGGCTTGAATCCCCCAGTGAGGTTTGGTTGTGTTGGCGTTAGTCTGCTTTATTTGAGGCTGGTCTGGAAATCTCCAGTAGGCATGTTGCTTTTGGAAGACTGTTTCTCTGATGAAATCGGAAGATGGATGTTCTATCCCTGTATCTGTTTGATCTAGCTACATCCGGATTATGTTTCTCCTCAGTAAAGTTAAGGCAAGCAATAGGTTTGGTTTCCACAGTTGTTTTTTACCTTTCTTGGATTGATCTTTCTGGTCGAAGTTTAGCCCAATGTTGTTAGTACCTGAGGCAGTTTTGTTTGTACTGATTATGTATCCTTTTACCAGCATATGCACGATAGCATTCATACATTCATACATGCATCATGCATGGCTAAAATCCATCGTTCATTGACATTGTGTTCTGATCTTCCTGCAGCGCTCTTTGCATAGTTGAATTTGGTTTTCCCTCCTGAGTTTATTTCTCAAAGGATGTATCTGCATTGGCCGTCTTGCTCCAGTTTATTTCTGAATTGGATTTGTGGTTGCATGACAATATTATTTACTTTGGATTTCTGAGAACTTTGAGTTTTGGTTTGTGCATTTATTTTGCATGGGAAGACTTTATCTCCTCACCAGGAATATCGTGGCATTTCCCCGGAAAGTCATATTTCTATCCCCAGGAAGTCATTTCTCTTTGCAATTCCCCATGACAATGAGTAACAAGTCTCGTTATTCGAGACAACTTATGTTTGATCTTTTCCAGGAAGATTTCCTTGGTTAAAGAAGAAGTTGAGACCCGTTCTAGGTAAAACACCAGAATTTTGGGATAACTTGATATATTTTCTCTTTCTACCTTTAGTGAACGTTGGTAGGACATCGGCAGTGAACGTCGATATTTGTTATCTTTTTGCTAGCCTCAGTGAAAGTTGGTAGTTCATTGTCAGAGAACGATGGTGATATGATATATTTTCTCTTTCTACCTTCAGTGAATGTTGGTAGGACATCGGCAGTGAACGTCGGTGTTTGTTATCTTTTTGCTATCTTCAGTGAACGTTGATAGTTCATCGTCAATGAACGGCGGTGATATGATATATTTTCTCTTTCTACCTTCAGTGAACTTTGGTAGTACATCGGCAATGAAGGTTGGTGTTTGTTATCTTTTTGCTATCTTCAGTGAACGTTGATAATTCATCGTTAGTGAACGACGGTGGTATGATATATTTTCTCTTTCTACCTTCAGTAAACGTTGGTAGGACATCGGTAGTGAACGTCGGTGTTTGTTATCTTTTTGCTATCTTCAGTGAATGTTGATAGTTCATCATCAGTGAACGGCGGTGGTATGATATATTTTCTCTTTGTACCTTCAGTGAATGTTGGTAGGACATCGACAGTGAACGTCACTGCTTGTTATCTTCCTCTCTGATGTTGTTCTTGTGGTTCACCAGTGATTTATTTTTATGGTGGGATTTCTCCTTTGTTTCTTCATTTTTGTTGCATCCCCAATGTTACTCTGTGTCTCTTTGGTTCTGTTCATATCCATCCATATGCATAAGCATTTACGTGGCATCTTAGGGCCAAAAACAGGGTTTGTTTTATATTTAAGTATCTTCGATCACGTCGACACGAAGATTTTTAACCTTCGTATCTCCGGATAGAAGAAACTTAAATAAGGGAAGCTGTTGTACCCCAATTTTTGCCCCTAATATTTCTGCATCATACCATATTGTTTCAATCACAACAAAATCACATTAGGTTTTTTGGTTCTTCTCCCTATCTTTAGCCTTGCTCTTTTGAGGAGTTACCAAGCACCTTGACTTGTTTTCTTTTGTGATCATGGATATTTTGCTTTAATTTTATCTCTAATTAAAAAATGCAATATTGGTTTGTCTTACTTGTTAATAATGTAGGTAAAGGCAATGAGGTTTAGCAAGTTGCTTCATGGGTTCATGAGTTTATTTCCATGCCCTAGTCAATAGCTTGAGAAATTCAAACCTCACCATTGAAGTTGTTTTGGAAGAATTAGTGTGGAAGTGGTTTTGGTGGCCATCGTCAGTCAATGCACTTAGAGTATTCTCCAGGATACCTAGTTAGTGATTAGTCAAGTACTAATCATTCCAAGTTCCCATGACTTCCAACATGACTTGAATTGCAGAGAAAAATCAAGTGTTTCAGTCAATTCAAAATAGTTTGAGGAAAAAAGCAGTATTTCAGTGTGACTTCAAAAATTCATAACTTCTGAACGAAATAGTATTTTTTTAGTGGTTCTTTGGGCATTATGACCACCTTGAAATCCTATACATTTCATATGTTCGGGTCGGAAGCCAATTCTTTGAAGAAGATCTCCGAAAGTGCAAATTACCTAAAAATTTCACAATGAAGCGGATGTTTAGTCGACTGTTTTCTCGATATTGTAAAAACAATAACTTTCTCAATTTTCAACATTTTTTGAGACGATTCTTACGGCATGAGATCATAAATTTTGTTAGCTACAACTTTGCTTCATGGCTCGAGTTTGATTTGTGTTCTGAAGGCTTCGGTTTATGGCTCTTTTCTATGATCAGACAGTTGAAAAGCTGCACAACCAAAAAAAAGAAGGAAATTTGGCTCCAAGTTTCTCGTTACTGTAAAAATAATAACTCTCTCAGTTTTTATCATTTCGGTATGATTCTCGCGACACGGTGTCATAAATTTCATCATCTACAATTTTGATTTAAGAGTCGACTTTGAATTATGCTCCAAAAGTCATGGTTGGTGGCTCGTTTCTCAAACCGCACACAAAAATATGATGAAAATTATGCACTACCCCAAAACAAGGGAATTTGACTCCAAAATTAATTTTTCTTATTCCATTTTCTAAACAAAGCCTTACCTCTTTCTATATATTATTTTTATTCAAATTGAAAAGCACTTTTTTACTCATTATATACAAAAATCACTCAAAAGAAGAAGACTTCTCTCAAGAAAAATTCTCAAGATCTCTCCTCTTCCCTTGCATCGACCTCCACCTTCCCCCTCCACTATCGACCGATCTGTGGCACCTGGTCCTCTCTGTCGGTCTTCCCAGCCTGTTCGGCCAGCCTGCACCGCCTCCCGGCCAGCCATTCCGTCGAAGACCGCTCGATCTTCTTCAATCGAGCTCCTCACCTCCTCCTAACTAGCCTCCTCCCTCGCACGTACTCTCTCTATCAGGCACCATCTCCCTCCGAAGAGCTTCCATTTCGCCGATTACCCTCCTCTTCGTGTCGATTTTGGTAATAATTTCTTATTATTTCTTGAATTTTTGATTTGTGTTGATCTTGCATAATTTCATTTTAAATTGTGAAGATTAAGTGATTATGTGACTTGTACATGAATTGAATTTCTATTTTGTAATTTAATTTATTCTTGAGGTTGCTCATGGATAATTGTGGAATCGAATGATCTTTTGTTTGAATCTCAAGAATGCCGAATTGATAATTGTACTTGATTGCTGAATTTTTCGTGTCTACTTTGATAATTGTTGAATTCTATGCGTTCAAGTTTGATTCCGAGTTGATACTTGTGAATAATTGTTGAATTTTACTTATCAGAATCAAATTTCAAAGTGTTTAATTAATGTGGACGCGTGAATGATTTTTGTTTCGATGCTTGGAAATTATGGTACCGATATTGATTTAACCGATGCAATTTGTTTGTGAATTTCGATTGAGGTTTCATATGTCAATGTTCGAATTTTGTGCGTTAAAACATTGATTTCAAATTGACTTTTAGTGAACACTGACATGTAAACCATTTCTGCCCGGAGTTCACAAATATGTTGTAAATCATGATTTAATTGTTGCACATTGCATAATTGGCTTGCACTTGATAATCGGTTGGCATCAGTGTTGATTTTGATTGACTTTAAACCAACATTTTGAGCAATTCATGAGTCGATACAATGCTTCCCGGAGTCAAAAAGTACGCGTAATTTGTGATTTAATTCTTGCTCGGTGCATAAGTGGACTTGGTTCGATAATTGTTTAATGTGCATGTTGAGTTTTGGGGTTTTTAATTCTAACTTTTTGATTGTTTTATGATTGAAAGTAGTTGCTGCATGAAAATTAATTTTTTTGTTCCGATGCTTGTTTGGAACTTGTTTCTCCATGGTTTAATATCAATTTGAGTTGTGATGCAAATGTTTAGCTTCAGTTATTATTTCTTGTTATTACTAACTCCTTTTTGTGAATCGTGCAAGTTTCTGAAGGTGTCTCGATACATAAGACATGTGATCCACTTTTGTTTTGTCGAGACTTATATCTTATGCAGGATTATTGTTTGATATACGGATATGCTTGAGTTATCGATTGTGATTTATTTTCACATCAATGATGCTTCGACGCTTATTCAGAGCATTTGATTTTTGACTCTTTTCTTTGATTGGTGAAGCTTGCGTGAAGATCTTCAGGTTTCTTTTGCTCTATTACGCTTTGCGACGAACATTTGTTCGTTTGGTATTTTGCCTATCATGTTTTAATTCCACATTGTCTTTTAAATTCATTTCCATGAGAAGTAGGAATAGAGATGCATGAGATGAAGACCTACCCCCATAGGAATTGCAAAGTTTTTTTTAATTTTTTTTTGCAAAAGACCTCAAAAAGGGGCAAATTTCGTGTATTTGCAAAAGCCCTCAAAAGGGGAAAATTTTGTATGTTGGCAAAAGACCTCAAAAAGGGGAAAATTCTGTGTGTTTGCAAAAGACCTCAAAAGGGGAAAATTCTCCTTGTTTAAAGTCCTCAAAGAAGGCAATTCCCCTTTTACTTTGTGCTTGCAGTCGAGTCAATAAAAGTGGAAGGTAGGGCTTGCAACTGGCCCTCATAATTTGTCTTTAGCTCACGTTTGTAAACGTTGATGCTTCGCGGTGATTTCCTAATATCCATCTTGTCTTCTATATCCTACCTTGATGACATGATATCTCGGTTAAGATCCTTTATCCTACCTTGATGACATGATATCATGGTTAGGTGTGCATCCATTTCCTTTATTCTTACCTAGATAACATGATATCTTGGTTAAAAGCCTTTATCTTACCTTGATGACATGATATCATGGTTAGGTGCTCCTCCCTTTCCCTTATTTCTTACCTAGATGACATGATATCTTGGTTAAGAGCCTTTATCCTACCTTGGTGACATGATATCTTGGTTAAGAGCCTTTATCCTACCTTGGTGACATGATATCATGGTTAGGTGTTCATCCCTTTCCCTTATTTCTTACCTATATGACATGATATCTTAGTTAAGAGCTTTTATCCTACCTTGATGATATCTGATGACATGATATCATGGTTATGTATTATTACCCCCTTCCCTTATCCTGCCTTGATGACATGATATCATGGTTAGGCATTTTTTACTTGAGTAAGTGGATGCTTCTAATGCATTGTGTGTTTTCTTTCATATCTTGGTTAATTTATTGATTTCTTGCGTGTTTCTTTCTATTGTGTGGTCACATGTTCCCAATAGAATCTTTAGTTCATTCTCGGTCAAGATTGAACTAAGTAGACCTTAGGATTTATATCCATGCATGCCAACATTAGGTAGAATTTCCTTGATTCCAACTTTAGGTCCACAAGCATGACAACAAGTAGGATTGAGATTCCCCTTTTGTTAGACTTTTCTTTTTGGCATCCCTTCTAAAACTATAACTCTTTTTCTTTATCAAATTTATAAACTACTCTAAGATTACTCAAATCCTTTTTCAAGGTAAAAAATACTAACAAATGCAAACCTTTTTGGCTTTAGACTTTTTCTTTTAAAACCTTTTCAAATGAGACATGCTTCACTAGCATTTTTCATCAAAAACATACAACACACTAAATTTTTTAAGGTGAACTACGAGTGCCATGATCCCCATTGCACGAAAAATGGTATGTAGGAACGAAGATTCGCAACCGCGGGGGGCACACTAATAAAAAAATTTCTTTTGTATATGCTTTGCATTCATGCAGTCCCCTTATCTAGTTAGCTTTAGCTGTAAACACACCCTTTAGATTAGACAACAAGAGTGGTCTCATGGAATATCACGAACGTGAGGCGTGCTAATACCTTCCCCTTGCGTAATCAACTCCCTTACCCGTTCTCTTGGTCGCAAGACCTTAATTTCACCCTTTTAAGGTTTTCTTTGATGTTTTCCTTTCCCTTCGGTGGTATAAATAAATATTCGATGGCGACTTCATTGTTTGAGATCTATTTCTCAAGTTGCTTCAGCAGTCTGTTGATTTTAGTTTTGTAAAAACAGATTCTTTCATTTGTTAGGATATGGAGTTTTGGGTATTTTTGTCCCAACTTCATCACCTTCAACTATTTGATATTTTTAGAGATTTGACAAGAACAATGGCGGTAACAACTCGACAATCCGGGGTTGGAAGCTTCTTTAATCGTGATTGACACCGCGAGAAATTTGGGTTCTTCTTCTTTCTTCCCTTTGTAAGTTTCCATTTGTTGGAGTTTTGTATGTAAGCTACCCTGATTATATGTATAGGTACTAATTATGGTATTGTATAAAACCTATTTCTCAAATCAATATTGATGATTACTTTCTTTATATGGATTTTAATTGCGGCAGACACATACGGTTAGAATTCGGATTTAGGATGAACATCTATTAGTTTCTAGATTCTAGAGATAGATTTAGCCTTAATATTTTTTTATGGGGTATCAATTCTTAATGCTTGTGTTGTTCGAGATGCGCGAGACATTGACTCTGAGAGTAATATGGTTGATATCTCACTTTACGTTAGAGATAGCCTCTGTGTGAGTGATACATGATGATATTGACAGGTGTATTGGGTTGTGTTCAATTGATCAATGAGTTTAAGTCTTTGATGGGTAGATGAAATAAAATCTCGACGAGTTCTCTCTATTTTGAAGAATGTATTTATTTTTGTTCATATGTTTAATTCCTGCATTTACCGTTTTAATCCCCTTCAAAACCGAACTCATAAACATGAGATTTGTCGAACGACAATTCAGTATGCACTAATCCTTGTGGAGACGATATAATAAAACTAAATAAATACTTACTTTTTGGTTGCCGCTTTATGCTGAAGCAGTAAAGCGACAAGAAAAAAGTAAGTATTGATTACTGGGTGATATAGGTTATATCGTATGATCTCCACTGGGATTAGTGCTACTAAATTGTTGTTCGACAATTTCTCGCTTTTATGAGTTTAGGTTAAAATGGGTTGTTTGTAAGGAAAGGTAAAATATATTAATAGAAAATAAATTCATTCTTCACAGGGGAAACTTATCAGGAATGCATATAATTCACTCCTCACAGACTTAAACCTATCGACCAGTTATACATAACCTAAAATACTCATGAATGTCATCACATTCCAAAAACAACACCCACTATATCACCTTGGTGGCGATCTCTCAACCAACCTAAACAACACTGAAGTCAATCGTGCTACTCGCATCGACGATCTCTCAGAATGACATAACTAACACAGAGGCATTAATCACAGACACCCAAGTAAATTAGAACACTAAATCTATATCTAGAATATAGACACTATTAGACAATCATCTTAGATAATAGTTCAAGCAGTATATGTCTATAGCAACCCAAACCCCTAGCACAGAGCCAAAATCCATGACAACAAACAACAAAGATTTGTAATGAAAATTAAATTTAACGCTATGGGCGACAAATATACATGAGATCAAAGTAAATACATATAAAAACTCAACAAATAAAATATACACAAATAAGAATAGAAATGAACCACAAATCTTTTGGTTTGTCAACACCGATCGAAGAACAATCCACCTTGGATCATCTGTATGCAGGATTCATAGTTATTTTCTAAGCTAACCTTAAGGACAAATAAGGGTTAATGAATTTGGGAGCTAAAACTATCCCTAAAAACATAACCCTAACAAATGAAATGAAATGTAAATATAAACAAAATTCGGTCCCGAACGCATCGCCCGATGCAGGAATTGCATCGCACGGTGATGCACCTTTATTACTTGGCCTAACCTGTTTCATGCAGGCAAGCTGGCAAAAATATCTTCCATCGCCGGCAACGGAAAACTTCTCCTGGAGACACCTTTATTACTCGCCTGACGACACAGTAATGAAGCAAGGCAGGGGCAACTGGAAAATTAAACAAAACATCTCGCTTCATGCTCGACCAATGACGAAGAAGCACAAGCCCGTCGCCTGATGCCCAAGCATGTTGCCCGACGACACACACAAGAACATTAACTTTTATGGATCTCTCTATGAAACTTGCAATGACTTTTCTTCTTTTGCCTTATTTCTTTGTTGATCAAAATTGCATCTTGGAGCTTTTACTCCTCTTGCTCCAACAATGCTCAAATACATAGAAAAATGGATAGAAAATTATCAAACGATACATTATGTACACGAAAATGCAAATATACAAACTAAACATTTTTTAAACAAAATTAAGGTTTATTCAACCGATATTAACAAAAGCATTGATAAGTGCAACAAAAAATATATAAAAAAATAACTACAATTTTCATTTATCAAACTCTCCTCAACTTGAACTTGTTTGTCCTCAAACAAAGCGAAACCAACTTAAAGAAGAAAAAGTAATCAACCAAAGAATCGAGAATCAATAAGTTTTTAAAACGGCAAACAAATGTATGGTTCAAACAAAAACATACAAGCAAGGTAAATAATTACCACAATCCTACATCGACAACATGTAAACGAAATGAATCTTAAGTACAAAAATCACACTAAACATTCTAAAACATAACACGTTTAATCATGAATCACGCCTAGCAAAAATTCATCGATAGATGAAAAACACACAAAGGAGAAGAACATAGACACTCATCCAACAATCTTGTAAACAAAAGAAAAAAGTATGCATACATCCAAAAATTCACATTGAACATACAAAGGTTTTGTACCCCAATTTTCCCCCTAAGATTCTTCTATCATCTCATATAAAATCAATCACAACAAGATCACACTAGGGCTTGGTTCTTCTCCCTATCTCTAGGCTTGCTCATGAGGAATCACCAAGAACCTTGATTTATATATTTTGATCATCTATGTTTTGTATTAATTAACTTTTAACTAATAAATACAATGAATGTTTTCTCTAATTAATGATATTATAGGTAAGGGCACAACATATTGCATCTGTTTGATTTATAGGTTCATGAGTTTATTTCCATGCATTCTTCAACAAAGTTTCATTGAGATTCAAGCTTCATCATTGAAGATACTTTGAATTAATATCATGAAAAGGTCTACTATTATTATTCATGCCTCAATTTGTCAAATAAAATAAAAATATGCAAGAGCTAATTGAAGAAGTTTGACCTAATTGGACAAGTTCTTAATTTCTTGATCACAAGTGCATAACCCTCTCAATTCTTAATATTTGGAGGTAGTTTTTGTTTCTATGGGCTCTTATTATCATCCACAACAATTTCTACTCATATGGTAATATTAATTGTGCAAGGAAGATTTTCAAAATTGAAAGGGTATTCCAAGTCATTTTCGGGCTCTATGAGCTAGGGTTTTGAACTTCTAAGGGCTATATCTTGCTCATATTTTGGTATTTTTGAGTGATTCCAAATAAATGCTTCTATTTAAAGAGTTATCAACCAATCACTTCAAAAATTTCAATAAATTTGTTTGTGGAAGATGCCTAATGATGAAGAAAGATTACTAGTCCTCTAGATAGGCCATCAAATTCCGTTTTGTGACTTTAAAAGATCATAACTTAGTCAATTTTTATCTCTTTGAGCCTATTCTTTTTCTATAATGATATTAAGGATGTGAACTTAAACTCTTATTTTATGTGTAAATCTTAAAAATGGATGGAAGATGCACTAACAATGCAAAAGATTATAGGTCATCTCATGAATTTTCACAAACTTCACAAGGCCATAAAATTTTCAATACTTGTTATTTTTGAGTGATTCAAGTTTCACAATACTCTTTGGGAAGTCTACTTCAAGCTAGTATCATTGATCAAAGCTCAATTTTGGAGGAAGGCCTTGTTTGAACTCAAAACATCATAGGTCACTTTTGAAGAAAAACTTAGAATTTTTCTAAGTAGAAAAAGTCAACATCTTTTTCTCAACTTTGACTCATCAAAACTCCTAGCTCAAGTATCCAGTTGATCCCATTATTTTCACAATGTAAAATTTGTGACCTTATCTTTCAATTTCTTCAAGAGTCATGCCCTAAGACTCCTTGAGTTATGAATACCATTGATCCAAAGTTGGTACCTTCAAACTGACTTTTTCCTCTAAGTGAGAATTTGAAATGCACAATTCAGCTTCTAATCACTAAATTGTTGCATGTTTTTACTTCTAATCATGTTTAAAAATATTCCATAAGTGGTTAGAACCTCGAAACACAAGTTTTGGCTGAGTTTTGAGAAAAATACCATTCACACTTTTCATGCTTGCAACTTCACACGAATTCCCTCCAAACTTCATCATTCCACACGCTTGAGCATCCCATTTGTTTCCCTAGAAATAGAGGGTTATATCTCACTCATTTTCGGAAGCTTTTGATAGCCAATGGACCCCTGTTCAGATCCCATACGAACTCTGAATTTGAATTTCTGATTTCTTGCTTTCTAACTCCAAAACACCAAAAGCTCCATTCAGTTAGCTTCATTGAACTTATCTGAAGCTAACCACACTCTTACCTTAAAGAATTGTAACCTATGATCTACAGAAGTCCAGTTTCAGAGCCACCTTTTGCTACTTTGTTCAGGTAGATTCCTTGGTCAAATCGATCCAAATAAAAGACTAATCTACTCTCTGCATCTTTCTGATTCTCGTGCTTTTTATAATTTGCAATTTCATTGAGATTTGAGTGAGATATTCCAGAATTTTGTGCTCGCTATTATTTCTGCATTTTCTCAATTTACGTCTTGCTCAGTTTATATAACTTTGGCGCGATGGTACCATTAGAATCATCTTGAAGAGACGAATCTAATGGTATCGGTCTGGATTGCTAATTTTACAGTTTGTGGAATTCAATTTGAGGTTGGCTGGAGGTTGAAGACGATGACATGTATGTCTTCAACCAATAACGTTTAGCCACGTTATTTTTTTGAAACAGATTTGGTGTTTCACTTTACCATGTGCATGTGTTGTGAGCTCTAGGATCTGATTACTTTAGTGAGTCAGACTCTATCCAACGTGCCACATTTTAAGTTATTTTTATTTTTTTTAAATGATTAGGTGTGATATTCAATAAAGTCCATGACATGCATAGCGCGCCAGATCCACTGGATTTGTTTACTAATGTGTTTTGACAATGATCATATGGTCCACATTTTTTTGGTTTGTAATTTTATTTTCTGATTTTTTATTTTAATTGATTTAAACTTCAAAAACTCATAGAAAATTCATTTTTTGCTCAAAAATTATGAAAAAATTCACAAAATTATTTTCAAATATTCTCTTCCTGATTTTGATTTATTCATGATTTTATTTTCAAATTTGATATTTTTTATAATTTATCCTTTATTTTAACTTGTTTTTAATCATTTAAAAATACTTTTTGATGTTTTAAAATTCTGAAAATTTTTACAAAAATCATTTAACTCATTTCTGAATTTCTGAATATTTTCTAGAATTTTATCTTGACTTCTACTATTTTTGATCTTTTTTCTTCACTTATTTAAGTAATTTTAATTAGTTTAAAAATACTTTCCTTTTTTTAAAAAAATACCAAAAAAATTATAAAAATGTTTGAGGTCAGCTTTGCTTTTTCCATGGTCTTTTAAATTTTTCTTTTATACTTTGAACATAGTGTACTATTTTACCTTTTATTTTCATTTTAAAAACAATTTAAAAATCATTTTTCTTTTTTTACTTTATTCATTAAATGCAATTTATTTTTTTAATATATTCTGTCTATGTGATTGTTGATCATAAACTTTATTAACATCATTGGATCTTGAGTGTTGAGTTTAACTCCACTAAAATGGATGAATGATTTTAATGATAGTTTGATTAAATTTTTGATTCAAATGTATCCCCTCCCTCTTCATTTCATCCTCTTCTCCTTTGTGCTACATGTTGTTAGAGGATGATCTACGTATCACCGCTCCAAACATATGGCACATAGATTACTATTTACCGGTCTCAAAGTAGGTGCAACTTCTATAAAAGTCCACTTACGATTGCTTAACATAGCGCTAAATTTTGTCCCGATTCAAGAAATGATCATTCATGGCCCAAACCTATTTTGCAAGCCCAAGTAAGTTTAATTTGAAACCTTTGATCTAATAACCTTAAGGTTCATTGTTAGGAGGCTTTAGTCTTATCAATCCTCTAATGAATCTTCATAAATTTTGGAACTAAGTGAATCATTTAAACATCGTTGATCATTTATTGTTGAGAGGCTTTGATTTTATCAATCTTCTAATGAGTTTTCAAATGCAAGTTTCAATATGGTCATTCAACTAACCTCTAATTTCAAACAATTGACTTTATTTTATGCTTTTACTTTATGCTTTTTACTTTAAGCACATTTATTTTAGTATTTTCATTTCATGCTAATTTCATTTTTGCTCACTTGAGCATTTATCTTTATGTCATTTTTATTTTTGCTCACTTGAGCTTTTATTTTCTTTTTTTAGAAGATACTTAATAACCAACTTGAACAATAAAAAAACTTTAAGATTACTTGGACTATTTGGTTACTATCCTTGGCATGATGGAGTTATGAACTTCTTGGACTTAGGATTAGAGACCTTGACATATCTTGAGACCTTATGACTTCTATTGCTATTCTGTTTGGAGTTCTCGGGGTTCACCCCAAGACATTGAGTTGTTTTGTTTTCTTTGTGTGCAGGTTATTCTGATTATGTACTTTGTCTATGATTGGGAATTCATCTGTATACAGCCGTTACTTTGCCCAATTTTTGTGAAAACATGATGCATTTGAAGCTTGGTTTTCTTAAGAGGTTTATTATCTTTAATTTTTTGGTTTCAATCTAAAGGATGAGAGTTCTACATTGACTCATTGTGTCAAGTGTTGGCTTTTTGTTGGTTAGACGACTCTTTTCCCTAGATTTTACCTTATGCTTTAGGATAGTCCCTTCATCTCCTCCCACCTTCTTTAATTTCAAAAATATTCCCCCTCCTTTCAAAACAATTCTGTTTTTTAAACTTGAACCACTTTGATAATAAACTTAGACTTATGTCCATGCATTTCCAAAAATATTTTCTTAATTAATCTTTAAACAACTTAATAATACCTTGACATATTTGTGAGAAGACTAAAAGTCAATCAATCTCATTCAAACCATTTTACCATTGTGGCTTTTTACTTTAAACTTTTCTCAAAATATTAGACTCTTATCAATCCTTGTAGTGATGCGAGATACTATAATTCTATGATATGTAGTGAAGTGAGATATTTTCCACTTGGGTGTTGAGTGAAGCTTTGTTGATTTTAAAATCTAAGATATATCCTCCACTTTGAGATGACGCAAATTCTCCTTTCTAATAATTGTGGGTAGTAAGTATATTTTCCACTCGGATACAACGATAATGTCTCGTCTCTTAAAATTAACCAACATACTTGTGTTTTAAAATTTTTAAAGGTGAACTACGAGTATCTTGATCCCCTATTGCACGAAAGGTGGTATGTAGGCACTAAAGGTTCGCAATCGCGGCGGGTGTAAAAATTGTAAAAAATATTTCTTTTATCATCCCCACAATCTATTTTTGTATACAACACTTATAGCCAAAATACATAAATTTTCAAAGAGGTTCTTGCGGAGTACCATAGATGTTTAGATTACTAATACCACCCCTTTGCATAAACAACCCCTGAACTTAGATTCTCTCCCCCTCTTTTTTGGGTTATTCGCTCTTTTCCCATTCCTTTGGAAATAATAAAGCGCGGTGGCGACTTTTATTTGATATGTGTGAGTCATGTCAATCAAATGGCTTAGTCTCAACATTTCCACCGCTACAAAAGGAAAGAATAACAAGGGCTTTTCAAGATTGTAATGTGGCTTGGTTAACAAACAAGGGATAAGTCCCAAAGCTAATTGAAACAAAAACTATCCTACCTAAGGGAATGATCAACTCATAAAAGTTCAAACACAAAATTTCAATCCAACTTCTGCTTTCATCCATAGTGTTACACCAAACACACATTACTTATTAACACAACATTATTCCATATTATTTTTTTTCTTTTTCCAAGCTTTTTCAATTTTTTTCTTTTTATTTTCTTATTCTTTCTTTTTTTTCTTTTTTTTTTCTTTTTCTTTCTCTTTCTCTTTTTTATTTTTATTTTCTTTTTCTCTTTCACAACCTCATAACAATCAACACATGAGCAATCAAATATTTCTCTCCCCAACTTGAATTCAACCAACATTAAAGTGAATACGCCCTACTTTCTAAGGCAAGGTAAAAATTCAACTAAAAAGCATAGTTGAGGGTTTAAGAAAATAAATAATCAATATCCATTCAAAAAGGAAAACTAAACACTCATAGACAAGTGTTAAGTTCAAAAAATAACATGGACATTGACAAAAGAGGCTCAAAAGGGGTTAACAAGAGTTCACTCACTCACAAGGTGAACTTACTATTTAGTTATGTAGTTGTGATCAAAATCAAATAAAATGCCTTGATCACTTTCATGCTTTCATAAAATCAACACAAACAAATGATTAAACTTAATGAAACCCAGTTAAAACAAAAATTGTGACCTCCAACATATATGAACAATGGAAAGCTTCCTCATATTTGGAGGTAAAAAGGGAACTAAAGTGATTTAGGTCATGAGCAAGTAATGCAAAAAGAATGAATGGTATAGTAATTATACAAATGAAAAGTTTCCTAAACATGTTATGCAATAGAAAGCGATAAACGAGTATTTGGCGTGTACCAACTTCAAAAACTATCATTACCCTACATTTACAAGTTGAAACACTCAAATTCGGACAATCACCTCAAAATTCTTCAAGTTACTGGACCAAAATTGAGTCCAAACAACAATAAAAGAATTAACACAACTAAACAACTGAATGAAATTGAATAAACAAGTTTAAAAGTGAATATTTGAGAATTTTAAAACTTGACCAATTTCAACTTTTTTAAATAGAGATCACCACACTACCTAAACTAAAACATTGAAAAACAATAAAACATGTTTGTTTTACATCATAAGCTCGACGCATGTTATTTAAGAACTTTCCTCAAAGCTGCTTCCACTCGATTATTCCTAACTAACACATAAGCAAACGTGAAAGGAAACAAACAATGATATAACAAATTCATAAGTATAGAAAACATGTACATCTGTGGTAAACATAAACAAATAAATTCACAAGTAAACATAAAAAAGTTCATGCATAATTTCTATACAACATATACATTAATTACAAAACTAAAAAACAAAGAAACTATCACAATGCGATCCATTAAACACTAATCCCCGACAACGATGCCATTTTGATGGAGCAGTAAAGCGGCAAGCAAAAAGTAAGTATTAATCCCCGACACTATTAGAAAATAATACTAGATAAGAGTTGAAGCAGTATATGTCTATAGCAACCCAAACCCCTAGCACAAAGCAAAAATCCAGGACAATAATCGACAAAGATTTCTAAAGAAAATTAAATATAACTCCATGGGCGACAAATATACATGAGATCAAAGTAAATGAATATACAAACTCAACAAATAAAGAATACTCAAAGAAGAAGAGAAATGGACCACAAGTATCCTGGTTTATCAGTGTCGATCAAAGAGCAATCCACCCCGATCATCCATATGCAAGCTTCATAGTTATTTTCTAAGCTAACCCTAAGGAAAAATGAGGGCTGATGAATTTGGGAGATAAAAACTATCCCCAAAACCATAACCCTAACAGTGAAATGAAATGGAAATATAAACAAAATTATGTTTCGCACACATCGCCTGATGATTCACCTTTATTACTTGGCACAACCTATTCCATGCAAGCAAGCTGACAAAAATATCTTCCATCGCCCGATGACAAAAAGCTTCATCCATTGACACCTTTATTACTCGCTCGATGACACAAAAATGAAGCAAGGAAGAGGCAACTGGAAAATTAAACAAAACCTCTCGCTCCATGCTCATCCGGCGACGAAGAAGCACAAGCCCGTCACCCAATGCCCAAACACGTCTCCCGATGATACACACCTGAAATATAACTTTTGTTTCTCTCTCTATACAACTTGCAATAACTTTTATTCTTTTGCCTTATTCCTTTCTTGATCAAAATTGCATCTTGGAGCTATTATTCCTCTTGCTCCAACAATGCTCAAATACCTACAAAAGTGGATACAAAACTATCAAATGATACACTATGTACAGGAAAATGAAAATATACTCAAAATAAATATATTTACACAAAATTTAGGTTTATTCAACCAATATTAACAAAAGCGTTGATAAGTGAAACACAAAGTATATACAAAAATAACTACAATTTTCACTTATCACTTTACCGCTTTAGCAAAATAGCACCGTTGTCGAGGATTAGTGTTTGATATTATATCGCATCATGTTAGTTTCTTTGTTTTTGAGTTTTGCACATAGTGTTCACATTGTCTATATTGTGTAATTATACTTGTATATGTATACTTGTGCATTTCTTTGTTTATGTTTACCAAACTTTTAAATTTTACATGTTTTGCATACTTGTGAATATTGTGTATATATTTGTTTCTCTTCACATTTGCTAATGTGTTTAGTTAGGTTTCTCCGTCAATAAAAACAAATTGTGCAAGGAAGCAACTTGGAGGAGTGTGTATACATAAAAGCGTCAATCTAACAATGTAAAACAAGCACTTTTTGGGAGGCACCCCAACGGTTGTAAATTCTATATAGTTGTGTTTTTGAGGTTGTGTAGGTGTTAGTGGGGGTTGGCCTGAAACTGTAGATGTCGTTCTCCTTCTCGGTGTTTTCCTGCTGCCACTTAGCGCGGTCAAGCTTGCTTAGCGCACCTTGTTTTTCTGCGGCTGCTTAGCGCGCTCTGCCCGCTTAGCGCGCTTAGCTGGTGCCAATGGTATTTTTGCTTCACTTGGCCCTAGCTTTCCCACTTTCACCAAGGCTATGTAGATTAGTAAATAAAAGTAGTATTACTAATTCTTTTTTTTTTTTGGAATCCAACTTTGGTCCGTTAGCTGGAGGTCGCATTTGGTGATTTTTTGAGTTTGAGTGTTTCAACTTGCGGATGTATGGTAATGATATTTTTTTTAAGTTGCTTTATTCAAGGTACTCGTTTATTGCTTTCTATAGCATAACATGTTTATGAAACTTATAATTTGTAAAAATTCCACGCCATTCATTCTTTCCCATTACTTGCTTTTTTATTGAATCACTTTAGTTCCTTTTACCCCGAAATGTGAGGAAGCTTTACCTTGTTCATATATGTTGGAGGCCACAATTTTTGTTTTAACTGGATTTTTGTATGAAAGCATGAAAAGGATCAAGACATTTTTGTTTCATTTTGAGCACAACCACCTGACCAAATAGTCAATTCACCTTGTGAGTATATGAGAATTTGTTAACCCCTTTGAGCCTTTTTGTCAAAATCCATGTTTTATTTGAACTTGATGCTTGTCTATGAGTATTTATTTCACCTTTTTTGAATGGATTTTGATTGTTCTTTCTTGAACCCTCAAACATGTTTTATGGTTTGAATTTTTACCTTGCCTTAGAAAGTAGGGAGTATTCACACTTTGATGTTGGTTGAATTGAAGTTGGGGAGATCAATGTTTCGTTGTTTATTGGTTGGTTGCTATACGGTTAAAAAAGAAAAAATAAAAAAGAAAAGAAAAAGAAAAAAAAAAGATGAAAAAGTTTTGAAAAATAAAAACAAAAAGAGTATCAAATAATGTTGTGTTAATAAGTTATGTGTTTTGGTGTAGCAATCAGGATAAAAGAAAAAGTTTGATTGGAATTTTGTATTTGTAACTTTGTGAGTTGATCACTCCCTTAGGTTTAGGCAAGTTTTTGTTTCGATTAGCTTTAGAAATTGCCCCTTGTTTTTTAACCAAGCCACATTAAAACCCTTAAGCCCTTGTGATTCTTTCCTTTGTATGTTCAATACAAATTTTTGGATGAATGCATAATTTAGTCTTTTGTTTGCAAGATTGTTGGATGAGTGCCAAATCCTCACCTTTGTGTGTTTTTCATCCCTCGATGAATTTTTGTCAGGTGTAATTCATTATGTGAGCTTGTATCATTTTAGATGGTTTAACATGTATTTTATACTTAGGATTCATTTTGTTTTCATGTGTTCGTTATAGGATAGTGGTAAGTCTTGCCTTGTTTGTACGTTTTTGTTTGAGCAATACATTTGTTTTCCGTTTTCAAAACCTTGTTGATTCATGATTCTTTGGTTGATTACTTTTGCTTCTTTAAGTTATTTGGTATTTTTTGAGGACAAAGAAGTTCAAGTTGAGAAGAGTTGATAAGTGTCAAAATTTCGTTATTTTGTATATAAGTTTGGTGGCACTTATCGATTCTTTTGCTGATATTCTTTGAATAAATCCCCACTTTGTCTGTAAATATGTATAATTTGTGTATAATTGCATTTTAATGTTAATTGTGTACAGTTTGATAGGTTTTCAATCATTTTGTAGGTGATGGTGCATGTTTGGAGCATTGAGCAATAAGGTGTTTGTCGTACCCCAAATTTGCCCTACCTCGACGATTACATTTTAGATTTAAAGTAGAAGAAATATTTAATTAAAGATGGTCAAGCAATATCTATTGGCCCACTTTTTAAGAAGAATTTAAATCAGTAAGATGGGTGTATTCTAATTCAGGAAAATGGGGATTTTTAAATAAGAAAGACTCATATGTCCGTAAACCCATTGGCGAAGCATGTCGGCCTATGGCCCATGCGATTCAAAAATGGAAAATTATTCAAATAACTGTTATGTCCTTAATTCTTAAAACCACCTTAAGTTTAAGTTGTTATTAGTTGAAATTAAATTAAAGTCTTCTAGGGTTTTTTGCTATTAGTAAATAAAGGGGGTGTGGAATTTCAGTTAAGCCCATCTGAAATTGTTGTCGTTATCAAGCGAATGGGGGGTACAATTAAGAATAACAAGCCCATTACAGTTCTTTTAAATTTAGGCCTTTTGCTTTTTTGTTTTAGAGAAAACTAATAATAAAAAAAATTCTTATATTATAGTAAATCTACTAAAATAAGATTTTTTTATAAGAAATTATAAAAATACTTTGTTATTAAACTTTATTTTATTAAGAGTTTTTTTGGAAAAAAAATCTGTTGGGTCAAGTTACAAAAGGCAATTAGGCCTAATTCACACTAAAAATGTTTGTTGTAATTAATTGATGTTCTTGCAGTACAGTCTGGAAAAAAATGCGTTGGGATAAATAATTAAAACCGCGCAGACCCAAAAGCAAAAGAAACAACTATTGTTCCAATCATCACAAAATTAGCGCAGGTTTTGTTTACAAATGGATACTGTAGAAATTTCAATAAAATCTCCAAAATGCAATCTATATTACAAGAACAATCCAAATCTAGAAGATACAGTAAATCAATTACAATATTCACATTCAATACAAAATCAATTACATCACGAAATCAAATCCCTAATTTCTAAAAATTCTTCCTAAATCTCAGCTAATTGTAACAGTAAATTAAGCTAACCCTAATCCCTAAATCAGCCTATAAATATAGAACAAAATTAATAGTACAGGGGAAGCCGGATTTGACAAGAATAGAGAAGAAGAGGAAGAAAGTTTTTACAGAGGCTTGAAATCGGGAAGTCCCGAAGACAGCCGGAGAGGACCGTAAAGCTTGAAGAAAATTGTTGTTGAAGCCGCCGAAATTGGGGTTCCAATATCTGAAACTCTAATTGCACGGCTAGCCGCTGCTCTGCTGCCAGACACCACCATCAATCTTTGAAGCCACTTCCTGTAACAAAAAGAAGAAGGAGGATTATCCCTGAATCGAAACACCTCAAGAATCAGAAGAAAACGATAGCGCAAAGGGGTAACGATATCTTAGCTTTATCTGTAGATTTGTGTTTTTGTATTTGGGGTTTTGTTAAAGGTGGCAATTTGGGGTGGGGAAGGTATTTTGAGCCGCCGTGGTGAAGGGTGAGAATTAGGCTCAGTGTTTACAAGGAGAAGGGTTGGCGTCACCGTGAGGAAGAGAGAAAGAAGATGTAACTGTAAATAAAAACAAAGAAAATTAAGAAAATGAATATTAATAAAACATGTTGTACCGTAACAATATGGTATATGCGCGCTCACAATAATAATCATAGTCCCTCAATTTCATCCGTATGATCTTGATCTGACGGCCATCAGGCCAAGTCACGTTAATCTCATACTCCCTCCCACACGTAATCACGCAGACCCCTCTTCATAACGTTTGGGCCTAAGCCCAACTACTTCCTACACCCCCCACTCGACTGTTTTACTAAGCTATCAAACAAGTTACACCTCCCCTGTCTGGGATAATTTTTGGGCCTAGCCCAGTTATACTTTAGGCACCCCCTTAGTTTTACTATACAACTAATAATACACTCCTGGAAATTTTTATATTTTACATTTTTTATAATTATTATATTTTAATCATATTTTCTTATCATTATTATATTATATTCTTATAATAATAATTATTTTTATTATTATTAGTTATAATTATTATCGTTATCAATATAAATTTTTATATTATTATTATTATATTTTATTTATTATTTATTTATCATATATAATAAATTAATTTTATTCAAAATGCATATGTATTTTCTTATATTATTTGCATTAAATCTTTTTTTAACCATGCATTAACAAGATTCTTTTTGCAATTAATACGATTAAAAAACACTAACAAACATTAAACTATTTTTCGCAACAAACTAGTCTAAACAAGCTGTTTTTTTACAAAAGGGTTTCAAACGGATTTTGACTAATCTCGTATTTAGCCAAAATCTCCGCAATCACTACAACCGGTCAAAATGCGAGGCGATTCAAAATACATTTGCATCCCCTAAAAAACACAAACTCCATACGAACTACAAATTGAGACTCTGATTCCTCATAAGAGGATACGTAGGCATACGATCAAAAATCGTAGCGAGTTCCCCTATTAAAAATTAAAACACTTTTTCTCTTAATTAAAATTTAAAACCCTGTTTAACCCGAACCTAAACCTAAAACCTAGTATCCTTGTGAACAAAGTAGATGAAAGGTGCCTAACACCTTCCTTTCGTCTAATGTAGTCTGAAATCTAGAATCTCTGTCTGCGAATTAGGGTTTCTTATTAGATGCCCTTCCCTAGGATAAAAACTAATCGTGGAGACTCTATATTAAAAACCAGTCGCAACAGTGTCGAAGAAACGACTTCAGATACGCAATTTTGGAAGAAATTTAAGTTCTAACCTGCTTAGCACATTTTCTAGCATGATACGCCAATTTTGAGCATTTTGGTAGAGATTTAGTTTTCTGAGCCTGGTAAGCGCACGAAGCCTGCTTAGCACGGTTCAGGCGGTTTAACGTGTAATTTAGAGGAAGTCGTACTTAGCATGCCAGGCCCACTTAGTGCAGTCTACTGATTTTAGTTTTTATAAAAACAAATTCTCTCATTTGTTAGGGTATGAAGTTTTGGGTATTTTTGTTCTAACTTTATCACCTTTCATTCTTGGATATTTTGAGAGCTTTTACAATAACATTGGTGGTTGTAACTCGAAGATCTGGGGTTAGAAGCTTATTTGATCATGATTGACACCGCGAGATATTTGGGTTCTTCTCCTTTCTTCCCTTTGTAAGTTTCCATTTTTTGGGGTTTTGCAAGTAAGATACTCTAATTCTATGAATAGGTACTGAATATGGTATTGTACAAAACCTATTTATCAAATCAATATTGATCATTGCTTTCTTTATGTAGATTTGAGTTGGTGCAGACAAGTACGGTTCAAATTTGGATTTAGGATGAACATCTATTAGGTTCTAGACTCTAGAGATATATTTAGGCTTAATATTTACAGAGTATCAGTTCTTAATGCCTCTTTGTTGTTCGAGTTGCGTGAGACATAACCTCAGAGAGTAATACAATAATTTGAAGTTATCCTTCCTCCTGAGATGAATAGTCCTTAACATGAGTTAGGCTCTGATTCCACTTGTTGAACAAGTGACCTCAAGCACAAGGGGCGGGGGAGGGGGGGGGTGAATTGTAGTTTTTTGAAAAGTGTGGATATTTTTCCCTTTCTCGATTAAGATCATGTTAGTAATGTTTTGAGTAATAATTGTAGAGAAAGTAAAGTAAATCAATTATATTGCAGAACTTTAAAGAGGATAAGGATAGAAATATTGCACCAGAGAGTTATCCAGGTTTGGTCAAATGTTGGCTTAGTCCTATCCC
This sequence comes from Vicia faba, assembly GCA_948472305.1. Taxonomy (NCBI): domain Eukaryota; kingdom Viridiplantae; phylum Streptophyta; class Magnoliopsida; order Fabales; family Fabaceae; genus Vicia; species Vicia faba. The sequence continues at coordinate 304,353,827 of OX451735.1, read as the reverse complement.
CATGATTTCTTCATGAGATTTTTCACTATACACTTGTAAGCTTTTATCGGTTATGTCCACGAACCTTAATATAATTTGACCTTTTGAATTCGAACACACTTGTTATTAACTTAAGGATTTCACCCAATACAAAAGATTTTTCACTATCTAAGCTTCACAAATAAACAACCAAGATATATGGTTGATCTCAAGAAAACAAAACTTAATTTCTTAATGGTATTGTACCCTTAACACTATCAAATACCATCCCAACCACTTATAAAATTTCTCCTTACAAATAAAAGTTTCACTCCAAAGCACTAAGGCAACCACGATGAAGAAAGAAAATTTCTAGAGAGAGAAGGAAAGAACTTAGAGTGATAAATTACAAACAAATATGAAACAGTTTCAAAGTGGCGTGATTTCAAGGGAGAAAGTCACCCCTTTATATGGTATTCAAAATTACTCAAAAAGGAAATAATTCATTGGCCTCATTAATTATTTAATCGATTGGTTTAATAGATTGATTTAAATGAATATGGTCATTATGATTCTCAAAATCGAAGGTTGTGATATATATCTGCATATCGTTTAGGTGTTGTAGAAATATCTTAGGGCGTAAGTTTGATCTTTTTTGATCAATTAGACTAAAGTTCTAATCAATTAGACTAAAGTTATAATCGATTAAATTAGACAAAGTTTCCCCTCTGGTCATTTCTAGGGTTCCTAAGCTATTTGGCATAACTTCTAAGTTATTTTTGAATGTTCTCTTCTAGGAAAATAAGTTTTCAGTGTGTGTATGAGTTGTCTTGATATTTTTAAGCTACCATTTTATCTTTACAATAGTTGGTCCATGCAGAAAGATTAACACGACTTGGCGAACTTTCACATCTTTATTTTGAGGAGGCTTTTAGGGCTCCTGTTGTGTTTATCCATTGTCTTTGAGCACTTCATGTTTGTAGATGTGTTGTTGTCATCAAAAATTGGTTGTTACCTGCAAGCACATAAATCCACAACCTTTGCGGTGGGTCCATCTTGTTATTGGTCTATCTCCATTATCCCTGTTGATAAAAGGATTTGTCTCAAGTTTTATGGGTGTTATATTCCTTTCTATGATTTCATCTTTCGAAAGCTTGTGTTTGGTTGCGTCTGATCACTTTTGAAAAGGGGGCGTTGGATCACCTTCGTACTTCCCCCTCTCAACTCCACCCAGTTGCTTGGTCTTTCGTAAGAGTACTCAAATATTGGTATGAATATAAGGGTAAAATGAGTTCTTCCTCGAAAAAGTATTTTATTCCATGTCTTTATAGTCAACATTGCTTCGATGAAGAAAAGGCATGATCTTGGGCTAGTTTCCCTTTGTCATAATGGAGATGACAAGGTTTTACTTGTTTTTACTAAGAGATAAAAGAATTTCAAGCCATATTACTTCCTGGAGACTCTTAATTCCTCAGTGGCTCACTTAGAATTTTGTGAATTCTCAACTTTTGCTTCGAGGCCTGTTGCTTGCACAAATAGAGCCCAGAGGTTCTGGTCTCCAGGACACTTTGAGAATAAAATTAGGTATTACTCCATCTCATACAACTTCGTTATTGTTGAAGAGAAATCTATCAAATCTACTTTACTTTCATTTTTTACAATTAGATAAAATCTTAGAACGTTGAGGATAGGAAGAAACTCTTTGGTACCCGATCTTGTTCTGTTATATTTGATTGATTTTAAATTGTATTACACTTGTTTCCTCAATCTATTTTTTTTTCTTTTCAGATGATATCAACGCCAGGGGAGATTAAGGTTCCCCTCTTCCATCCAAACATACATTTTCTCTAGTTGATGTATCAATAGAGATACCCATTGTACCTATAAAAGAGGGTGGAGTTTCTCTAGTTGAAGCAAATAACCTTGTTTCATTGGGATTTACTCAACCATCATTTGAGTGATGAAGTATGAAGAACAATGATAGGCCCACAACTTTAGCATGTACTAAGAGAAGTCACAACAAAAACTTATCAGGGATATATTGATAGTTGGGAGATATTGACAGTACCCATCTCCTTTAATTGTCTCATTTCTTTGCCCATTTGATTCCTTACTCTATCTCGGAGGTAAAAGTGTGTGTGTGTGTGTGTGTGTGTGTGTGTGTGTGTGTGTGTGTGTCTACTGATGATTATGCTTACATACGTAAGATCTATGAGACAACCAATTTGAGTTATTAGTAGAGTCTGCCTTAAAAATGATGCAGATAGCCTCCTTCATGACTTTAGTCGCAGTTGAATGTGGGGAGCTCTTAGATCCGGGTACTCTTCCTCAAGAGGTTGAATCTTTACAAATGCGACACGACTTTTCAAGTTGAAAGTTATTAACTTCCAAGGATAACCTTTCATGCTTCTTAAGGGGATAAATCAAATCTCTCCTTTATGCTTGGATGAAGCAAGCCTTCATGGAACTCCAGCAGAATTATCTGGCCGATTGGCCGAGCTTTAGGCCGTGCTTGAAGACGAAAACAAAACTTCTCAGGAGGCGGGGCTTTCTTTCGAAATTTTGTCATTTTTGTCTTGGTCTCCAAAAAAGATGTTGAGGGGGAAAAATAGGTTCGTTATGTTTGACAAGTGGCTCCAATTACAAGAGGGGATAAATTGTGGGTTAGAGAGATGGCACCAGATAATCATCCAGGCTCGGTTGAAAATTGGCCTACTTTTGTCCCCAAGAGATCTTCTTAATAGTTGACTATAATATTGACCTATTACAGATTATGCCCAAAACCATTGATACAAGTAAATTATGAGATTTTACATTGTCTTATCCCCAACCAAAAAGTAAGTTTTTCCATAGGTTGAACTCATGAACCGAGTAGAGATTTTACAAACCGATCCTAATAACCAAACATAACTTTTCCATGCTGAGTTTTATAACTAAATATAGATTTTCAAATGGTTTATCTCAAGATTCCAACTGAACTCTTCAATATTATCCCACTCTTGAAAATAACAACAGTGACACGACACTTGTACAACTCTTTCCTCACTAGCATTTTCACTCACAAGACACTAAGACAACTTCGATAAAATGAAAATATTTAGAGAGAGAGAGAGAGATAAAAGAGAGATAAATTGATAAATATAAGAGAAATCTTAATTTCTTGTGTGAAATGAAGTAAGGAGAAGCCTTCTTTATACAAGAAAAAGTTTGGCCCAAAATAGAAACAATCCATGGGTCAAATAAATGACCTAATCGATTAGCTAATGAATTAAGTACTTGGAATAATCGATTATTGCTCCAAAATCGGAAAGTGTAGATATAAAGTTATTATCAATCATTAAGATACTATCATAATGGATTATAGATTCGATTAGGCTTCACCTAATCGATTAGATAGTTGAAAAATTGTACTTATCAAGCAAACAATCCTAACCAACATACTATGCTTTGAAAACATTTTAATGTAATTTTGTTAAGTAAATAGATGCCTTAAAAGTATTTAGGTATGTGTATGAGTTATATTAGTATCTTATGAGTTACTCTTCTAATTTACAAGACTCTAGTTACTCAGACAGACACGACCAAATGAGCTTTCATACTTTCTCTCTTTCAGAACTCTCAAACTTTCAAGTTCCTTTTCCATATATGTTGATCATATAAACACTTTACCGGAACCTTAAATCTTCTACTTGATAAGATTTGAGATTAAGTTAATCACCATCATCCAAGACTTGGAAACATATTACCACCGACTTTAACAAGCATGTTTTATCATCATCGAAACACCAAGAAGGTCACCAACGACAAGATCATCAACTTTATATTTCCAAGCACATAAATATAAATTATACCCATTTTTGATGATGGCAACACATCTCTTAGGGAGGTGGTAAAAGTGAGAACATATAGATAAAGTTTGGAGTGGTTAAACTCCACCTCACATGAGTAGAGTATACTCTACTCCCTCTGAGAGTATACTTCTCCCCCCTTTGGCATAACCAAAAAACTGGGAAAACAAGCATAACTCATAGATCACATGTTTACTGAAGTAAGAGGAACAAGTTACTTTATAAAGAAATGGATATGAATATTTCATGTTAAGGCACAAAAAAGCAAAACATAAGATCTTACTTCTCCCACGGAAGATAGTATCCAACTTTGAGATCAAATGGTAGGTAAACTTTGGAGAACTCTCCCCCTTGATTATTTATCAAACATAACTCAAAATACTTTGAAGATTTATAAAAAAAATAGGTAATTATGGAATATACTTCCTTCCAAGAGATAATTGTTTCCCATTAGGAAATATTTTGAACAACCTCTTTTCAGCCTGTATAGGCCTTAGACTAATAATGGGCTTTAGGCGTACTGAATTTGGCATCCCATTTTCTTCAAAAATACTGAAAACCCAACCAAAGGTTAGTAGAACAAAATTGACTAAGAAATTTATAAATGACTTACTAGAGAGTCAATCATATCTTTCCAATTTTTAAATATCTATTAAGTGTACTATCTCAAAACCTCAAGATAACTTGAGAAAACTTCCACTTTCGAGGGAACAATAAACCACCACAGATTTTCCTTCTCTACGAATCATTTGATGCAAGAGTTGTTCAAAATACAAGACATGTAAATCCATTACAAATTTATCACCTCAACCTTCTAAGAGATTCCATGATCAAAACCGTTTAGTGATACCATCAATGTAACACCTTTTTTGTATACCCAAGGTACACATATGCTTTACATAACTTTATTGAATTTTCTACGAAGTGATGGTTGAATCAAGAAACTAAATTGTCACATGCAAGTATACATGTTGTGATTGCAACAAGTAATAAGTATAAGAGTGTTTTACCCACAGGGAGTAAATGCTACTTAGATTTGACTTTGTAAAATTCTATTCTTTCAAATTAAGCATGAGTGAAGAAATAATAATGTTGATAGTGACAAGTTTAGTGTTACTTAAAACAAGACTATGAGTAGTGTGGAAGGGAGTGGAAGTATAATAAGAGTGATTGAGTTGATCATAGATCCATTAATATCATTTGTGCATTTATGTGTTAAAGCTATATGGAGTTGTGATATGCAAGGTCAAAATGATCTTGTGGTGTATTTCTACAACATTCAGAACATGCATACAAGGGAAAGGGAACAAATCTCTAAGCTTCACTTATAACCCAAGTATACATATTTTAATAAATTTGAATTCCTTAATGGTTTCAGCTTCTTATCTCTAAGTAATCTAGGTCAAGTGAATATATCTATCCTACTTTTTAAACCACTTTTACTCATGAAATACACTTGCTATTGGATCTCTCTCAACACCAAGTTGTTACCTATTTCTAAGTTGATCAATCAAAGAAACAATTTTTGCAACAAATAACACATGGTAAAGCAAGCATTATCCACACAACATATAACTTAAACACACTTTAATATTAATATCACTTAGCTCAACTACAAAGGTTTTAACTCATGGTGAGCCAAGTACAAAAAGAAAGCAAAGATCTTATAATAAACATCCTAAGGAAAATAAATGTCAAAAGATATAAACCTACAATAGGACTTGAAGGATTCCTTGAGATAGATAATCTTCATGAGGCAACTGCAGTCATGCCACTGCTCATCACTTAGCACTAGAATGGATGAGGAAAGAAGACTCCCTCACACTCCACTATCCAAGAACTTAAAACTCTATGAATATTCTCTTAGAACAACAAAAATATCTCTCAATATTTTCTCTCTCTCTCTCTCTCTCTCTCTCTCTCTCTCTCTCTTCATTTAGCCTCTCTTTTTATAGGCCAAGGGTTAGGGTTGGTGTTTCTCATTAGATCATGAGCTTAAGCTTATGAATCACATCAAGCCCATATAATTTAGAGCCAAAACACCACAACAAATTATTAGCAAGCCAGGGCTTGTACCCTAATTTTTTCCCCTAAGATCCCTTCATCATACCATTTTGATTCAATCACAACAAGATCACATCAGGGTTCTTGATTCTCCTCCCTACCTTTAGCTTTTCTCTTTGAGGAATCACCAAGAACCTTGACTTGTTTTCTTTTGTGGTCATGAATATTTTGTCTTGATTTTTTCCTTTTAATTAATAAAATGCAATGTTGGTTTGTCTTGCTCGTTACTAATGTAGGTAAAGGCAATGAGATTTAGCAAGTTGCTCCATGGGTTCATGAGTTTATTTCCATGCCTTAGTCAATAAAGCTTGAGAAGTTAAAACCTCACTATTGGATTTGTATTGGAAGAAATGGCATGCCAAGGTTTTTTTGGTTCACCACATTTCAATGTTATCAAATTTGATTCAAAAGTACAAGGGGTTGATTAAAGAAGTTGTCATACTTGGACAAGGCTTTGTTCCGATTGGTCACAAGTGCATATTTCTCTCAATTATCAACATATGGAAGTGGTTTTTGTGGCTATGAGTTCTCATTTTTATCCTCAGCAACTTCTATTTACAAAGCATTTGTGTTGGTACAAGAGGTTTGTTCAAAATGTTCAAAGTTCCTTAAAGTATTTTCTTGACCTAGGAGCTAGGGTTTTGAACTTCAAAGAAGCATATCTTGCTCATCTTTTGGTATTTTTGAGTGATTCCAAAAACATCCTTCTCTTCAAAGGGTTATCAACAAATCACTTCAAAAGTTTAAATGATTTTTCATGTGAAAGAAACTTGATGATGATGAAAGATTACAAGTCCTCCAGATGAACCCCCAATTTGTCATGTGTGACTTCAAATGATCATAAATTGGTCAATTTTTATCACCTTGAGCCCATTCGTTTTCCACTATTATCTTGAGGATGAGAACTTTATGCCTTCTTATATGTGCAAAGTGAGAAAATAGATGGAAGATGCCCTAAGGATACAAAAGATTATAGGTCATTTCATGATTTTTTTCCAACATCAACAATTCATAACTCTCTCAATTTTTGGAGATTTTGAATGGTTAAAGTTTCAAAATGTCATTCAAGAGGTCTATTTCGCGCCATCTATTTTGGTCAAGAGAAAATTGCAAGTGGAAGGCCATGTTTGGATGCAAAACATTATAGGTCACTTTTGAAGAAAAACTTGAAATATTTCTAAGTATGGAAAGTCAACTTCTTTTTCCCAACTTTGACTCAATGCAACTTTCAGCTCAAGCATTAATTTGATTCCATTCTTTTTCCATTACGAATCTTGTAACCTCATCTTTCTAAAGCATCAAGAATCATGCCCTAAGAACCCTTGATCTGAGAATGCCATTGATTTGAATTTTGTAACTTGGAACTGAAGTTTCTTCAAAAGTCAGAATTTGAAATCGTTGGTTTAGTTCTAAATACTTTTTTCTGTGCGTTTTTGCCTCTAAACATGTTTAGTGAACTTCCAGAAGTGATTAGCACAACAAAACACGCGTTTTGGATGAGTTTTGATCAATTTAGAAGTCACACTTTTCTTGTTTGCAACTTCACACGATTTCCCTCCAAACTTCATCATTTCACACGCTTGGACATTCCATTTGATTTCCTATAAATAGAGGGACATTCCCCATTCATTTCCTCAAGCTTGGATAGCCAGAATCACCCTGCCAAACCTGTTCCATAACTCAAAATTCTACAACTTCGAAATCTATTTTAAAGCCTTTTCCAATCCAATTTTTCCATCAATTTACCTTTATTGATCTTCCCTGAAGTTAACCATATAATTACATTCAAGAATCGTGCCCTATATTGCTCCATAGGAGTCCAGCTTCAGAGCTCTACAACTCAACTTCGATAGGTAGATTCCTTCATCAATTCTTCAAAACATTGATATCATTGGGATGCTCTCATTGCCTTGGTTCTAGTTGCAACACTTACTTTTATCTAGAAACTTGTTTTGACCATGAAATTTCAAATCCCTTTTCAAAACTTTCTTTCCAAATTGCTTGAGCTACAGTTTATATAAATTTATCGCGGAGGTGTGGTTGTCTTCGTCTTGAAGAGACAAAGCGAATGGAATAGGTCTCGTGTTCTAATTTTACAGATTGAGCAACTTGGTTTTGGGACTAGCTGGAGGTTGAAGATGACCAATGTGTCATCCTTCAACCAATGAAACAACGCCATTTAGATTTTTGAATTTCTGATTTACATTTGATTCAGTGCTTTATTCACTAATGACCATGATATGCACAACGCGCTAGATCCCTTGGATTTGACTACTAATGCGTTTTGACTCTCATCCAAAGGTCCACATATTTTTGACTTTATTTTTCTTTTCTGATTTTTATATTTAATTGTTTTAAATTTCAAAAAATCATAGAAAATTCTTTTTTAGTCAAACAAATCTGAAAAAATTATGAAAAATATTTTTGATTTTTCTCTTTCTAATTTTTATTTTTTCACAAATTTATTTTGTATTTTGATATTTTTTATAAATTTCCACTTTATTTGAATTGTTTTAAATGTTTAAAAATACTTTTATGCATTTTTAAATTCCGAAAAAATTATGGAATGATCCAATGATATTGTGACAAATATTGGTGACCTCATTTATTTTTTATTTATGACTTTGTTATTTTTTTTATCATTTTTGGTTTATTTTACTCATTTCTTTTAATTTTAAAAATAGTTTCTGACTTTTAAAAATTACCAAAATTTTTATAAAATCATTTTAGTTCATTTCTAATTTTTCTATGGTCTTACTTTTTATTTCTTGATTAATTTGAATATAGTTGATATTTTTCTCTTTTATTTCTATTTTAAAACATTTTTAAAACCATTTTTTAATGTATATATTAAATGCGATATTATTTTGTGATTATTTTCTGGCTGATCTTGGATTGAATTTTTGGTCATGAACTTTGTTAACATCATTGGATCCATGGTGTTGAGTCTAACTCCACAAAAATGGATGAATGATTTTAATAATAGTTTGATTTAAATTTAATACAAATGTGGTTTATATATTCTCTCCCACCCCTCTTCATCTTGTCCCTTTCTCATTGTACTAAGTGTTATTGGAGCATGATCTCTATATCCTGTCTCAAAATAAATGGTGCATAGATTTCTATTCACCGGCTTCAAAATAGGTGTAACTTCTATATAAGTCCACTTACGATTGCTTAACAGAGCGCTAAATTTTGTCCTGATTCGAATAAATGATCATTTGTGGCCCAAACCTATTTTCTGCAAGCCCAAGTATGTTAATTTGATCTCTTTGATCCAATAAACTTGAGATTCATTGTGTGGAGGATTTGGTTACACCGATCCTCTAATGGATCTACAACACTTTTGGTCAATGCGGATCACTTAAACATCGTTGATCATTAAATGGTACTTTTGAGGATTCCAAATGGATGATATACTTGACAAAAAGAAAATGCAACTTATTGTGTGGAGGCTTTGGTTCTACCAATCCTCTAATAAGTTCCAAATGCAAGTTTCAAGATGTTCATCCAACTAACGACTAATTATTAAATTGTTTTTACTTTATGCCTTTTTATTTTTTATGCTTTATGTACCATTTACTTTAAGCATTGCATTTCATGTCAGTTTTATTTTGCTCACTTAAGCCTTTTCTTTTATCTTATAAGACACCTAATAATCAACATGAACCATAAAAAACTTTAATGATACTTGGACTATTTGGTTACTATCCTTGGCATTATGGAGTATTGGACTTCTTGGACTTAGGATTAGAAACCATGGCCTATGTTGGAGAACTTGTGACCTTGATTAATGTTTTGTCTGGAGTTCTTGAGGTTTACCTCAAGACATTGTGTTCTTTGTTTATTTTGTGTGCAAGTTATTGTGATTACATACTTTGTTTGTAATCTGGAATTCACCCTTATACAACCGTTACTCTGCCCAATTTTTGTGAAGACTTAATACATTTGAAGTATGGTTCTCTCAAGAGGTCTAGTATCTTTGTTTGCTTGGTTTCAATCCAAAGAATGGTAATTCTATCTTGGCTCATAATGTCAAGTATTGGCTTCTTGTTGGTTAGATGGTTCTTATCCCTTGCTTTTAACTTATGCCTTAGGATAGTCTCTTCTTATCCTCCCATCTTCTTTAATTTCAAAAAATCTTCTTCCTCCTTTTGAAAACTCTTCTTGTTTTTAAACTTGAACCACTTTCATAATAAACTTGGATCTAGGTTCATGCATTTTCAAAACATTTTCATAAATAAACTTCAATCAACTCAATAATACCTTGACATTTTTGTGAGAAGACTAAAAGTCAATCAATCTCATTTCAAACCATTTTTGCCACTTTGGCTTTTTTACTTTAAAAACTTTTCTCAAAAGATTAGACTCTTGTCAATCCTTGTAGTGATGCAAACAGCTATACTTCTATAATATATAGTGAAGTGAGATATTTTCCACTTGGGTGTTGAGTGAGGCATTATTGATTTTAAATCCAAGCCATATCCTCCACTTTGAGATGATGCAAATTCTCCTTTCTCATGATTGTGGGTAGTAAATATGTTTTTCCACACGGACAATGACGATGATGTCTTATCTCATAAAATTAACGAACATACTTGTATTTTTAAAAATTTCAAAGGTGAACTACGTGTACCCTGATCCCCTATTGCATGAAAGATGGTACGTAGGTACTAAAGGTTCGCAACCGCAGCGGGTGCAAAAATCATAAAAAATATATTTCTTCTCTCATCTCCACCATCTATTTTACATACAACATTTTATAGACAAAATATACAGATTTTACAAAGAGGTTCCTGCAGAGTACCATAGATGTTTAGGGTGCAAATATCTTCCCTTTGCATAACCAACCCCCTTACCTAGAATATTTCCCCCTCTTTTTGGGTTATTCGCTCTTTTCCCATTCCTTTGGAAACAATAAAGCGTGGTGGCGATTTTTATTTTTATTTTTACAAGTATAGTAAATCCAATGGCTTAGTCTTAAACATTTCTACCACTACAAAAAAATGGCGACTTCACTGGGGAAAGATTGACCTTTTGTTGGTCCATCCCTAAGTGGGTTGAGCCTATCTTTGTTTATATCTGTATATGTGCTATCGTTGTTTATGTGGTATATGTTGTATATATGTTTGTCTAGATTTTCCTGGTTTTCAGGGCGCTTGGTGATTACTTGTAAGTCTTATACCTAGACTTGAGAAAACTTTAAGATAGTACGGGCGGTATAGTCATGTTAACTTTGAGAAAGTAATCCAAAAAAAGGAGGCATGATATCCCCCACTCAGTGGAGGCCCCTTTAACTGTAGTGTTGTTTACCGAGTAATCGAGAAGACGTACTTCTTTCGACCTGGGAGCCTGCTGTAACTGAGGACCGTAGAATACCAAACCCATCTTGGCCTTTTAGGTGTAGTGCGGAACCTATGATGGTGTAATCCAAAAATAGTTGTCATGCGATACTACGCTCGGACGAGTTTTTCTTGAGAATATTACTAATTACCGAGTTAACTAGGAAGTTGGTAATATTCGAAGGAAAGATGTAGACTCTGGGAACCTCTAGATCCTTGTTTGGCAGGTGATAACATTTAGACCAACACCTTATGGGTAGTACCTTCGACCTCATGCTCATGACATTGAACCTATGAACCCTATATGTGTGATCTTGTGTGTGATTGTTGCATCATGCATCCATGCACTCATAAGCATCTTTTGAAGAAATCTTATTTCAAGGGACTTAAAAGTTAACCATTTGTGAATATCTCAAGTATTTTTTAACCATGGATTCTGGAAAAAGAAAGACTGGAAAATAAAGTTTCAAAGATCCCAAGATAGATTATTTGATCAGTCTAATTCCCAAGATCGAGTGTTCCACAGATTTTCAGAAGAAGTATGAATCCATCATTCCTCTTATGAAGCTTAGGATGAAGGATGGTATTCTCTCGACCTTGGTATAGTTCTATGATCCGATGTATCATTGCTTTACTTTTCCCGACTATCAGTTGATGCCTACACTGGAGGAGTATTCTTATCTGTTGGATTTACCTGTTACCAATTATGTTCCTTTTAGTGGTTTGGAGGGTGAGCCAAAACCACATGAGATTACTGTTTTGATTCATCTGGGGAAGTCTAAGGTGGAATCCCATATGACTACTAAAGGAGGGATTAGAGGATTACCAGCTCAGTTCTTATTGGGTAAAGCACGTTACTTTTCCAGGATGAATAGTATAGTCGCTTTTGAGGCCATCTTTGCTCTACTTGCTTACGGGTTGTTCTTATTTCCTAATATGGATAAGTTTTTTTGACATTAATGATATCAGGATCGTCATGATTGGAAACCCAATTCCTACATTATTGGGTTATGCTTATTACTCTATTCATCTTTGAAATTCTTATCATATGGGATGATTATCTATTGCACGCCTTTGTTGTACCGGTGGTTTATCTCTCATATGCCTCAGTCTGATGCTTTTTGGGATGTTAGGAAGGAACCCCGGTGGGCTCCTAAGATCATGGAACTTACTCACTCGGATATTGATTGGTATCATCGAGCTTACCATGATATAGAGATTCTTGACAATTGTGGTAGTTTCCCTAATGTACCTATTCTTGGTACAAAGGGGGGAATTAACTATAACCTTGTTCTTGCACGACGACAACTTGATTATCCGATGAGGGATAAACCAAATATTATTCATTTGAGTATTTTCTTTCTGAAGGAGGGAGGAGACCATAAGGAAGCTAAGGAGCAGATTGGGAAGGCCTGGCGTCACATTCATAAGAAGAGTAGGAAAGACTTGGGACCTAGGGGGATTGTTTCTTTGGAGCCATATCTTCAGTGGGTTCAAGCGAGAGCTATTCAGTTGGAGATGTCGTATTCCCAGGAAACACCTATGCCTTATTTGTTTGTGAAAACCACTCCTCCCTTATTGGATGATCTAGAAGAGCTGCAACTTGCTTTGGTCAGGATGCAGCAGGAAAAGGATGCTTGGAAGAACAAGTGCCAAACTTTAGAGACTATGGAGAGGAAAGGAGATTTATTTTCTCCTAAGCCTCAATCAGATGTTGATTACTCACTTCCTGATTCAGGTGATTTGAAGGAGGTTGCCACCAGGTATGCGGAAGAAAACCAGAGGTTGAAAGCTCGGATTTACAGGCTTACAGGAAAGCGCCAGCATATAGAGTGATCTCCGACAACTTTACTTCTCAGGATTTTAGACTTTATTTTCATCTTGTACTTGGGATTGTTGAGACTTGTAACCTATTTTGAAGTTATTATAATAAAAAATTCCAGTATTTCAAATGCGGTATTACTTTGATATTTGCAATGTGTCTATAAAACTTTAAATCCCTTGAAATATTAAATAACAAAATAAAATCATATGCATTGCATATCATGCATCATATTGCATATGTTTCTTGCATTTGTTATGCATATCGAGGTGTTTTACCAAGCTTTTTTACTTTGTTCAGCAAGCTGACTCACCACTTCAGCACTCGGGCTAATTTCAGAAGGAAGATGGACAACTTAGAACAAGAGAATCGCGAGCTGTGCGAGGAAGTTTCTGCTTTAAAGGCCAGCATGGCCAATCTTACTGCTCTGATGGAATCTCTGGTGGCTGCTCAGAATCAACCACCGAGTGTTCAACCTCAACCAACAAGGGCTACTGCTGAAGCTCCAACTGTTCCTGTATCTTCTACCCCAACTGTTGTTCAGAATCGCATGCCTTAAGGTTATACATGGGGAATGCCAGAGAAATTTATACCTGAAGGTTTCAATCTTGGTCCTCAAGATACTCCAGTTGTTCAGACTATTGTTACTCCTGCACCTCCTGTGGTACATGCTTCTCCTGCTACACCTCCTTCGGTGAATATGGTTTCGTTTGTTAACGATGATGTGTGTCATCCTTTTCCTCCACCAAGTGAAGACTTGGGTCTCTATGACAGAATGGATGATTTCAAGAGCAGTTTGACAAGATGCAGAGGGAGATGAAGGCCCTCAGGGGAAAAGAGTTATTCGAGCAAAATGTGAATGAATTATGCTTGGTCCCGAATGTTAAGATACCTGCAAAGTTTAAGGTCCTGGAGTTTGAGAATTACAAGGGAAACACTTGCCCTCATGCTCATCGGTAATGTACGTAAGGAAAATGTCTACCCATTCTGATGATCAGCGTCTGCTAATTCACTTTTTTCAAGATAGTTTGACCGGTGTTGCGCTGAAGTGGTATATGAGTTTGGACAATGTCAATATCCATACTTTCAATGACTTGGGAGAAGCACTTATCAGACAATACAAGTACAACATGGATATGGCGCCTGACCGTGATCAACTCAGGGCCATGGTTCAGAAAGACAGGGAATCATTCAAAGAATATGCACAAACATGGCGTGAGGTAGCCGCCCAAGTGATTCCTCCCATGGAAGAGAAGGAAATTACTAAGATTTTCTTGAAAACTCTGGATGCTTTCTACTATGAGAGGATGGTAGCAAGTGCGCCAAGTGACTTTACTGAAATGGTAGCATGGGTATCCGTTTAGAAGGGGCTGTAAGAGAGGGTCGTTTAACAAAGAGTGAAGGATCTAGAGGTGCAAAGAAGCCATCTTATGAGTTTACCAAGAAGAAGGAAGGGGATGCAAATACTGTTATGCAGGAAAGGAGGTACAATACTCCTAGAAGAAATTATCAGCGTCATCAGCAAGTCGCCTCAATTACTCCAGTTGTTGGTGTAGCTCCAACCACCGTTTCTTATCAGAGACCATCCCAGCAGGGGAATCAAGGGTATAATCAGAGAAGGGAGAGTTATGACCCTATTCCTATGAGTTATACGGAGTTACTACCAACATTGATTCAGAAGAAGTTGGTTCAGACCCGACCACCTCCCGCAGTACCGTCACCTTTGCCTTGGTATTACAAGGAAGACCAAACCTGTGCTTTTCATCAGAGAGCACCAGGGCATAATGTTGAGAAACTTTATCCTTTGAAGACTGGGGTGCAAAAATTGGTGAAGTCTAGTATTCTATCTTTCAAAGATATGGGTCCTAATGTGAAAGACAATCCTCTACCCAAGCATGGAGGAGCAAATGTTGTGAATATGGTGGCTGGTTTTCCAGGCGACTTCCAGATTTTTGATATTCATCTAGTTAGAGGAGATTTGGTGAAAATGCATGTAGACCTCTATGAATTTAGCTATTATATGCATGACCATTCCGGTTGTGCTATTTGTAGTACAGACATACAAGGTTGCGACAAGATAAAGGCTGATTTGCAGAAGATGATGGATGAGGGCCTCATCCACATAATCAGGTGTAGGGTAGAGTATGAAGAGAACGTGAACATGGTTTCTGGATGTCCTGGAGAGTTCAGAATTTTTCATGTGAAGTATATGAATGAAGACCTTGTGCAATTGCATGCTACTTTCTGCCACTTGGCTGGTTAGGTGGAATATCAATATGGATCTTGTCGAGTTTCCTGTCGAGACTCCCGAGGATGTTCAATCGTGAATAAATGTGTTCAGTTGTTTTTGGACAATGGAACTATAAAGGTTACAGGTCAAAGGGATGATTACCATGAAGTTGATATGATTGAGGTTTGTTTGGCTGAAGAAGAGTCGGATGATGAGTATGCCTCTGCAGATGAGTATTTCTCCTCAGATGAGGATTTGTTTTCCAGAGATGACTCAATAATGTCTGATTATGTTGAAGAAGGGGTAAACATTATTGGGCCTTCTTTTGGTGCACCTGCCCATTTTGAAGTCGAGTATTATAGCAAGCCAACTATTACCCCATTGGTGATTAGTTTGTCGGGTCTTGTTCCATACAGGTCAAATAAGGTTGTACCCTACAAATATAACACTACAATCTTAGAGGATGGTGTGGAAGTTCCCATCCATCCAATGCCTGATGTTGGAAGTATTGTTGAGACTAGCAGAGTGACCCACAACGGTCGTGTATTTGCACTAGTTGCTCGAGGAGATGTTAGTGTTGGAAAGAGAATTACTGAGATTATTGAACCCAAGAAGGCTACGGGTGAATCTAGTGGAGCTACATTAGAAAAATAAGTGGATGATATTTTGAAGATAATCAAGATGAGCGACTACATAATTTTAGATCAGCTATTGCAGACTCCTTTAAAAATATCTATCTTGGTTTTATTAATGAACTCCTTTGCTCATAGAGAATCTCTGATGAGGGTATTGGATCAAGCTTTTGTGGAAAGTTACATGCCTATAGACCAACTCAGTAGTGTAGTAGGGAATATTACGTCATGTAATAACCTGAGTTTCTGCGAAGATGAATTTCCAGATGAAGGAAGGAATCACAACCTGGCCCTCCACATATCCATGAATTGCAAGAATGATTCACTATCTAATGTGGTGATTGATAATGGATCTGCACTAAACGTTATACCGATGAGCACGCTCATGAAGTTGAAATATCAAGGAACACTCATGCACCCAAGTGGCATTATTCTGAAAGCGTTTGATGGATCAAAGAAATCTGTTATCAGTGAAGTGGACTTGCCTATTCATATAGGCCATATTTGTTTCAGATTACTTTCCATGTCATGGATATTGTACCTGCTTATAGTTGTTTGCTAGGAAGGCCGTGGATACATGAGGCAGGGGCTGTCACTTTAACTTTACACCAGAAACTGAAGTTTGTACGTGAAGGAAAAATGGTAATCATAAATGGATAACAAACACTATTGATATCTCATTTGTCCTCTTTCAGCATTGTGTATGCGAATGAAGCTGCTGTTGGAACCTAGTTCCAAGCCTTATCCATTGACAATATAAGAGGAAATGAGAATTCCATGGTTTCGCATAAGGATACGCAACAAGTTGTGCGTAAGGGTCATAGTGAAGTATGTGGATAGATTGTTGATCCACCTGTAAACAAGAATAGAGCAGGCTTGGGGTTCTCTTTGAAGAATGACAAAGGTAAGAGCATGAATCCGAAGTCTGCTACAGGAAAGTATCAAGACATCTTCCGTAGTGGGGGTTATCTTCATCCAACTGTTTCCGGGATTAATGCCATTGTGGAAGATGAAGTAGAGCAGGAAATGCCAAATTATGTGATGCATGGAGTTAGGGTTCAAAACTGGATCACCATTGATGTTCTCTTTTGCATACATGTTTCAAAGTAATTTGATTTGTTAATCTTTTTGAAAAGATTTCACTCTGCCCAAGGTGGAAGTATTAATATTGTATGGGCTTATCTGTTTGCTGTTACTTTTAAAATCAATAGTAAAAGTTGTCTTTGTTTCCCAAATTGTGTCTTTATTTTCTGTTTTTTCTTAGAAAATGGTAATTAGAAAAGACCTTTCAAAATAAATAATAACTGAAATACAATCTGCATGATCACTTGTTATATGTGTCAGTTTCTAAATGCAATCATAAATCATATGTGCAGATTAATTAAAACACCCGTTGAATACAATGACCTTGCACCCTCTCCCAACTTTGAATGTCCTGTGTATGGGGCCGAAGAAGAAGACTATGATGAGGTTATAGAAGAGGTATCACGGTTGCTTGAGCGCGAGGAAAATGCCATTCAGCCATATAAAGAGCCATTAGATGTAATCAATTTGGATTCAGAAGAAGATCCGAAAGAAGTCAAGATTGGAGCACTGTTGCATCCTGATGTGAAGAGCAAGTTGATTGAGTTGTTGAAAGAGTATGTGGATATGTTTGCTTGGTCTTATCAAGATATGCCCAGTCTAGATACAGATATTGTAGAGCACCATTTGCCGTTGAAGCCAGAGTGTCCGCCAATCAAACAGAAGTTGAGAAGAACTCACCCAGATATGGTAGTGAAGATCAAAGAGGAGGTTCTAAAGCAGATTAATGCCGATTTTCTTGTGACGTCGGTGTATCCTCAGTGGATTGCCAATATTGTCCTAGTACCGAAAAAAGACAGAAAAGTTCGCATGTGCGTAGATTACAGAGATCTAAATAAAGCTAGTCTAAAAGATGATTTTCCATTGCCACACATTGACATGTTAGTGGATAGCACAGCAAAATTCAAAGTATTCTCGTTCATGGACGGATTTTCTGGGTATAATCAAATAAGAATGGCTCCAGAGGACATGGAAAAAACAACGTTTATCACACCCTAGGGAACATTCTGTTACAGAGTGATGCCCTTCGGGTTGAAGAACGCTGGTGCAATGTACCAGAGGGCTATGACAACCCTATTCCATGATCTGATGCACAACGAAATTGAGGTATATGTTGATGATATGATTGCTAAATCCCAGATTGAAGAAGGGCATGTAGAAGATTTGTTGAAGTTGTTTCAGCGTTTGAGGAAGTATCGTCTCCGCTTGAATCCAAATAAATGTACCTTCGGTGTTCGATTGGGGGAAATTGTTGGGTTTCATTGTTAGACAGAAAGGAATTGAAGTTGACCCTGATAAAATCAAAGTAATTCAGGAGATGCCATCATCGAGAACTGAAAAGCAAGTCATAGGGTTCCTCGGGCGTTTGAATTATATTTCCAGATTCATTTCCCACATGACTGCAACATGTGAACCGATCTTTAAGTTGTTAAAGAAAGATCAAGGTTATGTGTAGACGGATGACTACCAAAGGGCATTTGAAAGTATTAAAGAATATGTGATTGAACCTCCTATCTTACTCCCTCTTGTCGAAGGAAGACCGTTGATTATGTATCTGACAGTGTTAGATAAATCCATGGGTTATATTCTAGGACAACAAGATGAAACGGGGAAGAAAGAGTACGCCATTTATCATCTCAGTAAAAAGTTTACTGATTGTGAGTCACGGTATTCCATGCTGGAAAAGACATGTTGTGCTCTGGCCTGGGCGGAAAAACGTTTGAGGCAATATATGTTGAATCACACCACTTGGTTGATCTCCAAAATGGATCCAATCAAGTACATTTTTGAAAATCCTGCTCTTACTGGGAGAATTTCCCACTGGAAGATGCTGTTATCTGAATATGATATCGAATACTGCACTCAAAAAGCTATTAAAAGCAGCGTGTTGGCAGATTATCTTGCTCACCAACCAGTTAAGGATCACCAGTCTGTGAAGTATGAATTTCTCGATGAGGATGTGATGTTTCTGAAAGTGAACGATTGTGATGAAACATTGCTTGAGGAAGGTACTAATCCTGAATCTCGTTGGAGTATGATATTTGATGGAGCTATGAATGCTTATGGTAAAGGAATTGGTGTTGTGATTGTCACTCCACATGGATCGCACATTCCTTTTACTGCAAGGTTGACATTTGATTGTACTAATAATGTGGCAGAATATGAGGCTTGCATCATGGGTCTCGAGGAAGCTATTGATCTTAGAATTAAAATTCTAGATGTGTATGGTGATTCAGCTTTGGTAATAAACCAGATTAAAGGAGAATGGGATACTCGTCACCCCGACTTGATCCCTTACAAAGATTATGCTAGAAGGTTGTTACCCTTATTTAATAAAGTTGAATTCTATCACATTCCGAGAGATGAAAATCAAATGGGGGACGCTCTGGAAACTCTGGCTTCTATGTATCAAGTGAATACTTGGAATGATATACATCAAGTTATAGTTCGTCGACTGGATAGGCCCGCTCATGTGTTTACAATAGAAGAGGTAGTAGATGAGAAACCTTGGTATTATGATATCAAGCATTTTCTCCAAACTCAGGAATACCCGATTGGTGCATCGAATAAAGATAGAAAGACATTGAGAAGATTGGTTGGCATTTTCTTCCTCAGTGAAAATGTGTTGTACAAGAGAAATTATGACATGGTCTTGCTCAGATGCATGGATAGACACAAAGCAGACATGTTGATGCATGAAGTTCATGAAGGTTCATTTGGTACTCATACCAATGGGCATTCGATGGCTAAAAGGATGCTAAGGGCAGGTTACTATTAGCTGACAATAGAATCTGATTGTTACAAATTTGCAAAGAAGTGTCATAAATGCCAGACTTATGTGGACAAGGTTCATGTGCCTATGACACTTCTCAATGTGATCTCTTCCCCATGGCCTTTCTCTATGTGGGGTATTGACATGATTGGAATGATAGAACCTAAAGCTTCGAATGGACACCGTTTTATCTTGGTAGAAATTGATTACTTCACTAAGTGGGTGGAGGTTGCTTTATACGCTAATGTTACTAAGCAGGTGGTTATGCGCTTCATTAAGAATAATCTTATATATCGGTATGGTGTGCCAAACGGAATTATCACTGACAATGACTTGAATCTGAACTACAAAATAATGACAGAACTGTGTGAAGAATTCAAGATTGTCCATCACAACTCATCTCCGTATAGGCCAAAGATGAATCAGGCTATTAAAGCTGCTAATAAGAATATCAAGAAGATTTTCCAGAAAATGGTTGTTACTTATAAGGATTGGCATGAAATGATCCCTTTTACTTTGCATGGATATCGAACATTTATCCGCACTTCCACAGGAGCAACCTCGTTCTCCCTTATGTATGGAATGTAAGTTGTACTCCCAATCGAGGTTGAGATTCCCTCTTTGCGTGTGATAATGGAAACCAAGTTGTCAGAGGCTGAATGGGTCCAGAACCGGTTTGACCAATTGAATTTGATCGAAGAGAAGAAAATGACAGCTTTGTGTCATGGACAGTTATATCAGAAAAGGATGAAGAAAGCTTTTGATAAGAAGGTCAAACCTCGTGAATTCAGAGAAGGCGACCTCGTGCTCAGGAAGATCATGTCTTTTAATGTTGATTCTAGGGGATAGTGGACTCCCAATTTTGAAGGCCCATATGTTTTCAAGAAAGCCTTCTTTGGCGGTGCATTAATTCTTGAAACTATGGATGGCGAGGAGTTCCCACGTCCCATGAATGCTGATGCAGTCAAGAAATACTTCGCCTAAATAAATAAAAGAACAGCTCACTAAGTTGAAAACCTAAAAGGGGGGCTTAGGCAAAAAAGAGCGTCTCGGTAGGCCGAAAACCCAAAAGGGAGGTCTAGGAAAAAATTAGAGACATAAACAAAATAAATTTCCCGCTAAGTTTAAAACCCGCAAGGGCAGCTTAGGAAAAAGTTAGGGACTTTCTTGGCAAGTAACTACATCAGACAAGACTTGATCATTGGAGCAATAATATTCTCGAATCCTCATCATACTTCAACAGAAGCTGCTGCTCAGGATTTCAAATGTTGTTAGAGGGGATAATGGTCATTGTATCTTAATGTATCTTTTCCATTATATATTACCATTTTCTGAACTTTGTAATTATCCATGGAGTCTCGCCATTCGCAGACTACCATTCTATTAATGAAATTTGAGCTTTACCCAATTCTTTGTATTTATTATTTTATTTAGCTTGCAAAGACTCCATTTATTATTAATAATAACGTTCAAAGTGAAAATATTAAATAACAAAATTGATTTTCAAAAAGAATTTACAATTTGCCTTTACTTTAAAATTTGTGACACAAGAGAGAAAAAAAAACAACAAAAGTGGTGATCCCAGGAATGGACGAGCTCCAGTTGATTTTAAGAAGTTTTATTTCTCGGAATAGTTTTTCTCAAGACGTTTCGCCGTATAAGGTTTGTAACTCCAGTATCCTCGATCAAGTTTTGGTTCATTTCTCCTCTTTTCTAAGTTTGCATGATATGAAGATTCAATCCAAGATTTCTCCAATGAAGGTTTCGTTTGTTTAATAGAAGTTATTTTTTCCAGAGAAGTTTGTACAATAATTACTCTCGAAGAACACGGGTCTCTGTTTTCCCCAGTGAAGAACGTATATTGGTTTTCCCTTTACGAATGTGGTGTTGACCTCCCCCAATCAAGTCGGCACGAATCCCCCAGTAAATGTTTTGAATGTTCGTCTTCTCTACTTGAAATTGATTTTTCAAATCCCCAGTATAGGCATTAATTTTGAAAATATTTGATTCCCCGTTAAAGTTTGAGTGATATTCCCTGGTAAAGCATGGGAGAGGATATTATATCTCTATATTTGTACTGTTTGGTCGCTATGTTTTGTTTACTTCTGAATTATGTTTCTCACCAATAAAGTTAAACCAGGAAGTAGGTTTTGTTTCCTCAGTTGGAGCTTACCTTTTTCTTAGATTGTTCATCTTGGATGTAATTTAGCCGAGTGTTGATTGTGCCCGAGTTGGTTTTTCCTATTGACTCCCAGTGTTATATATCTGTTTTGTCAGCATATGCGCAATAACACTCATACATTCATACATACATCATGCAAAGCTAAAATTGGAAAATCATCGCTCATTCACATTTGTTAATATTTTGTTGACATATTACCCTGTTTTGAAGAGTTGTGTTGTCCTCTCTCCAATAGAGTGTCGACCTTAAGCAGAAAGTGTATATTGTTTCAATTTCCCCACTGAGTTATCCCTCGTGGAAGGTTTTTGCTTTAGCCTTCTTGAACAGCTCTTTGTATGGATGATTTGGGTTTCCCTGTTGAGTTTATTTCTCAAAGGAAGTATTTCGGACGACTGTCTTATTCCAGTTTATTTCTGGTTTGATTTTTTTTATCCTCGGCAATATTATTACTTTGGATTTCTGCAAGCTTCGAGCATTGGTTTGAGAATGTGCATTTATTTTGCACGATAATACCTTTATCTCCTCAAGCAGGAATATATTTGCATTTCCCCAGGAAGTCATATTGCGTTCCCCGGAAATAATTTTTTTGCAATCCTTCCTATTACAACAAGTAGCAGGTCTCTTTATTTGAGCAACCTGTACTTCCCTGTAAAACTCGGCGTAACCTTTTTGCTATCTTCTCTATCAGTGGATAGTTTGCAGTCTGTTGCCAAATTACTCCATTGGATGGCAAGACTTTCAATATCACAAAGGCAGTTTATTATGAAATCTTTACATGTGGTAGTCTCTTTATTTGAGACAACTTATATGTTACCCTTTCCAGGCGGAGTGCCTTTGTTAAAGAAGAAGTTGAGACCCGTTCTAGGTGAAATGCTAGAATTTTGGGGAAACTTGTTATCTTTTTGCTACCTTCATTGAACGTTGGTAGTTCATCGTTAGTGAACGACGATGCTATGATATATTCTCTTTCTACCTTCAGCGAAAGTTGGTAGGTCACCTTCAGTGAAAGTTGGTGCTTGTTATCTTTTTGCTACCCTCAGTGAATGTTGGTAGTTCATCGTCAGTGAACGGCGATGCTATGATATTTTCTTTTCTCTCTACCTTTAGTGAAAGTTGGTAGGTCACCTTCAGTGAAAGTTGGTGCTTGTTATCTTTTTGCTACCCTCAGTGAATGTTGGTAGTTCATCGTCAGTGAACGACGATGCTATGATATTTTATTTTCTCTCTACCTTCAGTGAAAGTTAGTAGGTCACCTTCAGTGAAAGTTGGTAGGTCACCTTCAATGAAAGTTGGCGATTGTTATCTTTTTTCTACCCTCAGTGAACGTTGGTAGTTCATTGTTAGTGGATGGTGATGCTATGATATTTCTTTTCTTTCTACCTTCAGTGAATGTTGGTAGCTCACTGTCAGTGAACATCGGTGTTGTTATTTCTTTCCTCTTTCTATCTTCATTGAACGTTGGTAGTTTTGCCTTCAGTAGGAGTTGGTGTATCCTTTGACCATTTTACCATCCTCTCTAAGTTGGGTCTTTTGATCCACTAGTGATTTATTTTCCTGGTCGGGTTGCTCTCTTATTTCTTTATTTTGTTACATCCCCAGTGATGTTTTGCGTCCCTTTGGAGTTGTCCATGTGCACTCATATTCATAAGCATTGCATGGCATCTTAGGGCCAAAAATAGGGTTTGTTTTATATTTAAGTATCTTCGATCGCGTCGACATGAAGATTTTTAACCTTCATATCTTTGGATAGAAGAAACTTAAATAAGGGCAGCTGTTGTACCCAAATTTTTCCCCTAAGATCCCTTCATCATACCATTTTGATTCAATCACATCAAGATCACATCAGGGTTTTTGATTCTCCTCCCTACCTTTAGCTTTGCTCTTTGAGGAATCACCAAGCACCTTGACTTGTTTTATTTTGTGGTCATGAATATTTTGTCTTGATTTTTTTCCTTTTAATTAATAAAATGCAATGTTGGTTTGTCTTGCTTGTTACTAATGTAGGTAAAGGCAATGAGATTTAGCAAGTTGCTCCATGGGTTCATGAGTTTATTTCCATGCCTTAGTCAATAAAGCTTGAGAAGTTCAAACCTCACTATTGGATTTGTTTTGAAATAAATGGCATGGCAAGGTTATTTTGGTTCACCACATTTCAAGGTTATCAAATTTGATTCAAAAGTACAAGGGGTTGATTGAAGAAGTTGTCATACTTGGATAAGGCTTTGTTACCATTGATCATAAGTGCATATTTCTCTAAATTCTCAAGATATGGAAGTGGCTTTGGTGTCTATGAGTTCTCATTTTTATCCTCAACAACTTCTATTTACAAAGCATTTGTGTTAGTACAAGAGGTTTGTTCAAAATTGTCAAAGTCCCTCAAAGCATTTTCTTGATCTAAGAGCTAGGGTTTTGAACTTCAAAGAAGCATATCTTGCTCATATTTTGGTATTTTTAAGTTATTCCAAAAACATCCTTATCTTCAAAGGGTTATCAACAAATCACTTCAAGAGTTTCAAGGATTTTTCATGTGGAAGAAACTTGATGATGAAGAAAGATAACAAGTCCTCCATATGAACCCCCAATTTCTCATGTGTGACTTCAAATGATCATAACATGGTCAATTTTTATCACCTTGAGCCCATTCTTTTTCCACTATGATCTTAAGGATGAGAACTTTATGCCTTCTTTTATGTGCAAAGTGATAAAATCGATGGAAGATTCCCTAAGGATACAAAAGATTATAGGTCATTTCATGATTTTTTACCAACTTCAACAATTCATAACTCTCTCAATTTTTGGAGATTTTGAATGGTTCAAGTTTCAAAATGTCATTCAAGAAGTCTATTTCATGCCATCTCTTTTGGTCAAGAGCAAATTTCAAGTGGAAGGCCATGTTTGGATGCAAAACATTATAGGTCACTTTTGAAGAAAAACATGAAATATTTCTAAGTATGGAAAGTTAACTTCTTTTTCCCAACTTTGACTCAATGCAACTTTCAGCTCAATCATCCATTTGATTCTATTCTTTTTCCATTACAAAGCTTGTAACCTCATCTTTCTAAAGCATCAAGAATCATGCCCTAAGACCCCTTGAGCTGAGAATGCCATTGATTTGAATTTGGTAACTTGGAACTGAAGTTTATTCAAAAGTCAGAATTTGAAATCATTGGTTTAGCTTCTAAACACTTTTTTCTGTATGTTTTTGCCTCTAAAAATGTTTAGTGAACTTCCAAAATTGATTAACACAACAAAACACGCGTATTGGATGAGTTTTGATCAATTTAGAAGTTACACTTTTATTGTTTGCAACTTCACATGATTTCCCTCCAAACTTCATCATTTCACATGCTTGGACATTCCATTTGACTCCCTATAAATAGAGGGTCATTCCCCATTCATTTCCTCAAGCTTGGATAGCCAGAATCACCCTGCCAAACTTGTTCCATAACTCAAAATTCTGCAACTTCGAAATCTATTTTCGAGCCTTTTTCAATCCAATTTTTCCATCAATTCACCTTCCTTGATCTTTCCTGATGCTAACCATATAATTACATTCAAGTATCATGCCCTATATTGCTCCATAGAAGTCCAGTTTCAGAGTTCTGCAACTCAACTTCAATAGGTAGATTCCTTCATCAATTTTTCAAAACTTTGATATCATTGGGATGATCTCATTGCCCTGGTTCTAGTCGCAACACTTACTTTTATCTGGAAACTTGTTTTGACCATGAAATTTAAAATCCCTTTTCAAAACTTTCTTTCCAAATTGCTTGAGCTACAATTTATATAAATTTATCGAAAAGGTGTGGTTGTCTTCGTCTTGAAGAGACAAAGTGAATGGCATAGGTCTCATACTCTAATTTTACAGATTGACAAACCTGATTTTGGGACTGGCTGGAGGTTGAAGATGACCAACGTGTCATCCTTCAACCAATGAAACATCGCCATTTGGATTTTTTTGAATTTCTGATTTTCATTTGATTTTGTGCTTTATTCACTAATGACCATGAATGTACAGCGCGCCAGATCCCTTGGATTTAATTACTAACGCGTTTTGACTCTTATCCAATGATCCACATATTTTTGACTTATTTTTCTTCTCTGATTTTTATATTTAATTGTTTTAAATTTCAAAAAATCATAGAAAATTCATTTTTAGTTAAACAAATCTGGAAAAATTATGAAAAATATTTTTGATTTTTCTCTTTCTGATTTTTATTTTTTCACAATTTTATTTTGTCTAATGATATTTTTTTATAAATTTCCACTTTATTTGAATTGTTTTCAATGTTTAAAAATACTTTTATGCATTTTTAAATTCTGAAAAAAAAATATGGAATGATCCAATGATATTGTGACAAATATTGGTGACCTCATTTATATTTTATTTTTGAATTTGTTATTTTTTTTATCATTTTTGGTTTATTTTACTCATTTCTTTTAATTTTAAAAATAATTTCTGACTTTTAAAAATTACCAAAATTTTTATAAAATCATTTTAGTTCATTTCTGATTTTTCTATGGTCTTACTTTTTATTTCTTGATTAATTTGAATATAGTTGATATTTTTCTCTTTTATTTCTATTTTAAAACATTTTTATAACCCTTTTTTTAATGTATATATAAAATGCAATATTATTTTATAATTATTTTCTGGCAGATCTTGGATTGAATTTTTGGTCATGACTTTGTTAACATCATTGGATCCATGGTGTTGAGTCTAACTCCACAAAAATGGATGAATGATTTTAATAATAATTTGATTTAAATTTAATTCAAATGTGGTTTGTATATTCTCTCTCACCCCTCTTCATCTTGTCCCTTTCTCATTGCACTAAGTGTTATTGGAGCATGATCTCTATATCATGTCTCAAAACAAATGGTGCATAGATTGCTATTCACCGGCCTCAAAATAGGCGCGACTTCTATATAAGTCCACTTACGATTGCTTAACAGAGCGCTAAATTATGTCCCGATTTGAATAAATGATCATTCGTGGCCCAAACTTATGTTTGCAAGCCCAAGTATGTTAATTTGATCTCTTTGATCCAATAAACTTGAGATTCATTGTGTGGAGACTTTGATTACACCAATCCTCTAATGGATCTACAACACTTTTGGTCAACGCGGATCACTTAAACACCGTTGATCATTAAATGGTACTTTTGAGGATATCAAATGGATGATATACTTGACAAAAAGCAAATGCAACTTATTGTATGGAGGCTTTGGTTCTACCAATCCTCTAATAAGTTCCAAATGCAGTTTCAAGATGTTCATCCAACTAACGACTAATTATTAAATTGTTTTTACTTTATGCCCTTTTATTTTTTATGCTTTATGTACCATTTACTTTAAGCATTGCATTTCATGTCAGTTTTATTTTGCTCACTTGAGCCTTTTCTTTTCTCTTCTAAGACACCTAATAATCAACATGAACCATAAAAACTTTAATGATACTTGGACTATTTGGTTACTATCCTTGGCATTATATAGTGTTGGACTTCTTGGACTTAGGATTAGAAACCTTGACCTATGTTGGAGACCTTGTGACCTTGATTGATGTTTTGTATGGAGTTATTGAGGTTTACCTCAAGACATTGGGTTGTTTGTTTATTTTGTGTGCAGGTTATTGTGATTAGATACTTTGTTTGTAATCTGGAATTCACCCTTATACAACCGTTACTCTGCCCAATTTTTGTGAAGACTTAATACATTTGAAGTATGGTTCTCTAAAGAGGTCTATTATGTTTGCTTGCTTGGTTTCAATCCAAAGAATGAGAATTCTATCTTGGCTCAGAATATCAAGTATTGGCTTCTTGTTGGTTAGATGGTTCTTATCCCTAGCTTTTACCTTATGCCTTAGGATAGTCTCTTCTTCTCCTCCCATCTTCTTTAATATCAAAAAATGTTCTTCCTCCTTTTGAAAACTCTTCTTGTTTTTAAACTTGAACCACTTTCATAATAAACTTGGACCTAGGTCCATGCATTTTCAAATCATTTTCATAAATAAACTTCAATCAACTCAATAATACCTTGACATTTTTGTGAGAATACTAAAAGTCAATCAATCTCATTTCAAACCATTTTTGCCACTTTGGCTTTTTTACTTTAAAAACTTTTCTCAAGATATTGGACTCTTGTCAATCCTTGTAGTGATGCAAACAGCTATACTTCTATAATATGTAGTGAAGTGAGATATTTTCCACTTGGGTGTTGAGTGAGGCATTGTTGATTTTAAAATCCATGCCATATCCTCCACTTTGAGATGATGCAAATTCTCCTTTCTCATGATTGTGGGTAGTAAGTATGTTTTTCGACACGGACAATGACGATGATGTCTTATCTCATAAAATTAACCAACACACTTGTATTTTAAAATTTTTGAAAGGTAAACTACGTGTACCCTGATCCCCTATTGCACGAAAGGTGGTACGTAGGCACTAAAGCTTCACAACCGTGGCGGGTGCAAAAATCATAAAAAATATATTTCTTCTCTCATCTCCACCATCTATTTTACATACAACATTTTATAGCCAAAATATACAGATTTTACAAAGAGGTTTATGCGGAGTACTGTAGATGTTTAGGGTGCTAATACCTTCCCTTTGCATAACCAACCACCTTACCTAGAATCTTTCCCCCTCTTTTTGGTTTTTTTTCTATTTTCCCATTCCTTTGGAAACAATAAAGCGCGGTGGTGATTTTTATTTTGATTTGTACAAGTCTAGTCAATCCAATGGCTTAGTCTTAAACATTTCTACCGCTACACCAGGAAGTAGTCCAATAGGGGAAAAGGTGGGAGACAAGGAGGAGTGTGGCAGGATCCACAATAGGAGCAGGTGGCACTGGTCTGACCAAAGCAGAGTACAATTGTACCAATTTTTGTCTTCTAGCTCATCCACTATCATCTTTGAATTTGAATGGTTTTATTCTCTTTTTCTGTACTACCAAGCTTTCCCTTATTTTATTTAATTCCTTCCATGCTTTCCTCAAAGCCAACAACTTCCCTTGTTGAATTTCTCTTATCTAATAATTCTTTTTAAAGTGCCCGCTTGTGCAACTTGCAGTAGTCCACCACTGTCTTTCCTCTGCTCGACTCTGCTAACCTTTGATCACCAAAAAACACAATTAAATGCTAAAATGGGGAGAACCTATTGTTCTTCACACTAAACATTAATTTACCTACAAAATTCAAGAAATTAAACTAAAAAGAAATTAGAATACTAAAAATATCAAATCATAATGGCATGCGTTAAATCTCAAAATATGTGTTAACACACCCCCAAACTCGAATCATATCCTGTCCTCCGGTAGTGCGACAGGAAAAGACATCTAGAACATCATTAAGCAACAACCCCCTCCTTCACATAACTAAACTTTTCTCAAGCCCAGGGAAATTCCTTATAGGGACTTATCTCAAAGATAGGTATAACTCATACCAGAGGCACAATAATGAACACATTTTCTATGGGCCATATACACTCCCGATCATAGAAGAACTCTTTTATCAAGATGATCAACCGATTTTTCAAATCTTGCTTATTTTCTCCTATGGTCCAGCAACACATACTTTAAGGTTTAATGGGTTTTTTGGATTCATACTGCTTTGAACCTACACCTAGGATCTACACTTGCATGCTTTTATTCATAAGAAATTTTTTTGTAGCTGCCCCACCTTTTTACTAGAGGTGATCTCATTTGTGATGAGTCCAACCTATTAATTATGGTGAGACGAGCTATTGTTCCTCTAATTTCTGGCACATGAACTTGATTAAAAGCTTTCTCTTCCAGTTTCGGGCACAAGAGCTTATTTAGGAGTGGACTTTGACAACTTCCTATTTACACACTTTGGTGTGTTTATTTGCTAAGTAATAGTGTTCTCGAAGTGTTCCAGTCCTTTTAAGAATTGCATCAACCACCCCAATAAACCTTAATTCCTGATCCTATTCCATACTTAAAACCAAATCAAATTTATTCAGAGGCTGACTACTTAACAAACTACTTGAGTCGTGACACGACTTGTCTATAACATAAGATCAATGCTCAAAATACTCCTTAAGTCTTTGTTCCCTATATTGTTAAAGTCTCAATAGAACTTTCTCTGAGTTTTACTTTAGATAGTCTATCCTAAGAAGGATTCTACTTATCTTGATAATATGTCCTTATTACATATATATATATATATATATATATATATATATATATATATATATATATATATATATATATATATATATATATATATATATATATATATATATATATATATATATATATATATATATATATATATATATATATATATATATATATATATATATATATATATATATATATATATATATATATATATATATATATATATATATATATTAACAACACATGAAAACAAAGGAAATGACAGTTCATTAATTCTGAAAAGGGTTGCAAGCACCAATAATAGGAACATAAAAAAAAACAAAATGATAACAAAAGGCTGAAACAACCATCACAAAACACCAAAAAAACAAACAAACAAGAATATATGATTGATAGAGTGATCTAGAGAAGAGTCGAGTCACGACTCTAGCCATCACTCCCCCCAAACATAAAGTAAGGACAATGTCCTCATGGGTCAGTTGAAGGGATGGGGCGCACCTCTTTTCTCTAAGCTTAACAGCTAGGTGGGAAGCCTACTGCTCTTTCGGGTGAGCACATCATGCTCTTTCTTCTTTAAAGCCTCCTTCTTGGCAGGCTCCGGGAGATTGGGTTTCATAGGTGCAGTCTTGACTCGGGGCTTCTTTGGAGGTGATTTAGGTTTCACATCATGCTCCATCATTTGTACATCCTCTCCCTTATTTTTCTCTTCTTTCTCTTTTTCTACAACCTCCTTATCAACTCCATCTTCATTCTTTTCCACCACATTCTTCGCTGACTCCTCATTTAGTTCTTTGACAACTTCCGCAACACTCTTTTTGTAGCATCCTTCTTAGGTTTTTCCTTTTCAGGCACTTCTGCTCGAAACTCCTTTTTGTCCCTGGCCGCTTGCTTAATCATACTATTTAAGGTCTTATCGTCATCAGATTCAGAGTCTTCCACCATTACTTGCACTTTTTCTGCAGTATTTTTCTTTGGCACTACCTTCTTGGTTGATACTTCTTTCCTGACTTTCTTCTTCTTCTTCTCAGGTGAGTCATCCATAGGCAAGCCTTGAGTAGAAATTCCAAGATCTCTCAAACCAGCAGGTTCAGTCTTCATCACTTTATTTCCTTTCCTCTTTATCTTTTCTTCCTCTTTTTAGTCCACATTGTCCTCTTCTTCTTCTTCTTCTTCTTCTTCCATCCCCAAAATATGGTCAGAGAACAGAGGAGGCAGTTCATCACTATCCATTATTTTGTACACCTTAGACTCCCACTCATACATTGCTTTCTGAAACCTATAGTACTATTTCTGATCCTTGTGTATTTGTAGCAGCACTTCCCATGTCAAACTATCAATTTCAAAACTGAAATCTCCTCCAGATGACTTTTGTCCCACCTCCGCCCTTTTTCTATCCTTTGGCTTCATTGGCATCAGTAGACTGTTTCTATCAAAACCTGCCTTTGGGTTGCAAACTTCAACAGTTTATTTATCCCTCACTCCTTGCTTGGAACATAGATATGTGATCAAATATGGAAAATACAACATCCCATCCTTCTTCTTGGCACACACTTAGATTTCCTGCACGATGATATTTCTAACATTGACATCAATTCCAGAGGTGATATAATGGAGAAGTGCCACCCTTTGCTTATTCACCGTTTCATTGTGAGTGTTAGGCTTTATTGAGTGCTTGATAAACTGGTACTAAGCCTTGGATTCCAGTTTTAGATCCATTCTCCTTATTGATTTCTCCCCTCTAGATTCTTGATACTCATCATACATTTTCTTCATCCCAAAAAGCATGTTGATTGTTCCTTCAGAGTAAGACACCCAACATCCCCTCACCATTACTTCTGTTTTCTTGTTGGAGGGCCTAAAATTTGAGTAGAACTCTTTCATAATTTGAATGTTGTAAGGGTCAGGATGTTGGCACAACTTGCTCCACTTTTTGTTGGCTATCAATGAACCAATGCTTACAGGTAACCTTAGATTTTCATAATCTAGTTCAATAGAAAAACCCATTTCAGAAAAGATCCCTCTATTGGAGATGGGATCCGTGAATCTCCTCTTTGCACCGTCATTGATGAAAATGTCATAGTCACTTTTGTCGTCGTCAGAGATGTCCATAGCTGGAGTGGCATTTTTAATAGCACAAGTTTTGATTCTTATATGGGAGTGAGTGTGCTTCATTGTTTTGTTAGGTTTCTGAGAGGTTTCAATTTTTGAATGGGAATGAAAGAAAGTGTAATACGGTGGGAGAACTGACTCGGGTGTTTTGCGTTTTATCATAATTGTTGCGGATAGCAAGAGTCTCCATCGAATTTTCTTTTATCCAATAAAGGAAAGGGTGAAAAGAACTGGAAAGACCTTTGAGAATTTTTCTTGAGTTCGGGGGGTAGGTTATGAAAAGGGAAGGTGTTAGAACCCTTTTCATCTGTAGTTATCTATGGGCTCTTAGTTGCTAGCTCGCTTTGAAATGCTTTGTTTGAAATGTGTTTGTGATTTGTTTTAAAAGTATTTTTGAAAAGCGTCTTCTTTTAGGAAAACTTTGTAATGATTCTTGTCTCTATAAGAATACATACAAACTGTTGACTTTTGAAAATATTTCATGGAAAGTGTTGGTGTATTTGAAAGATGTTTGGTTTTAAATGTTTGTGAGCAAGCAACTACGAGCGTTCTACCTACTAAAAAAGTCTTAGTTTTTTCCCCATCCTTTAGATATTGCTATCTTACCATTGATTGGTAGGAAGCTTTATCATTGGACGTGAAGCGACGGTCGTGGGTGATCGTGTAGTCATAGAAGGAAATATTGTAGGATACCTTAGCGATTTTTGTAAGGGTTTAAGATCGTTTAGCGAAGGAAACATCCGTGGGTTATCGAGGGACTACGATCTTGTATTCGAGGATCATTGTTAAAGTATCCCACGTTCGAGGGACATGACTATTTTTCTCAAAGCAACAAGTGAGGTTAACCCTAGAGGTGCAAGTGAACAAAATGTTTGTTTTTTCATGCATTTTTATCTTTGAAGTAGGGTTTTCTACTTGTTGTTTTTATCTTGCCATACAAACCCTAATTACTAGCATTTAAATTTGAAAGAGATAAATTGCGGAAATTAAATATCCTACGCTATTACATCATTTGGGGATGGGGGTACAAATTTACAAATGGGGAAAGCAAATAAGAAAACCTTAATTTATTATAACAACCATATTGAATTGAATAAGAATGATGTGCAAGAATAATAAATGTACAAGAAAGTAAGTGGAAAAGAAAATTGATTTTTTGTTTTGTTTAAGAAAAGGTTTTGTGACCTAATTAAATTAAAAGAGAAATAATTAATTAAAAATAAGAAAGTTTAAACCTATAAATAAAATTTAATCAAGAAAACATTTTTTAGGGTTTTGTAGAAAATAATTTTAATTAAATTAATCTAATATACAAAAATTTAATTAATTAACTAACTTCTAAATTAATTTTTAATTAAGAAATAAAATAAAATGAAGTAACCCTAAGTCTTATAAATTAAATTTTATAAGAAAAAGTTTTTGTCCTATTTTTTAGTTTAGAAAAAGAAACTAAACAAAAGTATATTATATACATGTAAATATTAAATAAAAATATTTTTTTGGATGAAAATAATAATAGTAATAACAATATTAATAATAATATAAGCAAATAAAAATAAAAATAAAATAAAAATATAAAATGGAGTGAGGGGGTGGAAAGCTGAATTGGGGTGTTTTGTAGTAAAAGCAGTTTTTTGTTTTAGGTCTGGCCCAAAAGTATTTTTGGTTTAAAAACAAAGAAAGAAGAAAAATAAAAGTTAATGGGCTGCGTGGTGTTTTAAATGACAAGGGGGTGCGTGCTGAAGAGTGGCATTTGCGCCTGGCTGGGATTTTTTTTGTAACTAGCCCATCCTGTAACAAAAATAAACAAATAAAATTAAATAATAAAAAAACAAAACAAAATTTGTTTTCTTTAATCAACCAAGGCAGAAACACGTTATTTCTTTCCTGTATTCTCTTGTTATCATCTGTTCTTGTGGTTCTCCAGAAATCTCCCTCAGCGGCGGTGGACGGAGGTCTTCACGGAGGAGATGCATCGATCTTAAATTTTCTTACATCATTCGCTTCGTTTCTTTCTCCTCTATTCTAATCCATGAGTGAAATTTTCATACTTGGAATAGTTTGGCGTAGATATTAAACGGGATGGACGAAACCCTAATCGCTCCGATTCGGTTTCAAATGTTGTTTCAGTGAGATCTTTCCTCTCTCTTTCTCTTCGTTACAAATTTCTGAAGGGTTTGTTTTACGAAAATGATGGAAATTTTTTAGAGTTTTGGCGTTTGTGTTATGATTTGGCTTCTGAGGGGTTTTTGGTTCCTTTTAGAAAATGATGATGTTGGTTTTTTGGTGGTTCTGTATATTTCTGTTTTTTTCTGTGACAGAACTATGACAATTTTGTTTTTGTTGTGCCCGGCCTGGCTCCTCCCCCCTTTTCTCTTGTGAATTAAGTGTTGTCCTATACTATGATTTTGCTTATTTCTATACAAGTTTGATTTTGACTTGAGGTAACCTGCCTTGTTACTTTGATTTTCGATACATCAATATTATTGTATTTTGCTTGCTTGAGGGTTGTACTTGCTTGCTTTAGGGTTGTACTTGCTTGCTTTAGGGCTGCACTTGCTTGCTGACTTTTGAACTTTGTACAGACTTTGTACTTTGTTGCTTGTGGCTTTGATAATTTTTTACTTTCTGTGGACAAAAGCATTATCTTTAAGATTTTGTAGTACAATCATCTTGGCCTATGATTTGATTTGTGAATTCTGATTTCTTCCATTAAATGAAACAACATGGGGCTCTTTTCGTTGAAATGATGTTAATTTTGATCTTCCTTGATTTTTTCTTTTCTAATTGTGAACCAAGATTTTGATTTGTAATAGAAATGCTCCCTAGCCAATGATAGAATCCGATTTGTGAGGCTTGTACAATTCTTTTTTTTTGTCTTTTGTGTTTTAGGCCCATGATATTGTTTGAGGGCTTTGGGCTTGAATTCTGATTTGTGATGTTATTTTGAGTTTTGCATTCATCTATTGTGAACCAAGTCAATTGTGATTTGCAATGGTTCTAGGACCATGATTAAATCCATTTTGTATGAGGTTGTTTGGCACAAAAATATGCTTGAAAAACATCCTTTTTCTGATTCCATAAACCAACCCTAATGATGACTTAAATAATCTCGCAATTCTTTGCTTATTTACATGTTTATGTTTGCTAACAAGTTTTCCTTTTGTTTCATGTGTTGGATGAGATTGCAAGATCAAAGAGGAAGATTTGAAGAAACTTGAAGACAGAGAAATCTTTTGTTTTGTAATAGAATAGAAAAAATAGGAAAACTTATAGTTTTTTTCTTTGGAAAATTGTAATTGAATTTTGTAATGATTTTGAAATTGGTTTGAATTTGTAAATAGATTTGGAATTTTGAAAAATAAATGTGATGAATATTTGGAATTTTGGAAATTTGAAAGAAGAATAGACGTAACTAAATAATGTAATGTTTTGTAAAATAAATGTGATGCAATTTGTAATGTTGAAAGAAGAATCCAGGAGTTTTATCTTATGCATCAGAAACTTGGTATCTTTGTGCTATCCTCGATAAAAACCCGGAATTTAGTCCACAGAGACTTGAATAATGCTCGCATTTTGAAGGAAAATCTCGAAACAAAACAAACTTGTCAGATCAAGAAATTAACTCACAATTCTAGCTTCCTCCGTGAATGCTGGATGAAAAACAAAGTTTGAATCATCACGAGAATGAATATCCAGATTTGACAGCTTGAACTCCTAAACACCTGAAATGATGCATCATAAAAACCTAAACAAACCCTTGCATGAAAGACTCCAAAATCCATCCAATTAAGAAAAATATCAAAACCCTAATTTCAAATCAACTCCGCTTAACTTTCTTCACAAGAAAATAGTGTATTATCAAAGAGTTTTCATGTTCGCCATCATGAATCAAAACCCTTAATTAGAGAAAAACTCAAATATAGGCCTTAACATTGTGCAACCATTGTAACATGAGCCTTAATCTCAACAAGTATCACATCTTCAAGAGTCAAAACCGTAGCTCAATACTACAGGACAAAAGAAATTTTGAACACCCACAAACTTGAACCCTTGATGAATCCATTAACATATATGGAGGCCTGAGAATCTTTGAACAGTTGAAAAACCCTAGAAGAAAATCTTAAAGTAAAGGGAGGGAAATATTGGGGTACAACAGCTGCCCCTGTTTAATATTCTTAAACCTGAAAAGTGAGAATGGCATGTCGTCGTTTGTAGCTTGATGGTGAAAGATGATTGAACACTAGAGTGCCCAAAAATTTGCGCTCGTTGGTGTGTTAGTTGATTGTGTCGGGAATGGGCTTAAATTTGCAATTTGGAAGATAAAGGAAAGTTTGTCGGAGATGGGCTTACAGATGCCATCCAAAGGTGATAGGGAGTCGTTGGAGATGGGCTTATAGATGCCATCCAAAGTGACTGTTGGTAGAGATTGGAAGGAATATCAGAATAAATCTTTGGTCGACTTATACTGAAACAACATATGTCTTTAATAATCTTTAACTGGATAGCGAATCAGTATAAATCTTCTGAGCAATTTAACTGAACTGAGGAAAGTGTCTACCAGAATGAAATCAGGATAAATCAATGGTCGGTTTAAACTGAAAAAGAAGAGGTCTTTGTTAGCCGATCTTTGTCTGTTGATTGACTTTTCCTGCAATGAAGAGAATTAGTTGTATGTGGATGTATGCATAGAAAATGATGTACTCAAAATGAATGAGATTATGCTATATGCGTTTGTCATGTATGTAATATGATGTATGAATGTGAAAAATTATTGAAGTGTAACTTTGTCTCGGAAAATAAATCATTGACATATGTTGGGGAGCTTTTTGGGAAGCTAAATCCCGTACTACTACTGGAGATGAAGAGTATGTGTATCTCTAAACTTTGTTTAGAATGTTTCCGCTGGGAATTCCTGTTTTGTTGTTTGAGGAGAAATCTGCTGGGGAATATTGATTTTGGCTCTTTGCTTGAGGAAACTCTGCGGGGAATGTTGATTTCAGCTCGGGGAATAGAGTTCAGGAGTTTTAGTTATCCATTACTCTACTAGGGAATTATCTCTTGATTGGGGAGAATGGAAGTTAGCTATTATCTAGTCGAAATCCAGGCTTCACAATAACTTGCTAGGGATAATAAAGTTAACTCTTATCTGGTCATATTCAAGGCTTCACAGTGACTTACTGGGGGAAGATGAAGTTAATTGTTATCTAGTCGGATTCCAGGCTTCGTAGTGACTTACTGAGGTTAACTGTTATCTGGTTAAATTCCAGGCTTCGCAATACCTTACTTGAAGGGATGAAGTTTAAGTATTATTTGGTCGAATTCCATGCTTCGTAGTAACTTAGATGAAATTAACTGTTATCTGGTCGGATTCCAGGCTTCGTAGTAATTTTCTAAGATGGATGAAGTTAATTGCTATCTGGTCGGATTCTAGACTTCACAATAAATTACTAAAGTCAACTGTTATCTGGTCAGATTCCAGACTTCGCATTAACTTACTGAAATTAATCTATTATCTGGTCGGATTCCATACTTCACATTAATTTACTAAAGTCAACCGTTATCTGGTCAGATTCCAGGCTTCGCGGTAACTTACTGAAATTAATCTATTATCTGGTTGGATTCCAGGCTTCATAGTAATTTAAATGAAATTAACTGTTATCTGGTCGGATTCCAGGCTTCATAGTAATTTTTTGAAATGGATAAAGCTAATTTCTATCTGGTCGGATTCCAGGCTTCACAATAACTTACTAAAGTCAATTGTTATCTAGTCGGATTCCAGGCTTCGTAATAACTTACTGAAATTAATCTGTTATCTGGTTGGATTCCATGTTTCATAGTAATTTAGATGAAATTAACTATTACCTGGTCAGATTCCAGGCTTCGCATTAATTTTCTGAGATGGATGAAGTTAATGTCTATTTGGTCGGATTCCAAGCTTCGCAATAACTTACTAAAGTCAAATGTTATCTCGTTGGATTACAGGCTTCACAACAACTTACTGAAATTAATCTATTATCTGGTCGGATTCCAGGCTTCACAATAATTTAGATGAGGTTAACTATTATCAGGTCGAATTCAAGGATTCACAATAACTTGCTTGAAATGATGAAGTTGAACTGTTATTTGGTCAGATTCCAGGCTTCACAACAACTTTTGGTGATAGTAACGACTCCGTTAGGGATTGCAATGACTTTACCGAGGATTAAGGGGTTTTTTCCATTGATTTGTAATAGCCTGAGAAACAAACTCAAGCTGGGAAATTTGTAGGATGTTGGGGAACATTGACTTTTTGAAGAGAATACTTTTGACGACGTACTGGGAAAGTGAATTCTTTTTAGGAAGTACTTCATAAGGCTTCTTCTTTAAGACCAACTCAGCTGGGGAGATGGTTTCTAAGAGATTGGAATTTTGGATGTATGAACTCAATTTAGTAGGGATAATTTTATATGGGGATATCCATGAATTTGGCCTCGTGGGGATTTGTGAATAACTTGAACTCTATCTTCTCCTAGAGTCCTTAATAAACATTGCTCATAGTGACAAATCTTTTACTAATAGACAAAATGATGAAATAATGGGACATAGTCGTACGCTTTAATCCCTAACTTTTTCCTGGACCGTCTTTTCAGATTTTTAGTCCCGCGGGATACCCTTTTTTGCCCAAGTCGCCATTTCAGGTTTTCTACTTTCCGGGTATACAATCTTTTATATATATCCCTAATTTTTTCCCGGACCTTTTGGTTCGCCAGGATGCCCTTATTTTTGGATAGGCATGTCAACCTAGCAGGTCTTTTTTCGTGCGTAGTATTTTCCTACTTTGTCCACGTTCAGAGGGTATAGAGAATTTGTCATTGTTTATGGTAGTAACTGTTGTAAAAATTCTAGAAATTATTTGCATGACTTTTCATTTGTGGGAGCCCGTTTTCCCCTAGAGTTAATCTGGTGCACTTCGACGTTTGAGATTTTGATCACATTTCTGATAGTCTTGAACTTCCTAGGTATCTTTTCTAAGAACTACCGTGGAAGAAACCAAAGACATGATACTGACACCATCTGATACTACTGACATAGACAAGAAATTTGGTGGTACCCCAGATATTTGATCAAGCCTCTGTGTTTTTCAAGAACTGTCATGGAAGGATCCGAAGACATGATACTGAAACCATCTGATACTACTGGCACAGACAAGCAATTTGGTGGTACCGAGAGTCCTTTGATCAAATATTGGTGTTTTCTAAGAACTGTCATGGAAGGATCCAAAGACATGATACTGACACCATCTGATACTACTGGCATAGACAGGCAATTTGGTGGTACCCCAGATCTTTGATCAAGCCTCAATGTTTTTCAATAACTTTCATGGAAGGATCTGAAGACATGATACTGACACCATCTGATACTACTGGCACAGACAAGCAATTTTGTGGTACTGATAGTCCTTTGATCATATATCAGTGTTTTCTAAGAAGTGTCATGGAAGGATCCAAAGACATGATACTGACACCATCTGATACTACTGGCACAGACAAGAAAATTGGTGGTACCGGGAGTCCTTTGATCAAATCTCAGTGGTTTCTAAGAACTGTCATGGAAGGATCCAAAGACATGATACTGACACCATCTGATACTACTGGCACATACAAGCAAATTGGTGGTACCGGGAGTCCTTTGATCAAATCTCAGTGTTTTCTAAGAACTATCATGGAAGGATCTGAAGACATGATACTGACACCATATGTTACTACTGGCACAAACAAGAAATTTGGTGGTATCATAAGTCTTCATAGTGGATTTTGTTCAAGCCCATGATTAACGTAACATTGCCCCTCAAGTGATTCAGATGGAGATCTGTGTGATCGGTGGAAATAGAACTGACTGTTTTTTAAGCTGGTTCGCGAAATGTCGCGGTAAGCAAGAGTCGCCACCGTCTTTTATGTTCTCCAACATGGAAAGGACAAAAGCACAGCAAAATTCCTTATTCGAGAATGTTTCTCGGTTCGGGAAGTAGATTTATAGAAAGGGAAGGTGTTAGCACCCTTTCTATCTGTGGTTATCCACGGGCTCTTAGGTACTTGCTCTTATGTTTTCAAAATTTGTTTGCTTTTCAAGTGTGTGTGGGTTTTGAAAAAGTTTCGTTTGGAAAATTTCTAAGTAACTCTTGTATCTGTCCTCAAGAGTGTGTGAAAATTTTGTTTGAAAACTTTTAGAAAGTGCGGGTGCGAAAAGTTGTTTTTGTTTGTTTGAAAAGAGCAAGTACTTAAGAGAATCTACCTACTCTAAGGAATTAAGCTGTGTAAGAGTCCTTTAGATAGTGCTATCCCACCATTGAGAGGTAGGTAGCACCATCGTTGGAGGTGTTCGGGTCAATTCGATTATCGGGACATGTGTGGTTACCGAAGCAATAGTAGGACATCTTAGAAGTAACCCTAATGTCCTAGATCCTTTTTATCCGAGGCAACCGTTTCGAGGCAACTGGATCTTTTAGACAGAAGGGCGACCTCTAAGACACCCTATACTTGATGACCACGTCAAGGCAACCAGTGAGGCGTACCCTAGAAGTGGCATGTGCTTTGTGTGTTGTTTTTCATTTAATTGTCTTTGTACATGTTATTTGTGAGCTACAGATTGATTTTATTTACATACATTCTTTCATGCATTTAACAGTTAGGGGTGCGGAAAGTAAATTGCAGAAATGTAAATTCTAACTATTACAAGGCGCGGGTCTATACATCGCCAAAAACAAAAACCTGTTTTGGTAAATAAATGCGAGAAATTAAATAAAGCGGTAAAATTCCTATTTAACTATTACATATCTGGAGACAGTTACATGAATAATCAAAAATAAATGCGCGCGAGAAGAAATTTAATCGGGAACGTCCTAAGGGTTTTGACCCTTTTTTAAGAAGGAATTGAATTTTTGTCCCTTTTTTGTGATTAAATGAAATTAAAATTAATAACTAATTAATTAATTAATTAAAAAAATGTTTTTTGTGTTTTTTTATATTTTTAATGAAAATAAAAGGAATTAAAATTAAAAGTTAATAAAAACCTAATTCTAAATTTATTTTAGTTATTAAGAAAAAAGGGTAAAATTGCCTAATTAAAACTAATTCAATTTATTAGTATTTATTTACAAAATAATTACCTAAATGAAATTAATAAAGTATTTACATGTTTTGGTTTTTTTGAATTTTATTGTGAAAAATTAATTATGAGTTAAATAATAACAGTTAATAATAATAATTAGTTAAAAGAAAATAAAATAAAAAAGGAAAAGAAAAGAAAATATGAAAGAACCATGGGGGGTTTGGGTCTTTTTTGGAGGTTTGATTCTGGAATTCAGGCCCATTAAGAAGCAAGTCTCGTTGACCTTGGGGATTGACCACACGCTTGTTGACTAGGGGGTACCATGCTATTCATCTCCTGGCCATTGGATGTATGCTGAGAGACACATGGCGCATTGCTGGTTGAAGCGCATGGTGGAACGCACTGGAAAGCTGCATGAGACCAGGTTATGAAAAATAGAAATAAACATTGGGTGGACCTGGGAATCGAACCCAAGTCCCAACGATTGCAAGCCATGCCACCAACCACCAAGCTACTTTGCACGCTTTGTTATTATACTGGCTAATGAAAATAATGTATTAAAAACTCAATTATGCTTGGACATTAAAAAACGCGCGCCATTGTTTGAACCAACCAATAGAATGGTTTCACATCTCGTCTTCTTCATCTTTTTCTGTAAAACAAAAACAAGATAGCAGGGTTTTTAACCCCCACAAACCAAAACTGCCAAGAAGAGCGATTAGAGTTACAGATAACATAAAAAAGGCGCGATGGTATCAATGAATTCGTCTTGTCCTGACGAGTTTAACCATATATGTCTCGAGGTCTAATTTTATAGTATGAGAAAAGCCCTAATATGAAAGCTTCTGAAACCCTAGCATTCGTCCATGGTGGTTTTTGATTCAGAGCACCATAATCAAATTGGATTACACCAATAGCTTCAGGATGTTCCTATTAACACAAATCAACCCAAAAAATAGATTAAAAGTGCATGAATAATGATATGCAATTATGGAAAAAAATGCAAACCGTGGGACTTGTTGTGGATGATTCTTTGAGTGTTAGGACCCGTTCTTGGTTGCAATAGGTTCCTGGCAATGCTGGCAACGAGTTAGAAGCAAGAAAGGTGTTTGAATGGTGCTGGAATATGGATTTCAGTTTGTGAATTTCTTTGGAAATTTTGGAATTGGTTCTGGACGTTTTTAGGTGTTTCTAGGTCGTGCTTTCAGTCTGCAAGGCTTGCATATATGTGTTTGAATGAGAATCAGTCAATATTAAGAGCCTTTAACCAATGCAATGATGTTTTGGATTTCCTCTTTACCACCATTAAAAAAACTTGCCATGTTTGTTCAAATTTGAATTTTCCTGCCTAAATGATCTTTACACGAATTTGGTAGGTGTATTATGATGCATCAAGGTCATTCAAACCACAAGATATCATTGAATTAATTTTTTTTGATTTTATTTGAATTTTATGGATTTAAAATGAATTAAATCAAATAAAATTAAATAAAAATAGAAAAATTAATGTTTAATCTTGAAATTGATCATGGGACACGTGGGTGGCATGACAAGGCTGAATCAAGTGTAAAAAAGTGGGCCCTTTTGTCAAAAATTGAAGTTTCAAGGATAGTTGACTTTGGCCATTTCACAAAAA
Source organism: Vicia faba (assembly GCA_948472305.1). Lineage (NCBI taxonomy): Eukaryota > Viridiplantae > Streptophyta > Magnoliopsida > Fabales > Fabaceae > Vicia > Vicia faba. The sequence continues at coordinate 304,310,916 of OX451735.1, read as the reverse complement.
TTTCCCAACTTCTCCAATGCATATCTTGCTCAATTTTGATCATATGAACATGTTCTTGGACATTTTGGAAAGGTCTTGAAGTCCTCTAACCAATGCCTTTGGTCCCATGTCATTTTGATTTACCAATCTCAAGTTATGGTCTTTGACTTAAAGTGCCTTTTTGTTGACTTTTGAAAATGACCTATAATGTTGAATTTGATAACTTTTTGTGAGAGCATTTCTTGGATTTGGAATGTGAAGATGAGTTGTAGGAAATGTCATCCCCTTCAAAATGAGCATTGGATGGGATTTTTCTGATGAACCATGAAAAAGTTATGCCTTGGTCAAGTTACAGTTGACTTTTCATCTGTCCCAAAATAGAAACTTTTGACACCTTGATGATTTTTGAGCCATTCTTGTGGAATCATGATAAAGACTTGATCAAATGATGATTGTGGCTTCAAAATAAGATGTTGACCAAAAATTTTGACTTTTGACTGCCAAATGACCATTTTGCCCCTACAGTTGATTGTGAAGCAATTAGGGTTTTTGACTGTGCAACTTGACCTTGTGAGCCTTGCAACTTGACATATGGATGCTTGACAATGTTTATAGGCATAAGGGACTTGATTGAGCCCTTGAAAATCTCAACTTCCTTACAAGAACCAAAACCCTAATTTGACTGGCTTAAGAGGGTGGTTTGACTGTGCAACCCTTGAGTAGACTTGAGATGATGCTTGCCAAAACTTTGAAGAATATTGGAGGGCAAATTTTGGGGTACAACAGTTGCCCCTGTTCAATCTTCTTAGACCTGAGGATGTAGATTGGCTTGTGTGCCTTTCGTGATCCGAGGGTGGAAGATGATTGAACACTAGAGTGCCCAGAAATTTGCACTCACATAGTAGAGTATCAGCAGTGTGATAGCGAGAATGGGCTTACAGATGCCATTTGGAGAGATGATGGATAGGAGGATGGGTTTATAGATGCCATCTAGAGCTGTGACAGAGCCTTGTCGGGAATGGGCTTATAGATTCCATTTGGAACTGTAATGGATAGTTGTGGAGATGGGCTTATAGATGCCATTAGAAGGTGTCGATCGCGTAAGAGATTCCTTAGCGAGAACTTGCGTACTTGAGAAAGGAAGATGGTTTCCTGGCCTGTTACACGTGTTGATCTTCAAACTCTTCATGCAGATATGCCCTGGCTAGATATAGGCGTCGAATCTACGATCAGTTACTCACAGATATTCCCTGGCTGGATGCAGGAATTGAATCTGGAATTAGTCGTCTACAGATATGCCCTGGCTGGATACAGGTATCGAATCTTCAAACTCTTCAGATATGCCCTGGCTAGATACAGGAATCGAATCTGGAACTAGTCATCTACAGATATGCCCTGGCTGGATACAAGTATCGAATCTTCAAACTCTTCAGATATGCCCTGGCTAGATACAGGAATCGAATCTGGAACTAGTCATCTACAGATATGCCCTGGCTGGATATAGGTATCGAATCTTCAAACTCTTCAGATATGCCCTGGCTAGATACAGAAATCGAATCTGGAATTAGTCATCAACAGATATGCCCTGGCTGGATACAGGAATCGAATCTTCAAACTCTTCAGACGTGTCCTGGCTGGATACAGGAATCGAATCTGGAAACTCTTCAGATATGTCGTGGCTAGATACAGGAATCAAATCTGGAATTAGTCGTCAACAGATATGCCCTAGCTGGATACAGGAATCGAATCTTAAAACTCTTCAGACGTGCCCTGGCTGGATACAGGAATCGAATCTGGAATTAGTTGTCAATAGATATGCCCTGGATGGATACAGGAATCGAATCTTCAAACTCTTCAGATATGCCCTGGCTGGATACAGGAATCGAATCTGGAATTGATCGCTCACAGATATGCCCTGGCTAGATACAGGTATAGAATCTGGAATTGCGATAGTTGATAGTAATCATCTTTGGATTGACCTTTTTCCTGAAAAGGCAAAACATCAGTTGTATTCAATGTCATGATGCATGATGTCATAATGTTCTCAAAAATAAATGAGATTGTGTGTTTATGATGCGTATATGCACGCGTCATGGTGTATGATAATGTAATGTTTATGAATGGATTTTCGTCTAGGAAAATAAATCCTTGGCGAATGCCGGGAGCTTGAATCCTGGGCTGATATTGAAGAGTAGAATTCTTCGCTTCCGCTGGGGATGATGGTTGCAAGAATAAACCGGTAGGAGAAGATGACTCTGTTGGGGAATAAACTTGTTAGAGAGATTACTCTGCGGGGAATACTCTGTGGGAAGAGATACTTTGCTGAGGTTTTGAAATTGATGATAACTCTGTTGGGGATACCGTTGATAAGCTTGTTGGGGATTTGATGAACTCCGCTGGGGGATAGGAAGAACTTCGTTGAGGACGATCTTTCCGTGGTAATTAGCTGAGGATAACCCAGTTATAAGCTCTGGTGGAGAATAACCTTTGAATATAGCCGGGGAGACGCGTATGTACTCTGTAGGGGACAAGCTTCCAGAATCTACTGGGGATAAGCTTCCTACTGGGGAGATTGATTCAACTCTCCTGGGGAGACTTTGGACTGCACTGGGGAAGTGGCTCCACTGGGATGTTTGGTATTCTGCCGGGGAACAATCTTATGTTAAGACTGCCGGGGACGCTTGCTTAGGAACATTCGTATACTCCGCTGGGGAATATTGAGATTTTCTGGGGATATCCAACTTCCATAAGGCTGACTGTAGGCTAACTCTGCTTGGGGAGAGTATCGCTGACTTGCTAGAGATATTGTGCCTTTTCAGGGCTGATGGGAGACCAACTCTGCTCGGGGGAGAGTATTGCTGACTCTTGTCTTACTCTTGCGGGGAGTGGAGGTATCCTGGTTACGTTCTTCAGCCGAACTTACCTTGGTACCTTGGCGGACAGAGCAACTAGATCGCTTAGACAACTTATTATTGCCCTTGTTTCTGATGTCACCTGTAATTAATCCTTTGTTTCATATGCAAATATTTATGAGTTAGCAATTAGTGTCAAGTGCATATATCAAAAATGAACATTGGACGTTCTTCGCAAGACAAAACAGAAAAAGGAAAAATAATTGGCAATTTGTCTGGAAAAGTGAATTTGTATTGATTTTTGAATTTGCCTGTAAATAGGTGTTTATGTACAAGAGGCTGACGTCCTAGTAAGAGAACGCTGCTGAACAAAATAGAGTTTATACAATTTTGAAAAGGAAAACAAAACAGCTATGTGAAAAATCCCACTGGGTTTCAACTCTGCTATCGCTTTTATGTCTTCAAGCGTCTCATCACTTTGTTGCTCAGTTGAAGATGAAGCTGATTGATCGATGCCGTCTGAACCTGATAGTTGATACCGGATTCTGGATGCAAGGTGATCCAATGAGACATAGTATTACGCTTATCCATAACTTTTGCCTGGACTGCCCTTTCGGGTTTTCAGTCCATCAGGATACCCATTTTTGCCCAAGTCGCCTTTTCAGGTTTTCGACTTGCCGGGTGTACAGATTTTTTATTTTCCATCCCTTATTTTTCCCCGAACCCTTTTGGTTCGCCGGGAAGCCCTTATTTTTTCCTAGGTGTGTCAACCTAGCGGGTCTTTAATTCATGCATAGTATCTTTTTACTATGTCTGCATTGGCGGGGTGAGGAAGGTCGTCACCATCCATGGTGGTTAGAATCATAGCTCCTCCTGAGAAGATATGTTTAACCACAAATGGCCCTTCGTACGTAGGGGTCCATTTGCCCCTGGGATCACTTTGAGGAAGGATGATGCGCTTGATTACCAAGTCTCCGACTTGATACTCTTGGCGTTTGACTTTCTTGTTAAATGCCCCGATCATCCGTTTTTGGTACGTTTGACCATGACAAATAGCAGTGAGTCTCTTTTCGTCAATTAGGTTTAATTGATCAAGCCGAGTCTGGATCCAGTCATCTTCGCTCAAACCTGCATCCTTCATTATCCAGAGAGAGGGTATCTGGACTTCAATGGGCAAGACTGCCTCCATGCCATAGACCAAAGAAAAGGGGGTTGCCCCTGTTGACGTCCGCGCCGAGGTACGGTACCCATGAAGAGCAAACGGTAACATCTCGTGCCAATATTTATAGGTCACTGTCATCTTCTGCACAATCTTCTTGATATTCTTATTCGATGCTTCTACAACCCCATTCATCTTCGGCCGGTAGGGAGAAGAGTTGTGGTGCTGTATCTTGAATTGCTCGTAGAGCTCAATGATCATCTTGTTGTTAAGATTGGTACCATTTTCTGTAATGATCCTTTCCGGGAAGCCGTATCGACAGATCAGGTTGTGCCGAATGAACCGTGCCACGACGTTCTTGGTTACCGTAGCGTAGGAAGTTGCTTCAACCCACTTTGTAAAGTAATCGATCACTACCAGGATGAAGCGATGCCCGTTGGATGCCGTAGGTCTGATCTCACCGATCATATCAATGCCCCATATTGCAAAAGTCCAAGGTGCTGTCAAGACATTCAGAGGTACTGGAGGAACGTGCACCTTATCAGCATATATCTGGCATTTATGACATGTCCGAGAATGTTGGTAACAATCAGCTTCCATTGTGGACCAGAAATATCCTGCCCGAAGGATTTTCTTTGCCATGGTATGTCCACTGGAATTTGTTCCGAATGTACCTTCGTGTAGCTCTGCCATGATCCTTTCTGCTTCAGTCTTATCCACACAACGCAGTAGGTTGAATCATGGTTTCGCTTGTAAAGAATGTCGTTGCTGAGGAAGAACTTTGCCGCGAACCTCCTTAGAAACTTCTTGTCATTAACAGATGCACCCTCGGGGTATTCTTGAGCTTCCAAGTACCTCTTCACTTCATGATACCAAGGTTTTTCAGTTACACCTTCAGCCTCAAGATCGCAGCAATGTGCAGGTTCGTCCAATTTCCAAATAATGATCCGGGGAGCCTCGTTGTCCCATTTGACTTTGAACATGGAAGACATCGTAGCTAACGCGTCCGCCAACTTATTCTCCTCTCTTGGGAAGTGTTCAAAAGTTATCTCTTCGAAGTGGGGGATCAAATTCAATACATACTCCTTGTAAGGAATAAGATTTGGGTGTTTCGTATCCCACTCGCCTTTGATCTGGTTGATCACGAGAGCGGAATCTCCAAAGACACTCAGAAACTTGATCCTTAAGTCAATTGCAGCTTGAAGACCCATAATGCATGCCTCATACTCTGCCATGTTGTTGGTGCAGTTGAAACATAGTCGGGCAGTAAGTGGAGTATGAGTGCCTTTTGGGGATATGATCACAGCGCCAATACCATTACCCAAAGCGTTTGAGGCTCCGTCAAAGTGCATAGACCATCGGGATCCTTCCTCAGGTCCTTCATCCGGTCCAGGAACTTCACAATCAGTTACTACCATGATATCCTGGTCTGGAAATTCAAAGTTCATAGATTGGTAGTCATCCACTTCCTGGTGTGCCAAATGGTCTGCCAATACACTTCCCTTGATTGCTTTTTGAGTCGTGTATTGGATGTCATATTCTGTCAAGATCATCTGCCATCTTGCTATTCTTCCGGACAAGGCGGGCTTTTCGAATATGTACTTGATTGGATCCATTTTTGAAATCAACAGAGTAGTGTGAGTCAACATATACTGTCTCAGCCGGCGAGCAGCCCATACCAAAGCGCAACAAGTTTTCTCAAGCAGTGAATATCGGGTCTAACAGTCGGTAAACTTTTTGCTAAGGTAATAAATGGCGTGCTCTTTTCGGCCAGACTCGTCATGCTGCCCCAGTACACACCCCATTGAGCTGTCAAGTACTGTCAAGTATAATATTAGAGGTCTCCCTTCAACCGGTGGCATAAGAATGGGTGGTTCTCAGAGATACTCTTTGATTCTGTCGAAAGAGGCCTGACATTCATCGTTCCAACGTACTACTTGATCTTTCTTCAACAGCTTGAATATTGGTTCACAGGTAGCAGTTAGATGTAAGATGAATCGAGCAATATAGTTCAGATGTCCTAGAAAGCCTCTGACTTCTTTCTCTGTCTTGGGAGTTGGCATCTCTTTTATGGCCTTCACTTTGGCAGGTTCCACTTGAATACCTTTTTCGCTTACAACGAAGCCTAGCAGCTTTCCAGATCTCACCCCAAAGGTGCATTTGTTTGGGTTCAACCTCAGCTTGTACAACTTCAGACGGTCAAACAGCTTCTGTAGATGGTCAAGGTGTTCCTCCTCAATTTGGGACCTTGCAATCATATCGTCGACGTACACTTCGATCTCATGATGGATCAGGTCATGAAACAAAGCAACCATGGCACGTTGGTAGGTTGCCCCAGCATTTTTCAACCCAAAAGGCATGACCTTGTAGCAAAAGGTGCCCCACTGAGTAACAAAAGTGGTCTTCTCCATATCTTCAGGAGCCGTCTTGATCTGATTATAACCGGAGAAGCCGTCCATGAAGGAGAATACTTTATGCTGAGCAGTATTGTCAACCAGAACATCGATGTGAGGCAAAGGGAAATCATCCTTAGGGCTGGCCCTGTTCAAATCCCTGTAATCAACACACATTCGGACCTTACCATCTTTCTTCGGCACTGGAACCACATTGGCAACCCACTGAGGGTAAGAAGTCACTGCTAGAAATCCGGCATCAAATTGTTTCATAACCTCAGCGTTGATTTTCTCGGACATCTCTGGACGCATACGGCGGACCTTCTGTTTTACCGGAGGGCAGTATTTCTTGGTAGGCAGGTGATGAACCACAATGTCAGTATCCAACCCAGGTGTTGTACCCCAAAATTTGCCCTCCCATTTTCTTCAAGATTTGTTAAGAGCATGCTTCAAAATCTCCCAAGGGTTGCACAGTCCAATTGCCTCCTAACAGTCAAAAATTAGGGTTTTGGTTCTGGCAAAGAAGTTGAAGTTTCCAAGGGCCCAAACAAGTCCCACATGCCTATAATCATTGTCAAGCATCCATATGCCAAGTTTCAAGACTCATAACACAAAATTGCACAGTCAAAAACCCTAATTGCTCAACAGTCAACTGCAGGGGCAAAATGGTCATTTGACAGTCAAAAGTCAAAAATTTTGGTAAACATCTTATTTTTAAGCCACAAACATCGTTTGATCAATTCTTGATCATGATTCTCAAAGCATGGCTCAAAAAGTCTCAAGATGCAAAAGTTTCTATTTTTGGATAGTTGGAAAAGTCAACTGCAAATTGACTAGGGCATAACTTCCACATGGTTTATCAGAAAAATTCCATCCAAAGCTCATTTTGAAGAGAATGACATTTACTACAACTCCTCTTCACACTTCAAGTCCAAGAAATGCTCTCACAAAAAGTTATCAATCTCAACATTATAGGTCATTTTCAAAAGTCAACAAAAAGACACTTTAAGTCAAAGACCATAACTTGAGATTGGTAAATCAAAATGACATGGGACCAACGACATTGGTTAGAGGACTTCAATATATTTCCAAAATGTCCAAGAACATGATCAAAGCTTAAAAATTGAGCAAGATATGCCTTGTGGAAGTTGGGAAATTTTTGGGAATTTTGAAAAGTCAACTTTGCTTCAAATGTCTCAAAATTGCTAATGGGCCACAATTTCTTCCATGAATCATTACCCAAAGGCTATGCACGACCCATTGACATCCAAGGGAGTTATTTTATCATTTTTGATTAATTATTTGAATTATTATTATTATTAATTCACTTAATTTAAATTAAATATGACAAAAATAGCAAATCATGTTTTCCAAATCTTTTTGTGCAGCATATTCCCTCATCATGACCTAGAAATTTCGTGCACAATAAAAAAGGAAAGATTCTATGCAAATAGGCATGTTTTTCATGACAAAGATTGAAAAAGATGCTTGAAAATCAAATATTAAAAACATTGATTCAATGGATTATGGGCTTTGTTTTTGACCTAGAATGATTCCTCATACATATGCAAACAGAACCCTAATGCAAAAGAGGAAGAAAGTTGCGCTCAAGCATAAGAACCAAACTTGCATTTTTTACAAAAGGGTGAGAAACTGTTTTCATAGCTAGAGCTTGTTTCAAGGTCCAAAAAGTATTCCAATCCACTCCTGGCATCACCAGGAAGCTTCTCCAATTGAAACCAACCCTCCACACGCAAAGAATTGGTAGATAGAAGTCTAACTTTTCTGTAAAATTTTCATAATCGTGCTTGCATTTTCATACATTATTCATGGCTTTTAATGCTTGATTTACACTAACATGAACCCTCTGAAGCGGTTGGTGTCCTTTAATTGCATTGATATTGCCTGTGTCAAAAATTGCCATGAAAGCTTCTTAGGGTTTCTGAAGCTTTGATTTGGGGTTTCACAAATAAGGAACAATTGGACAATCAAACTGGTATCTTTGAGATCAGGGCACCTGGACGAAACGATTGATCACATCGCGCCTAATTTCTATTTCACCATGCTCTGTTCTCTATTTTTTGCAGGTTTGACTTAGTGGGGGTTTAAAACCCCAGCTATCTATTTTATTTACAGGGAAAAAAGGAGGACGAAGCTTAGGTGTCCACACGTGAATGGGTGGTTCAAATCCTGGCGCGCAAATTTTTGATTAACACCACTAATGAACATTTTTGCATATTATATTTTTTAGTTATCCAAATAATAGATGCGCGCATTGGTTCAGTTGGCAATTGAAGTGGCACGCAGGTATTGGGACCTGGGTTCGATTCCCAGGTCCCCTTGTATATTCCATAATTTTTTCTCTAACATGTTCCAGCGCTGCACTCATCCAGTGGTCCACCAAACGCCTTGCCTGCTTGCCTGCCAAATGTCCCCAGGGATCCATCCAAGGGCCAGAATGTGATGACTACCATGTACGCTAGTCAACTATCCCACACACGCGCTGGAAAGTCAAAAGGGCCTTGCATCTGTTGGGCCAGATTACTCACCATAAGCCTCCAAATTGGGTCAACCACCCCCCATGTTTGCATCTTCTTTCTCTCTTTTTATTCTCTTCTTTTATTTATTTTAATCATGTTATTTGTTTTATTTAATTCCATAAAATTAATTCTCATAATACAAAAATACAAAAAAATCAGAAAAGTAAAAAATAAACTATGTTTATTTATTATTTAAAGCATTAATATTTTTGTAAATAAATTTTATTAATCAATTTAGTTTAAATTTAGGTTTTTAACTTTAATGTCTTTTTCTAAATAATTAAAAAAACATAAAAATTAGGTTTTTAGTATCTTTACTCTTTTTCTCAATAAATAACTTTTTCTCCTTATTATTATTATTAATTAATTTTGTAAATACTCATGTCACTAAATAATTAGTAAATTAGGTCAAAACTTAAATACTTTCTTAAATAATTAAAAACAATTTAGAACTAGGGTTTTATTGTTAATTTTAGTTAATTTCCTTTTATTTTCCTTAAATACCAAAAAAACCAAAAAAATAACTTATTTTCTTTAATCATTAATTAATTTAGTAATTTCAATTTAATTTCTTTAAAGGGTCCAACGCCCTCGCACCTTCGATTATAATTTCTTTTCGCGCGTTTGCTTCTATTTTTCATTTTAAATTTATGTAATTGCCCCAAAGCTTTGTAATAGTAATTAGGACATTTACCTTCCGCACTTTTATTTCAAATCGGGTCTTTGTTTAATTTGGCGATGTATGGACCCGCGCCTTGTAATAGCGTAGGACCTTTATTTTCCACATTTTAAATTTCGCACCTTTAAACTGTTAATCACATGAAAGAATGTATGCCCAAATAAAATCAAAGCGTAGCTCACCAAATGCATGACAAGACAAATATTATCTGAAAATGACACACAATTCACACACCACTCTTAGGGTACGCCTCACTGTTGCCTTGCCCCTCGAAACGTAGTCGTCGAGTATAGGACGTTTTAGTAAGTCCTCATGTCCATGAACATGGCATGGGGGTAGCTTCTAAGGTGTCCTACTATTGCTCTAGTGACCACACTGTCCCTACAAACGAATTGACCCGAACACCTCCAACGGTGGTGCTACCTACCCCTCAATGGTGGGATGGCACTACCTCAAGGACATTTACACAGACTAATTCCTTAGGGTAGGTAGATGACTCGTAGATACTTGCTCTAATTCAAAACAAATCAAAAACTCTTTTCACACCGACACTTTTCAAAAAGCTTTCAAAACAACTTTTCAAACACTCTTGAGGACTGATACAAGAGTCGAACTGAAATTTTAAACGAAACTTTTTCAAACCCACTCACAATTGAAAAGCAAACATTTTGAAAACACATTGAGCAAGTATCTAAGAGCCCATGGATAACCATGGATAGAAAGGGTGCTAACACCTTCCCTTTCTATAAATCTACCTCCCGAACCGAGAATTAATCTCAATAAGGAATTTTTCTGTGCTTTTGTCCTTTCCATGTTGGAGAAAATAAAAGACGGTGGCGACTCTTGCTTCCGCGACATTTTGCGAACCAGCGTTAAACAGTCAGTTCCAGATCCACCGATCACAGAACTGGCGACTCTGCTGGGGACTCTTATAAAGTGAGGTGTACCTTAGGATAGTTCATAACTGTGTTTTCAATTGTTTTGACTTGTTTTCTTTAAATTGTGGGTTGCATTGGAGTTACATAGATCCTAACCCGGATCTGGGGATACCTTGTTTAGGTAGCATAAGCTGTGAGGGACCTGTCCGGCGTAGACCGACATGGGTGAAGCAGTGGCTACGTTGGTGTGGCACCTTTGTCTGTACCGATATCCCTTGTGTTGCAACGAGGAGAATATGGGTCTTCTGAGGAGTCATTAAGCACCAACAGACCTTAGAACCTTAAATGACACAACTTGGCCAATAGAACAGTAGCAGTATGCTACGCCCATTGAGGCTAAACTCTCGTGATGGTTCTGGCTGCAAGAAAAGATTGTGATGCTGGAGTTATGACCGATTGAGGGTAGTCAGTGATATTGGGATCCTCTAGAACCCGGTTACTTTTGATAGGACAGGTATGAACCAACAAACTGAAAAAGGGTAATAACTAGACCTCATGCTGGCCTAAACTCTAAGGGCTTGTCTTGTGTGACTTGTGTGCCTTACATGTGTGCTTTTGTAAATATTTGTGGTGTGTTTTATCATAACATCATGCCATCATAACATTGCATGCATCCTGCATAAGGACTGACTATTTCAAAGACAAGAGGGTTTCACCTTTGCTCTGTTTTGTAGGACATCATGATGCCTATGCGAAGGAATACTATCCGGTTCAACTTTGTTCACCCACCTGAGTTACTTGAAGAATTGGTTAGCAGAATTCCAAACACCACTTCCTTCATCCAGAGGCATGGTTCTCTTCTCAGTTTAGTCACTGCAAAGCGGGATCAACAGTTGATGAGTGTCCTGACCCAGTTCTATGACCCTCTGTACCAGTGCTTCACCTTTCAAGACTTCCAGCTGGTCCCTACCCTGGAAGAGTTCTCTGATTTGCTTGGTATCCCTATCTTGGATCAGACTCCCGTCACTGGTTGGGAAAAGACTCTTAGGCTTGAGGAGGTTGCTGCAGCTCTTCCCTTTACCCATCAAGAAGTAATGGACAACTGGGTGACTAGAAGCGGAGTTAAGGGTTTCTTGGCCAAGTTTCTGATTGGTAAAGCTAACAGTTTCTGGAATGACTTGGACTTTAGGGCATATGAAGACATCTTGGCTCTCTTAATCTATGGGCTAGTCTTGTTTCCTAATCCTGACAACTTCATCAATGTCACTGCCATAAGGATCTTCATGTCTCAGAATCCTGTGCCCACTCTCTTGGGTGACATCCTGCAACAACTTTATGCTCGTACTGCCCGAAGATGAGGAACTCTGTGGTGTTGCATCCCTATGTTGGTGAGGTGGTTTATTTCACACCTTCCTAAGTTCGTGCTGAAGAACCAAGAAGGAAGAGGTTGGGCTCATAGGTTAATGTCTCTCACTGATAAAGACATCATTTGGACTCTCAGAGGTTTGGATGAGGTAGCTGTTATTGATCGTTGCGGAGAATATCCTAATGTTCCTTTGATTGGTATCCAAGGAGGGATCTCTTATAATCCATGTCTAGCTCTCCGTCAGTTTGGAAGATCCAGAAGAGCAGGGCCTCATGAGATGTTGGTGCCTCACATCAGTTTTGAGTTTCAGGTGGATAGTGACGAGCTGCGTCGTAGGTTCATCAAGGCTTGGGACAAAGTTCATAAAGCTGACCCACAAGAGTTGGGGCCAAAGACTTCTCTACCTATGGAAGCCTACTACAAATGGGTCCGCATCCGTGCTCAGAAGTTAGGTATGCCATATGAAGCTGTCAGACCCATCGTTCTTGAGTATCCTGATAAAGATAGGGCTCCACCAACTGTCCTCCCTCCTCAGATACCTACTGATTATGAGACGTTAAAGAGGTCTTGGTCGCAACTGCGAGAAGAACGGGATTCTTATCGGGAAAAATTCAACGAGCAGGAATTGAAGATCCAGAAGCTGACAAAGAAGTTGGAGAATGAGCGAGCTCTGAATGACTACATCCGTACTGAGAAGAGGAGACCCTGGGATCAATGATGAGCTTTGGATGCTCTTTTACAGTTCTATTTCCCTTTTCATGTGTTTTCATTTCTATGTAACGCCTAAGGGCAATCTGTTGAACAATTTAAATTTCAAAGTTGAATCTAATGAAGTGTGTTCCTTTTTGTTTACAAAGTTGATTCCCGATTGTCTTTGAAAACATAAATCATACGCATTCCATTCATCATGTGCATAGCAGGTACTCTTCTTTTCAGGTTGCTTACTGATCTTCACCGTTTATTTCAGCATCATGAACCCTGAATCATCAACCGAGATGTCTATCAAGGCCCTTCAGGCGCAGAACGCAAAATTTCAGGAGCTGATCATGGGTTTGGCTCAAGGTCAAGAAGAACTGAAGGCTTTGCTCCTGAAGAAGGAAAAGAAGAAGAAGAGAACTGTTCTTTTCAACTCGGGCCGGAGGTTTGGTAACACACTACAGAATGAGGAAGCTGGTTCTTCTGTAGGCAAAGACAGTCCCCAGGGGGGAAGAGGTCCAAGTCTGGTAGTCTCTGACAATGAGACTGATTTTAATGAGGAACAGTATCCTCCAGCTGAAGACCGGTACAAGCAATTGGAAGGTCGTCTGAACGCCATGGAGATCCAACAAGTGCCTGGTTTGGATTTCGGAGACTTGGGCTTATCTACTGGTGTGATCATCCCTCACAAGTTTAAGGCACCATCTTTCACCAAGTATGACGGGGCGTCTTGCCCTAAGTTACACCTCAGATCTTATGTGCGGAAGATTCAGCCGTACACAGTGGACAAGAACTTGTGGATCCACTTCTTCCAGGAGAGTCTTTAAGGGACTCATCTCGAATGGTTCTATCAGCTGGATGGAACCAAAGTTCGTAACTGGGAGGAGTTGGCTACTGCTTTTTACAAGCAGTATCAATATAATGCTGACCTTGCTCCTACACGCACCCAACTCCAGGGTATGTCGCTAGGATCAGGCGAAGGTTTTAAAGAGTATGCACAGAAGTGGAGGGATCTGGCTGGCAGGGTGCAGCCACCATTAACAGACCGTGAATTGGTAGATATGTTCTTGGGGACCCTCTCCGGGCCGTTCTTTAATCATCTTATTGGAAATTCATCTACAGGGTTCACTGACCTTATTTTGACTGGGGAGAGGATAGAGGCTGGAATGAAGTCCGGTAAAATTCAGAAAGGTGCATCTTCAAGTTCTGAGAAGAAACCCTTTAAGAAGGAGGCCAGTGCTGTGTATGGGCCTAGGAGGCAAGACAAACCAGAGCGCCACCAATCTGTCAACGCGGTGATGATTGCTAAACCTGCTGCCGCTCCTCGGCAAACCAATCAACAAAGGGCTGAAAGACCCAGAAGAGAGTTTACCCGGCTGAGTATGACCTTGTCACAAATCTTGCCACAACTTCTATCGACCAACTTGGTGACTATCAGAGAGTCCCCGAAGGTTGTGAATACTGCCTCTCCCAAGTATAATCCAAATGCCCGCTGTGCTTATCACTGCGATAGCCCGGGGCATTCTACTGACGACTGTTGGGCCCTGAGGAATAAAGTGCAGGACCTTATTGATGCAAAGGAGGTACAATTTGAAGCACCTGAGAAGCCCAATGTGGTGACAGCTCCCCTGCCTGCTCATGGAGTAAATGCTATCAGGGACGATGACGAAGTGGAGGAATCTGAGTTCGACAGCTGGATTTATCCAACGGCCGACAGTGGACCTAGCAATTGGACTGCAAAGGACAACCTACCTGTTACTTTTGTTACACAGTAATGAATTCCTTTGTTTTTGTTATTTGTCATAAACAATAAATTGAAACTCTATGGCCCGGTGTCTTACCCGGGGCACCGTGGCTTCATTTGTGAGGGAATATTAATTGTCATTTCATATATCATGAATAAAGACCTTGGACGTTTTCTCGCACTTCAAATCTTATGCTCCTTTTCTTTCTTTCCTTTCTTTATATATTGCAAAACAGCTGTATTTACACACACTCACTCATACAGGTTTCAATCCACTCTGGATCTCACTGGTAACGACTCTGCTACTGCCAGTTATGACTTCGAAAATCCGATCAACTTAGCTGAAGACGAAGGTGAAGATGATTGCGAAGTGCCTGGCGAACTTGCAAGACTGTTACTCCAGGAAGAGAGGGCAATTCAACCACATGAAGAGCCGGTGGAAACAATATATCTGGGTACTGAGACGGACATAAAGGAAGTTAAGATTTGTGCCAACCTAGAGCTCAGCGTGAAGCAACGGTTGACTCAGATGTTACATGATTATATGGAAATCATCGCCTGGTCCTACGAAGACATGCCTGGGTTGGATACCGACATCGTGGTCCATCATTTGCCTACCAAGGAAGACTGCCCTCCGGTTAAGCAGAAGGTCTGCCGTATGCGTCCAGAGATGTCTGAGAAGATCAAAGCTGAGGTTATGAAGCAATTTGACGCCGACTTTCTTGCAGTGACTTCTTACCCTCAGTGGGTTGCTAATGTGGTGCCGGTACCAAAGAAAGATGGCAAGGTCAGAATGTGTGTCGATTACAGGGATCTGAACAGGGCCATCCCCAAAGATGATTTCCCTTTGCCTCACATCGACGTTCTAGTTGACAATACTGCTCAGCATAAGGTGTTCTCTTTCATGGATGGTTTTTCAGGGTATAATCAGATCAAGATGGCTCCTGAAGACATGGAGAAAACTACCTTTGTTACTCAGTGGGGCACCTTCTGCTACAAGGTCATGCCATTCGGGTTGAAAAACGCTGGGGCAACCTACCAACATGCCATGGTTGCTTTATTTCATGACATGATCCATCATGAGATTGAGGTATATGTCGACGACATGATTGCAAGGTCCCAAACTGAGGAGGAACACCTTGACCACCTGCAGAAACTGTTTGACCGTCTGAAATTGTACAAACTAAGGTTGAACCCGAACAAGTGCACCTTCGGGGTAAGATCTGGAAAATTGCTAGGCTTCATTGTAAGTGATAAGGGTATTCAAGTGGACCCTGCCAAGGTCAAAGCTATTCAAGAGATGCCAGTTCCCAAGACAGAGAAAGAGGTCAGAGGCTTTTTAGGACGCCTGAATTACATTGCCCGGTTCATCTCACACCTAACTGCTACCTGTGAACCAATCTTCAAGCTGCTGAAGAAAGATCAGGTAGTACGTTGGAATGATGAATGTCAGGCCGCTTTTGACAGAATCAAAGAGTATCTCCAAGAACCACCCATCCTTATGCCACCGGTTGAAGGGAGACCTCTGATATTATACCTGACAGTACTTGACAACTCAATGGGGTGTGTGATGGGGCAGCATGACGAGTCTGGCCGAAAAGAGCACGCCATTTATTACCTTAGCAAAAAGTTTACCGACTGTGAGACCCGATACTCACTGCTCGAGAAAACTTGTTGCGCTTTGGTATGGGCTGCTCGCCGGCTGAGACAGTATATGCTGACTCACACTACTTTGTTGATTTCAAAGATGGATCCTATAAAGTACATATTTGAAAAGCCTGCTCTGTCTGGGAGAATAGCAAGATGGCAAATGATCTTGACAGAATACGATATACAGTACACGACTCAGAAAGCTATCAAAGGAAGTGTATTGGCAGACCACTTGGCACATTAGGCAGTAGACGACTATCAGTCAATGAACTTCGAGTTTCCGGACGAGAGCATCATGATAGTAACTGATTGTGAAGTACCTGGACCGGATGAAGGACCTGAGGAAGGATCCCGATGGTCTATGCACTTTGACGGAGCCTCCAACGCTTTGGGTAACGGTATCGGCGTTGTGATCATATCCCCTCAAGGCACTCATACTCCACTCACTGCCCGGCTATGTTTCAACTGCACCAATAACATGGCGGAGTATGAGGCATGCATCATGGGTCTTCAAGCTGCGATTGACTTGAGGATTAAGTTTCTGAGTGTCTTCGGAGATTCCGCTCTCGTGATCAATCAGATCAAAGGTGAGTGGGATACGAAACATTCGAATCTTATTCCTTATAGAGAATGTGTGTTGACATTGATCCCCCATTTCACAGAGATAACTTTTGAACACTTTCCGAGAGAGGAGAATCAGTTGGCGGACGCGTTAGCTACGATGTCTTCCATGTTCAAAGTCAAATGGGACAATGAGGCTCCCCGGGTCATCATCTGGAAACTGGACGAACCGGCATACTGTTGTGATCTTGAGGCTGAGGTAGTGATCGAGAAGCCTTGGTACCATTAGGTGAAGAGGTATTTCGAAGTTCAGGAATACCCTGAAGGTGCGTCTGTCAATGATAAAAAGTTTCTGAGAAGATTCGCAGCGAAGTTCTTCCTCAGCAACGGCATCCTGTACAAGCGAAACCATGATTCGACCTTACTGCGTTGTGTGGATAAGACTGAGGCAGAAAGGATCATGGCGGAGCTACACGAAGGTACATTCGGAACGCATTCTAGTGGACACACTATGGTAAAAAAAATCCTTCGGGCAGGATATTACTGGTCCACAATGGAATCCGACTGTTACCAACATTCTCGAATGTGTCATAAATGCCAGATTTATGCAGATAAGGTGCACGTTCCTCCAGTTCCTATGAACGTCCTGACTGCACCTTGGCCGTTTGCAATGTGGGGCATAGATATGATCGGCGAGATTAAACCTACGGCATCTAATGGGCATCGCTTCATCCTGGTGGCGATCGATTACTTTACGAAGTGGGTTGAAGCAGCTTCCTATGCCACGGTAACCAAGAATGTTGTGGCACGGTTCATTCGGCACAACCTGATCTGTCGATACGGCGTCCCAGAAAGAATCATTACGGACAATGGTACCAATCTCAATAACAAGATGATCACTGAGCTCTGCGAGCAGTTTAAGATACAGCACCACAACTCTTCTCCTTACCGGCCGAAGATGAATGGGGCTGTAGAAGCGGCCAATAAGAATATCAAGAAAATTGTGCAGAAGATGACAGTGACCTATAAATATTGGCACGAGATGTTACCGTTTTCTCTTCATGGGTATCGTACCTCAGCACTGACGTCAACCGGGGTAACTCCTTTTTCCTTGGTCTACGGCATGGAGGCAGTCTTACCAATTGAAGTGCAAATACCCTCTCTCCGGATAATGAAGGATGCAGATCTGAGTGAAGATGATTGGATCCAGACACGACTTGATCAGCTAAACCTAATTGACGAGAAGAGACTCACTGCTATTTGTCATGGTCAGACGTACCAAAAACGGATGATCAGGGCATTTAACAAGAAGGTCAGACCACAAGAATATCAAGTTGGGGATCTGGTAATCAAACGTATCATCCTTCCTCAGAGTGATCCAAGGGGCAAATGGACCCCTACGTACGAAGGGCCATTTGTGGTTAAACATGTGTTCTCAGGAGGAGCCATGATTCTAACCACCATGGATGGTGACGACCTTCCTCACCCCGCCAATGCAGACATAGTAAAAAGATACTACGCATAATAAAGACCCGCTAGGTTGACATACCTAGGTAAAAATTAGGGCTTCCCGGCGAACCAAAAGGGTTCGGGAAAAATGAAGGGATGAAATGAAAAAAAAATCTGTACACCCGGCAAGTCGAAAACCTGAAAAGGCGGCTTGGGCAAAAATGGGTATCCCGGTGGACTGAAAACCCGAAAGGGCGGTCCAGGAAAAAGTTAGGGATAAAGCGTAATACTATGTCTCATTGGATCACTTTGCATCCAGAATCCGGTATCAACATCAAGTTCAGACGACATCAATCAATCAGCTTCATCTTCAGCTAGGTCGTCAAGTGATGAGACGCTCGAAGATATAAAGGCGATAGCAGAGTTGGAACCCAGTGGGATCGTTTTTTCACATAGCTGTTTTGTTTCCCCTTTGTACAAATTTGTATAAACTCTTTTATTCGGCGGCATTCTCTTACTAGGACGTCAGCCTCTTGTACATAAACGCCTATTTACAGGCAAATTCAAAAATCAATATAAATTCACTTTTCAGATCAATTGCCAATTGTTTTTTTCCTTTTTTCTGTTTTGTTTTGCGAAGAACGTCCAAGGTTCAATTTGTGATATATGCATTTGACATTAATTTCTAACTCATAAATATTTGCATACGAAACAAAGGATTAATTACAGGTAACATTAGAAACAGGGGAAATAATGAGTGGTCTAAGCGATCTAATTGCTCTGTCCATCAAGGTACCAAGGTAGGTTCAGCTGAAGAACGTAACCAAGATATCTTAAGTCCCCCAGAGAGTGAGTCAGCAAGTCAATACACTCTCCCCAAGCAGAGTAATCCTGGCAGCCTTAAGGAAGTTGGGTATCCTCCAGCAGATCTCAACATTCCTCAGCGCAGTATTCAGATATTCTTAACAAGAATCCCCGACAATCTTGGTCTAAGATTGTTCCCCGGCGGTATATCAGACATTCGGTGGAGCCAATTCCCCAGTGCAACCTCAAAAGATTTCCCCATAAGAGTCCAGTCTGAAGATTTCCCCAGGAGAGTCCAGTCTGAAGATTTCCCCAGGAAAGTTTGAATCCATCTCCCCAGCAGGAAGCTTATCCCCAGTAGATTCTGGAAGCTTATCCCCTACAGAGCACGAATGCGTCCCCCGGCTTTATTCAAAGGTTATTTCCCTACCAGGATATAACTGGGTTATCCTCAGCCAAAAGCCACGGAAAGGTCGTCCTCGGCGAAGTCTTCTTATCCCCAGCGAAGTCTATTAATTCCTTCAACATAACATAACAACGGTATCCCCAGCGGAGTTATCATCAACGTCTCAGCGAAGCGCCTCTCTTCCCACAGAGTATTGTCTCCCAGCAAGATCGCTAGAATAATTTTCTCCCCGCAGAGTAATCTATTTGTCAAGTTTATTCCCCAACGGAGTTATCTTCTCCTACCAGTATTCTTGCAATCTTCATCCCCAGCGAAAACGAAGAACTCTCTTCAACCATCAGCCCAGGATTTAACTTCCCGGCACATCTCAAGGATTTATTTTCCTAAGACGAAAACATACATTCATAAACATCACATACATCATGATACATGCATAAATGCATCACACGATCTCATTTATGTTGAGAACATCATGGCTTGATCCATATCATGCATTGCATATGACTGACCTTTACCTTTTAGGAAAGATCCAGTTAAGTTCTCATCTATGTCCAAGACCTCCTCTGGTTCAGTTAAATCGATTCCTAAAGATTTTTCTGATTCTTATCCAGTTGAAGTTATTCCAAGACTTTCGTCTGGTTCAGTTAAATCGACCCTAAGATTTTTCTGGTTCTTATCCAGTCAAAGATATTCCAAGACTTTCGTCTGGTTCAGTTAAATCGACCCTAAGATTTTTCTGATTCTTATCCAGTCAAAGATATTCCATGACTTTCTCTGGTTCAGTCAGATCGATGCTAAGATCTCCCTGATTCTTATTCCAGTTGAAGATTCTAAGACCTTGCCTGGTTCAGTTAAATCGACTCCTAAAGATTTTTCTGATGCCGATCCAGTCAAAGGCCTTCTCTGGTTCAGTCAGATCGACACTAAGATCTCCCTGATTCCTATTCCAGTTGAAGATTCCAAGACCTTGCCTGGTTCAGTTAAATCGACTCCTAAAGATTTTTCTGATGTCGATCCAGTCAAAGGCCTTCTCTGGTTCAGTCAGATCGATGCTAAGATCTCCCTGATTCTTATTCTAGTTGAAGATTCCAAGACCTTGCCTGGTTCAGTTAAATCGACTCCTAAAGATTTTTCTGATGCCGATCCAGTCAAAGGTCTTCTCTGGTTCAGTAAGATCGACGCTAAGATCTCCCTGATTCTTATTCCAGTTGAAGATTCCAAGACCTTGCCTGGTTCAGTTAAATCGACTCCTAAAGATTTTTCTGATGCCGATCCAGTCAAAGGCCTTCTCTGGTTCAGTCAGATCGACGCTAAGATCTCCCTGATTATTATTCCAGTTGAAGATTCCAAGACCTTGCCTGGTTCAGTTAAATCGACTCCTAAAGATTTTTCTGATGCCGATCCAGTCAAAGGCCTTCTCTGGTTCAGTCAGATCGACGCTAAGATCTCCCTGATTCTTATTCCAGTTGAAGATTCCAAGACATTGCCTGGTTCAGTTAAATCGACTCCTAAAGGTTTTTCTGATGCCGATCCAGTCAAAGGCCTTCTCTGGTCCAGTTAAATCGATTCCTAAAGATTTTCCTAGTGAAGACTCAGTAGAAGATATCCAAGATTCTCTCATCGTTACTGTTGAGGTAGTAATCGCCCCAGGTTCTCTCATCGTTACTGTTGAGGTAGTAATCGCCCAAGGTTCTCTCATCGTTACTGTTGAGGTAGTAATCGCCCAAGGTTCTCTCATCGTTACTGTTGAGGTAGTAATCGCCCAAGGTTCTCTCATCGTTACTGTTGAGGTAGTAATCATCCGAGGTTCTCTCACCGTCCCGTTGAGGTAGTAACCATCCCTGATTCATTCATAACCTTTTAAAGCTCCCGACTCGATTCCTGTATCTCGCCAGGGCACGTCTGAAGAGTTCAAAGATTCGATACCTGTATCCAGCCAGAGCGCGTCTATATAAAGAATTTTGAAGTCAAACTCCTGTAACAGGCCAGGTAATTATCTTTCTTTTTCAGGTACGCAACTTCTCGCTAAAGAAACTCTTACGCGATCGACACCCAGATGGCATCTATAAGCCCATCCACCTATTCATCACCTCTCAACATGGCATCTGTAAGCCCATCTTCCTATCCATCAATCTCCAAATGGCACCTGTAAGCCCATTCCCATCATCACACTGCTAACATGTGAGCGCAAATTTCTGGGCACTCTAGTGTTCAATCATCTTCCACCTTCGGATTACGAAAGGCCCGCCAGCCAATCTACATCCTCAGGTCTAAGAAGATTGAACAGGGGCAACTGTTGTACCCCAAAATTTTCCCTCCCATTTTCTTCAAGATTTGCTAAGAGCATGCTTCAAAATCTCCCAAGGGTTGCACAGTCCAATTGCCTCCTAACAGTCAAAAATTAGGCTTTTGGTTCTGGCAAAGAAGTTGAACTTTCCAAGGGCCCAAACAAGTCCCACATGCCTATAAACATTGTCAAGCATCCATATGCCAAGTTTCAAGACTCACGGCACAAAATTGCACAGTCAAAAACCCTAATTGCTCACTAGTCAACTGCAGGGGCAAAATGGTCATTTGACAGTCAAAAGTCAAAATTTTTGGTCAACATCTTATTTTGAAGCCACAAACATCATTTGATCAATTCTTGATCATTATTCTCAAAGCATGGCTCAAAAAGTCTCAAGATGCAAAAGTTTCTATTTTTGGACAGTTGGAAAAGTCAACTGCAAATTGACCAGGGCATAACTTCCACATGGTTTATCAGAAAAATTCCATCCAAAGCTCATTTTGAAGAGAATGACATTTCCTACAACTCCTCTTCACACTTCAAGTCCAAGAAATGATCTCACAAAAAGTTATCAATCTCAACATTATAGGTCATTTTCAAAAGTCAACAAAAAGACACTTTAAGTCAAAGACCATAACTTGAGATTTGTAAATCCAAATGACATGGGACCAAAGAAATTGGTTAGAGGACTTCAAGACCTTTCCAAAATGTCCAAGAACATGATCAAAGCTTAAACATTGAGCAAGATATGCCTTGTGGAAGTTGGGAAATTTTTGGGAATTTTGAAAAGTCAACTTTGCTTCAAATGTCTCAAAATTGCTAATGGGCCACAATTTCTTCCATGAATCATTACCCAAAGGCTATGCACGACCCATTGACATCCAAGGGAGTTATTTTATCATTTTTGATTAATTATTTGAATTATTATTATTATTAATTCACTTAATTTAAATTAAATATGACAAAAATAGCAAATCATGTTTTCCAAATCTTTTTCTGCAGCATATTCCCTCATCATGACCTAGAGATTTCGTGCACAATCAAAAAGGAAAGATTCTATGCAAATAGGCATGTTTTTCATGACAAAAAGATTGAAAAAGATGCTTGAAAATCAAATATTAAAAACATTGATTCAATGGATTATGGGCTTTGTTTTTGACCTAGAATGATTCCTCATACATATGCAAACAGAACCCTAATGCAAAAGAGGAAGAAAGCTGCGCTCAAGCATAAGAACCAAACTTGCATTTTTTACAAAATGGTGAGAAACTGTTTTCATAGCTAGAGCTTGTTTCAAGGTCCAAAAAGTATTCCAATCCACTCCTGGCATCACCAGGAAGCTTCTCCAATTGAAACCAACCCTCCACACGCAAAGAATTGGTAGATAGAAGTCTAACTTTTCTGTAAAATTTTCATAATCGTGCTTGCATTTTCATACATTATTCATGGCTTTTAATGCTTGATTTACACTAACATGAACCCTCTGAAGCGATTGGTGTCCTTTAATTGCATTGATATTGCCTGTGTCAAAAATTGCCATGAAAGCTTCTTAGGGTTTCTGAAGCTTTGATTTGGGGTTTCACAAATAAGGAACAATTGGACAATCAAACTGGTATCTTTGAGATCAGGGCACCTGGACGAAACGATTGATCACATCGCGCCTAATTTCTATTTCACCATGCTCTGTTCGCTATTTTTTGCAGGTTTGACTTAGTGGGGGTCTAAAACCCCCGCTATCTATTTTATTTACAGGGAAAAAAGGAGGACGAAGCTTAGGTGTCCACACGTGAATGGGTGGTTCAAATCCTGGCGCCCGAATTTTTGATTAACACCACTAATGAACATTTTTGCATATTATATTTTTTAGTTATCCAAATAACAGATGCGCGCATTGGTTCAGCTGGCAATTGAAGTGGCACGCAGGTATTGGGACCTGGGTTCGATTCCCAGGTCCCCTTGTATATTCCATAATTTTTTCTCTAACATGTTCCAGCGCTGCACTCATCCAGTGGTCCACCAAACGCCTTGCCTGCTTGCCTGCCAAATGTCCCCAGGGATCCATCCAAGGGCCAGAATGTGATGACTACCATGTACGCTAGTCAACTATCCCACACACGCGCTGGAAAGTCAAAAGGGCCTTGCATCTGTTGGGCCAGATTACTCACCATAAGCCTCCAAATTGGGTCAACCACCCCCCATGTTTGCATCTTCTTTCTCTCTTTTTATTCTTTTCTTTTATTTATTTTAATCATGTTATTTGTTTTATTTAATTCCATAAAATTAATTCTCATAATAAAAAAATACAAAAAAATCAGAAAAGTCAAAAATAAAATATGTTTATTTATTATTTAAAGCATTAATATTTTTGTAAATAAATTTTATTAATCAATTTAGTTTAAATTTAGGTTTTTAACTTTAATGTCTTTTTCTAAATAATTAAAAAAACATAAAAATTAGGTTTTTAGTATCTTTACTCTTTTTCTCAATAAATAACTTTTTCTCCTTATTATTATTAATTAATTTTGTAAATACTCATGTCACTAAATAATTAGTAAATTAGGTCAAAACTTAAATACTTTCTTAAATAATTAAAAACAATTTAGAACTAGGGTTTTATTGTTAATTTTAGTTAATTTCCTTTTATTTTCCTTAAATACCAAAAAAACCAAAAAAATAACTTATTTTCTTTAATCATTAATTAATTTAGTAATTTCAATTTAATTTCTTTAAAGGGTCCAACGCCCTCGCACCTTCGATTATAATTTCTTTTCGCGCATTTGCTTCTATTTTTCATTTTAAATTTATGTAATTGCCCCAAAGCTTTGTAATAGTAATTAGGACATTTACCTTCCGCACTTTTATTTCAAATCGGGTCTTTGTTTAATTTGGCGATGTATGGACCCGCGCCTTGTAATAGCGTAGGACCTTTATTTTCCGCATTTTAAATTTCGCACCTTTAAACTGTTAATCACATGAAAGAATGTATGCCCAAATAAAATCAAAGCGTAGCTCACCAAATGCATGACAAGACAAATATTATCTGAAAATGACACACAATTCACACACCACTCTTAGGGTACGCCTCACTGTTGCCTTGCCCCTCGAAACGTGGTCGTCGAGTATAGGACGTTTTAGTAAGTCCTCATGTCCATGAACATGGCATGGGGGTAGCTTCTAAGGTGTCCTACTATTGCTCTGGTGACCACACTGTCCCTACAAACGAATTGACCCGAACACCTCCAACGGTGGTGCTACCTACCCCCTCAATGGTGGGATGGAACTACCTCAAGGACATTTACACAGACTAATTCCTTAGGGTAGGTAGATGACTCGTAGATACTTGCTCTAATTCAAAACAAATCAAAAACTCTTTTCACACCGACACTTTTCAAAAAGCTTTCAAAACAACTTTTCAAACACTCTTGAGGACTGATACAAGAGTCGAACTGAAATTTTAAACGAAACTTTTTCAAACCCACTCACAATTGAAAAGCAAACATTTTGAAAACACAATGAGCAAGTATCTAAGAGCCCATGGATAACCATGGATAGAAAGGGTGCTAACACCTTCCCTTTCTATAAATCTACCTCCCGAACCGAGAATTAATCTCAATAAGGAATTTTTTTGTGCTTTTGTCCTTTCCATGTTGGAGAAAATAAAAGACGGTGGCGACTCTTGCTTCCGCAACATTTCGCGAACCAGCGTTAAACAGTCAGTTCCAGATCCACCGATCACACCAGGCATGTCTTCGTAGGACCAGGCAAAGATTTCCATGTAGTCATGCAGCATCTGAATCAACCGTTGTTTCACACCGAGCCCCAGATTGGCACCAATCTTGACTTCCTTTCTGTCTGTCTTAGTACCCAGATTTACCGTTTCCACTGGATCTTCATGTGGCTGAATGGCCCTCTCTTCCTGGAGTAGCAGTCTTGCAAGCTCACCGGGCACTTCGCAATCATCTTCACCTTCGTCTTCGGCTAAGTTGATCGGATTTTCGAAGTCATAACTGGCAGTAGCAGAGTCGTTACCAGTGGGATCCAGAGTGGATTGAAACCTGTATGGGTGAGTGTGTGTAAATATAGTTGTTTTGCAATATATAAAGAAAGAAAGGGAGCGCAAGATTTGAAATGTAAAAAACGTACAATGCTTTTATTAATGATATATGGAAGTGACACACAAAAGCCCTCACAAATGGAGCCACAGTGCCCCGGGTAAGACACCGGGCCATAGAGTTTCAAATTATTGTTCGTTACAAATTCAAAACAAAAGAGTTTATTACTGAGTGACAAAAGTAATAGGTATGAAATCTTTTGCAGTCCAGTTGCTTGGTCCACCGTCAGTCGTTGGGTAGATCCAGTTGTCAAATTCAGATTCTTCCACTTCGTCATCATCCCCAATAGCATTTACTCCATGGTTGGTGATGAGCACAGGAGGTCTTCCAATCCTCGCCTTACGCACAGCCTTCTAAGCTTCTGCAGTGAAACCCAAGCCAAACTTGTCAGTCTTTGGAGTGAAATCAGGAAGTTTGCCCCAGTTTGTGCACTCACCCTTCTCAATCACAGCCCGGGCATCCTTCAAGGAAGCCATCTTCAAAGGAGAGTCTTCTTCAGCCACTGTCTCTGCTGCTGCCAATGTCTGAGGCACCTCTTCAAAGTGTTGAAAGGGGGTCTCAATGAACTCCCCATCCATTTCTACGTACCGGAACGAGTTGAGGTGGCTGACCATGTATTCCTCTTCCCCTTGCACTGTTACGATCTTCCCTCTGACCGGGTATTTAAGCTTCTGATGTAATGTGGAGGTCACAGCTCCAGCCTTGTGGATCCATGGACGACCCAGCAAACAAGAATAGGATGGACGAATGTCCATTACATAGAATTTTGAATCAAAGACTTGTGAACTAACCCTGATTGGGATGTCAACCTCACCATGTACCATCCTTTTGGACCCGTCAAAGGCCCGGACAACAATGTTACTTGGTTTGAGCTCTAAACCCTCACAGTCCAGCCTGTCTAGAGCTTTCTTGGGTAGTACGTTTAATGAAGAACCAGTGTCAACCAGCACATGGGCAAGAGTAGTGCCCCTGCATTCAATGGAGACATGCAGGGCATCATTATGGTTCTTCCCCTTGGCTGTCAGATCAGCGTCAGAGAAACCCAGACCATTATCAGCAGTTAAGTTGGCCACACAGTCGGTGAATTGATTAGCAGGCGTTTCTTGGGGCATGTGAGCCGTCTTCAGGAAAGCAATCAGGGCCTTGGCATGGGCCTCTGAACACAGCAACAGTGATAGCATAGAGATTTTAGAGGGGGTGTGCCCCAGCTGCTCAACGACGTTGAAATCACTCTTCTTGATAATTTTGAGGATCTCTTCCATCTCTTGCTTGGAAGCCTCAACAGTGGTCTTCGGTGCCTCCATCCGGGCAGGCACATCAGTAGCAATCCCTTTGCCCCGAGTGTCAGATGACTCGGCAGCAGGGGTAGAAACTTGATCAGGAGGGGAAATAGGCACACTGGCAGGTGTGATGACAAGAGGTCTCTAAATTGCCGGTGGTGCAATGTCTGGTGAGAACAGTCTTCCACTACGAGTGACTTTAGCAGGCCCGGTGATGTTGGTGACACCGGTACTAGTATCGAACTCTTGTTTCACTCCTAGAACATAAACATCTGCCCCATAGTGCCACGGGACAGCTTTGTCAGACTTATAGGGGATGGGCCCCGGAACAATGATGGTTATGGGTGCAATCTTGTGAACAGACATGATTTTGACAGGCTTCCTCGGGGGAGCCTTGGTAGGATTGTTGAAAATGGTGACAATTGAAACTTCTTCAACAGGGACAGCAGGAACGGCAATCTTCTTGAACAAGATCTCTTTGCTATCCATCGGGTTTTGGACGCCTGACTTCAGCAAAGGACAACCAGCAGGTGAAACAGCACATAAATGGCAACCTTTACTACATCCCGGAAATAAACCGGCCAGCAACAGGTTCCTCTTGACGGTCAACAACGGAGTAGCAATATCATCCACAGAAACCACATACAGATCCTCTTCTACAACATTCACTCCATGCTGGGGCATGGGAGCAGTCACAACATTGGGCCTTTCGGGCGCCTCGAACTGTATTTCCTTAGCGTCAATAAGGTCCTGAACCTTATTCCTCAGAGCCCAAAAATCATCGGTAGAATGCCCCGGGCTATCAGAGTGATAAGTGCAACGGGCGTTGGGGTTGTACTTCGAAGATGCTGTGTTTACCACCTTCGGAGCTTCCTTGACAGTTACCAGGCTGGTTGACAGCAGTTGCGGCAGGATCTGAGAGAGAGTCATGCTGAGCCGAGTATACTGTCTTTTGGGCCTCTCAACTCTTGGCTGGTTATATTGTTGAGGAGCAGCAGCAGGCTTAGAAATTACCACCGCGTTGACAGCTTGGCGGCGTTCTGGTTTATTTTGTCTTTTGGGACCATACACAACACTAGCTTCCTTCTTGAAGGGCTTCTTTTCAATACTCGAGGAGGAACCTTTATGTATCTTCCCCGATTTGATACCAGCTTCGATCCTCTCACCAGTCAGGATCAGGTCTGTAAACCCAGCAGAGGAATTACCAATCAGGTGGTTAAAGAACGGACCAGACAGGGTCCCCAAGAACATGTCCACGAGTTCACAGTCAATCAACGGTGGCTGCACCCTTCCAGCCAGGTCTCTCCATTTCTGTGCGTACTCCTTAAAA
The DNA here is from genome assembly GCA_948472305.1 of Vicia faba. Taxonomy (NCBI): domain Eukaryota; kingdom Viridiplantae; phylum Streptophyta; class Magnoliopsida; order Fabales; family Fabaceae; genus Vicia; species Vicia faba. The sequence goes on along the minus strand of OX451735.1, from coordinate 304,282,751 downwards.
CCTTCACTCGTTCCCAGTGACATACCCTGGAGTTGGGTACGCGTGGGAGCGAGGTCGGAATTATACTGATACTGCTTATAAAAAGCAGTAGCCAAGTCCTCCCACTTATGAATGTTGGTTCCATCCAGCTGATAGAACCATTCGAGATGAGTCCCTGAAAGACTCTCCTGGAAGAAATGGATCCATAAGTTCTTGTCTGCAGTGTAAGGTTGGATCTTCCTTACATAAGAACGGAGGTGCAACTTAGGACAGGAAGCCCCATCGTATTTCACAAAGGCAGGTGCCTTGAACTTGTGTGGGATTACCACCCCAGAAGATAGCCCTAAGTCTCCAAAATCCAACCCAGGCACACGTTGAATCTCCATAGCATTTAGTCGGTCCTCCATCTGTTTATACCTGTCCTCGGCAGGAGGGTATTGTTCATCATTGAAATCTGTCTCTGTGTCAGAGACCACAGGACTAGGGACCTCTCTCCCTTGGTGACTGCCTTCCCCAATAGATGGAGTAGTCCTTTCAGCTTCATTCTGCAGTGTATTCCCGAGTCTGCGTCCAGTGTTGAACATCACAGTCCTCTTCTTCTTCTTCTTCAGGAGCAAAGCCTTCAACTCCTGTTGTCCCTGGGCCAAGTTCATGACCATCTCTTGAAACTGAGCGTTTTGGGCCTAGAGGGCCTTAATAGCTTGTTCAGTAGTTTGTTCAGGATTTATGGTGATTGAGTGCTGAAATAAACAGCGAAGAAGATTAAGCAACCTGTAGAAAAAGGGTACCTGTGATGCATATGATGAATGAAATGCGTATGAATTATGTTTTCAAAGATAATCGGGAATCAACTTTGTAGACAAAAGGAACACTCTTTATTAGATTTAAACTTTGGAATTTAAATTGTTCAACAAATTGCCCTTAGGCGTTACAGGAATGAAAATACTGAAAAGGAAATAAAAGCTGTAAAGGAAACATCCAAAGCCCATTAGTGCTCCCATGGCCTCCTCTTCTCAGTACGGATATAGTCATTCATGATCCGCTCGTTCTCCAATTGCTTGGTCAGCTTCTGGATCTTCTGTTCCTGTTCGTTGAACTTTTCCCGATAATAATCCCGCTCTTCCTGTAGTTGCGCCCAAGACCTCTTTAGGGTATCAACATCAGTGGGTATCTGAGGAGGGAGTATGGTTGGAGGAACCCCGTCTCCATCAGGAATTTCAAGAATGATAGGCCTGACAGCTTCATATGGCATACCTAACTTCTGAGCACGGATGCGGACCCATCTGTAATAGGGTTCCATTGGTAGAGAAGTCTTCGGTCCCAACTCATGTGGGTCAGCTTTGTGAATTTTGTCCCAAGCTTTGATGAATCTACGGTGCAGTTCGTCACTATCTACCTGAAACTCAAAACTGATGTGAGGTACCAACATCTCATGAGGCCCTGCTCTTCTGGCTCTTCCAAATTGGCGGAGAGCTAAACATGGATTATAAGAGATTCCTCCCTGGGTACCAATCAATGGAACATTAGGATATTCTCCACAACGATCAATAACAGCCACCTCATCTAAACCTCTGAGAGTCCAAATGATGTCATTATCAGTGAGAGACATTAACCTATGAGCCCAGCCTCTTCCTTCTTGGTTCTTCAGCACGAACTTGGGGAGGTGCGAAATAAACCACCTCACTAATAAAGGAGTACAACACCACAGGGTTCCTCGTCTTCGGGCAGTACGAGCATAGAGTTGTTGCAGGATATCACCCAAGAGAGTGGGCACAGGGTTCCGAGACATGAAGATCCTTATGGCATTGATATTGACAAAGTTATCAGGATTTGGAAACAATACTAGACCATAGATTAAGAGAGCCAGAATGTCCTCGTACGCCCTGAAGTCTAAGTCATTCCAGAAACTGTTAGCCTTACCAATCAAAAACTTAGCCAAAAAGCCCTTAACTCCGCTTCTAGTCACCCAGTTATCCATTACCTCCTTGTTGGTCAAGGGAAGGGCTGCAGCAATCTCCTCAGGCCTAAGAGTCTTTTCCCAACCAGTGAATGGGGTCTGTTCCAAAACAGGGATACCAAGCAAATCAGAGAATTCTTCCAGGGTAGGGACCAGCTGGAAGTCTTGAAAGGTGAAGCAATTGTACAAGGGATCATAAAAATGGGTCAAGACACTCATCAGTTGTTGGTCCCATTTTGAAGTGACTAAACCGAGAAGAGAACCATGCCTCTAGATGAAGGAAGCAATGTTTGGAATTCTGTCAACCAACTCTTTAAGCAAATCAGGTGGGTGAACAAAGTTGAGCCGAATAGTGTTCCTTCGCACAGGCATCATGATGTCCTACAAAACAGAGCAAAGGTGAAACCCTCTTGTCTTTGAAATAGGTCAGTCCTTATGCAGGATGCATGCAGTGGTATGATGGTATGATGTTATGGTAAAGCACACCACAAGTATTCACAAAGGCAAACATGATAAGGAAAACAAGTCACACCAGACAACCCTTAGAGTTTAGGCCAGCATGAAGTTCAGGTACTACCCTCTTTCAGTTTCGTTGGTTAAGACTTGTCCTATCAAAAGTAACCGGGTTCTAGAGGATCCCAATATCACTGACTACCCTCAATCGGTCATAACTCCAGCGTCGCAATCTTTTCTTGCGGCCAGAACCATCGCAAGAGTTTAGCCTCAATGGGTGTAGCATACTGCTACTGTTCTATGGCCAAGTTGGGTCACATTAGGGTTCTAAGGTCGGTTGGTGCTTAATGACTCCTCAGAAGACCCATATTCTCCTCGTTGCAACACAAGGGATATCGGTACAGACCAAGGTGCCACACCAACATAGCCACTGCTTCACCCGTGTCGGTCTACGCCGGACAAGTCCCTCACAGCTTATGCTACCTAAAAGGGTATCCCCGGATCCGGGTTAGAATCTATGAAACTCCGATGCAAAAGCCCACAAATATAAAGCAATCAAAGCAAAGCAATTGAAAACATAAGTATGATCTAATCCTAAGGTACACCTCACTTTTATATTCCCCAGCAGAGTCGCCAGTTCTGTGATCGGTGGAAATAGAACTGACTGTTTTTTAAGCTGGTTCGCGAAATGTCGCGGTAAGCAAGAGTCGCCACCGTCTTTTATGTTCTCCAACATGGAAAGGACAAAAGCACAGCAAAATTCCTTATTAGAGAATGTTTTTCGGTTCGGGAGGTAGATTTATAGAAAGGGAAGGTGTTAGCACCCTTTCTATCCGTGGTTATCCACGGGCTCTTAGGTACTTGCTCTTATGTTTTCAAAATTTGTTTGCTTTTCAAGTGTGTGTGGGTTTTGAAAAAGTTTCGTTTGAAAAATTTCTAAGTAACTCTTGTATCTGTCCTCAAGAGTGTGTGAAAAATTTGTTTGAAAACCTTTAGAAAGTGCGGGTGCGAAAAGTTGTTTTTGTTTGTTTGAAAAGAGCAAGTACTTAAGAGAATCTACCTACTCTAAGGAATTAAGCTGTGTAAGAGTCCTTTAGATAGTGCTATCCCATCATTGAGAGGTAGGTAGCACCATCGTTGGAGGTGTTCAGGTCAATTCGATTATCGGGACATGTGTGGTCACCGAAGCAATAGTAGGACATCTTAGAAGTAACCCTAATGTCCTAGATCCTTTTTATCCGAGGCATCCGTTTCGAGGCAACTGGATCTTTTAGACAGAAGGGCGACCTCTAAGACACCCTATACTTGATGACCACATCAAGGCAACCAGTGAGGCGTACCCTAGAAGTGGCATGTGCTTTGTGTGTTGTTTTTCAGTTAATTGTCTTTGTACATGTTATTTGTGAGCTAGGGATTGATTTTATTTACATACATTCTTTCATGCATTTAACAGTTAGGGGTGCGGAAAGTAAATTGCAGAAATGTAAATTCTAACTATTACAAGGCGCGGGTCTATACATCGCCAAAAACAAAAACCCGTTTTGGTAAATAAATGCGAGAAATTAAATAAAGCGATAAAATTCCTATTTAACTATTACATATCTGGAGACAATTACATGAATAATCAAAAATAAATGCGCGCGAGAAGAAATTTAATCGGGAACGTCCTAAGGGTTTTGACCCTTTTTTAAGAAGGAATTGAATTTTTGTCCCTTTTTTGTGATTAAATGAAATTAAAATTAATAACTAATTAATTAATTAATTAAAAAAATGTTTTTTGTGTTTTTTTATATTTTTAATGAAAATAAAAGGAATTAAAATTAAAAGTTAATAAAAACCTAATTCTAAATTTATTTTTGTTATTAAGAAAAAAGGGTAAAATTGCCTAATTAAAACTAATTCAATTTATTAGTATTTATTTACAAAATAATTACCTAAATGAAATTAATAAATTATTTACATTTTTTTGTTTTTTTGAATTTTATTGTGAAAAATTAATTATGAGTTAAATAATAACAGTTAATAATAATAATTAGTTAAAAGAAAATAAAACAAAAAAGGAAAAGAAAAGAAAATATGAAAGAACCATGGGGGGTTTGGGTCTTTTTTGGAGGTTTGATTCTGGAATTCAGACCCATTAAGAAGCAAGTCTCGTTGACCTTGGGGATTGACCACACGCTTGTTGACTAGGGGGTACCATGCTCTTCATCTCCTGGCCATTGGATGTATGCTGAGAGACACATGGCGTATTGCTGGTTGAAACGCATGGTGGAACACACTGGAAAGCTGCATGAGATCAGGTTATGAAAAATAGAAATAAACATTGGGTGGACCTGGGAATCGAACCCAGGTCCCAACGATTGCAAGCCACGCCACCAACCACCAAGCTACTTTTCACGCTTTGCTATTATACTGGCTAATGAAAATAATGTATTAAAAACTCAATTTTGCTTGGACATTAAAAAACGCGCGCCATTGTTTGAACCAACCAACAGAATGGTTATACGTCTCGTCTTCTTCATCTTTTGTTGTAAAACAAAAACAAGATAGCGGGGGTTTTTAACCCCCACAAACCAAAACTGCCAAGAATAGCGATTAGAGTTACAGATAACATAAAAAAGGCGTGATGGTATCAATGAATTCGTCTTGTCCTGACGAGTTTAACCATATATGTCTTGAGGTCTAATTTTATAGTATGAGAAAAGCCCTAATATGAAAGCTTCTGAAACCCTAGCATTCGTCCATGGTGGTTTTTGATTCAGAGCACCATAATCAAATTGGATTACACCAATAGCTTCAGGATGTTCCTATTAACACAAATCAACCCAAAAAATAGATTAAAAGTGGATGAATAATGATATGCAATTATGGAAAAAAATGCAAACCGTGGGACTTGTTGTGGATGATTCTTTGAGTGTTAGGACCCGTTCTTGGTTGCAATAGGTTCCTGGCAATGCTGGCAACGAGTTAGAAGCAAGAAAGGTGTTTGAATGGTGCTGGAATATGGATTTCAGTTTATGAATTTCTTTGGAAATTTTGGAATTGGTTCTGGCCGTTTTTAGGTGTTTCTAGGTCGTGCTTTCAGTCTGCAAGGCTTGCATATATGTGTTTGAATGAGAATCAGTCAATATTAAGAGCCTTTAACCAATGCAATGATGTTTTGGATTTCCTCTTTACCACCATTAAAAGAACTTGCCATGTTTGTTCAAATTTGAATTTTCCTGCCTAAATGATCTTTACACGAATTTGGTAGGTGTATTATGATGCATCAAGGTCATTCAAACCACAAGATATCATTGAATTAATTTTTTTTGATTTTATTTGAATTTTATGGATTTAAAATGAATTAAATCAAATAAAATTAAATAAAAATAGAAAAATTAATGTTTAATCTTGAAATTGATCATGGGACACGTGGGTGGCATGACAAGGCTGAATCAAGTGTAAAAAAGTGGGCCCTTTTGTCAAAAATTGAAGTTTCAAGGATAGTTGACTTTGGCCATTTCACAAAAATTTCCCAACTTCTCCAATGCATATCTTGCTCAATTTTGATCATATGAACATGTTCTTGGACATTTTGGGAAGGTCTTGAAGTCCTCTAACCAATGCCTTTGGTCCCATGTCATTTTGATTTACCAATCTCAAGTTATGGTATTTGACTTAAAGTGCCTTTTTGTTGACTTTTGAAAATGACCTATAATGTTGAATTTGATAACTTTTTGTGAGAGCATTTCTTGGATTTGGAATGTGAAGATGAGTTGTAGGAAATGTCATCCCCTTCAAAATGAGCACTGGATGGGATTTTTCTGATGAACCATGAAAAAGTTATGCCTTGGTCAAGTTACAGTTGACTTTTCAACTGTCCCAAAATAGAAACTTTTGACACCTTGATGATTTTTGAGCCATTCTTGTGAAATCATGATCAAGACTTGATCAAATGATGATTGTGGCTTCAAAATAAGATGTTGACCAAAAATTTTGACTTTTGACTGCCAAATGACCATTTTGCCCCTACAGTTGATTGTGAAGCAATTAGGGTTTTTGACTGTGCAACTTGACCTTGTGAGCCTTGAAACTTGACATATGGATGCTTGACAATGTTTATAGGCATATGGGACTTGATTGAGCCCTTGAAAATCTCAACTTCCTTACAAGAACCAAAACCCTAATTTGACTGGCTTAAGAGGGTGGTTTGACTGTGCAACCCTTGAGTAGACTTGAGATGATGCTTGCCAAAACTTTGAAGAATATGGGAGGGCAAATTTTGGGGTACAACAATCTGCCCCTGGTTATTCAGCACTTCTTGAGAGATTATCTGAATCTCTACTTAACTGCCCCAGATAGTCATGCCATGCCCCTTGATTATGAGATATTTGTCATTGGAGGCGTCTTTCCCTTTGAAGTAATTCTGTTTATTGAGAGAATTTATGTTCATTGAATATTTGTTGTGCGAATTTTTCTGCTTTCAAACAAATAGCCATATGCAAAAATAGTGGTCTTCAAGCAATGCAAAGTTTATGTCTGTCTTGAGAATATTTTTTCCGAAAAATGCACTTTTAAAGAGCAACAAAAAGTTGTAAGAATATGAATTCAACTTGGGTTCTACAGTAAACCTTACAGGTGTCAGGATACATTTTGTAACATCATGCTTTCGAACTAACCTATGCTTCAATTAGGACTTTTAAAGGGTTGTAACGTGGTCTGGTTCACGGTTTAAGAAATAAAGCATAAGGCTCAAAGTTTATTTGTACCCAACACGTTCTCCATGATTTTCTCTGATCTTAAACTCAATCGATCACGCGTTTATCTCCTACTAGAATCCGGAATGATATTTTTTGATGGTTCGAATACTGGAAGTTTATTTGGGAAGGCAACCATTTTTGTAACATTTTTCATATTGTCGAGGATTTGTAGTGACCTCTTTTTTAATCTATTATCCCTAATTTTTGCCTAACTGCCCTTGTTTTGAGATTACAGCCAGCGAGATGCCCCAGATTTTTCTTAAGTCTCCTTCATAGGTTTTGACCTAGTGGGCTTTTCTAAAGGCTGCCTAATTTATGGGGAACTGTGATACGGTGGCAGAACTGACTGTTATACTGGTTTGTGTTTTTTGTTCGCAAATGTCGCGGTAAGCAAGAGTCGCCATCGACTTTTATTTTATCCAACTAAGGAAAAGGAAATAGAACAGAGAAAACCTTTTTCGAGAATATTTCTGAGTACGGGGGGTGGATTATAGAAAGGGAAGGTGTTAGCACCCTTTCTATCCATGGTTTTCCATGGGCTCTTAGGTACTTTGCTCATTTTTAAAATTGCTTGTGTGTGCTTGTTTTGAAAAAAGTATTACTTCGTGATAACCCTTGTATCAGTCCTCAAGAGTGTGATGAAGTTGTTTTGAAAATTGTTTTGAAAAGTGTTTGTGTGAAAATTTTTGTTTGAGCAAGTACCTAAGAACTAATCTACCTACTCGAAAAAAGTTTGTTCGTTTTCCTTTAGGCAGCTCTATCCTATTATTAAGGAATAGGTAGCACCGTCGTTGGAGTTTTAAAGGATGTTTGAAGGGACATATAGGATTCCAAAAGCAATGTTAGGAAATTTTAGTAATCTTCCTAAAGCCTTAAAGATCTTTTTCCGAGGCAACATCTGATTGGGTCATTTTAGATCCTTTGAGACTAGAGGACAACCACTGACATTCCCTATACTTTATGATCGTTTACCGAAGGCAACCAGAGTGGAGTAAACCCTAGGAGTGAGCATGTGCAAGTGTATTTTTTCAATTAATTATCTTTGCACAATTAGGGTTTTCTACTGTTTTAATTTCAGTTCCTCTTTCCATACAATCCTATACATACATCTAAGTAGTTTATAGTTTGCGGAAATTAAAATGCGAGAAGTTAGATTCCTAATTATTACATGGCTTTGGGCAGATACATAATTATTTTGACTAAAAATAAAATGCAGAATTAAATCCCTATTTAAATCTATTACAAACTCGGACCAGTTACAAATAATCATAAAAGGGAAATTAAAAGCGCGCGGCAAATTAAATGAGAGAAATAATTAGACGACCTAAAAATCTAATTTGAGAAAATATTTATGTTGTTTTTGAGGAAAAATTAGGCTAAGTACAAAGTTAAATCCTAATTCCAATTATTTTGAATAATAATAAAAGACATTAAATTACCCTAATTTAATTAAACTAATTAACTAATGAAATATTTTTTATAAAAAAAAAGATTTTTGATGTTTTTATGATTTTTTGATTAAATAAAAAAATATGATTTTTTTGAATTATTTAAAAAAGACAAAATTAATAAATAAAAAGAAAAAGAATTAAAATAGAAAAAAAGTAAGAAATTGGGCCCGTGCATAAGCAACCCAGGGGGGTGCGCTTCTGATTTTTGTTAGGCCCAATGCACACTGAGCCCAATCCTGTGCCAGATCCTGTGTTGGCACGCTTGGAAGGTGCACCATCGTGCCTCCTTGGATTGAATGTTGGGTCTGTGTTGGCAACGATCCAGTGGTTGGATCAGTGGGGCGCATGATGGACGTCTGGCTTTGGAACATATGGAACCTGCAATTATATGTTAAGAAAATAAAGAAAATGATGGGACCTGAGATCAAACCCAGGTCCTTCCACTCATTCCACGCTTGCTCTGGCCATCTGTGCTACTCTTCTTAGTTGTTATAACAATAACATTAAATCATAATATGTAAGACAAAATGGATGGGCTAAAAAACGCGCGATTATTCAAATTGGCCATTGGGATGGTGACAAATCATCTTCTTCTTCCCTGTCCATCGTCTTAGGTATTAGATCTATACCTACGGACAAAGCTCCATAGCCATAAACCAAAAATCCTCCAAAATCCACGCAACGCATGATAAATTAATTCTAAAGACACCAATCAACTCGTCTTGATCACACGAGCATCATGGCATCATTTTCGTGGCCTAATTTTACCTATACAGAGAAGCCCCAAAATGGATTCTTAAACCCTAACCATGGCAACCATCAGTATGTGCATCAAAATGTCAATTAAATCATCCCAACATGTTGCAAATATGTTAACAAGCACAAATATATCATTCAAACATGCTTAAGTTGCAGGAATTTTCGTAATCGATTTTGAGAAAAGATGCAAACCATATGAGGGCTATGGAGTGATTATGGGCTTGTGAATGCTTGCAATTAATTGTGTTAGCTCCAAGAGATATCCAGGAAGCGATTGGAAGCTTTGGAATGGCCTGAATCACCCTCTATATGTGAAAACGATCCACCACTTTTTGTCCAATTTTTGAGTTTTCTTTCTCTCTTCTCGCGGCTGCAACCCTTGTTCTCTTTCCTTGTTTTTGTTCATTATATGTAGTATGATGAATTAAGGTAACAAAAACGACCTGAATCCTTTGGAATTATTAAGATTGAATGTGATTTTCTTGTCATATGATATCTTTCCATAACCATCCAAATCATGTTATTTTTGCCCCAAATTACCTTGATTCGTTTTGATCTGATTTGGCCATCATAATTGGATTTGATTTCCATCAAAATCAGATCATCAAAATAATCTTTGATATTTTTTGTTATTTATTTGATTTAATGTGATTTTTAATAAATAAAAATAAAAATAAAATAAATAAATAGATCAAATAAGATATGGCTACTGATTTGGGTCATGGACCATGTCCTTAACAAGATACAATCCTAAAATGCTAGGCCCTTTTGACAAAAAAAGCATTTTTGAGCACATTTGACTTTTGGCAATTTTCCAAAAATGGTCAATTTTGACAATGCATAACTCTTCCAATTTTAACCCTAGAGAGGTGTTATTGGACTTTTTAGAAATGTTAGGATGTCCCCTACACAACCCTTTTGGTCTCATCTTAATTGAGTCTTCCATGTTCATGTAATAAGCTTTGACCCAAAAGGTGTTTTTGGTGACTTTTCAAAAGGACCTATAATATAGAAATTCATATCTTTTTATGAGTGCATTTTTTGAACTTGAGGGATGAAGATGAGTTGTAGGAAATTGAATTCCCTTCAAAATGAGCCTTGTATGAGAAATTTCTGATAAAGTATGAGAAAGTTATTATTGGTCAAAGTTTGGTTTACTTTTCCTAAGAAACCTTAATTTAGCAACTTTTGAGTTTTGATGAATTAGGAGCATTCCTTGAGGAATCATGATCAACCCTTGACCAAATGATGAATATCACTTCAAAATGTTGATGTTGACCAAAAATCTTCAAGTTTGACTGTATGTGGGCCATAATTGACTTTTGACCTAATACAGTCGATTCTCAAGCATCTGAGCAGTTGACTGAGCAAACTTCTTGTATAAGGCTTGAAATTTGACATGGAGGGTCTTGAGGACATATTAGGACTGTATAGAGCATATTAGGACTTTGGATCTCACCCTTATTTATGAAAATAGAAACCCTAGTTGGAGGTTCATTGCTTTAGGAGAGAGTTTGTCTGGTCAACTCTTGAGCATCCTTGAGCAAGATGAGGGTCTTAATGAGCATATATTGAGTAAAATGGGAGGGAAAATTTTGGGGTACAACAGCTGCCCCTGTTCAATCTTCTTAAACCTGAGGATGTAGATCGACTTGTCTACCTTTCGTGATCTTAAGGTGGGAGATGATTGAACACTAGAGTGCCCAGAAATTTGCACTCGCATGAAATAATACTGATTGGTGCTATTGGGAATGGGCTTACAGATTCCATTTGGAAGTCGGCGGAGATTTGTCGGAGATGAGCTTAAAGATGCCATCCAAAAATGATATCGGTTGTATAAGAGATTCTTTTGCGATAATTCATGTACCTTTCACGGAGGAGGACTTCGTCGGGGAATATTGATTTATGCCTTGGGAAATAGAGTATAGGAGCTTAGGTTGTCCATTACTCTTCTAGGGAGTTAATTCTTGATTGAGGATATGGAAGTGACCTGATCAGGGTCCAGGCTGCACAGTGACTTACTGGGGAAATATGAAATCGACCGTATCTTGTCGGGTCTAGGTTTTACAGTGTTGTAAACTATTGTCCGGAGATAAAAGAGAAGGAACCTGGATAGTAGAGTTACTTCGAGATGAAAGCCTGGATAGTAAGGCTATGAGAAGGAACCTAGATAGAAGGGTTACTTCGGGATGAAAGCCTGGATATTATGGCTATAAGAAGGAACCTAGATAGTGAAGATGTGAAAAACACAAGAAGGGGGGTTGAATTGAAAACTTGAAATCAAAAACACAATGACACAGTATTTTTATCCTGGTTCGTTTGATATCAAACTACTCCAGTCCACCCGTCAAGGTGATTTCGCCTCTCTCCAACGAGGTCTTAATTCACTAATCACAAAAGGATTACAATCACTACTTTAACAATTGTTAAAGTCTTCTTGAGTACAACCACAATCCAGTTAATCTCAAGGAACACTGTTTCAAAAACAATTATACAAGAATGTGTGTTGTTGTTTTTCTTACAAAAACTGTTATCATAACTGTGATAATTTACACAAGATTATAGCATGGAAGATGAAGAATATTTCTTGCATCTTTTTGAATATTCGTGAGTGGTATGTTGGAAATCATCAATGATTTTGAATACTGACTTTGTTTATATAGGCAATGAATTAACGTTGATCATCAAGCGTGTTTAATGACATTAACTCAATTTCCATTTGGAGAAGATCTTGTCTAAAAGAAGCCGTTGGAATTGATGTTGTCTTGAATGATCAGTAACCCTTCAGAATCTTATCTCCTTGCCTGCTGCTGACGCTTCAAAATATTGATGACTTGGATTAACATGTTCTTGTTCAGAATCAGAGTTTACTTTGATTTAGCGCAGGTTCTGGTCATCAATCTTCAGCGCATGTTCTGATTGCTTTAGCGTGTAGCTCTTATGCTTTAACTTCTGATGTTGCTTTGGTCAGAACTTCTGCATACATAAAAACATAATTTTTAGGGTGCATATTTGTTCTTTGTATTTGTTATTTATTCTTTTTATTTGTTATCCTCAAAACTCTAACTAAGGGTTGTAGAATCAAACTATGTTCTAACAATCTCCCCCTTTTTGATGATGACAAAAACTAGATTTTTCAATTAAAAATAAAGAACAAAAGGTTTAAGAGAAACTTCCCCTGAGTTGATTACTTCCCTTAAGTTCCTTGAGCATCAGAGTTTAGCTGCATCTTTCATCAGAAGTTGTACCTGCTCAAACTTCTCAGGAAGTAGAGGTTAAGAAATTCAGAATGTTTGAGACTTTTGTCTCAGTAAACCATTATTGAAAATATCTTACTTTCTCCCCCTTTTTGTCAGTTATCAAAAAGGCAATATAATCAGAACCAAAATAGTTGAATTATATTAAAAAACATGATGCAATGACAAGTTCCAGAACAAAAGAGGTAAAAATTAAGAATTACAGATAAACAAATTTAAAACAAAAATCTAAGAAGGAGGGGGAAGACGTGTGAACAACGCTTCCAGCAAGCTCTTGATCTGAGTATTAGACTCTTCTTGCTTGCCCAATATGCCTCTGATTTCCTTTGTGGTGTCTTCCTGTTTATCCAGAATGCTTTTAATCTCTTTGTTTATGTCCTCCTGCTTATCCAACCTTGCATGGATAAGAGCATTTGTTTCTTCAACTCTTCCAGAGTTTGCATAACTAAAGAAGGTGCTGGAGTTTCTTCAGGAGTTGGACGTCGCTCAGAGAATTCTGCAGCTTTTTCAGAGTAAACCATTTCTTTTGTTGTAATCATGTCTTCTAGAGCAGCAGTCAGGGAGAGACTTTCTAATTCTAGTTAAACTTCATTTGAAGGATGATGCTCTTTCCAGGGAGCATTATCCAGCAAGAGAATGTCTTTCTTGAACAGTGAAGTCAGAACTTGGTCTTGAAAAGCCTTCAGCTTATCATTAAAGTTCTGCTGAACCTGTTCATAACTCTGTTCCTTCAGCTTCAGCGTTTCAGAACTAAGCCAGTTTCTGAATCTTGTCCACATATAATCAGAAGCAGTATGATTAGTCATCTCTTGACTATCATGCTTCAAAGAGTTTATCCATTTCTGCATTCTTGTTTCAAAAATCAACAAATTTGTACCAACATCTGAATGGTCTGATGTGGTTTGGGTTGGTTTGGGTTTGGGAATGGTAGTTTTGAGAGATGTGGAGGTTAGTCTTTCCAGCAAGATTGAATTAATGACAAGTCTTAAGTTGTCACCTGGACGGATAGTAGGTGAAGGAGTGGGAGAGTCAGTTATGATGATTGGTCTAGTGGGGGTGTTTGGAGGAGTGGATTCCAGAGATGAATGGATTTCTGGAATGTCATGGATAGTGATAGGCATGCGAACTGCAAGAGGTTCTGTGATTCCAGGTATTGGGATTGTATCAGAATCTGAAGGAGATTCTTCTGGTTGGTTTGTTGAAACATGGTGAGGTTCTGGTTCATGGATATCAGAAGATTGATTTTCAGAAGGTTGAGCTTCTGGTTGTGGTGAGTTGGAGTTCATACCTTCTGGTTGTGGAATTTCTTGTTGAGGTGATTGTGGTTGTGAAATTTCTGGTTGAGGAATTTCTGGTTGAGGAATTTGAGGATGAGGAATTTCTGGTTGAGGTGATTGTGGATGAGGAATTTCTTGTTGTGGAATTTCTGTTTGTGGAGAGTGTGGTTGCCAAATTTCTGGTGTGGTATCAGAGTTTGGATTTTCTGGGAGTTGAGAATTTGGATTTTGTGGTAAGGGAGCGGAAAAGTCTTGGTCAAATAAATCAAAATCAGACAGACTTTGGCAAGTTCTAGTTGGTTTTGTTCAGGATTTGGATTTTGAGAAAGGGAGTGAGTTTCATTCAGACCTAGAGTTTCTGATGGATCAAACCCTATGTCAAAGTCTTCAAATGTTTGAGGAGTTGGATTTTCTGGTTGAGACGGCATGGCTTCAGATGTTGATACATTTATTGATTCAATAACAGTAACAGAGGAGGGATTACCTTTCTTTTTGGCAACTTTTGGTGTCTTCTGAGAGGGTCCCTCTCATGCTGCTTTCCTCTTCTTGGTCTTCTTTAAAGCAACTTCTGGAGCAGCCTTGTGTAAATCCTGGATGTTGATTTCTGGTGCAATACCATCTCCCTTGCAAGCGTCCAGATATCTGACTATTATTTCTGGTTTGGAGTCAATGTTAGAAAATAGAGGAAAATCATCCAGAGGTATCCTTCTTGAAGTGATGGTTGCATGAGAAGTAACAATAGGTTCCTTCTTGATATTCTCAATGATTTTCATCTTCTTCAGATTTTTAGCGTTCAGGGGCTTCCCAGCGGTTGCTTCCAATGTGCTGATTTCCTGTGCCTCAGTCAAATGTTCTATCAGCCTATTCTCTGTCAGAATATCTGATATGAGTCTTCCTAAGGGTATCCATTCCCTCTTGGTCTGTTCGTCTTCTCTTGTTTCCTTCACACTATTTCTAAGATGATTAAACAACAAGTGTGAAAGATTTACCTTTGTCCTCTTAGCAATTAAATATATCAGAAATTGCTGATCAATGTTGATATAATCAGGAGAGCTGGTTGGCTTCCTGTGGTTGATACACCCCAGAATGATTCTTGCCCAAATTTTGTGGTGATCCTTCAGATCTCTGATTTTGCTATAGGGAAGTCCATAAGTAAACATTTCCCTTGCAATAGAACTTACGTCAGAGCATCTCTCAGCCATGTCAATGCATCTGACACCTCCACCATTGTAACCAATTAGCTTTGCAGTTAGGTCTTTTGTAATAACAATTTTCTTCCCCATGACATAAGAAGTAACCTGGTGATTTGAAGAAGAAGCATGTATCCAGAATTCCTTGACAGGAATTGGAAAAGTTGGCCCCAGTAGACGGTCAAAGTACATGTTCAAACCTTGAGCAGTGACGTCTTCATACAGATTGAAGCCATTTTCTTGCAAGCTTTCAAAATCAATAATCAGTTCTTAGAGAACTTCCAGATTATCAATGGGAGTGAGGAGCGTTCTGTAAGGTTCTTCATACTGTTCCATTGAAGAAGATTCTTGAGCACTAACATTTTTGACACTTGAAGAAGCCATTGTTCACACAAGATTTTGAGGAAGATGAAAGGGGTTTTTGAAAGCAAGAACTTGGGACGAAAGAAAATAATGAGAGAGTAAAAAGAAGTGAATGTAAAAAGTGAGATTTGAGTTTAAATAGTTTTCTTGAAAGTGTAAACAGTAAGAGAGAGAAATAATTAGTCATGATTATAAGCATTAATGAAAGCTGAAATTAGGGGATTTAGAAAGATACTTGAATGGTTACCCATGACATGTGTCTCAGTGCACCCAATCAGCGACTTTGACCTTTCAGAAAATTGAACGCGTATTTAGCCTCAGAAAGTAGCTGATGAATGGATGACAATTGTTTGATTATGTGAACTGCACGCTTCTATCCTTGAAATTAAATGTTCAGATCTTCATGGATAGATTATGATGCTATCTGTACTTCTAAAACTCTGAAGACAGGTTGATCAATAGTTCACAGAAAATAATAAAGTTTTAAAGGTTAAGATATAAATAAAACATTTTATTCTGGGCATAACTTCATGTTAAGATGTTTCAGAATAAAGTTAAACTTATCTTCAGAAAGAGGTTTTGTAAAGACATCATCCCATTGATGGTCTGTGTCAATATATTTTAAGCTAAGAATCCCTTTCTGAATATAGTCCCTAATAAAATGATGTTTTATTTCTATATGCTTAGCCCTAGAATGAAAAATTGGATTCTTACTGAGACAAATAGCAGAAGTATTGTCACAGAGGATAGGAATGTTACTCTCAAATATGTTAAAGTCTTCAAGTTGACTTTTCATCCAGAGCATTTGCGTGCTACATCCAGCAGCTGCTATGTATTCAGCTTCTGCTGTTGATAGTGCAATTATGGACTGTCTCTTGCTGGTCCATGAGATCAGATTTTCTCCCAAAAACTAGCAGCTTCCAGAAGTTATTTTACGCTCTACTCTGTCTCCAGCGAAGTCAGCGTCACAATATCCTACTAAGCTGTAATTATTTGATTTTCTATAAAACAAACCCAGATTAGTAGTACCTTTCAGATACTTGAAAATTCGCTTAACTGCTGTTAAGTGAGATTCTCTAGGATCTGATTGGAATCTAGCACATAAGCAAACACTAAATAAAATGTCAGGCCTTGAAGCCGTCAGATAGAGGAGAGAACCAATCATACCTCTGTAGACCTTATGTTCTACCTTTTTACTTACCTCTTCCTTTTCTAGAATGCACGTGGGGTGCATTGGAATCTTTGAGGGCTTACATTCTGAGAGATCAAATTTCTTCAGAAGTTCTCTGACGTATTTTCTCTGATGAATGTAAGTTCCTTCTGGAGTTTGGTTTATCTGAATGCCTAGAAAGAATTTGAGTTCCCTCATTAAGCTCATCCCGAACTCTGCCTGCATACATTTATCAAACTATCTTCCCAGAGAGGGTTTAGTAGATCTAAAGATGATGTCATCAACGTAAATCTGACATACTAACATGTCATTCTTAACTTTCTTACAGAATAAGGTTGTGTCCACTTTCCCTCTGGTGAATTCCTTTTCTAACAGGAAGTTACTTAGTCTTTCATACCAAGCTCTGGGAGCTTGTTTCAGACCATAGAGTGACTTCTTTAGTTTGAAAACATATTCTGGATTTTTTGAATTCTCAAACCCAGGGGGTTGGTGCACATATACCTCTTCATCTATATAGCCATTTAAGAAAGCACTTTTGACATCCATCTGATACAGAGTGATGTCATTGTTTACAGCAAATGATATTAAAAGTTTGATAGTTTCTAACCTGGCGACTGGAGAAAAGGTTTTTGTATAGTCTATCCTCTCTTGCTGACTATAACCTTGTGCTACCAGTCGTGCTTTGTTTCTGATGACTTCTCCTTGCTCGTTCAATTTGTTTCTGAACACCCACTTTGTTCCAATGACGTTGAATCCTTTTGGTTTAGGAACCAGATCCCATACGTCATTTCTGGTGAATTTATTTAGTTCCTCTTGCATTTCCAGAATCTAGTCATTGTCCAGAAGCGCTTCATCAATAGTTGTTGGTTCAATCAGAGAGACCAGTCCCATGAGGGATTCTTCAGAGTTTCTGAATGTTGATCTTGTTCTGATTGGATCATCCTTCTTTCCCAGTATTGTATCTTCTGGGTGAGCAATGCTGCTTCTGGATAGCCTTTTCTGAAGTAGATCAACTGAAGGTGCCGGATTGCTTGCAGTAACTCTTTCTGATGTTGAGGCAGCATCATTGTTGAGAACTTCTAACGAGTTGTCTTATGTACCTATGAGTTCAACTTCCATACCTGCAGGGAATTCATTCTGCTTTGAATTTTGAGAGTCAAGCTTATCATCAAACCTAACACTGATTGACTCTTCAACAATTTTGTTTATATATTGTATACTCTGTACCCTCTTAAGCGTTCAGAGTATCCTAACATAATACATTTTTGTGCTTTAGAGTCAAACTTGTTCAGATAATTTTTTGTATTCAGAATAAAGCATGTGCATCCAAATGGATGAAAATAAGAAATGTTGGGCTTTCTATTCTTCCACAATTCATATGGAGTCTTTTCCAGAATAGGTCTTATGGAGATTCTATTTTGAATGTAACACGCTGTGTTAATTGCCTTTGCCCAGAAGATCTTAGCAATGTTAGTCTCATTGATCATGGTTCTGGCCATTTCTTGCAATGTTATGTTCTTTCGTTCTACAACTCCATTTTGTTGGGGAGTTCTAGGACAAGAGAAGTCATGCAAGATGCCTTTTTCATTAAAAAATAATTCAAAATTTTTATTTTCAAATTCCCCACCATGATCACTTCTGACTTTGACAATTCTAAGATCCTTTTCATTCTGAACTTGGTTGCAGAAGGTAACGAACACAGAGTGTGACTCGTCCTTGTGTCTTAAGAACTTTACCCATGTCCATCTGCTATAGTCATCTATGATAACTAACCCATACTTCTTGCCACTGACTGACGCAGTTTTTAATGGTCCAAATAAGTCAATGTGCAGAAGTTATAATGGCTTAGAGGTAGAAACAACATTTTTGGATTTGAAAGCATGTTTTGCAAATTTTCCTTTCTAACATGCTTCATACAGAGCATCTGAGCTGAACTTCAGATTAGGAAGTCCTCTGACCAGATTGAGTTTTTTAATCTGAGATATTCTTCTCATACTAACATGCCCCAATCTTCTGTGCCAGACCCATTTCTCGTTGTTAACAGAAAGTAGGCATTTTACATTCTGACTCTTTAGTTCAGAAAGTTTTATTTTATAAATGTTGTTTTTCCTCTTTCCATTAAATAGGATAGTCCCATCTTTCTGACTAACAACTTTTCATGAATTTTGATTAAATATTATATCATAACCGTTATCACTTAATTGACTTATGCATAACAGATTATGCATTAATCCATCAACTAATAATACATTATTTATAGAGGGAAGGTTTCCATTACCTACTGTTCCAAAGCCAATGATTTTTCCTCTCTGATTGCCTCAAAAGCCCACGTAGCCTCCAGGCTTAAGTTCCAGGCTTTGGAACATATGCCTTCTTCCCGTCATGTGTCGCGAGCATCCAGAGTCCAGGTATCATGACTGGTGTCTTAGCCTTGCTGCTAAAGATATCTGCTACATGTATAATTTTATCCTTAGGTACCCACATTTTCTTGGGTCCTGATTTGTTAGTTTTACCAAAATTCTGATTGAATTTTGGTTTGATAGAATAATCACTACTTGTGTATTTTATGTCATGTGTGTGCCCATATATAAATTGTGTTTTGAGTTGTGTGCGTTTTATAACTAAGTCCATAGCCTTTTTAGGTGTAGATACCTTACCTTGATAGCCTATTCCTTTTATGCCATTTCTGCTAACTCCATAGATCATTGAAGCCATCTTGCTTATGTCTATGTTTTTAGCTAGAAACTTCTGAAAGTTGTGATCATACTCTTTGATGATCTCATCAGCATTACTGGGAGTCTCTAAGATTGTTTCCTTCTGAGAGTTTTGCAAATTATTTTCTAATTTTGAAATTTTTCTTTTAACTCATAATTCTCTAATCTGAGACTCTCATACTTTTCAGAGTCAGAGGCAAGATCCCTTTCAGGTTCCTGAATTTGACTCTGATTTGTTGATACCTTTCTAGAATTTCATTTAGACTTTCTGCAAGTTCAGCCTTAGTAAAGTTTATGGTAAAATCAGGAAATACCTCTTCAGTGTCTGATTCTGAGTCTGAACCAGAAGCTTCACTGTCTTCTGATACGTTTGCCATGAGAGCTATGTCTTCTCTTTCATCATCTGATTCTGAATCAGCTTCAGAGGTGTCAGAATCATCCCATGTAGCCATCAGGCTTTTCTTCTTTTCCTTGAAGAACTTCTTTTTGGACTTCTCCTTCTGAAGCTTTGGGCAGTCACTTTTGTAGTGCCCTTGCTCGTTACAGTCATAGCAGATGATGTCCTTGTTGTTTGGCTTTCTGTGTCCTGAAGAACCTTTAGATCTTCTGTATCCAGACGAAGACTCAGACTTTCTGTATCTGGAGGAGGATTCATTCTGATTCTCTGATCTTCTACGATTTCTGAATTTCCTTTGTCTCTGCTTCCACGGTTGGTTCACCCTTATGTAGAGGAGGGACAGTTCATCTTCTTTTGATGAGGATCCATCAGAAGTTTCTTCCACAGCCTGCAAAACCTTAGAGTCAGATTTTCTGTTAGATTTTAAAGCTAGTGGCTTACCTTGATTTTGAGGCTTATCTTCTTCTAGCTCTATCTCGTGACTTCTGAGGGAGCTGACAAGTTCCTCCAGAGATATTTTGTTGAGATCTTTGGCTAACTTAAGTGTTGTGACCATTGGCCTCCATTGCTTGGGAAAGCTTCTGATGATCTTCTTGACGTGATCAGCAATAGAATACCCTTTGTCAAGAACCTTCAGTCTAGCAACAAGGATTTGGAATCTTGAAAACATAGTTTCTATTGATTCACTATCTTCCATATTGAATGCCTCATACTTCTGAATGAGCGCAAGGGTCTTGGTTTCTTTAACTTGAATGTTTCCTTCATGCGTCATTCTCAGAGAGTCAAACATGTTCTTGGCAGTCTCTCTGTTTGATATTTTCTCATATTTTGAGTATGAGATGGCGCTGAGGAGTATTATTCTGGCCTTGTGGTGGTTTCTGAATTCACGCTTTTGCTGATGAGACATCATTTTTCTGTCTATCCTGTGACCACATCCATCCACTGGGTGCATGTATCCATTAGTCACCATGTCCCACAGATCAGCATCATGGGCCAAAAAGAAACTCTCAATTCTGTCTTTCCAATAGTCAAAGATTTCTCCATCAAAGACTGGAGGTTTGCCACTGAATTTGTCCTTGTCTTCATGGTTGTCATTGCTGATGTTTTGCCTTGTTCCCACCATAGTGTTTTTCTGAAGCTTGGATCTTGTACTGACACGGTTAAGTGTTTAAGCTCAGAACCAGGTGCTCTGATGCCAATTGAAGATGTGAAAAACACAAGAGGGGGGGGGGGGGGGGGGGGGGGGTTGAATTGAAAACTTGAAATCAAAAACGCAATGACACAGTATTTTTATCCTGGTTCGTTTAATCTCAAACTACTCCAGTCCACCCGTCAAGGTGATTTCGCCTCTCTCCAACGAGGTCTTAATTCACTAATCACAAAAGGATTACAACCACTACTTTAACAACTGTTAAAGTCTTCTTGAATACAACCATAATCCGGTTAATCTCAAGGAACACTGTTTCAAAAACAATTATACAAGAATGTGTGTTGTTGTTTTTCTTACAAAAATTGTTATCACAACTGTGATAATTTACACAAGATTATAGCGTGGAAGATGAAGAATATTGCTTGCAGCTTTTTGAATATGCGTGAGTGGTATGTTTCAAATCGTCAACGATTTTGAATACTGACTTTGTTTATATAGGCAATGAATTAACGTTGATCATCAAGCGTGTTTGATGCCATTAACTTAATTTCTATTTGGAGAAGATCCTGTCTGAAAGAAGCCGTTGGAATTGATGCTGTATTGAATGATAAGTAACCATTCAGAATCTTATCTCCTTGCCTGCTACTGACGCTTCAGAATATTGATGACTTGGATTAACATGTTCTTGTTCAGAATTAGAGTTTACTTTGATTTAGCGCAGGTTTTGGTCATCAATCTTCAGCGCATGTTCTGATTGCTTCAGCGTGTAGCTCTTATGCTTTAACTTTTGATGCTGCTTTGGTCAGAACTTCTGCGTACATAAAAACATAATTTTTAGGATGCATATTTGTTCTTTGTATTTTTTATTTATTCTTTTTATTTGTTATCATCAAAACTCTAACTAAGGGTTGTAGAATCAAACTATGTTCTAACAGATAGTAGGGTTACTTCGGGATGAAAGCCTGGATAGTAGGGTTACTTTGGAATGAAATCCTGGATAGTAGGGCTATGAGAAGGAACTTGGATAGTAGAGTTACTTCGGGATGAAAGCCTGGATAGTAGGGCTATGAGAAGGAACCTGGATAGTAGGGTTACTTTGGGATGAAAGCCTGGATAGTAGGGCTATGAGAAGGAACCTGGATAGTAGGGTTACTTCGGGATGAAATCCTGGATAGTAGGGATATGAGAAGGAACCTGGGTCGTAGGGTTACTTCGGGATGAAAGTCTGGATAGTAGGGCTATGAGAAGGAACCTGGGTCGTAGGTTACTTCGGGATGAAAGACTGGATAGTAGGGTTATGAGAAGGAACCTAGGTCGTAGGTTTACTTGGAAATGAAAGCCTGGATAGTAGGGCTATGAGAAGGAACCTGGGTCGTAGGGTTGCTTCGAAATGAAAGCCTGGATAGTAGGGCTATGAGAAGGAACTTGGATAGTAGGGTTACTTCGGGGTGAGAGCCTGGATAGTAGGGCTATGAGAAGGAACCTGGATAGTAGGGTTACTTTGGGATGAAAGCCTGGATAGTAGGGCTATGAGAAGGAACCTGGATAGTAGGGTTACTTCGGGATGAAATCCTGGATAGTATGGCTATGAGAAGGAACCTGGATAGTAGGGTTACTTCGGGGTGAGAGCCTGGATAGTAGGGCTATGAGAAGGAACCTGGATAGTAGGGTTACTTCGGGATGAAATCCTGGATGGTAGGGCTTATGGGAAGGAACCTGGGTCATAAGGTTACTTCAGGATGACAGTATAGATTAGTTGACCCATTTGGTTTTGGGAACTGAGTTTCCATTAGTCGTCTGCAGACGTGACCTGTATAACTACTGGGATTTCTTAAGATAATCGTGTTTCCTGAAAAAATAATAGGGTTATTTATATGCGATGCATGAAATGCCTTGTGAGATGATGTTCTCAAAATAAATGAGATTGTGCTGTATATGATATGTATGCGCATGTCATGATGTATGTACATGAAATGCTATCGGGGTATGTCCGAGTCTGGGAAAATAAATCCCTGACTGCTACTAGAGATCTACTCTTTGTTATTCATGAATATTCTGTCAGGAAGAGATTATATTTGAGAATAACTCAGTGGGGAACAACTTGGAAAGTGAATTTATGTAGCTGAAGTAATGAGCTCTGTCGGGAATTGAGCTTCTGTGTCCATAGAAATAAACTCTGCTTGGGAGATGAAATTTACTGATCCGCTCGCGATTATGAAATTCGACTGGGGGATATAGCTGTTAGGTTTCTAAATGACCCTGGCTGGGGAGGTTACTTCCTATTTCGGGAAAGCCAACATCAATGCTTTTGAATACTTTTACTCTGTGGGGAGTGTACGCACTGATGATTGTGCTCCAAAGTTGTTTATGACCCGACACCTGCTGGGCAGAGTAACTGTCTTTTTGTTTCTTATGTAACTATTTATGAGCAGCGATCATATTCAAATGCATATGTCAAAAATAAATCATTGGACGTTCTCGTAAAACAAAACAGAAAAAGGAAAAACTCAAAGTTTCTTGTGAAAATGATTTTATATTTATTTTTCAAGTTGGCCTGTAATAGGCATTTTCGTACAAGGAGGATGACGTTCTAGTAAGAGAACGCCGCCGTAAAAATAGAAGCTATACAAATTTATGTAAAATAAAACAACTATGTGAAACAATCCCATTGAGTTCCAACTCTAGTATTTCCCCTATGTCTTCGAGCGTCTCATCACTTTGTTGTTTGTCTGAAGTTGATTAGGTTGATCGATGCCATTCGAGCTTGATAATTGATATCGAAGTCTGGTCGCAAAGTGATCCAATGGGACATAGTGATACGCTTTACATCCCTAACTTTTTCCCGGACTTCCCTTTCGAGTTTTTAGCCTACCGGGATACCCTTTTTTTCCCAAGCCGGCTTTTCAGGTTTTCGGCTAGCCGGATGTACAGATTTTTCATTTTCATCTCTTATTTTTTCCCGAAGCATATTGGTTCGTCGGGAAGCCCTTATTTTTTCCTAGGCCAGTCAACCTAGCGGGTCTTTTTATTTGGCGTAGTATCTTTTCACTATATCTGCATTGACAGGGTGAGGAAGGTCGTCACCGTCCATGGTGGTTAGAATCATCATAGCTCCACCCGAGAAAATGTTCTTAACCACAAATGGCCCTTCGTAAATGGGGTTCTATTTTCCCATGGGATCACCTTGTGGCAGTATGATGCGCTTGATCACTAGATCCCCAACTTGATATTCTTGACGTCTGACTTTCTTGTTAAAATCCTTAATCACTCGCTTTTGATATGTCTCACCATGGAAGATAGCAGTAAGTCTCTTCTCATCGATTAGATTTAACTGATCAAGTCGAGTTTGGATCCAGTCGTCTTCGTTCAAACCCACATCCTTCATAATCCTGAGAGAAGGTATCTGAACTTCGATGGGTAGGACTGTCTCCATGGCGTATACCAGAGAGTAGGGTGTTTCCCCTATCGATGTTCGTGCTGAGGTAAGGTATCCATGAAAAGCAAATGGTAACATCTCATGCCAGTCTTTGTACGTCACCGTCATCTTCTGTACAATTTTCTTGATGTTCTTGTTAGCCCCTTCAACAACTCTGTTCATCTACGGCCGGTAGGGAGAAGAGTTATGATGTTATATCTTGAACTGTTTACAGAGCTCGGTGATCATTATGTTGTTGAGATTCATACTATTGTCAGTAATAATTCTCTCTGGCACACGATACCGACATATTAGATTATGTCTGATAAACCGCGCCACAACGCTCTTGGTCACAGTAGCAAAAGAGGCCGCCTCAACCCACTTCGTGAAGTAATTAATGGCCACTAGAATGAAACGATGTCCATTGGAAGCAGTGGGCATGATTTCTCCGATCATGTTAATTCCCCACATTGTAAAGGGCCACAGAGCTGTCAAGACGTTCAAGGGAACCGGAGGCACATGCACCTTATTAGCGTAGATTTGGCACTTATGACAAGTTCGAGAGTGCTGATAACAATCGGCTTCCATAGTGGACCAGTAATATCATGCCGGTAGGATCTTCTTAGCCATAGTATGTCCACTGGAATGGGTTCCGAAGGTACCTTCATGTAGATCTGTCATGATCCTATCTGCTTCGCTCCTGTCTACACACCGTAGTAATGTAGAGTCATGATTGCGCTTGTAGAGGATTCCATTACTGAGGAAGAATCTCACAGTGAACCTTCTCAAAAACTTCTTATCATTAACATATGCCCCTTCGGGATATTCTTGAGCCTCGAGATACCTTTTGACTTCGTGAAAGCAGGGCTTGTCTACCACCTCTTCAGTATCAATTTCACAGCAGTGTGCGGGTTCGTCGAACCTCTCGATGGTGATTTGGGGAGCTTCGTTGTCCCACCTAACTTTGAACATAGAAGACATGGTATCTAGCGCGTCCGCTAACTGGTTCTCCTCTCGCAGGAAATGTTCAAAATTTACCTCCTCAAAGTGTGGGAGCAATGTCAACACATACTCTTTATATGGGATGAGATTCGGATGCTTCGTATCCCATTCGCCTTTGATCTGACTTATTACCAAGGCTGAATCCCTGAAAACGTCCAAGAACTTGATCCTGAGGTCAATAGATGCCTTGAGACCCATGATACCAGCGTCATACTCTGCCATGTTGTTAGTGCAGTTGAAACATAGCCGAGAAGTGAAAGGAGTATGACATCCCTCAGGAGATATGATTACTGCGCCAATGCCGTTACCGAGTGTGTTTAAAGCTCCATCAAAAACCATAGTCCATCAGGATCCCTCTTCGAGTCCTTCATCCGGTCCAGGTTCTTCGAGTTAGTCACCAGCATAATATTCTCATTCGGGAATTCAAAATTCATGGAGTGGTAGTCATCCACGGCCTGATGAGCCAAATGATCAGTCAATACGCTCCCTTTGATTGTTTTCTGGGTTGTATATTGTATATCGTACTCGTTTAAGATCATCTGTCATCTTGCTATTCTTCCGGAGAGAGTAGGTTTCTCGAAGATGCATTTGATTGGATCCATCTTAGATATCAACAAAGTAGTGTGGGTCAGCATATATTGTCTTAGTCGGCGAGCAGCCCATACCAAAGCGCAGCAAGTTTTCTCGAGCAGGGAGTATCTTGTCTCACAGTCGTTAAACTTTTTGCTAAGGTAGTATATCGCATGCTCTTTTTTACCAGACTTGTCATGCTGCCCCAGCACACACCCTATTGAATTGTCTAGCACTGTTAAGCACAATATCAAAGGTCTTCCTTCAACCGGAGGCATCAGAATTGGCGATTCTTGAAGTTATTCTTTGATTCTTTCGAAAGCGGTTTGGCATTCATCATTCCACTTTACCAGTTGACATTTCTTCAGAAGCTTGAAGATGGGCTTACAAGTAATAGTCAGATGTGAAATGGACCTGGAAATATAATTCAAGCGTCCCAAGAAACCTCTAACCTCCTTCTCTGTACGGGGAGTCAGCATCTCTTGTATGGCTTTTACCTTTGCAGGGTCTACTTGGATGCCTTTGTCGCTGACAATGAAACCCAGAAGATTACCAGACTTTACCCCGAAGGTGCACTTGTTCGGATTCAACCTCAGCTTGTATATCTTCAACCTATCGAATAACATTTGTAGATGATCATGGTGCTCTTCCTCAGTTTTAGACCTGGCTATCATGCCATCAATATAAACTTTGATCTCGTGATGAATCATATTGTGGAACAAAGCGACCACGACACGCTGATAAGTTGCCCCAACATTCTTCAACACGAAAGGCATCACCTTGTAACAGAAGGTGGCCCACTGTGTGGTGAAGGTTGTCTTCTCCATGTCTTAAGGATCCACCTTGATCTGGTTGTAGCCAGAGAAACCATCCATGAAGGAGAAGATTTTGTGTTGCGCGGTGTTTTCAACCAGAACGTCAATGTGAGGAAGTGGGAAGTCATCCTTGGGGCTTTCCCTGTTCTGATCTCTGTAATCCATGCACATCCGTACCTTACTGTTTTACCCCAAAATTTGCCCTCTCATATTTCTCAATACATTTCAAGAAAGATTTTCAAGTTGCTCAAGGAAGTCCAAGGATTGACCAGACAAGCTCCCTCCTAAGGCAGTCTACCTCAAAATTAGGGTTTCATGTTGCATCAAGATACTTGAGTCCAAGGGATCCCAAATTCTCACCATTGTCCTAATATGTTCTCAAGATCATCCATGTCAAGTTTCAAGCCTTGTAGAGAAAGTTTGCTCAGTCAATTGCTCAAAGGCCTAAAAATCGACTGTGTTAGGGCAAAAGTCAACTGTGGCCCACATACAGTCAAACTTCAAGATTTTTGGTCAACATCCTCATTTTGAAGCATATTTCATCATTTTATCAAGGTTTGATCATGATTCATCAAGGATTGCTCATAATTCATCAAGAACCAAAAGTTGCTAAATTAAGGTTTTGTAGGAAAAGTCAACTCAACTTTGACCAAGCATAACTTTCTCATAATTTATGCGAAATGACCCATCCAAAGCTCATTTTTAATAGGATGCAATTCCCTACAATCCATCTTCAGGTCCCAAGTTCAAAATATGCACTCACAAGAAGTTATGAATTTTGACATTATAAGACATTTTGAAAAGTCAACAAAAACACCTTTTTTGTCAAAGCTTCATACACGAACATGGAATACCAAATTGAGATGATACCAAAAAGGTTGCTTAGAGGACATCTCAAGCTTTCTAAAAAGTCAAAAAACACCTTCAAATAGTCAAAATTGAGGAAGTTATACATTGGTGAAGTTGACCCTTTTTGCAAAATTGCCAAAAGTCAACTATGCCTCAAATTGCAATTTTTGCTAAATGGGCTCAATCTTTTGCACTTGTTTTGAGTTGGAAACATGGTCCACGAGCCCTAGCCTTTTCCACTTGTAATTATCTTGTTTTTATTATTTATTTTGATTTTTATTTGAATTAAATCAATTTAAATCAAAACAAATCATAGAAAATCCAAAATATTGAAATCTCAAGATTTGGTACATGTTTCAGGTATTAATATCCAGCTAGCATAAGATCGAATTCGTGTAAAGGCTTAATGTGCACAAAAATATTAAGTTTTCTCTATTTTTAGCAAGATTTTCAAGTGTATAAAATCCAAATCAAAAGCAATGATGGAGGAAGATTGAGATCAGCTTTTCAACCCTAATCCAATCCTTGATATATATTGAGCATGTGCAGACCTAAAACGAAGCTAGAGAGAGGCGTATAAGGTCAGAACAAACTTGCAAAAAACAGAGAAAAGTGGTAATTTGAATTCATAGTTCCAAGAAATTACAGACCTTCCTGACCATCCCAATCACTTCCTGGGAGTGTAGGCAAGCGAAACCAATCAAGAACAAGTATTTTCCAGCGCCAAAAACAACTATAAGGCATTCACGACATTGAACTTTTCTTGAATTCGAATTTCATAATCTTGGCATCTATAGCATGAAATAATTGTATATTCTTGTTCACCATCACATTTGCAAGCTTTCTGTAATACTTAATTACATTTTCATGGATTGTATTGGAGTTTGCCATTATTAGGGTTTCTTGCTTCGATTTGGGATTTCTGTGTGCAGGTAAAATTAGGCCATGAAAGGGGCACCATTGTGCTCAGCAGGTCCAGACGGATCTATCCATGGCCTTGGTTTTTATTTATCATGCGTATGTTTGATTTTGAGGATATGCGGGTTTGTAGCGATGGAGGTTGTCCGTAGGTAAAAGTCCTTGACTTTTACCAACGGATAGAGGACAGGAATGACTAGCGTGTCACCATGGGATTGGTCTATTTGAATTCTGGCGCCCTTTTTCATATTATTATATATAATAATTATTGCTTATGTTATATACAACAAAAGCAGCTAGCGCAGTTGGTAGCCAGTTATTGGAACATGCCTTGGGGCCTGGGTTCGAATCCCAGGTCCCCCCATTCTTGCATATTATTTTTCTTTTTATATTCAGGCGCACATACAAGGACAAGGGATCACCATATGCCCTCAGGATTTCACCTTTAGATTTCCAGATGGCCAAATCTGATGGCCATCATTTGAAGGAGCATGGTACGCCCAGTCAACGCATGGCAGGAGATCATGGATGTCAAAGTGGGTCACCTTCTTTTGGGCCCAAAATCTGATATACTCACCCCCCAAATTACTCTCAGGCCCAGTTTTCTTTAATCTTTTCCTTTTATATTTATTTTTAATTAATTTAGTTTATTTATTATACTAACCAAAAAATAATATTTCTTTTATCAAAAAATCACAAATAATATTTTCACCCAATTAGACTTAGGTTTATTTTTTATCAATAAATTAATTAATTTAATTAGATTTTAATTTTAGATAACTTTAATTATTTTGTAAATAAATTAAAAATAATTAGAACAATTAGGGTTTTGTTTATAATTTAATTATATTTTCTTTTTTCTTAAAATAACCAAAAACATAAAAACTAGGCCATTTATTTATTTTCATTAATTAATTTAATTAACTAATTAATTGTGTATTTAATTTAAAAACCTAATCCTTTTTATTAAAAACAACAAAAACATTTTTCTTTCAATTAGGTCAGAAAGGGTCAAAACCCTAGTTCTTATCGTTGTTAATTTCTTCACGCGCGCTTTATTATTTATTTTTACCCTATTAATGTAACTACTCACAAGTTGTAATAGTTTAATTATGTCTTTTATTTTCATTTATCGCTTTATTTTTTTAATGGTTTGTTTTTGGCTATGTAAATACCCGAAGCCTTGTAATAGCGTAGTTTAATTTCCGCACTTTAAATTTCGCAAACATTAAACTGTTAGATGTGTGATATTAGGGATGCATGACAAGAATGTATGATTAACTTTAAAACAGTTAGATAACCTTAAAATATGCAAAGATAATAACTTGAAATTGAATCACCCGCACATGCGCACTCCTAGGGTATACTCCACTTCGGTTGCCTTCGGTAAACGGTCATTGAGTATAGGATATTTTAGTGGTCGCCCTTTTGTCTCAAAGATCAAAGGTGCCTCGGAAAGGTTGCCTCGGATATTGTTGCCTAGAATATTGATCTAAGACATTAGGGTTATTACTAAGACGTCCTAACATTGCTTTAGTGACCGTACGTCCCTTTCGAATTGACCCTCAAACTCCAACGACGGTGCTACCCACTTACTAATAGTAGGATAGTGCTGTCTAAAGGAAACGAACATAGAACGATTCTTTTTTCGATTAGGTAGATTAGTTCTTAAGTACTTGCTCAAACAAAACAAACTATTTCACACTTACACTCCTTTTCAAACAAAGTTTTCAAAAACACTTCGTAACACTCTTGAAGACAGAAGAAAGGGTTAAACCGAAGTCAAAACAAAAACTTTTCAAATCACACAAACACAGAGAAGAAATTTTTAAAATGATGAGCAAGTACCTAAGAGCCCGTAGATAACTACGGATAGAAAGGGTGTTAATACCTTCCCTTTCTATAATCTACCCCCCGTACTCAGAAATATCTCGAAAAAGGAATTTTTCTGTGCTTTTTTCCTTTCCTTTGTTGGATAAAATAAAAGTCGGTGACAACTCTTGCTTACCGCGACATTTTGCAAACACAAACGCAAAACGCAAACCAACATTCCTAAAAAACAGTCTCGGTTCTGGCCACCGTATCACACTTACCATCTTTCTTAGGTACCAGAACGACGTTAGCAACCCGCTGTGGATAGGAGGTGATAGCTAAGAACCATGTGTTGAACTGCTTTATGACTTCTGCCTTGATCTTTTCTGACATTTCAGGGTGCATACAACGGACCTTCTGTTTAACCGGAGGACAGTCTTCTTTGGTCGGAAGACGATGAACCACAATATCAGTGTCTAAACCCGGCATGTCTTTGTATGAACAGACGAAGATCTCAACGTAGTCGTGCAACATTTGTATTAACTGCTGTTTGACCTTAACTTCCAAATTTGCGCCAATCTTTACCTCTTTTCTGTCTATCTCTGTGCCCAGGTTTATCATCTCAACCGGATCTTCATGAGGCTGTATAGCCCTTTCTTCCTGCTGTAATAGTCTAGCAAGTTCTCCAGGCACCTCATAGTCATACTCACCTTCGTCTTCGGCTTGGTTGATCAGATTTTCAAAGTCATAAAGGACAGTAGCAAAGCTTTTATCAATGGGATCCAGAGTGGATATGGATCTGCAGTATGATACGTGAGTGTATGTAAGAGCATAGCTGTTTTGATAAAGTGAAAACAGAAAAGAAAAAAACAAAGAGCACAAAATTTGTATGCAAGAAATGTCCAATGTTTTATTGATGATATATGAAATGACAAATAATAGCCCTCACAAACAAAGCCAATGTGCCCTGGGCAAGAGACTGGGCTGTAGAGTTTAAATTGTTTATTACAAATCTCAAAACAAGTAAGACAATTACTGTGGAATAAAAGAAACTGGTATAAAGTCCATAGTCGTCCAGTTACTCAGTCCACCGTTGGTAGTTAGGTAGATCCAGCTGTCAATGTCTGAGTCTTCCTCGTTGTCTTCAATGGCATTAATTCCCCGATTGCTGATGCGTAGGGGAGGTCCTCTAGCCCGAGCGCATCGAACAACCCTTTGAGCTCCTGAAGTAAAGCCCAAACCAAAATTGTCAGTTTTGTGAGTAAAATCAGGGAGTTGTCCCCAATTGGTACACCCACCTTCTTCAACCACGAATCTGGCATCTTTGAGAGAAGCCATCTTCAAAGGAGGTTTGTTGCTGGTAGTAGTTTCAGTCGATGCCAAGATCTGGGGTACCTCTTCAAAGTTCTGGCAAGGAGTCTCTATGAATTCCCCATCCATCTCTATGTACCTGAAGAAATTGAGGTGGCTCACCATATACTCCTCCTCACCATGCACAGTGACAATCTTCCCTTTTACTGAATACTTAGCATTTGGTGCAGTGTAGAAGTAACTTCCCTAGCTTCATGGATCCAAGGATGAACTAACAAATAAGAGTATGACGGCCGGATGTCCATTACATAGAAAGTGGACGCAAAAGTATGGGAACCTACTTTGACGGGGATGTCCACTTCCCTATGCACCATTCTCTTCGACCCATCAAAAGCTCTCACCATAATGTTACTAGGCTTTAAGGTCAAGCCTTCACAATCCAACCGATCCAATGCCTTCTTAGGTAGAACATTCAGCGAAGATCCAGTATCTACCAGCACATAAGCCGTAGTGGTGCCCCTGCATTCAATCGAGACATGCAGAGCATCATTATGCTTCCTCCCTTTCGGTGTCAAATATGCATCTGAAAAACCCAGTCCATTGTCAGCAGTCAGGCTGGCCACACAATCTTTGAATTGATCAGCTGAGGTCTCCTGCGGCACATGCGCAGTCTTGAGGAATGCAATCAAAGCCTTAGCATGGGCCTCAGAGCATAACAGCAGGGACAACATGGATATCTTTGAGGGGGTATGCCCCAGCTGCTCGACCATATTGTAGTCGCTCTTTTTGATTATTTTCAGTATTTCCTCTATCTCTTGCTTATAGGCTTCCATGATAATTTTTCTAGGTGCCTCCGTCCGGGCAGGCTCACCTATAATTTCTTTTCCTCATGTCCCAGATGACTCGACGGTGAGAGTGATAATTGGAGTAAGCACAGGAGTAGTAGTTGATGTAACAGCATGAGTAGCAAACGGAATGACAATAGGCCTATTGACAGTCCTTGGGGAGACCTCGGGAGAGAAAACCTTTCCACTTCTGGTAACCTTGTTGGTCCCGACAATGTTACTGACATCAAGATCAGCCTCTTCATTCTTCAGATCTTGTTTGATGCCATGATAGTACACATCGGCACCATAATGCCAAGGGACAACTTTGTCCGAGGTATACGGGACAAGACCAGGAACGATGATTATTAGCAGAGCGACTCTTGGAACAGATGTAATCCTAACAGGTCTTCTCAAGGAGACCTTGGAAGGATTGGCGGAAATGGTTACAATAGAAACATCTTCAAATGGAACAACGGGAATCAAAGTTTTCTCGAACAAAATTTCTTTGTTATCCATCAGGCGTTGAACACCTGACTTCGGCAAATGGAAACCAGAAGGCAGAAATGAACACATGTGGCAACCTTCACCATAACCCGGAAATAAACCGGCCGACAACAAATTCTTCATAACCGTCATAAGAGGAGTAGAAACCTCATCCACTAAGGTCACAAATAGATCGGTATCAACAACATTAACTCAACGACCGTGCTTAGGCATGGGAGAAGTTATGACATTGGGCTTTTCCGGATCATCGAAATCAATCTCCTTGCTTCGATCAGATCATGTACCTTATTTCTCAGAGCCAAGCAGTCGTTGGTGTCGTGGACATGACTCTCAGAATGATAGGCACACTGAGCATTTGGATTACATCGGGGAAATTTGGTGTTCGGAGTCTTGGGAGCCTCTTTCAAGGTCGTCAAGTTGGATCTCAGCAGATGGGGTAGAACTTCAACCAACATCATGTTGATCTGGTTAAAATGCCGTCGTGGTCTTTCCGCCCTTTGTTGATTGTTGCATTGTTGAGCAACTGCAGGCCTAGGTATCATTACGGCACTTACTGTCTGACGATGTTTAGATCTGCTTTGGCCTCTCGGGCTATAGATGGCACTGGCTTCCTTCTTACCAGTAAAAGGCTTCTTTACCGAACTCGAAGAGGCATCCTTCTGTATTTTACTGCTCTGAATCCCAGCTTCTACTCTCTCTCCAGTTAGGATCAGCTCGTTGAAACCAGCTGACGAGCTGTCGATCAAAAGATTAAAGAATGGACCAGATAGCGTCCCAATAACCATATCGACCAACTCCCTATCAGACAACGGGGGTTGAAATCTTCCATCTAAGTCTCTCCACTTCTGTGCATAGTCCTTAAAGCCTTCACTTGCACCCATGGACATACTCTGGAGTTGAGTATGAGTAGGAGCAAGGTCGGCGTTATATTGATACTGCTTATAAAAAGTAGCAGCCAGATCTTCCCAATTTCAGACATTGGCTCTCTCTAGTTGGTAAAACCATTCAAGCTGAGTCCCTGATAAATTGTCTTGAAAGAAGTGAACCCACAGATTTCTATCAGCGGTGTAGGGCTGGATTTTTCTGACGTAGGAACGGAGATGGGGTTTTGGGCAAGACACTCCATCATACTTAGCAAAAATTGGTTCCTTCAACTTTTGTCGGATGACCACTCCCGACACCAATCCCAAATATTTGAAATCCAACCCAGGTATCCTCTGGACCTCCATAGCACTCATACGGTATTCCAAATGCTTGCATCTATCCTCAGTAGGAGGATACTACTCATAATTATAATTTGTATCATTGTCAGAAACTTCAAGACCGGGTTCCTTTTCCCTTGTATCTTCTTCTTGATTTCCCCCTTCTTTGGATGAAGAGGTCAGATCGACTTGTTGCTTTAACGACACCCTGAACCTTCTGCCCATATTCAGAATACCAGCGACCTTCTTCTTTTTCTTTTTCTCCTTTAGGATGAGGGCCTTCAGATCCTCCTGCCCTTTTTCCAGATTTATGAACATCTGTTGGAACTGGGAATTTTATGCCTGAAGATCCTTGATGCTTTGTTCGGAAGACATTTCTGCTGAAATAAACAACAAAGAAGATGAGAAACCTGTAATGGTACCTGTTTATGCGATGCTATGAATGGGATGCGTATGCAATGATTTCAAAGGTCCTTAAAGACTCAGATTTGTTTAACCAAAAGAAACACACTTTAATTGCATAAATAAGTTTGAATTGTTACAAAGAATGCCTTTTAGGCTTACAATTTAAACAAAACAAAACTTAAAGCAAAAAATAAACTAGGTCTCCCAGGAGCGCGTCCTCTTTGGCGCGATATAGGCGTTTATGTTCCTTTCTTCATGAAGTAGCCTAGTGAGCTCTAGGACCTTCTCGCTAGCATAGAACTGAGCTTCAAACGTGTCCCGCTCCTCTTTGAGTTGAACCCAAAACATCTGTAACTCTTCATGATCGGTTGGCATGTCAGGATGACAACCAAGTGAAGTAGTATCTCCTTCAATAGCTGGCTCCATAGTTACTAGTAGGACAGAAGGGTAAGGCATCATGAGACTTTGGGCGCGAGCTCGTACCCACTGAAGATAAGGCTCAAGAGGAATGGAATTCTTGTGCCCTAGCGTCTTGCTATCAATTTTATGCACCATGCCCTAACTTTTATGAACCTCTTGCGGTATCCCTAAGCATTATTCTCATAGTTGAAGGAAATTCATTGGATAAGCGTATCATGTGGGCCATCTCTTCTCGCATAACCAAACTGACGCAAGGCCAAACAAGGGTTGTAAGTGATTCCTCCCCAAATTCCTAAGAGAGAGACATTAGGGAATTCACTACAACGATCGATTATAGTAATATCTTCTGAGAACCGTGAACACCAATGAATGTCTGAATGCTTAAGGGACATCAGCCTACGAGACCATTTTAAACCCTGCTCGTTCTTCAAAACAGACCTGGGTAGGTGCGAAATAAACCACCTAGCTAATAGAGGAGTGCAACACAGGAGGGTCCCCCTTCTCTTTAGAGTGTGAGCATGCAGAGAGTGTAGAATATCCCCGATTAATATGGGCACTGGATTATGAGATAGAAAAACCTTAATAACATCTACGACTTGATCCGCATTAGGTAAAAGTATTGTCCCGTAAGCGAGAAGTGCCAGCACCTCTTCGAAAGCTTGTAAATCTAAGGTATCCCAAAAATGGTAAGCCTTCTCGAATAGAAACTTAATCGGAATTCCTTGGACACTCCCTCTAGTCTCCCAATTTGTCACTATGTCAGATCGTTGTAAGGACATAGCTCTAGCAATATCTTCCGTCTTTGGATATTCTTCCGTACCGTTGAAAGGCAACTGATCGAGAATAGGTACCCCCAACAGCTGAGAAAATTCCTCCATAGTAGGTATTAGCTGGTAATCCGGGAAGGTGAAACAATGGTGCACAGGATCGAAGAACTGAAACAACACTTTTAATAACTCTTCATCAGGTTTTTCACTGACCAAATTAAGAAACTGACTATGCCTTTTAGTGAAATGAGAACTTTCAAGAACCCTTAATGCCAAGTCCTTTAGTTGGAGAGACACTTTCACCAGGTTAAGTTGTATAGTGTTCCTACTGGCGGATGCCATATCCTACAAAACAAAGCAAAAATGAGCCCTAGGAAATCCTTGAACTGGTTAGTCATGATATGCCATGTTTTATAATGTCATGATTATGTTAGAAAGTCACGGGTATAGCAAACAACAAACAAGTCACAACAAGTCCTTAGGTTTAAGGCCTGCAAGAGTTTAAAGGTCATACCCTCTTGAAGTTGCATTAGTTCAACATGTCCCATAAATAATAATCGGGTTCTAAGGGATCTCAATATCACTGATCTTTCTCCCAGCTTCGTTCAATAAGTGATTGACTCGCAACCAAACAAAACTCAAGAGCCAAACCTCAGTAAGTGTAACATCGAGTATCTGTCGACCTTGGGAATACACCAAAGTCAGTTATCTCGCTACGTCCTACTGGCCAAGTTATGCAATTAAATATTCTAAGGCCAGTTGATGCTTCACGACACCATACGGTGGCCCCCTACTCTCCCTGATTGACTCAAGGGTTACCGGTACCAACCAAAGTGCCACATCAACATAGCTACTTCTTCAACTGTGTCGGTATACCCCGCACAGTTCCCTCACAGTTTATTGCTACTTACCTAAAAGGTGTTCCCTAGATCCGGGTGTAGGATCTATAGTAACCCAAAAAATCCCTCAAAAGTAAAGAAATCAAGACAAGCAAGAGAAGCAATTAAATGATTTAGATCCTAAGGTATACCCCACTTACTAAAATCCCCAGTAGAGTCTCCAGTTATGTGATACGGTAGCAGAACCGACTGTTATACTGGTTTGCATTTTTTGTTCGCAAATGTCGTGGTAAGCAAGAGTCGCCACCGACTTTTATTTTATCCAACAAAGGAAAAGGAAAAAGAACAGAAAAAGCCTTTGTTTTGAAAATTGTTTTTAAAAGTGTTTGTGTGAGAATTTTTGTTTGAGAAAGTACCTAGGAACTAATCTACCTACTCGAAAAAAGTTTGTTCGTTTTCCTTTAGGCACCACTATCCTATTATTAAGGAATAGGTAGCACCGTTGTTGGAGTTTTAAAGGACGTTTCAAGGGACAGATACGATCACAAAATCAATGTTAGGAAATTTTAGTAATCGTCCTAAAGCCTTAAAGATCTTTTTCCGAGGCAACATTCGATTGGGTCATTTTAGATCTTTTGAGACTAGAGTACAACCACTAACATTCCCTATACTTTATGACCGTTTACTGAAGGCAATCGGAGTGGAGTAAACCCTAGGAGTGAGCATGTGCAAGTGTATTTTTTCAATTAATTATCTTTGCATAATTAGGGTTTTCTACTGTTTTAATTTCAGTTCGTCTTTCCATACAATCCTATACATACATCTAAGCAGTTTATAGTTTGCGGAAATTAAAATGTGAGAAGTTAGAGTCCTAATTATTACATGGCTTTGGGAAGATACATAATTATTTTGACTGAAAATAAAATGCAGAATTAAAACCCTATTTAAATCTATTACAAACTCGGAGCTGTTACAAATAATCATAAAAGGGAAATTAAAAGCGCGCGGCAAATTAAATATGAGAAATAATTAGACGACCTAAAACTCTAATTTGAGAAAATATTTATGTTGTTTTTGAGGAAAAATTAGGTTAAGTACAAAGTTAAATCCTAATTCTAATTATTTTGAATAATAATAAAAGACATTAAATTACCCTAATTGAATTAAACTAATTAACTAATAAAATATTTTTTATAAAAAAAGATTTTTGATGTTTTTATGATTTTTTGATTAAATAAAAAAATATGACTTTTTTGAATTATTTAAAAAAGACAAAATTAATAAATAAAAAGAAAAAGAATTAAAATAGAAAAAAAGTAAGAAATTAGGCCTGCGCATAAGCAACCCAGGGGGGGTGCGCTTCTGATTTTTGTTAGGCCCAATGCACACTGAGCCTAATCCCGTGCCAGATCCTGTGTTGGCACGCTTGGAAGGTGCACCATGGTATCTCCTTGGATTGAACGTTGGATCTGCGTTGGCAACAATCCAGTGGTTGGATCAGTGGGGCGCATGATGGACGTCTAGCTTTGGAACGTATGGAACCTGCAATTGTACGTTAAGAAAATAAAGAAAATGTTGGGATCTGGGATCGAACCCAGGTCCTTCCACTTATTCCACGCTAGCTCTGGCCATCTGTGCTACGCTGCTTAGTTATTATAACAATAACATTAAATCATAATATGTAAGACAAAATGGATGGGCTAAAAAACGCGCGATTATCCAAATTGGCCAGTGGGATGGTGACAAATCATCATCTTCTTCCCTGTCCGTCGTCTTAGGTATTAGATCTATACCTACGGACAAAGCTCCATACCCAAAAACCTGCAATCCTCCAAAATCCACACAACGCATGATAAATTAATTCTAAAGACACCAATCAACTCATCTTGATCTCACGAGTATCATGGCATCATTTTCTTGGCATCATTTTACCTGTAAAGAGAAGCCCCAAAATGGCTTCTTAAACCCTAACCATGGCAACCATCACTATGTGTATCAAAATTTCAATTAAATTATCCCAACATGTTGCAAATATGTTAACAAGCACAAATATATCATTCAAACATGCTTAAGATGCAGGAATTATCGTAATCGATTTTGAGAAAAGATGCAAACTGTATGAGGGCTATGGAGTGATTCTAGGCTTGTGAATGCATGTAATTGATTGTGTTAGCTCCAAAAGATGTCCAGGAAGTGATTGGAAGCTTTGGAATAGCCTGAATCACCCTCTATATGAGAAAACAATCCACCACTTTTGTCCAATTTTTGAGTTTTCTTTCTCTCTTCTCGCGGCTGCAACCCTTGTTCTATTTCCTTGTTTTTGTTTATTATATGTAGTATGATGAATTAGGGTAACAAAAACAACCTGAATCCTTTGGAATTATGGAGATTGAATGTGATTTTCTTGCCATATGATATCTTTCCATAACCATCCAAATCATGCTATTTTTGCCTCAAATCACCTTGATTAGTTTTGATCTGATTTGGCCATCATAATTAGATTTAATTTCCATCAAAATCAGATCATCAAAACAATCTTTGATATTTTTTGTTATTTATTTGATTTAATGTGATTTTTAATAAATAAAAATCAAAACAAAATAAATAAATAGAGCAAATAAGATATGTCTACTGATTTGGGTCGTGGACCATGTCCTTAACAAGATATAATCCTAAAATGATAGGCCCTTTTGGCAAAAAAATGCTTTTTTGAGCACATTTGACTTTTGGCAATTTCCCAAAAATGGTCTATTTTGACAATGCATAACTCTTCCAATTTTAACCCTGGAGAGGTTTTCTTGGACTTTTTAGAAATCTTAGGATGTCCCATACACAACCCTTTTGTTATCATCTCAATTGAGTGTTCCATGTTCATGTAAGAAGCTTTGACCCAAAAGGTGTTTTTGTTGACTTTTCAAAAGGACCTATAATGTAGAATTTCATATCTTTTTATGAGTGAATTTTTTGAACTTAAGGGCTGAAGATGAGTTGTAGGAAATTGGATTCCCTTCAAAATGAGCCTTGTATGAGAAATTTCTGATAAAGTATAAGAAAGTTATGCTTGGTAAAAGTTTGGTTGACTTTTCTTGAGAAACCGTAATTTAGCACCTTTTGAGTTTTGATGAATTAGGAGCATTCCTTAAGGAATCATTATCAACCCTTGATAAAATGATGAACATAACTTCAAAATGTTTATGTTGACCAAAAATATTGATGTTTGACTGTATGTGGGCCACAGTTGACTTTTGACCTAATATAGTCGATTCTCAAGCATCTGAGCAGTTAACTGAGCAAACTTCTTGTGCAAGGCTTGAAATTTGACATGGAGGGTATTGAGGACATATTAGGACCGTGGAGAGCATATGAGGCCTTTGGAGCTCACCCTTATTGATGAAAGTGGAAACCCTAGTTTGAGGTTCATTGCTTTAGGAGAGAGTTTGTCTGGTCAACTCTTGAGCATCCTTGAGCAAGTTAAGGGTCTTAATGAGCATATATTGAGTAAAATGGGAGGGAAACTTTTGGGGTACAACAGGAACCAACACCATATTTTGATTCAGAAGGATATTTTTGTTGTAAAGTGATAGCTTGCGACTGAATGCGCATTTGAATCAACTGAGAGACTAACTTGCCCCAGGTTATGATTAAAGGTTTCAGTTTGTGCGGAAAAGAAAACTCCTACTTCTTTAGATCAAAGGGGTTAACTAGGGATT
The DNA here is from genome assembly GCA_948472305.1 of Vicia faba. Taxonomy (NCBI): domain Eukaryota; kingdom Viridiplantae; phylum Streptophyta; class Magnoliopsida; order Fabales; family Fabaceae; genus Vicia; species Vicia faba. Next base: position 304,242,525 of record OX451735.1, on the reverse strand, counting down.
ATCTTCCTTATAACTCCACTATTTTTGGATTTGAAACAATGCATGTACATCGTCAGCAAAGTCTGTCCAAAAGCATACTGTATGAGATTATGGTATTATTTTCGTCATCCTTCCTCTAAAGGCTTACAACATGTAATCGAGAGTTGAATATCATACAAAAAGCATCATTCCAGTATAGTGAAAATGAATGGATTAACTCAAGACAAACATATTCAATGCATTAGTGAGAGCAAACAAAGTCTGATATAAAGATAAATGTTTAAGCAAACAAAGAAATTACAACTGAAAATTCCAATGAAAAAAAATTTCTCCGCCTAAACTTTGTCATTTCAGATGAGGTGTCTTTAAGGGGTGACAAAAAAACTACATTTGACCATCTTGTGTAAATTCCAACACTCCTTTGTCGATCAAGTCTTGAATCTTATTCTTCAACACCCAACAGTGATTAATGTCGTGTCCCTGTCTGTTGGTGTGGTATGCACACCTTCAGTGTATTTGTAGTGGGGAGCAGAAATGTTTGGTTTTTGAGGAGGCTCCCTTAATGTAACCAACTTGGCTTCCAACATATGATGTAATTCTTGAGCCAGGGACATATTAATCTCGGTAAATTGTCTTTTGGGTGTATCTTGCTTACGCTGACTACCCTGTCATTGTTGGCAAGGTCGTTGTTGGACTCGCAGTGTAGTAGCCATTTTGAAAGGTGTCCTCTCGACCAAACCAGCTTCTTGTCTTATTGGGGGATGATTAATGACTTGATCCCCAATTATAATTGTTTATTCCATATGGTTGCACTTGTCTTGACGAAGCTTGTTGACGATAATTCTCAATTATTCTTATCCCCGAGCTAAGTTTTGGATAAGAGCCATTTGCCCTAATATCTGGATTATCATTGTTGCTATCTCAGCTTGTAATTTCTTTAACTGGCCATCCTTGTCGCCTTCAGGATACTTCTCGGTCATGCTCTCAATGGGGAGTGCTTTAACTTCTTCTTGCCCCTTGGATAAATTTAAGAACAAATCTTGAAGTTGATCATTTTGGGTCTGAAGGTCTTGGACAGTCTGCTCGAGAGCCATTTTTTACTGAAATAAACAGCAAGCGAATGAGAAAACATGTATGGGGAAAACCTGTCATGATATAATGCGTGATATGTGGATGCAATGTTTCCAAGGATCTCGCAGGGTAAACACAATAAAATGTTAGTAGTTGAATTTTGATCATAGCTTTGATTGGAGAACTTCGTATCGTTGAATGTCCTTCCACGAGAATCAATCTCACCATGTCAACTGGGTCGTAGCCCTTGACTCAAGTTATTGTGCTTTGGTTTTTTGATAGCATCTGGCTAGAAGAAATAAATCCTCTTGCTCCTTGATTGACGTCTGGTTCAGTATAACCCTGCATCACAAGCCCTTGAGACCCTTATAATGGTTCTCGAAAATGCTATGGCATGATGTCCTGATGTTATGTACAAATAATCATATACAAGCAAAGAAAACAAGTCCTTAAGTTTAGGCTTGCATGGGGTTTATAGGTAAGTACCCTCTTGAAGTTTAGTTGGTTCAACATGTCCTACAAAGTGACCGGGTTCTAGGGAATCTCAAAATCATTAATCTTTCTTCATTGGGCATTGTCTCAGCACAATCAATATTTTCTTACGGTCGAAATATCCCAAAAGTCCGATCTCAATGAGCGTAGTATCGAGTATCAATCAATCTTCAGCTTTTAACCAAAGTCGACTATCTCACTACTTCCTAATGGACAAGTTGTTCAATTAAAGGTTCTACAGTCAACTAGTGCTTCATGACACCGCTCAGTGGCCCTGTATTCTCCTCAATTCAAAACAAGGGATACCGGTACCAACAAATGCGTCACACTAATGTAGCCATTGCTTCAACCATATAGGTATATGTTGTACAGTTTCCACAATCTATTTCTACTTACCTAATAATGTTCCCCGATCTGGGTAGAGGATTAATACAAGCCCAAACAAGAACCCAAAATGTAAAGCAAACAAATCAAACAATGAAAGCAATTAAATGTGATCTAACTCTAAGGTAACCCCACTTTTAAGTATAGTTCCCCAGCAGAGTCTCCAGTTCTGTAATATTGTGGGAGAACTGACTTGTGTGTTTTGCATTTTATCGTAATTATTGCGGATAGCAAGAGTTGCCACCGACTTTTCTTTTATCTAATAAAGGAAGGGTGAAAAGAACAGGAAAGACCTTTGAGAATTTTTCTTGAGTTTAGGGGGTCGGTTATGAAAAGGGAAGGTGTTAGCACCCTTTTCATCCGTAGTTATCTGTGGGCTCTTAGTTGCTAGCTCACTTTGAAATGATTTATTTGAAGTGTGTTTGTGATTTGTTTTGAAAGTATTGTTGAAAAGTACCTTCATTTGGGCGAACTTTGTAATGATTCTCGTCTCTATAAGAATGCATACAAAGTGTTGACTTTTGAAAATATTTCATGGAAAGTGTTGTTGTATTTGAAAGATGTTTGGTTTGAAATGTTTGTGAGCAAGAAACTACGAGCGTTCTACCTACTCAAAAAGTCTTAGTTTTTTTCTTCCTCCTTTAGATATTGCTATCTTACTGTGATACGGTGGGAGAACTGACTTGAGGTTTAGCGTTTTGTCGCAAATGTTGCGGTTAGCAAGAGTCGCCACCGACTTTTCTTTTATCCAAAAGGAAAGCTGAAAAAGCACAGGAAAGACCTTTGAGATGTCTTCTTGAGTTCGGGGGGTAGATTATGAAAAGGGAAGGTATTAGCACCCTTTTCATCCATGGTTTTCCATGGGATCTTAGTTACTTTCTTAAATCACTTGCTTTTGTTGTTTGAAATTGTGTTTGGTGTGTTCTTGAAAGTATTTTGTAAAAGAGGACATTCGTTTAGGCAATCTTTGTAATGATTCTTGTTCGTAAGAATGTATATAAAGATGTTTGTCTTTTGAAAATGTTTTCAATGTTTGTAAGGTGTTTTTGAAATATGTGTGTGTTTGTTTTGAAAATAGCAAGGATTGTTTGTTTGAAATGGAGCAAGTAACTAGAAGCTATCCACCTACTCAAATGTCTTTCTTATGTATTTTCTATTCCTTTGACATTGTTGTCTTACCATTAATTTGGTAAGCAACCCTATCTTTGGATGTAAACGGGACGGGCGTGGGTCATCGTATAACCATGATTAGCAATGTTTGCAAAGTATCTTAGCCTTTTTTAGGGACCAAGATCATTTTGTAAGGCAACCTTGAATAGCGTCGTCGAGGGACTATGATCTTATATTTGTTTGTTTTTGCCAAGATACTTCGCATGCGTAATATGGCTATTTTTGTTTTAGGCAACCAAGTGGTGAAACCCTAAGGATGCTTGTGTGCAAGTGTGTCATTTTCATGCTTTGATTTTGTCTTGTATTTAGGGTTTTCTATTTTGCTTTGTTTTGTTCTTGTCATACAAACCCTAATTACTAATCATGGCATATAAAGCGATAAATTGCGTAATGTAAATATTTCTAAGCTATAACAACAATTTATGGGATGGGGGAATACAAATTTGAATAGGGGTTTGCAATAATATAAACCTAAATAAATTATTACAACCAAATCGAATTTGTACGAACAGAATAAGTATAATACAATATTTATAATGCAATGCAATGTACATTAGAATGCAATGCAATGTACATGTAAAAAAGGGATTTTTGTGTCTTGTTTTTATGTAAGAGAAGATTTAATCTAAACCTAAAGATATAAAAAGGAAATAATTTTCTGAAAGGGGTTTAACCCTAATTGTCATTTAAGAGAAAATAGAGTTTCTATATTATTATTTTGTGCATTTTTCTTGTATAAAAATAATAAATAATATGGTATATAAATATTAAAATCAAATATATGCAAAAATAAGTATTTATAAGTATGAAATGAAAAATAAATTAAACTAAATATGTTTAATTATTTTTACAAGTTTATTAAGAAAATAAGTGATATCCTATTAAAATAAAATATATTTTATGTGAGAAATAAACTAAAAAATGAAATAAAAGTGCAATATTATTAATCTACATTTTTAAAGATTTTTTATGCATTAAAGAAAATATTTAAAATACTAAATATGAAAATAAAACAAATAAAAATAAAAATATAGAAAGTTAGCAAAGGGGGTGATGTAGCAGATTTAGTGGTAGTGTGCTAGCAAAAATTTCTGGCCCAAACAGACCAAGCCCATCCTGCAAAAAATGAAATGGAAAAGAAAAAAGAGTGAAAAAATACAAAAGTAGCGCGCCCAGGTTCGATCCCAGGACAAGGGTCTCACCAGCACGCTACTTTGCCACTGGGGTGGCTATACTTCCATTATTTTTACTGAAACGAAAATCACATATTACAAAACGCGCCCTATGCCCTGTTTCAACTTCTTCCTCAAGCTTTGGCCGGACACCCTGTAACTTCCTCATACTTCCATGAAAATAAAAACTTATAACATGAAAAATGTAGTACTTGAACTCACGATTTCAACCATATAAGTTATGTAATCTAACTATCAAAGATCAAAGAGAATTTTAAAAGCCCTAAATCTTAACCTAATATTTTCAAAAATTTCAAGTTCCAAATTCTCTCAGCATAAGTAAAATCAATGCAAGATAATGGTATGTACAACTTTGTTATGATGAAGACTACATTTTTTATTCACAAATCGTGGCCTAAGGTTTCCTGTACAAAGAGATAGAGTTTGAGATTTTACCTCCTTCAATTGGAATCGTGTATGAAAATGGAGTGACTTTAATGGAGGCCTGATGCTTGCTTGAGCTTCCTTGAGCTTCCCTGAATGTATTCCAACCCTTGCCTTGCTCTGAAAGTGGATGGAACTCTTTGGACAAGTCAAACTGCAAACTCAGAACTCAACAATGGCAGATGGTGGAAAAGGGATTACAGAACAGGGATGATGATTTGGATGGGCTTAATATCAATTATGTAAGGTGTTTGAATGATCTAGACACAAAACGCACGAGCCAAATGGAAGATGGGGATGCTTGTGCAGAAACTGTAGGTTTGAACAGATTTTGGGTGTTTTTCAGCTTGAGAGTGTTTCAGGCCTTTGCTCCTCGTATATTATGTTGCATATTGTTTGTATATTAGTATTGAAATGGTTTTAGGTCAGCTCTCTATCAGCTGTGCAAATGCTAGCCTTTTTGCCAACTTTCTTGTACTTGAAGCAAAGTGACAAGACAAAAGCTTCCCATGCTTGTACCAGCTTGCTTAGGGTTGGTATGATTTTGTACAACTTACTTGAGAATGTGAGATTTTTATGCATCAAGGGGACAGGTCCAAAGCTCAAAATTGTAAAGTTTTGCAAAAGTTGCTCTTTTTCAAAATGGCAATGGAACCTTTTTGCCATAAATGGAATTACAAGTTGGATAAAGGTTCAAAAGCATGGATCAATGCTTTGTCAACAGAGTAAGCATTTAATTAAGGAGTGTGGAACAAGTTTAGGACCTGTACAGCAAGAATTAACCAGCATAGGATTGATTTGCAACTTTGTTCTTCATGAAATGGCTTGGACAAAAAGTGAGAAATTGCCAATTTTGTCTCTTCGATTCTCCCTACTAAATAATGATCTTGAGGAGTTCTTGGACATTTTGGAAATCTTGCAATGTACTCTATAATCCATCTTTAAAATTCATTTTGAGATACCTCTTGGAACTAGGTGAAAAATTGCCATGAAGTTGGGTCCAAAACCTGCCTAAATTGTCATGACCATGTATTCACAAATTTATAACTTGAGATCCAAGCATCTTTAGGGAAAAGTTTGTGAAGCAAAGTTGTATATTTCATGGAGATCTACAAATTTCATGTTGGAAACTTTCCTTTAATCATTATTCATCATAGTTTAAAAATGGCTTAAAGTTGAGAAAAAAAAAGAAAATTTTCATACTTAGAAAATTTCTAAGTTATGAAAATTTTCAAATTCAAACCCTAATTTTCAAATTTGGATTTCTTGATGAACAAGTTTCATATTTTGACATGTGTTGATGAATTATGACTCTTGGCACTTTATTTTGACCAAAAAGTCAAATTTTGACTTTTTAGTGTACAGTTGACTTTTGATCAGTTGACTGCAAATTTGATTTGTCAATCCAATGAATTTGAGATGTTTTGAGCCATGTAATGAAGTCAAGATGATGCAATTGAATCCTTGAAATCATGATTGAACTCAATTGGTCATTTTCTAGGTTAAAAATCAGAAACTACCCTTCTTCAGTCAAAACCCTTATTTTGACCATTTTGCCCTTTTGATGATTTGATCAAATTTCTTGAGGAGTTGTAATCCAAACTTGATCAAATGGTACATATGAGTCTAAAATGTTGATGTGGATCAAAAATTATGAATTTTGACTGTAAATTAGCCATGGTTGACTTTTTCCCCAATACAGTTGATTTTTAGGTCAACTGTCCAACTAACTGATCAAAAATGTGGTTCAAGGCTTGAAACTTATCATGAGCAATCTTAGGGATCCAAAATGATGTTTGAAAGTCACATAAAGCATTTATGGTCCAAAAATCCTTGTGTAAATTCAAACCCTAATTTTGGGTTATCAGTGCAAGATGAGATATCTTGAGCTGACCAAACCCTAATCTTGTCTTGAGTCAAAGAAGTCTTGTGAGAAAAGTCTTGGTAAATGAGAGGGAAAATTTTGGGGTACAACACTTACCATTGATTGGTAGGAAGCTTTATCATTGGATGTAAAGGGATGGGCGTGGGTCGTCGTGTAGTCATAGAAGGCAACATTATAGGATACCTTAGCAATTTTTTAAGGGTATAAGATCATTTACAGAAGGCAACATCGGAGAGCTATCGAGGGACTACGATCTTGTATTTGAGGGCCATTACTAAAGTATCCCACGTTCGAGGGACATGGCTACTTTTCTCAAGGCAACAAGTGAGGTTAACCCTAGAGGTGCAAGTGTGCAAAGTGTTTGTTTTTTCATACATTTTTCTCTTTGAATTAGGGTTTTCTACTTGTTGTTTTTATCCTTCCATACAAACCTTAATTACTAGCATTTATATTTGAAAGTGATAAATTGCGGAAAGTAAATATCCTACGCTATTACATCATTTTGGGATGGGGTACAAATTTACAAATGAGGAAAGCAAATAAGAAAACCCTAGCTTATTATTACAACCATATTGAATTGAATAAGAATGATGTGCAAAAATAATAAATGTACAAGAAAGTAAGTGGAAAAGAAAATTGATTTTTTTTTGTTTTGGTTAAGAAAAGGTTTTGTGACCTAATTAAATTAAAAGAGAAATTAAAAATTAAAAATAATAAAGTTTAAACCTATAAATAAATATTAATCAAGAAAACATTTTTTAGGATTTTGTAGAAATTTTTTTTTTAATTAAATTAATCTAATATACAAAAAATTAATTAATTAACTAAGTTCTAAATTAATTTTCAAATAAGAAAGAAAATCAAATGAAGTAAACCTAAATCTAATTATTTAATTAACAATTAAGAAAAGAAATTAAATCTTATAAGAAAAAGTTTTTGTCCTTTTTTTTAGTTTAGAAAAAGAAACCAAACAAAAGTATATACATATATACATGTAAATATTAAATAAAAATATTTTTTTTGGATGAAAATAGTAATAGTAATAATAATATTAATAATAATATAATAAAATAAAAATAAGAATAAAATAAAAATATAAAATGGAGTCAGGGGGTGAAAAGCTGAATTGAGGTGTTTTATAGTAAAAGCTGTTTTTTGTTTTAGGTTTGGCCCAAAAGTATTTTTTTGTTTAAAAACAAAGAAAGAAGAAAAAAATTTAATGGGTTGCGTGGTATTTAAAATGACATGGGGGTGCACGCTGAAGAGTGGCATTTGGGCCTTGCTATGATTTTTTTGTAACTAGCCCATCCTGTAACAAAAATAAACAAATAAAATTAAATAATAAAAAAAAAACAAAACAAAACCTTGTTTTCTTTAATCAACCAAGGCAGCAACATGTTATTTCTTCCCCGTATTCTCCCGTTCTCCTATGTTCTTGTGGTTCATCGGAAATCTCCCTCAGTGGTGGTGGACGGCAGCCTTCACGGCGGAGATGCGTCGATCTTAAATTTTCTTACATCATTCACTTCGTTTCTTTCTCCTCTATTCTAATCCGTGAGTGAATTTTGCAGATTTGGCATGGTTTGGCATAAATCTTAAAGGGGATGGACGAAACCCTAATCGCTTCGATTGGGTTTCAGACGCTGTTTCGGTGATATCTTTTCTCTCTCTTTCTCTTCGTTACAAGTTTCTGAAGGGTTTGTTTTGCGAAAATGATGGAAAAAATTTAGAGTTTTAGCATTTGTGTTACGATTTGGCTTCTGAGGGGTTTTTGGTTCCTTTTGGAAAATGATGATGTTGGTTTTGTGGTGGTTCTGTATATTTTTGTTTTCCTCTGTTACAGAACTATGACAATTTTGTTGTTGTTGTTATGCCCGACCTAGCTCCTCCCCCCCTTTTCTCTTGTGAACTCAGTGTTGTCTTATACTCTGATTTTGCTTATTTCTGTACAAGTTTGATTTTGACTTGAGGGAACCTGCTTTGTTACTTTGATTTTCGATACATCAATATTGTTGTACTTTGTTATGCTGACTTTGCTTGCTTGAGGTTTGTACTTGCTTGCTTTAGGGTTGTACTTGCTTGCTTTAGGGATGCACTTGCTTGCTGACTTTTGAACTTTGTGCAGACTTTGTACTTTGTTGCTTGTGGCTTTGATAATTTTTTACTTTCTGTGAATAAAAGCATTGTCTTTGAGATTTTGTAGTACAATTATCTTGGCCTATGATTTGATTTTTGAATTCTTATTTCTTCCATTGAATGAAACAACATGAGGCTCTTCGCGTGAAAATGATGTTAATTCTGATCTTCCTTGATTTTGTGTTTTCTGATTATGGACCAAGCTTGTGATTTGCAATAGAAATGCTCCCTATCCAATGATAGAATCCAATTTGTGAGGCTTGTACAATTCTTTTTTTGTCTTTTGTCTTTTAGGCCCGTGATATTGTTTGAGGCCTTTAGGCTTGTATTCTGACTTGTGATGCTATTGTTTTGAATTTAGCATTTGTCTATTATGAACCAATTCAATTGTGATTTGCAATGGTTCTAGGCCCATGATTAAATCCATTTTTTATGAGGCTGTTTGGCACAAAACATGCTTGAAAAACATCCTTTTTCTGATTCCATAAACCAACCCTAATGATGACTTAAATAATTTTGCAATTCTTTGCTTATTTCCATGTTTATGTTTGCTAACAAATTTTCCTTTTGTTTCATGTGTTGGATGAGATTGCAAGATCAAATAGGAATATTTGAAGACACTTGAAGATGAAGAAATATTTTGTTTTGTAATAGAATAGAAAAAATAGGAAAACTTATAGTTTATCTTTGGAAAATTGTAATTGAATTTTATAATGATTTTGAAATTGTTTTTAAATTGTAAATAGATTTGGAATTTTGAAAAATAAATGTGATGAATATTTAGAATTTTGGAAATTTGAAATAAGAATAGATGTAACTAAATAATGTCATGTTTTTCAAAATAAATGTGATGCAATTTGTAATGTTGAAAGAAGAATCCAGGAGTTCTATATTATGCATGAGAAACTTGGTATCCTTGCGCTATCCTCGATAAAAACCCGGAATTGAGGCCATAGAGACTTGAATAATGCTCGCATTTTGAAGGAAAAACTCAGAACAAAACAAACTTGTCAGATCACGAAATTAAATTGCAATTGAATCTTCCTCAGTGAATGCTGGATGAAAACCAAAGTTTAAATCATCACGAGAATGAATATCCAGATTTGACAGCTTGAACTCCTAAACGCCCGAAATGATGCATCATAAAAACCTAAACAAACCCTTGCATGAAAGACTCCAAAATCCATCCAATTAAGAAAAAGATCAAAACCCTAATTTCAAATCAACTCCGGTTAACTTTCTTCACAAGAAAATGATGTATTATCAAAGAGTTTTCATATTCGCCATCATGAATCAAATCCCTTAATTTGAGACAAACTCAAATATAGGCCTTAACATTGCGAAACCATTGAAACATGAGCCTTGATCTCAACAAGTATCATATCTTCAAGAGTTAAAACCCTAGCTCAATACTACAGGACAGGAGAAATTTTGAACACCCGCAAAGTTTAACCTTTGATGAATCCATAGACATATCTGGAGGCCTGAGAAGCTTTGAACAGTCAAAAAAACCTATAAGAAAATCTTAAAGGAAAGGGAGGGCAAGTTTTGGGGTACAATAGAAAGGTTTGAGGTGAGATGAGTGGTCACGGTGGTGGGAGTTTATAGAGAGTGGTTGTGTAACGGTTTTAAAAATAATGATGAGATAATGGGAGGTTTTATTTGTGAGTGAAGGTTGAGAAGTGGAGAGGTTGAGAGTGAAGAGAGAGGTAACGTACTCTTGCAGAGAAAATTTTTTGAATTTGTGACAAGAGAGGCTACTTTGATAACTTGGGGGATGGTGAGGGTTAAAACTAGCCACCACTAATCATGAAAAATGCAAGGGGAAATAAATACATGTCCCCTTCTGACGTCATCCTATTGTGTAGCAGTTCTGCCATGCGTGTGTGACTGAGTTTATCTCTCTTGACTGCCTTTACCTCATGTTCCCCAAAACTTGATTTTCTTGAGATAATTCTTATGAGATAGCATTAGAAAAAATTATTCCCTTTTTGTATAACTTCCCACTGATTTTACATTCACGACAAGACTTGTCAATGAGTCTTATCCCTCTCTATTTCATCAATCATAATACCTGGAAAAAAATAACTAACTAAAAGACAAAAGTTAATATGGGATGCCTCCTAGTAGCTTTATTTTATAGTCTTTTATCCTGACTGTGGGAAATTCAAATAGAATCACTTAAAAACATGGGGGTCCTAATGTTGTTTGAGGATTCACCATGATACATCTTCAAACTTTGACCATTTACTTTAAAGCTTTCACCTATTTTTTCATTCAAAAGATCCACTGCCCCATGAGGATAGATCTTAATAAGTTTAAAGGGCCTAGACCATATATATTTTAAATTTCAAGGGAAAATCTTTAATCTAGAATTGAACAAAAGAACAGGTTATTCTTCAAAAAACTCCCTATGCATTCTCATGATAGAACGACCTATGCTCCTCAAGCTCATTGAGTAATTCTAGCTTGGCCAATCTTGGATAAATCAAGATTGAGGTTTTTGACTCTGATTTCTAGATTAAACTCTTGAGACAAGAGTACCCATCTGATAAGCCTCGGCTTGACATCCTTCTTACCAATTAGGTATTTAATGGAAGCATGATTCGTGAAGACAATCACCTTGGTCCCCACCAGGTAGGATTTGAATTTATCAAAGGCAAACACTACTGCTAGTAACTCCTTTTCAGCGGTTGTGTAGTTGACTTGGGCTTCAATCAATGTTCTTCTAGCATAGTAGATGGTGTGAATTACCATGTCGTGCCTCTGACCCAACACAACTCCAATTGAAAAGTCACTTGCATCACATATTAGCTCAATAGGTTTTGTCCAGTCAAGAGATTTTACTATGGGTGAAGAAATGAGAGCTTTCTTCAACTGATTGAAGGAACTCATACACTCTTAACTGAAGACAAAAGGCACGTCATGCTGCAGCAATTGGCAAAGAGGTTTGGTGATTTTTGAAAAGTCCTTAATAAATCTTCTATAGAAGCCAGCATGCCCCAAAAAACTTCTAATGTCTTTAATGTTCACTGGTGGGGGAAACTTCTCAATAACTTCTATCTTAGATTAATCTACTTCCAAGCCCCTGATTGAAATTTTGTGGCAAAAAACAATTCCTTCTTTTACCATAAAATGGCACTTCTCCCAGTTCAGCACCAAATTGTTCTCCTCACACCTTGTTAACACTAAGTCCAAATTATCTAAGCAATTTTGGAATGACTCCCAAAAAACAAAGAAGCCATTAATAAATACTTCCATGGATCTCTCAATAATGTCAGAAAAGATGGACATCATTCACCTTTGAAAGGTGGGTGGAGCATTACACAGTCCAAAAGGCATAACACAATATTCAGAGGTAAACAAGCGGCGTTTGTGGGACTTCAACTCCAAATCCAAACAACATCTTGGTGCTGGTTGATAAGTAGGTGAAAGTCAGTTACACTTTTTTTTTTAAGATTGGAAGGCCAATCATATTCATTTTTTATGTACTAGTCAGTTCTTTAGCCTATTACTTTCTCTAATATTTTTCTCTTTATCTGAATATGACTATGCTTTATCTGTATTATTGTAAGGGTCGAGTAGCCCTTGTACTCCTTTCAATAATACTCATTTTCTTATAATAAAAAAAACAGTCCAAAAGGCATCCTTCTAAAGTTAAAGGTACCGTAAGGACAAGTGAATGTTGTCTTCTCTTGGTCTACAGGAGCTATGGCTATTTGGTTATAGCCCGAGTAGCCATCCAAAAAACAATAGTACTTCTTCCCAACCAATCTATCAAGTATCTGGTCAATGAAGAATAGAGGGAAACGATCCTTCCTAGTGGCCTTTTTTAGCTTCCTGCAGTCCATACAAATCCTCCATACAATCATTGTTCTTATGGGGATTAGCTCATCTTTTTCATTGTTGACCACATTCATGCCTCTCTTCTTAGGAACACACTGAATAGGACTCACCCACACACTATTTAAAATGGGATAGATAATCCCATCATCCAACCATTTTATAACTTCCTTCTTGACCACTTCCTTCATGATGGGATTAAGTCTTCTTTGGCTCTCAATACTATTCTTGGAATTTTCCTCTAGCAAAATTTTATGCATGCACACAGTAGGTTTGATCCCTTTTGTTCTTGCTGAACACCAAGGACGACTTCCCTATGAACCCAAGGGCTTCAGGGAATGTCTCTAATGAACTAAATTGCTTTGTGTATTATTTTAATGGATTCGAAGGCTTACACGAGTGTGTGTGAGCTCCAAGTGATGCGTCTTGCTTATCCCTCAGTCAGGAGCCCTATTTACATGGAGGTGCATGGACCTTACTGATCGTTGTTCATAATCGTTGTGACTTTTCATTGATCATAACTGGGCTTCTATCAAATCTAGAAAATTCCTCTGTCACTACTGATGGTAGTCGTTATAACGTGCACCGTCATAAATTGATGAGCAGTTTCTCTCTTAAATAACTAGCCATTGCATAACGGTATCATCAATGTCGGGCTGTTTATAACATCTAGGCCCAGTGACAGTATTTTACATATGACCTTATCTAATGCCTCTTTTTCTTCCTGTATGACCGTCCATAACCGCCCTCGGCCTCACTTCTCAGCTCGGTCATGAAGCTCTTTGATCTGATGTCCTACTCGGCCCAACATGCAATGCCCGATTCGTCTAACTTTTCCTGGTCCTTATTATCCTTCCTAACCCAGTCAATGGATCTATTTATGAACATAAGCCTTACGAACATATGGCTTCTTGTGAAGTCTTTGTGTTTGGTAAACATGAAAATTGATCCTTTGGTCGCGAACCAAATTTCGGTCATAAGTTAACGATCAACTATCTTTTACCCTAGGCCAGGTTCCTTCCCGACACGCGCGCTATCTACGCCCTAGTCTTACCAAAAGTCACCTAGTTTTTAGATATAATCATTAGTGAGTTAGTTTTTCATTTTATAGACATTTCTTCTGCCCCAGTCTTTTCCTTCCATAACTCCTTTTTAAGTGTATTCCTCTTTTATCTCTCCTGAAAGTTCTCCTTTGCAAGCATTTTTTCAAAGAAATCCTTCATTCAAAATCTTCAGATGCTAAAGTTTTCCAGGTATTACTCTCTTCATTTTCTATCATATTTCTGTACATTCTCTTGTTTTTTTAAGGATGGTGATCATAAGAGAGTGTGACAATCTGGGTCATAATATTTGTAAAAGCGGTGAGGAGCGGAGAGCTTTCTAGGATGAGTGCATGCAAGAGATGCGAGATGCCTTAGGTGTAGATGAATTTTTCCAGGGTCATGGATATGGTTTATGGTGATATTTTCACTTCTGAAAGTGACTCTGACTCTGAGTCTTCTTCATCAGGTTTTATGGAAATCTAGATGGAAAACCTTATTCCTTTTAGAGAAGAAGTCATGGGCTACGATCAAAGTTCCTTGGATGGAGTGGAGGTGGCAAAAATCCTCTCTTCGCGAAAGGTATCCTCGACTGGGAATGAGGATGACGTTGTTCTGGAGGTGTGCAGGCCCGACAAGAGAGTCTATATGTCCCTCCCCAGAGGGGTGAAAGATGAGTATTTTTATTTCTATGCTGGCGTGCTGGAGTATATGTTCATTCGCATTCCTTTTTCTGACTTCGAGGTTGACATCCTGAGGACGGTAAATGTGGCTCCTTCCCAACTTCGTCCGAACAATTGGGGTTTTATTGAGGCCTTCAAGATGGTCTACAATGCTCTAGACGTGATGTCGACCATTTGTTTATTCTTCTCATATTTTGAAGTAAAAATTGTAGAGTCCAGAAGCTGGGTTACCATCAGTTGTGGTCCTCGTAGGAGCTTCCTTAAAGCTTACACCACAAATTATAAGGGTTTTAAGGACCGATTCCTTTGTATTGGCTGCGGCCCGAGATGTCCCCAGGTCCTCTATGCCGCTGACGACCATCCCAAGTTTCCATTATACTTGACTTAAAACCCTCTACCCATATTTGAGTTTAACTACGATAAGTTGAGTGATCTTGAGGTTCAATCTTTGTAATTTCTAGATTCTTTATGTTTGTTCAAGGTCAAGGACCTATTACCTTTGTCTGTTGAAGAGGTTCCATTTTTCTTGGGTAAGATTCTTTTTAATTGGTCACTGATTACATATCTTTTCTTTCTTTTCTCATTCGTTTTTTAATGTCTTTTTGCAGATAAGATGACTGACCTTTCTCTTAGGGAGCAAAAGAAACTGATGGCTGCACTAGTTGCTTCTCGGTAAGGAACTGGGGGCCCTTCGGAGGCTAAGTCTAATCTTTCTGGTCTAGAGCTCAGGGCATCAAAGAAGAAGAAAGGGACCATCCTGAGGTCGGGCATTGTGATCAGTGAGTCCTAGTAGGGTGGGTCAGGAGATCTAATAGTTGATGCAAGGGCCCGGCGACGGCTCCACCCATCCTTCAAATAAGAATAAATTTTGGTCTAATAGTTTCGATGGTCTGAAGTTCCTTTATGAGCACCTCAACGCCACTGAGGATGTTAACAAGGTGAAGAGTATCAGATGACAAAAGATTACTCAGCATTTGAGTTCTTATCTGATGTGTTGTGTTATGCTGGCCCGAGGACTATTTGAATCTGAGGATGACTTGGAGGATCAATGTGTCAATCTGCAGAAGGACGTTGACCGGTTGATGGGTAGTGAGAAGTCCTATGCTGATAAAGTTTCTGCTTTGGAGAAGAGTCTAGCTTCCAATTTTTCAAAGACTAAGACCCTAACCAAAAGCTGTGAAGTTCTTTGGTTTATGAATCCAAGCTCTCCAAGGATTTGGGCATGGCGAAGAAGTCTTATGCTGACCTGCAACAATCCTTGGAGAGGTCTCATATGGATGTTCTTAATGTTGGGGATGTGGCTTTTGACCGAGCGAAATATCAAGTGATGTGTCTTTATCCAACCTTGGGTATTTCTTCTGTGGATTTCTTCAAGATTATCGTGGATGGAAAACTGGTGGATGTGGAGGATATTGATGGGTCTTCGGTCATTGATGGTCCAGATGGGAGTGATGATTCTCCGCCCGAAGTGACTAAGTGATCTTAGGCTCCACTTTATTTGTTTTGAACAATTAGTTAGTCACCCTTTTTTAGTGGGTGCATTTTGTAATGTCCTTAAATATTTTACCAGTCTAGATAATCTCCATATGGGCTTTAAGTTTCCAAGTCGTTGGTTTCGTTTTTGTGTTATTGTGTATGTCGTTTCCACCTTGCATGTTTATAGGAGGATTATGGATGTATGGTAGCCCCCTGTTCACGTGGTTTTGATAAGAACCATAGTGATGAGTTCAGAAGAGAGGCCTTAGTCCTCCCTGATGTCGTTAATCTGTTTTGTATGGGCATGTTGTAGTCCGGGAATGTCTTTCAGATTTCTAGATGTTAGCCCTTGTTCAAATATGAACTGGGATGTTTGGGGTTCCTTGTTGATTGGAGAATGCTCTTAGGTAGCCTCAGGAAAAATCCAATTAAGTTTCCTTGCCATTGGGAGTTACACCTGAGATGGTCCTGGAAGGAACCGAGGTGTAGAGCCTGAAAATATTTTTCTGCATAGGAGTACCAAGTGGGGAGTGACCACTAGGAGGGGAATTTTAACCCGAAAGGTTACACTCGAGGGGTTCATGATCAGAACCGAAGTGTAGAGCCATAGAGAAAACCCTCGGGCAGACCCGGACAGAATCCAATTAAGGTTCTTCGTCGATGGGGGTTACACCTGAGATGGTCTCGGAAGTAACTGAGGTGTAAAGCTCGAAAATATTTGTCTGCACGGGAGTACCACGAGCAGAGTGACCACTAGGAAGGGAATTTCAACCCGGAAGGTTACCCTCGAGTGGTTCAAGATCAGAACTGAGTTGTGGAGCCTTAGAGAATACCCTCAGACAGACCTAGAAGAAATCCAATTAAGGTTCTTCGTCGATGGGGGTTACACCCGAGTTGGTCCCGAAAGGAATCGAGGTGTAGAGCACCAAAAATATTTTTTTGCACGATAGTACCAAGAGGAGAGTGACCACTAGAAAGGGAATTTCAACCTGGAAGGTTACCCTCAAGTGGTTTAAGATCAGAACCAAGGTGTAGAGACTTAGGAATGCCCTCAGGAAGACTTGGACGGAATCCAATTAAGGTTCTTCATTGATGGAGGTTACACCTGAGATGGTCCCGAAAGGAACCGAGGTGTAGAGCCCGAAAATATTTTTCTGCGCGGGAGTGAAAACTAGGCAGGGAATTTCAACCCGGAAGGTTACCCTTGAGTGATTCAAGATTAGAATCGAGGTGTAAAGCCTTAGAGAATGCCCTCAGGCACACCTGGACGAAATCCAATTAAGGTTCTTCGTCGATGGGGGTTACACCTGAGATGGTCCCGGAAGGAACCGAGGTGTAGAGCTCGGAAATATTTCTCAACACGAGAGTACCATGAGGGGAGTGACCACTAGGCATGGAATTTCAACCGAGAGGTTACCCTCGAGTGGTTCAAGATCAAAATTTAGGACGACTTCTCTACGAACCCATGAATACAAGGTTAAGATCCTTGTAGGTAATCTTCATTAAAAACCCTGGCCCTTCCAAGAGAAAAGAGTGCACCCGTTTTATCCATTACATAGGATTACATTTTTTAGATGAAATAAATCCTAAGACTAGATACATTCCAGGTCCTAGGAATTTCTACGCCCTGTGGTGTCTCTAACTTGTAAGCCCCGTTTTTGAGTTTCTCTGTAACTTGGAAAGGTCTTTCCCAATTTGGTGAGAGTTTTCCCCTCTTTGTCGGATCAGTGATCCTCTTTATAACTATATCCCCTTTAAAAAATCCCATTTGCTTGACTTTCATGTTGAATCGTCGGGATATCCTCTATTGAGCCGCTACTTCTCGGATATGCGCAGTGTCTCTGATTTCATCAAGCGGATCAGATTCATTGTCCAGATGTTCCTTGTTTGTGTTTTCTTCAAAGCTCATTCTCCTCCTTGTTAGGGTGTTGACTTCTATTAGGATCATGGTGTCGACCCCATATACCATCCTGAATGGTGTTTTTTTGGTTGTAGAGTGAGTTATGGTGTGGTAGGACCATAAGATCTCATGGAGGTAATTGGCCCACAGCCTCTTTGCCTCATCTAAATTCTTCTTGATTCTGATTAGGATCACTTTGCTAGTTGATTCTGCCTTCCCGTTCGCTTGAGGGTGCTCTATTGATATGAAGCGATTAATGATGTTGAGATCCTTTCAAAACTATTATAGATGTGCTGGAGAATTGGGTGCCATTGTCGGAGACGATGACCCGTGGTATGTCAAACCTGCAAATGATGTTTCTCTAGTATAACCTTCTTGCCCTTTCAGTTGTGATTCGCGTAAGAATTTGGGTTGTCCCGGCGCTACCATAAAAGGTCCCAGTATGTTCGCTCCCTATTGATGAAAAGGCCATGAGGATATCACTGAATGGAGAAATTTAGTCGGGGTATGGATAAATGGTGCGTATTTTTGGCATTTGACACACCTGCTTACAAAATGAACACAGACTTGAAGCGTGGTCGGTCAATAGTATCCGACCCTCAATATTGTACCAGATAAGGCCAGGCCACCTATGTGGCTACCGCATATACCTTCATGCATCTCCTTGATTATTAGCCTCATGTCTTCTTTTGGAACACAACGTAACATGGGGGTTGTCCTTCCCATTTTATATAGCTTATTTGTCACCATGAGATACCTTGTTGAAATAATCTTTAAGCGTCTTGCTTCCTCTTTGTCTGGTGGTAGTTAATCATGTAGCAAGTACTTGATTATAAGAGTCATCCACCACGTTCCTTCTTTGATTGTGAGAACTTCTTCCTTCTCTATGCTTAGTAATTCTAGTTTTCCTGGATCAATGCCTTGTTCAAACCCGAGCCCTTCATGCTAGCCAACCGGGATAACAAGTCAGCCCGAGCGTTTTCTTCTCTAGGCACATGGCATATCTTGAACTCTTGAAACTCTTTTGATAGCTGAATGACTTGTTGTAGGTATTTTTATAGGAAGGGATCTCTGGTCTGAAATCCACCCTGTACCCGTCCGACCACTAGTTGTGAGTCGGTCCTGACCAATAAGTGAGTGATGTCGACTTCTTTAGTTAGCTTCATTCCAGCGGTCAAGGCTTCGTGTTCAGCTTGGTTGTTGCTTTTTTGGAAATTGAAGCACAATGAATACTCTAGGACCAAGTCCCCAGGTCCCTCTAGTACAACAATGGCTCCACTACCTCTCAGGTTGGATGACCCGTCCATCGATAGGACCCATCTTGTGGTTAATTCTCCGTTTTCCAGGGCTCTCAATTCGACCATGAAGTCGGGCAAGACTTGAGATTTTATACTGGTGCGTGCGGTGAACTCTATGTTATATTCTAAGAGTTCCACCGGCCATGCGCCCGACCATATCTAGCTTCTTTAAAATTTTATTAATAGGGAAATTGCTTTTTACTAGGATGGGGTGACCTTGGAAGTAATTCTCGAGTTTCCTTTATGTCGTTACTAATGCCAGAGCCAAACGTTCAATCTTTTGATACATGAGTTCTACTCCTCGTAATACCTTGCTGACGAAATAAATAGGCCTCTCGTCGGTCTCCCCTTCTTGGACTAGGATCGAGTTGATGGCTTTGTATGACACGACTAGGTAAATTACCAGAAGTGTATTCTCCTTGGGTCGAACTAGTATAGGCCGAGTTGACAAGAACTGCTTCACTTCGAGGAAATCCTTTTCGCAGTCTTTGTTCCATTCAAAGTATGCCTTATTTTTTATTGCTGCGAAGAAATGAATTGATTTGTCCCCTGCACAAGATAGAAACAAGATAAAGCGGTCAAATGGCTGGTTAGTTGTTGGACTTTATGGATGGATGTCGGACTTCTCATGTCGAAGATCATTATGCATTTTTCCTGGTTGGCTTCTATTCCCCGACTTGTGAGCATGAATCCTAGGAATTTTCTGGCTTGCACCCCAAATGTATATTTATCTGAGTTTAAGCGCATGTTGCAGCTTCTTATTGCTGCAAAAGTTTCCTCCAGGTCCTTCACATGTCTTCTCTCCTCTACGGTCTTTACCACCATGTCTTCAATGTAGACCTCTATATTCCGCTCGATTTATGGACCGAAGACCATGTCCATCAGCCTTTGTACGTAGCCTCGACATTTTTTAGACCAAAAGGCATAACTTAATAGTAATAGTTGCTCTGGTCGGTCATGAATGCAGTCTTGTGTGTGTCCAGTGGGATCATGCGAATTTGATTGTACCCAGAGTAAGCATCCATGAAGCTCAACAATCTAAATCCAGAGGCCCCATTGATTAGTCGATCAATATGGGATAGCGGATAAGGGTATTTTGGACATGCTTTGTTGAGGTCGGTGAAATCTACGCATATTCGCCACTTCCCAATTTTTTTCTTAACCATCACCATATTGGATAGCCAAGTAGGATACTTGATCTCTCCTATGAATCCCGCTTTCATCAGCTTATCTACCTCTTCGATTATGACTTTTCTTTTCTCCCCGACACCCTTCCTTTTACGTTGGGCTACCGGCCTTACCCTAGGATCAAGTGCCAAGTGATGACACATAATGTTGGGATTTATATCGGGAATGTCAGATGGTTTCTAAGAAAATAGATCAATGTTTTTCTTCAAGATATCCATTATATTTGATTCTTTCTATGGTGAAAGATTGGTTCATAGGTGGGTGATCTCAGAGAGTTGGGATCCGATCCAAACCTCCTTTGTCTCTTCCCGAGGGGTTATATTGTCCTCCCTAGGATCTTCCCTTGGATCCATATTTATCACGTTGACTTTGCGGTCGCTTTCTTCTTCTGTAATCACAACCCTCTTTAATTTCAAGCTATCTTTATAACATTTTCCCGCCAGCCCCTAGTCTTTGTGCACCATTCCTACTCGTCCCTCGTCGAAAGGATACTTCATTGTGAGGTACAAGGTTGATAATGTTGCATCGAGCACGTCAAACGACGGACTCCCGATTATGATGTTGTAAGGAGACAATGCTTTAACGATAAAATATCATACTCTGACTGCTTTGGCATTCTCTTTCGTCCCGAACACGGTTAGAGCTGGGAGGTGTCCGAGGACCTGTACTTGTTCTCCTGAGAACCAAACTAGTGTTCCATTGAATGGTAATAGTTCTTTCGAGTCGAAGTCCATTCCTTTGAAGGCTTCCCAGTACATGACGTCGGCCGAGCTTCTTGGGTCTATCAGTACCCGTTTGATACTCCAGTCTCTGATTTGGACTTTGAGGAGCATGTGATCGTTTTCATGAGGCAATACTCCTTCTGCATCTTCTTGGCATAATGTGACAGTACTAGGATCTTGGTTCTTGTGCGTCCATTCTACCTGGGCCACGAGCATTATGTTCCGGGCATATCTCTTTCTTGCTGAACTAGTGGAGCCTCCTCTGAAAAATCCTCCCGATATAGTGTTGAGGGTATGTCGGGTTAGTCGTGCTTCTCAGACTTCTTCTTTTGCTTTTCCCTTCTTCTTTGAAGTGCTCGTCGGGTCTCCTTTACCTCTGGGGGGCTTCGCTTTCCAGATTGTTCAGCATTTTCTTTCACATACGACGATAGCTTTCCCCTTTGAATGAGTCTCTCGATTTCTCTCTTTAGTTGTTGGCAGTCGTCAGTGTGATGTCTGTGGCTCCAATGATATGCGCATCAGGCATCGGCGTCATCCCTTAGAATTGCGTTGAATCCCGGGGGACGCCAAGGTATAGGTAGTAGATTGAGATGATTCATGTCCTTCTAGATATCTTCCCTTTTGTCATTCAGAGGGGTGAATTTTTCGTCTGGAACTAAGGGTTGTCAAGATTGCCGGTAAGGGAGCCTTTACCGGGGTGATGGCTGGTCACGAGGTCAGTTCTCCTCTTTCTTCTGACTTGGAGTCTCGTCTCGGGGTCCTCCTCTTTCTTAGGTCTCTGGTTCTTTTTTCCATGTTACTTTCTTCTCCTTTTACGTAACATTCTACACGGGTGATGATCTCGTCCATGCTAGTTACCGGTTTCTGGGCCAATAATTCATTAAATTGACCTACCCAGAGACCGTACTTAAAAGCCGCTACAAAGATCTCCTAATTAGGGTAAGAAACCTTTATAGTTTCTTTGTTGAAGTGTGCAATATAATCCCTCAAGGGTTCCTATTGGAGTTGGCAAACATTGAATAGTGTCGTTGTGGACACCTTCTTGTGTCGGCTTGCAGAAAACTGTTGGACCATCTTTTTGGTGAAGTCTTGGTAACTGGTGACAGAGCATCTTGGAAGGCCCATATACCACCTTAAAGTAGATTCCTTGAAAGTGCCATCCATGAGCTTTCACTTTAATGAATCATTAGCCCCGATGATTGCCACCATGTTGTTGATAGCAATGATATATCTGTGGGGATCAAATTTCGCGTCGTATGACGAGCACATCGGGGGCTTGAATTTTTTGGGAACCTGATTGTCCTAGATAGCCTAGGATAGTGGCTGAGGTTCCAGAAGCTCTATTCCCTGGTCGCTGTCGTCTGGGCTCTTTGTCTCCAGGGTGTAGATGATGTTCTAGAGTGTATCGTTTTGCTGGCGAAGATCATCAATCATGGCCAATAATTGAGCCATGTCTAGGGGTGGATCTCCATCAGAGAATATTTTTGGCAGAATGCTTGGATAGTGTGGCCCAGGAAAGTTTTACCAGGCCCCATGGTGGGTGCCAAATGTTCTTTCTTAACACCAAGGACGATTTCCCTACGAACCCAAAGGCTCTAGGGAAGGACTCTAATGAACGAAATTGCTTTGTGTATTATGTTAAGGGATTCGGAGGCGTACACAAGTGTGCATGAGCTCCAAATGATGCGTATTGCTTATCCCTCAATCGGGAGCCCTATTTATATGGAGGTGCATGGACCTCACTAATTGTTGTTCATAATCATTGTGACTCTTCATTGATCGTAAATGGGCTGCCATCAAAGCTAGAAACGTCTGCCGTAACTAATGATGGTAGCCATTATAACATGCATCGTCATATATTAATGAGTGGTTTATCTCTTTAATAGTTGGCCATTGTGTAACGGTCTCATCAATGTCGGGCTGTTTATAACGTCTAAGCCCAATGACACTATCCGATGTATGAGTTCGTCCAATGCCTCTTCATCTTCTCATATGATCGTCCATAACCGCCCCCAGCCTCACTTCTCGGCTCGATCATGAAGCTCTTTGATATGATGTCCTACTCGACCCAACATGCAATGCTCGATTCTTCTACCTTTTCCCGATCCTTCTTATCTTTCCTAACTCGGCTAATGGATCTATATATGAACATCTTTTATATCATAAATTTTCCTAGCAATAGCCCTTTTATGTTTCTTCAGAATTTCCAATAGTTGGCCCTTTTGTTCCTCAGCCAAATATGTTGCAACAATGATAGGCAACTTCTGTCCTGCCTCCAGAAAAGCATATTGTAAGTGGGCAGGTAGTTGCTTAAGTTCAAGATCAGGAGGTACTTCTATTGAAGGAGAACACTGCTTCTTATCATCAGTTGATATTTCCAGAACCTCCACGACTTCTTCTTCAACAATGGGTTTACACATAGGTCCATACATGATACTATGATACGGTGGCAGAACCAGAGTGTTTTAGGAAATGCTGGTTTACGTTTTGTGTTTGTGTTTGCAAAATGTCGCGCTAAGCAAGAGTCGCCATCGACTTTTATTTTATCCAACTGGAAAGGAAAAAATCACAGAAAAAATCCTTTTTTTGAGATTTTTGAGTACGGGGGGTAGATTATAGAAAGGGAAGGTATTAGCATCCTTTTTATCTGTGGTTTTCTACAAGCTCTTAGGTACTTGCTCATCATTTTAAAAATTGCTTCTGTGTATGCGTGTTTTGAAAAGTTTTTGTTTTACTTCATTTTAAACCTTGTATCAGTCCTCAAGAGTGTTACTAAGTGTTTTTGAAAAGTTTGTTTGAAAAGAGTGTAAGTGTGGAAAAGATTATTTTGAGCAAGTACCTAACAGTATCTACCTACTCGAAAAAAGATTGTTTTTGTTCTATTTCCTTTAGACAATGATATCCTACTATTGAGAAATAGGTAGCACCGTCGTTGGAGTTGTAAGGGTCAATTCGAAAGGGACGTACGATCACTAAAGCAATGTTAGGACGTCTTAGTAATAACCCTAATGTCTTAAGATCTTATACGAGGAAACATTTCCGAGGCAACCTTTCCGAGGCAACTTTTCCGAGGCAACATTTCCGAATGGGACATTTGATCTTTGTTTAGACAAGAGGGCTGAAATTCCGGGAATGTCACAGACTCAGAATGTCTAATGGAATGTTAAGACCTCTGATCTGACATTAAGCGTTGTACAAGTAGAATAGGCTGTACTTTTGATATCTGTTCTACAACAGTCACTGGATTAACATACCAGATCCAGCAACACGCTGGTTCTGATTTACTGAAGTTCAGAACAGTTAAGGTTAATCTTATGCTGTGACATCAGAGTAAGTAACCAATACAGAAAGTAAATAACACACAGAATTGTTCACCCAGTTCGGTTCAACCAACCTACATCTGGGGGCTTCCAAGCCAGGGATAAAGTTCACTATTAGTAGTATCAATTCAAAGACCCTACAGCCAACATACCCGTTGACAGCCTTCTCACTTAATCACTACCCAATGACACTTTTACCTAAGATCCAATCCTAGATATGAGACCCCTCTCACTCCCCCTCAATCACCACAGTGATAACTTTCAACAGTACACATACTGTTCAGAAGATACACTTCCATTACACATTTTAATCATGCTTAAAAGCTTCAATCAAGTACAATGCATACATCCTTTTACCTACAGGTTTCAAGGAGTATGGTGACCATCCCACAGCCCGGGTGGTTCACAACAAAACTAGCCCTAAATCATTACATCTTGTCAATCCGTGAACCACCTTAAATTAGGTTACAATGCTTCTATTTATAACCCTCTTTACCCAGCTGGATTTGGGCCTTCACATAACAGCAATGCAGCTCTAACAACCTGCATAAAATAAGCAGAAAACTTCTGCTACAAGTTAGGTCTTCAATCGAGCTTTTCTCCTTATCCTTAGCTTCTGATTGAATCTTCTAGGGCTCCACGTATGCCTTCAATTTTCGCTACTTGTTATGCATTCTATTTGGCAGAATATTCTGCATAACTTTAGGAACAGAACTGCATCAGTCTTGACAGTTCAGTAGCTTGATGTCTGGTATGATGTTATGACATCTCTTGAGACATGTTGTTCCAGAGCATGTTTAGGCATTTACAATAGAATTTTCAGGCTGTTCCTATTGTACATTACATTACATTATTGTTGCTATTTGTTTTACAAGAGATGAGCCAATCCCAAACGAAGGCACTTACAATCTCCCCCTTTGGCTAATTTTGGCTAAAACAAATACAACAATAATACTCACCATTCAGGACCTCTTGTGGCACAGGAGGAAGAGGATGCACCTTATTCCCTTTTAGACCACGAACCATTTCTTGTCACTGATGGTGGAAAAAGAGGACCGTGGGAGATAAACTATCCTTTCAGAGGCATCAGAGAACCTTTAAGGAGTGACCAGAATATCTCCCTTGTAACTCAGAACACAGGTCACAACTGTGTTCATAACTCAGATCACAAGTCACAAAGAAATTCACGCCATTTGAATTTCTGCTGAGTTTGTGACAAGTCTTTGTGATCAAAATTTTGAGTAGTAGCTGCTGCAACGAGGACAGTTTCTAACAGTACTCCTTTCTCCCCCTTTTTGGCCAAAAATTGCCAAAGAAAGCCCTCACAAAACCAGATCCAAGAACAGTTTTCCCAAATCCGTATAAACCCCATGATGGTTGTGAGAGAATAGAATGTGTGACAGGAGGTTATATAAGGAGATAACAGGTTCAAGAAGATGGTAGAATCTTGGTCAAGGATACCTGTTAAAGCATGTGCATATTTCAGACTGACTGTGCATGTATTTGTTTGCTTCCACAAAAAGAACCAGTCCTAATACATGCATAAGTTTAGGTCAGAGCAATTCCTGAATAAAATCAGCCTTTGACCCATTTTCGGGACTGAAGATTTATTCCTTCTAGGAAACAGAATACCAATGACGTGGCGAAGTTATTTTCCCGTATTCTTCTTGATTTCCCCAAGGTTGCAATGTCGTTGATAATGTCATGACACTTACTTAGACATTACCTTGCATTTTTCAACAGCAGCCTTCTTTTTACTTTTCTCATTTAGGCACAGAGAAGGGCACTTTAACCAGCTAGTAGCAAGAGATTTTAAGCATGGCCATCACTCATGCTTTGTGTTGCTGAGATCCAATACACCAGAAGACTCCAAACTGCTTCACAGGACATCACAGATTAGTTCTAATACACAAATTTAGATGCCACTTCTATTTCTTGTAGTAAAAGAACCCCTTGAACATATGCTGAATATATCTGATTTACTTCTTCTGATCTTCCATTCACTAGTAGTTGTTGGAGCTAGTGAAGTCTGATTTGCTAGACCAATTTGCTATTGATAAGAGCAATTCTTCAATCTCCTGTTGTTGAGACATTATCCATGACTTCACAATGTCATATTATCAGAACACATAAACATCAACATACCACTGCCCTCTTCTGACTTCTGATCTTCAGATTAAGTCCAACATTACAGAGTCTCCCTTCAATGTATTTGGAAAAGTGCAACACTCAGTGACTTCCCTTGTTAAGCCCAATCAAAACAGTGGCGTGGAAACCAGTAGCACTAGCTCTGAGGTGGTAACTTCACGCACCCTGAACTAGTCTTAGAATAGTAAGGACATCTCTGATTCATGCCCTTGCGCTTCCACACTTATCATGACTCTCATGTAGCCATAGTCTGAAACCAACCTCCAACCTTCTTAGTGTGCTTACAAGCTTTACTAAGATTTAGACTTTCTAGAAGGATTATCCTTTGATCATGTCAACCTTCTGTATACTATATTTACTAGTAGTTGCTAATACTAGTAAATTTCTTCAGACCACAACAGTAGTTATGCGTTGTTAAGCATACTTCTTTTAAACACAAGTAGAATCTACTTATTCCAAACCAACAATAAAACTGCCACACTAGAATATTAAGATTCACAGTTCCAAGTCTCTGCCACGGACTTCTAACAATAAATGATGTTACAGCATGAACCTATCTGCTTGGATTCTGAAGTTAACATCCAGGGGATTGATGCCCTTTTATATTCCCCATAAGAAAGGTGTGATTACTTACCAGAATATTCTTAGAGAGAAATAAACTCTCTACCAAGTTCTGAGAAATAGGTTCAGAATACAGCCTTGCATAAATATTAGACAAACAATTAGTCTCCCATCGAAGTACATATATATATCTTTATGCAAGATCCTAATGAATACTTAGTCTCCCGTCAAAGTATTCAGTATCAGTTAGATTATGCCATTTTCTCAAGGTAGGATAATTATTCTAACAATCTTCTGCTCCATGCATGAAGAACCACAACAACCACATAACCATGCAGCAACTAGCATGGATTACCTTCACCTTGTCTGCTGACCCTTGAACAGTACAAAGGAGTTAATTGTACCATACTCCTGTAGGCAAGAGCAAACCAAGTTGTTCACATAAATGAACTTCAAGCAAGAAGAGGATCTTCTCAGGAACCCATGATCTTTTGAAGATAACTCCTCCTTGCTACATACAACTAACAAGTTCATCCTAGGTGATGGGGATGACTTGTCAAAGTGCAGATATCCACCATTTTGACTTTGATCCAGGATGTCAAGACATTTTGTAAGACATGTCTTCCACGATCCTCAGGTTAAGGACCCCCCCTGAATCTCAGCTCAGACCTTTGTAGAGAATTAAGTGAATTCTCCTTCACATGCTGCAGTTTATGTGATTGGTAGACATAACCTGTTCTATTCCTATCCTCTTAGGAAATCACTAAGATCATGAGAAATAAACTCAAGCATCTTATAGAACAAGGTAAGATGAACTCCCTTTCATATCAGCTTGATCATACAGTGTTGAGCTCTTTACTTTAGACACATAGTAAGTACTCTTCATTTGGAATTTGCCACAGGTTTCAAATTAAGAGTCCTTAGTTTACTTGCTGTACAAGTTTCAGGTTGCCACATTCTGTAACTTGTACTAGAAGAAACTTCATTATCAATCATGAGGATGTTCACTAAATCTGGAACTTATCTGTCTTTCCTCAACAACTGATGTCTTCAACAGTTGTGACGTTTTACATCCTTTATCATCACAAACTTTAGAACTTTTGATTCTGATTTCCACATATACATCACATTAAAGATTCTGCTTCCATTATCTAATCATACTAGCTGACTGATTACTTCTTCATATTTGTTAAGTATATTTACTTGGCTGAAGACACAGAATTCATATGAGGGGAAACCTGGAAATCACACTTTAAAGTTCTTTTAAGTGCTTTTAGCTTAGTACATATACTCCCTTGATCAATTATTTCAAAACAGATGTCTCCTCTTCCAGATCAGGAGTAGGTTCCAAACATATGTATTCGCACTACAAGTGTTTAGCACCCAGAACATCTGTTCTTCAACTGGCAGTTGCATGATGTTCTAACATCCTTAAGAATATCAGTTCCATCTCCTTGGAACACATCATCCTTGATAATCTTCAAGCAAAAAATTCTGTTGAAAATAATAACTCTAGAGTTCTTCTTTCACTTTAGGCGTTGTATCAGAAGTTATGCAGCGGAATAGAAGTACTTCAACAGAACCTACACAATGCTTACTCCATATAGCAAGCATGACACATAAGGATTGAAAATAAATCAATCCTACAAGTTGTTTGCGTCTTCACCAAGCAACTTCCTAGACCCAACTCTACAGCCTGGTTTAAAAAAAAGCTTTATACACACAGTTGATACCTTATCAATATCTTCACTCCCGCATGAAGGTTTTGATAATATTCTTCTTTGTGCTGAATACAGGTTGAACAATGCACTCCAAAATCTTCACTCCCGCATGAGGTCTTTGAATTTGTTCAAACACTTTCATCTTCCTTCAACATTACTGATCAGATTGATCTAGTTTTTCCCAAATTGGTCCATCCTCCACTCCTAGGGACCAAACAATATGAACACTACTGGTTCAAACAATATTCTAACTTGTACACAACCGGAAAGTATCCCCCATGGATCTCATCCAGAGACAGACAGGATGCCTGCTCTGATACCAATTGAAATTCCGGGAATGTCACAGACTCAGAATGTCTAATGGAATGTTAAGACCTCTGATCTGACATTAAGCGTTGTACAAGTAGAATAGGCTGTACTTTTGATATCTGTTCTACAACAGTCACTGGATTAACATACCAGATCCAGCAACACGCTGGTTCTGATTTACTGAAGTTCAGAACAGTTAAGGTTAATCTTATGCTGTGACATCAGAGTAAGTAACCAATACAGAAAGTAAATAACACACAGAATTGTTCACCCAGTTCGGTTCAACCAACCTACATCTGGGGGCTTCCAAGCCAGGGATAAAGTTCACTATTAGTAGTATCAATTCAAAGACCCTACAGCCAACATACCCGTTGACAGCCTTCTCACTTAATCACTACCCAATGACACTTTTACCTAAGATCCAATCCTAGATATGAGACCCCTCTCACTCCCCCTCAATCACCACAGTGATAACTTTCAACAGTACACATACTGTTCAGAAGATACACTTCCATTACACATTTTAATCATGCTTAAAAGCTTCAATCAAGTACAATGCATACATCCTTTTACCTACAGGTTTCAAGGAGTATGGTGACCATCCCACAGCCCGGGTGGTTCACAACAAAACTAGCCCTAAATCATTACATCTTGTCAATCCGTGAACCACCTTAAATTAGGTTACAATGCTTCTATTTATAACCCTCTTTACCCAGCTGGATTTGGGCCTTCACATAACAGCAATGCAGCTCTAACAACCTGCATAAAATAAGCAGAAAACTTCTGCTACAAGTTAGGTCTTCAATCGAGCTTTTCTCCTTATCCTTAGCTTCTGATTGAATCTTCTAGGGCTCCACGTATGCCTTCAATTTTCGCTACTTGTTATGCATTCTATTTGGCAGAATATTCTGCATAACTTTAGGAACAGAACTGCATCAGTCTTGACAGTTCAGTAGCTTGATGTCTGGTATGATGTTATGACATCTCTTGAGACATGTTGTTCCAGAGCATGTTTAGGCATTTACAATAGAATTTTCAGGCTGTTCCTATTGTACATTACATTACATTATTGTTGCTATTTGTTTTACAAGAGATGAGCCAATCCCAAACGAAGGCACTTACAAGGGCAACTACTAAGACACCCTATACTTAATGATTATTTACCGAAGGCAACCGAAGTGAGAGTATACCCTAGGAGTGCGCATGTGCGAGTGATTTGATTTCAGTTATTATCTTTGCATATTTAGGTTTTTCTAGCCATTTTAAATTAACATACAGTCTTGTCATGCAATCCTATTATCATACATCTAACAGTTAATATTTTGCGAGAATTAAAATGCGAGGAATAAAACTACGCTATTACAAGGCTTCGGGGAGGGGGATTAATTACATAGCCAAAAACCCGTAAAACGATAAATAAAAGAAAATCCTAATTAAACTATTACACACCATGAGCAGTTACATTAATATCGTAAAAATAATAAATGCGCGCGATGAATCGAGAACGGGAAAAAATTAGGGTTTTGACCCCGTCTAAACCTAATTGAAAGAAAAATCATATTTTTGTGGTTTTTGCATTATTTTGAGAAAAATAGAGTTTAATTGAATATATAAAGAAAATTTAATGACTAATTAATTTCAATTAAGAAAAATAATTAATTTAACCTATTTTTGTA
Organism: Vicia faba; assembly: GCA_948472305.1. Classification (NCBI taxonomy): domain Eukaryota; kingdom Viridiplantae; phylum Streptophyta; class Magnoliopsida; order Fabales; family Fabaceae; genus Vicia; species Vicia faba. The sequence continues at coordinate 304,211,907 of OX451735.1, read as the reverse complement.
TTTTTGTTATTGAGAAAAGAAATAAAAATTAAGTCATATAATAACCCTAATTTTTCTAATTCATTTTAAATATTTACAAAAAAGTTAGAATTACCCTAAAATTAAAACTAATATAAAATTAATTTGATAAAATAAAATAAAACCTAAATTCTGAATTGGTGAAATTGATTTTATGATTTTTTTGTAAAAAGAGAAATTAATTTTATGTTTACAAAATAATTAAATAAAGAAAATAAAAGAAAAGAAAAAAAAATATAGAGAAGAAATTAGAATGGGCCTTGTAGCTTTCAGCAAAAGGGGGTGTGATTTTCACTTTCTGGGCCCAAATGCTAACAGCCCGTTTGACCTTTCCTGATCCCATACGCTTGCTTGACTAGGGTGTATTGTGAACTTTCAGGGAGAAGGCATTGTATTTGCCTTGTTGATAATCTGGTGGCTGGGCGCTGAGGGCATATGGTAGACTCGTTGTACGCACGTATACCTGATCATGTAAAAGAAAATAATATTGAACAAATAAGGGGGGCATGGGGATCGAACCCAGGCCCTTTGGCTTTTCCACAACAACGCTGACCATCTGAGCTGGCTTATCTTTGTGTACATGTAACAACAAATAAACAATATATGGAAAACACAAAATAATAATTATCAAAATGCGCGCAATTTTGAACGGGCGAATCACAGGATGCCACACTATCATCTCCTTGCTCCCAACCGTTGCTAAAAGTTCTGCAACTTTTACCTACGGACAAAGGGTGTAGGTATAACCCTGGGCTTCTGCAAAATCTTGTACAAGCACGATAAATACACAACAATGGTACCAATCAACTCGTGGCAACCTCACGAGCATCATGGTACCCTTATCCATGGCCAATTGTACCTGTAAAGAAAAACCCCAAAACGAGCCAAGAACCCTAACTATGGCATCTTGCTCTACAGTTAATGGAAATGCAATTAAGTATTACCATTAGCTTACAAATGATTCAAGGATTCGGAATATGAAAATGAATCATGCTAAAAGTGACAGAATTGTATTATTTCATTTCAAGAAAGCATGGATGTCGTGAGATGCTTACAGTTCAATTTTGGGAATTAGGAGGCTTGTTAATGATTGTAAAAGGATCCTAGAATGTCCAGGAAGTGATTTGTGTAACTGGAATGGCTTGAGGAAGCCTGGAACTAAGAAAAAAATTTGTAACTTTTCTTGAGTTTTTGCAATTTTGATTTCTCCTTTTTACGCCTCTCATCCTCCTGTTTTTGATCTGCACTTGTTCTATATGTACTCTAGAACGAATTAGGGTTGCAAACTTGTTTCAAATCTTCCTCAATTAAGATCATTGATTCAAGATTTGATTCTTATGCAAATATTTCCAAATCAAGCCAAATCCAATATTTTTGTGTCCAAATGAAGCTTGCACGATTTGGTTCTCTTTCCAGCTGTATGAGAGGCCTAAACATGCACAAAATCTCAAGCTTTGATTAATTTTGATATTTTCATGATTTTATTTTGATTTTATTTTATTTACTTGATATCAAAATCAAAATAAATGACAAAAATGAAATAAAGACAAGTGGGAGAGATCATGGGTCGTGGATCATGTTACAAACTCAATGCAAGGATAAAAAATTGGGCCCATTTGACAAAAAATGCAATTTTGGCCACATTTGACTTTTGGCAATTTTGCAAAAAAGGTCAACTTTGCCAATGCATAACTCCTTCAATTTTGACCCTAGAGATGTGTTCTTGGACTTTTTAGAAATCTTAAGATGTCCTCTAAGAAAACCTTTTTGTCTCATCTCAATTGAGTCTTCCATGTTCATGTATGAAGCTTTTACATAAAAGGTATTTTTGTTGAGTTTTCAAAATGACCTATAATGTCCAAATTCATATCTTCTTGTGAGTGCATATTTTGAACTTGGGAGCTGAAGATGAATTGTAGGGAATTGCATCCTCTTAAAAATGAGATTTGGATGGGTCATTTTTGATAAAGTATGAGAAAGTTATGCTTGGTCAAAGTTGAGTTGACTTTTCCTGTAAAACCCTAATTTAACAACTTTTGGGTTTTGATGATTTGTGAGCAATCCTTGAGGAATCATGATCAACCCTTGATCAAATGATGAATAATACTTCAAAATGAGAATGTTTACCAAAAATCTTGAAGTTTGACTGTATGTGGGCCACAGTTGACTTTTGCCCTAGCATAGTCGATTTCCAGGCCTTTGAGCAATTGACTGAGCAAACTTCCTCTGTAAGGCTTGAAACTTGACATAGATGATCTTGAGAACATATTAGGATAATTGTGAGCATTTGGGATCCTTTGGACTCAAACATCTTGATGCAAACTGAAACCCTAATTTGAGGTAGACTGCCTTAGGAGAGAATTTGTCTGGTTAACTCTTGGACTTCCTTGAGCAATTTGAGGATCTCACTTGAAGTGTATTGAGAAATATGGGAGGGAAAATTTTGGGGTACAACAGATACCTTCTTGTGAAACATCTCCTTTCTCTAAACTTCCCTGTGATTGAGTCAAGACTTTGCTCGATTTAAGTAAAATTTTGTGAACAATTTCTTCCCAGCTGGAAATGATGGAGCAATCAACAACCTCTTCATCGGGATATTGTAATGCATTGAGAACATTTAAAACTAATTGTTACCCATTAACCCTCACGTCGAGTTCTCCTTTTTCAACATCAATTAAAATTCTTCATGTAGCAAGGAATGTTCTCCACAGCAGAATGGGAATGTCCTCATCAGCATCAAAATCCATAATAATAAAGTCAGTAGGTAATACAAACCTGTCAACTCTTACTAAGACATCTTCTATTTTTCCTTGAGGGTAGCAGATGCTTCTATCTTCCAGCTGTAAGGTGATGGTTGTAGGCTAGCTGCGCCTATCCCTGACTTCTTAAAGATATATTAGGGCATAAGGTTGATGCTAGCCCCTAAGTCACATAGTGATTTTCCATAGAATGAGTATCAAATGTTACATAGGATGGTGAAACTTCCTAGATTATCCAGCTTGGACGGGAGTTTTCTTTGGACCAATTGACTACACTCTTGAGTAAGTGCTACCGTAGTAAACTCTCCCACCCTTGTTCTCTTTGTAAGCATATCCTTCATGAACTTGGAATAGTTTGGCATTTGTTCAATGGCTTCAATCAAAGGTATGTTGATTCAAAACTGCTTGAGCATCTCCATAAACTTGGAAAAGTGTTGCTCTTCTTTTGCCTTCCTAATCCTTTGAGGGAAAAAATTGGTGGTCTCTCTTGAATAAACTTTTTTTCTATCTAGATTTGGCACGACTACATGTTGTTTGTCTGTTTGAGATGTCTTCCAGCTATAGTATTATCAACATTCACTTCAATATTTCCAGCTGAGGAAGGTTCCCCATTGGATCCTTCTTTATCTTCAGAAATATCCTGCGTGGGAAGGACTTCACTAGTCTCAACATCTTTTGGTAAGGATACCTCACACTCCTTACCACTTCTTACTTTATGACCTTGCAAGATTCCACATTCTTTACTCCATATAATGTTGTTGGAGTTTCAGTAGAGCTAGGGACTGCTCCCATAAGCCTTGAGCTCAAAGCAGTGGCTATTTTCCCCACTTGGTTCTCTAGGTTTTTTATACTCATTCCTTGTGCTATAAACTGATTTTTGGTCTCTTGAATAAATGATTTTAGAACATTTTCCAACTGGTTGTTGCCTTGATTTTCCACTGCATATTTTGGTGCTACAAAACCAGGAGGAACTTGTGGTGCTTGGGCAGCTTGAGGCTTCCATTGACATTGGTTGTTACTCTATGAAAAGTTAGGATGGTTGTGCCATCTTGGGTTGTAAGTGTTTCTATAGGGGTTGTCGTTTCTATTGTAGGTGTTGCCCACATAGTTGACGGAAACAGGATTTGTAGAACATTCCTCAAACAAATGTGCACCTGCACAATACATACAGCTAACCTTAGACGCATCAGTAACCATCTTCACAGGTTTAGGTTTAGTCACTTCTGGAGTCAATATATTTTTCATCATTTGATGAATCTGGGCCACTTGAGCAGCAAGGGATGTAGTTTCAGTAACTTCATGGACCCCAGCAACAGGCTTCTTTTGAGTAGCACTTGAATTTATTCTTGTGACTGACCATTGATAAGTGTTGGTCGTGATTCTTTTTATCAACCTATACCCTTCTTCATATGACTTAGACAAAAGCGCTCCTCCACTGGATGCATCAAGCCTATTCCTTGAGGAAGGAATCAACCCATTGTAAAATGTTTCAAGCTGGATACAAATAGGGATGCCATGGTGAGGGAATTGCCTAAATAATTCTTTAAATCTTTCCCAAGCTTTAAATAGTCACTTATCATCTCCTTACCTAAATGAGGTGATATTGTTTCTCATTTTTTCATTCTTGGAAGGAGCGGTGTATTTGGCTAAGAACTTTTCACCTAGGTCACTCCACGTGGCAATGAAATTAGTCTCCAAGGATTTTAGCTAACTTTTGGCTCTATCCCTTAGAGAATAAGGAAACAGCTTCAACCTGAAGGAATTATCATCCACGCATGGAATCTTAAAATTACTAGCCACGTCCATAAGTTTCCTCAAGTGAAAAGGAGGGTCTTCATGTGGAGAACCAGAGTATTGACCAGTGGTTTGCAACATTTGGAACATCATAGGCTTGAACTCAAAATGTGCTGATGTGATTTCCTGCAAGACAATTCCATTACTCATAGTATTAGGAACAAAAATAACATAGTCCCTGATGTTACGGGCCATATCATTAGCAATACCGATAATATCATTATCTGCCATGACATGGGTTGCCTCTTCTTCATCTGAATCAACTGGTGGTTATTCTTATATTGGCTCCCCTAAGTCATCCAGATTAGCTGCAAGAGGAACTCCGGGTGTGAGTCTAGCAAGTCTATTTCTCCTTAGGGCTCTGAGTGCTCTTTCAGGTTTAGGATATCCACTGTAAATTGGGCGCAACAATATGTGCATACAATATTGACAACACCTATCGTGACACCAAATTACATTGGACCATTAAAAAAATCAATTGCTTAAAATAAAACAATATAAATAAATACATAATCAGAAAATGTAACAATTACTCCCGACAACGGTGCCAAAAACTTGTTGGTTAAAATCACGAAACTAAATTGTCACGTGCAAGTATACATGTTGTGATTACAGAAAGTAATAAGTATAAGAGTATCGTATCCACAGGGATTAAATGCTACTAATATTTGACTTTGTAAAATTCTATTCTTTCAAATTAAGCATGAGTGAGGAAATAATAATGTTGATGGTGACAAGTTCAGTTTTACTTATAACAAGATTACAAGTAGTTTGGAAGGGAGTGAAGTATAATAAGAGTGATTGAGTTGAGAATAGATATGTTAATATCATTTGTGCATTTATGTGTTAATGTTGTGTGGTGTCGTGACAAGAAAGGTAAGAATGATCTTGTGGTCTATTTCTATAACATTCAAAACATGCATGCAAGGGAAATGGAACAAATATCTAAGCCTCACTTATAACCCAAGTATGTGTCTTTTAATAAATCTGAATTCCTTAATGATTGTAGATTCTTATATCTAAGTAAGCTAGGTCAAGTGAATACATATATCCTACTTTTTCAACCACTTTTACTCATGAAATACACTTGTTGTTGGATCTCTCTCAACACCAAGTTGTTACCTATTTCTAAGTTGATCATTCAAAGAAACAAGTTTTACAACAAATAACACATGTTAAATTAAGAACTATCCACACAACATATAACTTAAACAGACTTTAATATTAACATCAGTTAGCTCAACTACAAAGTTTTTAGCTCATGGTGAGCCAAGTACAAACAGCAAGCAAAGCTCTTACAATAAACATCATAAGGCAAATAAGTGTAAAAAGATATAAACCTAAAAGAGTACTTGAAGGACTCCTTGATATGGATAATCTTCAGAAGGCAGCTCCAGTCACGCTGCTAGCTCATCAGTTAGCACTGGAATGGATGAGGAAATTAGACTCCCTCACACTTCACTATCCAAGCACTTAAAACTCATTGTGAATATTCTCTTTGAATAACAAATATCTCTCTCTCTCTATCTATCTATCTATCTATCTCTCTCTCTCTCTCTCTCTCTCTCTCTCTCTCTCTCTCTATCTCTCTCTCTCTCTCTTTCTATCTCTCTCTCTCTCTCTCTCTTCATCTAGCTTCTCTTTTTATAGGCCAAGGATTAGGGTTGGTGTTTTTGCATTAGATCATGGGCTTGAGCTTATGAATCACATCAAGCCCACATAATTTAGCGCTAAAACACCACAACAAATGCTTAGTAGGCAAGGAAGTAGTCCAAGAGGGGACAAAAGTGGGAGATAAGGAGGAGTGTGACAGGATCCACAGTAGGAGTAGGAGGTGTCGGTCTGACCAAAATAGAGTACAGTTGTACCTGTTTTTGTCTTCTAGCTCCTTTATTATGATCTTTGAATTTGAATGGTTTTATTCTCTTTTTGTGTACTACCTATCTTTCCCTCATTTTATTAATTCCTTCCACACTTTCCTCAAAGCCAACAACTTACCTTGTTAAATTTTCCTTGTCTAATACTCCCTCCGTTACTTTTTAAGTGTCGTTTTAGAAGAATTTTTTTTGTTTCTATTTAAGTGTCATTTTTATAGTTTAATGTTATCATTTGTCAATTATATCCCTACTTTCTCAATAATTCCACTTCACATTTTCCATAAAATTAATTATTTTCTCAATTAGTTATTGGAAAAAGAGAGATGGTGTACGATTGAATTTATTTGGAAAGAGAAAATAAATTAGGGTATAATAGGAAAAATAACTCTAATAATCCACTATCTTGGTTGAAGAGATTTATGCTAAAATGACACTTAAAAAGAAACGGATGGAGTAATTCTTTTTAAAGTGCTCACTTGCGTAACTTGCAGCAGCCCACCTCTGTCTTGCCTCTGCTCGACTCTGCTAAACTTTGATAATAAAAAACACAATTAGATGCTAAAATGGGGAGAACCTATTGTGCTCCACACTAAAAATTTTAACTTTAAAATGCAAGAAACTAAACTAAAAAGCAATTAGAATACTAAAAATATCAAATCATAAAGGCATGCATTAACTAACAAAATGTGGGTTAATAGGAAGACACCTTCAAAGCTGCAAAGCATTCCCTTTCATCTTTATTGGTGTAGATTTATTTCTATTTATTTTAAGTGAATATGTTTGAGGAATCCTTCCTATGAACGATGAATTTGTAAATCAAGATATTATTGAAACTTTTCCATCTACTGATTTTAATCCACATCATATCATAAACATCCTTGCACAAGGACTCATTTGTGGCACCGAATTAAAATTATGCTTGATTTTAAAAAGAGTTTTATTATCTTTCCTTCTTAGAAACTTGTTTTCAAGAAGAAAAATGATCAGACTATCATACCAAGCTTTATGAGCTTATTTCAAATTGTAAGGAATCTTTTTCATTAAAAACATGAATAAGAGAAGTTTCATAAAATCAGGAGGATGACTAGCATGCACTTCCTTCAGGATGTAATCGTTTAAAAATACACTACTTACATCCATTTTAAAGAGTTTAAGAAAATATAATGCATGAGAAGGCCTAAAACATACTTATGGCTTCTAGTCGAGCTACTGGGACATAAGTTTTTTCAAAATATATCTCTCCTTGTTAATTGTAACCATTCACAAATAATCTAGCTTTATTTCTTAACACATTTCCACCTTCATCCAGATTAATGCAAAAGACCCAATGGGTACCGATCACTATATTAGCTAAAGCTTGGGGAACAGGTTCCCAAACATTGTTTATCTCAAATAGATTTAACCTTTCTTGAATAGGAAGAGACTAATGTTCATTGATGATACCATCATCAATTACCTTTGACTCAATTTGTTAAACAAAATCTACAAGGTTACATACCTTTCTAAGGGAGTGTTGAGATTTAATTACCTTAGAAATATCTCCATTAACATTCTGAATGATATGGTCCTTAGTGGTTGTCCATTATTCAGATAAACTTTTATTCTCTAAGTTAACTTCTTCAACTTGATTCTCTCCAATTGTACTTTGGGCTTCCTCTTTTATGTGATATTTTTATTTCCTTGATCATCATCTTCTAATGATGTTCTTTCATTAATACCTGCATAATTAAGAACTTCTACTTCTATCAACCGGGGGTTAGTTATACAAAGGTAATATTTATAAGTTCTTCTATAGTCATGTTCTTTTTGTAAAAGAGCTTTTAAAAGGATTTTATTTCAAGGTTTTTACCATGTATATAAAATATGCATTATTATCTTTGTCATACAACTTACTTAAAAGTAAATTATGCTAGAAGACTTTAGTCAAAAGAATAACTTAAAGGTAAGATTAAGGCTCTTACCAAATTATTTCTCTTCTTTAAGGAGTGAAACATGAGAACATATTTATTTCTGAAGTTGCATGACTTAAAGAAAATTGTTGATATCATCTTTTGAATTCAAATTTTCAAGCACATATGCATCAAAATTAGACTTTTAGACCTTTGGTACCCAAATCTTTTTGGGTCATTTGATGTTAATGGAATACATATTATAAGAAAGCATATTTTTATTTTACATTCACAATGATCTTTATAGAAATACGAGGGAGGACATCCTTGTTTGCTTTCATGACTCTTTTTGATAAAACACAACATAGAGATATGGTCATCTTTATTACAATAATTTCATTTTAGGGTTTTGCATTTAGATTTTGGTTGGACAATGAAAACATTTCTAAATATTTTACGGTAGTTATTTGGTTCATAACCATGACCGACCTAATTGTAAGACACCCTTTGCTTACCTAACAAAATATTCAAGTTGTCTTTTCTTTAGTGAATTTATCCGGTATGTTTTGAAGATCATAAATTTTATTTTTCAAAATTTCACATTGATCACACTTCATAGATTCATCTATGACTTCATGATAAGAAGAGGAGTTAAAAGTTATATCATCTTGTCTTTATTTAAGTCGTTATATTTCTTTCAACACGTTCTTATTTTTCAATTTGAGGGAAGAAACAAAGTCTTTTGAGGTAGAGACAATTTTTTCTAATCTACTTATTTCTTTAGCTAGATTTTTACTTATGTGAAACAAGTTTTGGTAAAAAATAAGAGGTTACCTCATTTTATTTATGAATTACCATGAGACACATGTTTGCTTCTTCCATATCATAGGATTCCACTTTGTTGTTATCCCAAGATATGTGGACTTTCTTAACTTCTTTTTGTGGTTTCTTGGATCATCTATGATTTTGAGGGCAATTTGGTCATATCTGCCCTTCTTTTACACATTGGTGGCATGTAGGAATGAAATATTATCTTTCTTTATTTTGCTCAAGGATACTTGAAAAAAATTTTTGTGCCTCATAGATTCTTTGAAATTCATCATCTTTTGATTCCATATATTTGATGTTAATATCCTTCAGTGCAATATTTTCCTCTTCTTCTTGTCATCTTCTTCTTCATCAGTAAGTCTCATCAGTTCCGTCTCATGTTCCTTCAATTTACCAAAAAATGTGTGTGTGTGAGTGTGTGTGTGTGTGTGTGTGTGTGTGTGTGTGTGTGTGTGTGTGTGTGTGTGTGTGTGTGTGTGTGTATGTGTGTGTATGTGTATGTGTATGTGTCCATTGTTTCTAAACCCCTAATGTTGTACCCCAATTTTCCCCCTAAGATTCCTCTATCATCTCATATCAATTCAACCATATCAAGATCATAATTGGGTTTAGTTCTTCTCCCTATCTTTAGGATTGCTCATGAGGAATCACCAACCACTTTGATTTGTACATTGTGATCATCTATGTTTTGTATTGATTAACTCTTAACTAATAAATACAATGAATGTTTTCTCTAATTGATGATATTATAGGTGAGGGCACAACACATTTCATCAGGTTGATTTATAGGTTCATGAGTTTATTTCCACGCCTTCTCCAACAAAATTTCATTGAGATTCAAGCTTCATCATTGAAGATACTTTAAAGTAATACAATGACAAGGTCTAATATGATTAATCATTCCTCAATTTGTCAAAGAAAGTCAAAAGATACAAGAGTTGATTGAAGAAGTTTGACCTAATTGGACAAGTTCTTGATTTCTTGATCACAAGTGCATAACTCTCTCAATTATTAACATTTGGAAGTGTTTTTTGGTGATATGGTTTCTTATTATCATCCTCAACAAATTCTATTCACATGGCAAAAGTTATTGTGCAAGAAAGATTGTCAAAACTGAAAAAGGTTTCCAAGTCATTTTGGTGCTTGAGGAGCTAGGGATTTGAACTTCTAAGGGCTATATGTTGTTCATCTTTTGATATTTTTGGGTGATTCCAAAGGTATGCTTCTCATTAAAGGGTTATCAACTAATCACTTCAAGAGTTTCAAGAAAATTTGGTGTGGAAGATGCCTAATGATGAAGAAAGATTACATGTCCTCTAGATAGGCCATTAGATTCCCTTATGTGACTTCAAAAGATCATAACTTGGCCACTTGTTATCTCCTTGGGCACATTATTTTTCCACAATGATCTTGATTATATGAACATCAACTCTTCTTTTATGTGCGAAGCTTGAAAATTAGTGGAAGATTCCTTAAGAACTCAAAAGATTTCCTCATGAATTTTCACCAATTTTACAAGGCTATAACTTTTTCAATACTTTGTATTTTTGAGTGATTCAAGTTGAAAAATTCTCTTTGGGATGTCCACTTCAAGCTAGAATCAATGATCAAATCTCAATTTTGGAGAAATGCCTTGTTTGAACTCAACATTATAGGTCACTTTTGAATAAAAACTTAGAATTTTTCTAAGTACAAAAAGCCAGCATCTTTTTATCAACTTTGACTCATCGCAAATTTTAGCTCAAGCATCCAATTGATCTCACTTTTGCCTATTGTAAAGTTTGTGACCTTATCTTTCAATTGCTTCAAGAATCATGCCCTAAGACCCCTTGAGTTGTGAACACCGTGGATTCAAAGATGGTACCTTGAAGCTGAAGTTTTCTCCAAAGTCAGAATTTGAAATTCATAATATGGCTTCTAATCACCAATTTAGCATGCATTTTTTATTTAAACATGTTTAACAAAGTTCCCAAATTTTAATTAAGGATCAAAACGCAGGAATTGATTGAGTTTTGATTCACATTGGGTCACATTTTTTCACTTTCGAACTTGATCCAATTTCCCTCCAAACTTCAAATCTCCTCTGAATTCATTGCACCATTTGCCTCCCTATAAATAGAGGGACATCTTGCACTCATTTCCCCAAGCTTGAACAGCCAAAATCACTCTGTCAAACTCCTTCTATAACTCACATTTCTAAGATTTAGAATTAATCTTTTCTCCACTTTTCAATCCAATATATTCATTGATTCTTCATCCTTGAACTTCACCAAAGCTAACAGAAGAAGAACCAAGCCTTGAGGTGTCCTAAATTGTGTTAACCAAGTCCAGTTTCAGAATAATTTTCAGCTAATTTGTTCAGGTAGAATCTCAATCAAAATGAACCAAATAAAGCCCTATTCTACTCTATTCATCCTTTTGATTCTCACACTTCTTACGGTTTGTATTTTCATTGAGAATTGAGAGAGATACATGGGATTTTCGTGCTCGCTATTTTTTCTGGCTTCCTTCAAATTCAGCCTTGCACAGTTTATAAAAATTTGGCGCGAGGGTACCATTAGAATCATCTTGAAGAGACGAATCTAATGGTACCTGTCTGGTCCTCTAATCTTAAATTTGAGTAACCCCAATCTAGGACGTCTGGAGGTTGAAGACAATTTACGTGTTGTGCTTCAACCAATGATGGCGTGCCACGCTATTTTTTTGAAATAGATGTAGAGTGTTTGCTTTACCGTGCGCGTGTCTCAGGAGCCCTTGGATCTGATTACTTTAGTGAGTCAGACTCCATTCAACATGCCACATTTTAAGTTATTTTTATTTAATAAAGAATGACTCAGTGTGATATCCAATAAAGTCCATGACATGCACAGTGCGCCAGATCCACTGGATCTGTTTACTAACACGTTTTGACAATGATCAGATGACCCATACTTTTTTGGTTTTTTATTTTATTTTCTGATTTTTTTAATTGTTTTAAACTTTAAAAAATCATAAAAAATTTATTTCTGACTCAAAAATTTTGAAAAAATTCATAAAAATATTTTTCAAATATTCTCTTTCTGATTTTTATTTTTTCATGATTTTATTTTTAGGTTTGATATTTTTTTAGAATTTTTCCTTTGTTTTAACTTGATTTTAATTATTTAAAATTACTTTTTGATGTTTTTAAATTCTAAAATTTTTTATAAAAAACATTTTCCTTATTTCTAACTTTCTGAAATTTTTCTAGAATTTTATTTTTACTTATATTATTTTTTATCTTTCTTTTACTTATTTGAGTTAATTTTTTTTTTGAATCAAAAGAATATCTATTAATTCAAAAAACCTTTAAGTACAAAGTGCGATCAAATGATCCAGCATGCAAAAATGACTAGTATCTACAGCATAAGCACAGCTATATGCTTTCTTAGTTTTTTACTATACCAACCCCTATATATAATATTCTCAATAATCTCCTCCTCTATATTCTTTGTAACCAAGGTATTAAAAGTAATAGAATTCTTATGACACCAAATACCATAGAGGGTTTCCGTAAAACCAAGTTTGAGTAATGCCCCTTTCCACCCTTTCCTTTTCGTTTGAGTAATGACCCATTCAATCTCATCCTGCCAGGCAAGGGGACTATGTTGAACCTCCATCCATTTTAGAATTTCTTTCAATATCCTACCAGTGTTCCTGCATTGAAAAAACACATGCTCAATAGTTTCAACATGCTCTAAACAAAGGCTACAAATGTCCTCCTGAATAAAACCAAATCTGCAAAGTCTTTCTTTGGTAGGCAGTTTACCATGGCATGCCTGCCATAAAGTCAGAATAGAACGGGGTCTAGCAACATTCTTTATGATTAAATTCCTCTATATAACACGAGTACCATCATCAATGAGCTGTTTGTACACCTTTCCCATATGGAATTTTTCTTTTTGCAGGTAGTCAATCCAGGGAGCTGAGAGTTGGGTTGTAAGGATTCTGCCCTGCATTATGTTCTTCATGACCAAGACCAGTTTGTATTGATAACCATGTCCATAATATTACCATCTTTTATATAGTAACTATGGATCCATTTGACCCACAAAGTATCAGTTTTACGGCATAAATTCCACAGACATTTAAGCATGCATACCTGATTCCATACTGCCACATTGATCACGTTCAAACCACCTTGAGAACTAGGCCTACAGACTTTCTTCCATGCCACAGGGCTTTTTCGACTAATCTCAGGAGAACCTTTCCAAATAAATGATCTGCATAAGGCATTTATTTTCTTTATCACAAATACCGGGAGAGGAAGACATTGGAGCCAGTACTGCGCTGTAGCAAACGAAATACTCTTCACAAGTTGGACTCTACCCGCGTAGCTCAATAATTTTGCAGTCCAGTATCGAATTCTGCATGTTATTTTATCAATTAAAGGGAGGTAATGATTTATGGTAAGTCTCCTGCTAGTGAGGGGAATGCCCAAATAACGCACAGGCAACCTTCCCTCCTCAAACCTGGTTAAGCCCAAAAGATCCTGCTTGATGTCATTAATCCTGCCTACAAAAAAGATCTTGCATTTCATAGGATTAATAACCAAACCTGTAGATGTTGAGAAAGTTGACATATCCTGCATTAGCAACCTCACAGAATTACCATCTCCCTTACTGAAAAGTAGAACATCATCTGCAAACATAAGGTTAGTGAGGCCAATTTTTTCACACCTTTCATGGAATTTGAAATTAGGATCATGCTGCATTTTGAGCAAAAGTCTACTCAAATATTCCATGGTAGCTACAAATAATAAGGGAGAGAGTGGGTCCCCTTGTCTCACACCCCTACAAGCTTGCATAGGCTCAGTCAAAAAACCATTCACATTAAACTCATATGAAACAGTAGTAACTGTAAGCATAATCCACTGAATAAATTGTGGTGGAATGCCTAACTCCCTCAGAATAACCTCAAGCGCTCCCCAATCCACCATATCATACGCCTTTTGGAGATCAATTTGCATCATGCATCGAGGGGCTTCAGTCTGCCTAGTATAACCTTTGATGATTTCATACGCCAGCATAATATGGTTATGGATATTCTGCCCAGGAATGAAAGCAGCCTGACTATGATTCAAGACCCCCTGAAAGACAGTCCCTAATCTAGCTAAGATAATTCTAGAGATGATTTTGTAGAATGTAGTACAGCCTGCGATTGGTCTATAATCCTTAATTCCTTTGGCTTGATCATTCTTTGGAATCAAGGTCACCACAGTCTTATTGAAAGGTATACAAATTTTGTTCTGATCAAAAAACTCCATGACTGTTGCCACCACATCCGCTTTAATAAACTGCCAACAGGATTTGAAAATTTTTGCTCCATACCCATCAGAACCTGGGGATTTAAGATCACCAATTCCTTTGAGGGATTTTCCATCTCATTCTAAGTGACTTTACCCACCAAAAAGTTTCTCTGCAGCAGACTGAGTTGTTTTCCCCTCCTCATAGCATCAATGTCTACATGGATCAAGATTTTATCATGCATTCCCATAAGACTAGCATAAAAATCCCTTACCTCCTGCAAGATATCCTGCTGACTATGCAGAATAGAGCCATCATCTTTTTGTAGGAGATTCATATTTGTATGAATGTGCTTAGCTTTCAAGTAGGCATGGAAAAAGGCATTATTCCCATCACCCACTTAAAGCCAGTCAATTTTTGACCTCTTCCGAAGAAGCTTTTCCTCCATTTGATTCCAGTGTATAATATCATCAGTCAGTTTCTTTATCTCCTCAATTTTATGTCTATCAAACCTGCTATTCTGAAGTTCATTTTGTGCTGACAAGAGATTTTGCCTAGCCTTCAGAATGTTCCTTCTAATAGAATTAGGGTGGTAGTTAAGCTGTTTAAGAACAGGTTTCAACCTCTGTAACTTGTGCCATAAAACCTGCATAGGTGCCCCTCTAACAGGCTTTGTCCAATTAGCTTTGACAGATTTCTCAAAGCCTTCCAAATCTACTAGGTAATTATTGAACTTAAACCTCCCATAGAGTTTCTTTGGGCAATTATCAGAAAGCAGCAATAATGCATGATCAGAAATACCAGGGGGGAGGATATGCAGAGTCATATGCCCAAACTGTTGAAACCAGTTAACATTACCTAGCAACCTATCAATGCGCGAGTAAATAGTTCATGTGCTTTGTTTATTGGACCAAGTAAAGAAATCACCAGTGGTATCCATCTCACTAAGACCAGTTTTTGTCAACATACCTTGGAAATCCTTGAACTCAGATTCTGTGACTATGTTGCCTCCAATTCTGTCAAATTATTTGAGTTACTTTAATTAGTTTAAAAAGAATTTTCTGTTTTAAAAAATTACCAAAAATTTTATTTAAATATTTGAGATCATTTCTGACTTTTCTATGGTCTCTTTAAATTTTTCTTTGATACTTTGAATATGGTTTGATATTTTGTCTTTTATTTTCATTTTAAAAATCATTTTTCCTTTTTATCTTATTCATTAAATACAATTTTTTTTAATATATTCTAGTTATGTGTTTGTTGATCATGAACTTCATTAACATCATTTGATCTTAAGTGTTGAGTTTAACTCCACTAAAATGGATGGATGATTTTAATGATAGTTTGATTAAATTTTTATTCAAATGTATCTCATCCCTATTCATCTTATCCCTTTCTCATTGTGTTATATGTTGTTAGAGGATGACCTACATATCATCTCTCCAAACATATGACACATAGATTTCTATTGACCGGCCTTAAAATAGGTGCGACTTCTACATAAGTCCACTTACGATTGCTTAACATAGCGCTAAATTTTGTCCCGATTCGAGAAATGATCATTCGTGGCTCAAATCTGTGTTTGAAAGCCCAAGTATGTTTAATTTGAAACCTTTGATCCAATAACCTTGAGGTTAATTGTAAGGAGGATTTGGTCTTATCAATCCTCTAATGAACTTTCATAAAATTTGGTCTAAGTGAATCATTTAAACATCATTGATCATTTGATTGTTGCCTCGAGAATTTGAAATGAATGATATACTTGACAAAAAGTAAATGAAACTTGTTGTTGAGAGGCTTTGATTTTATCAATCTTATAATGAGTTTTCAAATGCAAGTTTCAAGATGGTCATTCAACTAACCTCTAATTTCTAACTCATTAGCAATTAACTTTCATTTCTATGCTTTTACTTTATGTTTTTACTTTAAGCACCATTTATCTTAGCATTTACATTTCATGTTATGTTCTTCTTTGCTCACTTCAGCATTTATCTTATGTCTTTTTTATTTTGCTCACTTGAGCTTTTCATTTTCTTTTTTAAGATACCTAATAACCAACTTGAACAATAAAAAAAAACTTTAAGGTTACTTGGACTATTTGGTTACTATCCTTGGCTTGATGGAGTTTTAGACTTCTTGGACTTAGGATTAGAGACCTTGACCTACCTTGAGACCTTGTGACTTCTATTGATATTTTGTCTGGAGTTCTTGGGGTTTACCCCAAGGCATTGGGTTGTTTGTTTCTTTGTGTGCAGGTTATTCTGATTATATGCTTTGTCTATGATTGGGAATTCATCTGTATACAGCCACTACACTGCCCAATTTTTTAGAAGACTTAATGCATTTGAAGCTTGGTTTTCTTAAGAGGTTTATTATCTTTGCTTGTTTGGTTTTAAATCCAAAGTATGGGAAATATACATTGACTAATTATGTCAAGTGTTGGATTCGTGTTGGTTAGACGGTTCTTTTCCCTAGTTGTTACCTTATGCTTTAGGATAGTACCTTCATCTTCTCCCATCTTCTTTAATTTCAAAAATCTTCTCCCTCCTTTTCAAAACTCATCTTGTTTTCAAACTTGAACCACTTTCATAATAAACTTGGACTTAGGTCCATGCATTTTCAAAAAAATATTTTCTTAATCAAACTTTAATCAACCTAATAATACCTTAATATTTTTGTGAGAAGACTAAAAGTCAAGCAATCTCATTTGAACCATTTTTGCCATTTTGCCTTTTTATTTTAAAATGTTCTCAAAAGATTAGACTCTCGTCAATCCTTGTAGTGGCGCGAGCTACTATACTTCTACGATATGTAGCAAAGTGATATATTTTCCACTTGGGTGTTGAGCGATGCTTTGTTGATTTTAAAATCCAAGCTATATCCTACACTTTGAGATGATGCATATTCTCCTTTCTCATAATCATGGGTAGTAAGTATGTTTTCCACTCGGATATGACGATGATGTCTCGTCTCTTAAAATTAACCAACACACTTGTGTTTTAAAAAAATTTAAAGGTGAACTACAGTACCCTGATCCCCTATTGTACGGAAGGTGCTACATAGGCAATAAAGGTTCGCAATCGCAGCGGGTGCAAAAATTGTAAAAAAATATTTCTCTTCTCACTTCCACCATCTATTTTTGTATACAACATTTATAACAAAAATACACAAATTTTCAAAGAGGTTCATGTGGAGTACCGTAGATGTTTAGGGTGCTAATACCTTCCCTTTTCATAACCAACACCCAAACTTAGATTCTCTCCCCCTCTTTTTGGGTTATTCTCTCTTTTCCCGTTCCTTTGGAAACAATAAAGCGCGGTGGCGTTTTTTATTTGATTTATGCGAGTCAAGTCAATCCAATGGCTTAGTCTCAACATTTCTACCGCTACATAAAAAAATGGCGACTCTGCTGGGGAAAGATTGACTAATTGTTGGTTCATCCCTAAGTGGGTTGAGCCTCTCTTTGTCTATTTGTGTATGTGCTATTATTTTTTTGTGTATTATGTGTTGTATATATGTTTGTCTAGAATTTCCTAGTTTTTACGATGCTTGGTGATTTCTCATAAGTCCTCTACCCGGACTTGGGAAAACTTAAGATAGGACGGGCAGTATAGTCATGTTAACTTTGAGGGAGTAATCCCAAAAAAGGAGACATGAGATCCCCCACTCACTGGAGGCCCCTTTGACTGTAGTGTTGTTTACCGAGTAATCGGGAAGACCTGCTGCTTTTCGTTATCTTGTGCGTCGAACCTATGAACCCCCGGTGTTTGTCATCTTGCGTGTGATTGTTGCATTATGCATTCATGCACCCATGAGCATCCTTTATAACATGTGTTTTAAGGGACTTAAAGTTGACTTTTTTGCGAATATCTCAGGTACTTTTGACCATGGATTCTGGAAAAAGAAAGACTCGGAAGTAAAGTTTCAAGGATCCTAAGATAGATGATTTGATGAGTCTGATTCTCGAGATCGAGAGTTTTGCTGATTTTCGGAAGAAATATGGATCCATCGTGTCTCTTATGAAGCTCAGGATGAAGGAGGGAATTCTCTCGACTTTGGTCCAGTTCTATGATCTGATGTATCAATGTTTCACTTTCCCTGATTATCAGTTGGTGCCTACATTGGAGGAGTATTCTTACATACTCAGTTTACCTATCACCGATCATGTTCCTTTCACCGGTTTGGAGGGAGAGCCAAAGTCTCATGAGATTGCTACTATGGTTCATTTGGGGAAGTCCGAGATTGAGGCCCACATGACTACCAAAGAAGGAATTATAGGATTACCCGCTAAGTTTTTTATTAGAGAAAGCTCGCTACTTTATTATGATGAAGAGTACGGTTGCTTTTAAGGCCATCTTTGCTCTACTTGTTTATGGGTTGTTCTTATTTCCTAACGTCGACAACTTTATGGATATCAACGCCATCGGGATATTTTTGATCAGGAATCCAGTTCCTACATTATTAGGAGATACCTATTACTCCATTCATCTTCGGGATTCTAATCATGGAGGTATGATCATTTGCTACACGTCTTTGTTGTATCGGTGGTTTATTTATCACTTACCTTGGTCCAGTGCTTTCTGGGATGTTAAGAAGGAGCCTCGTTGGGCTCTGAAGATCATGGCCCTCACTCATTTAGATATTGTTTAGTATCATCGGGATTACCATGATGTGGAGATTTTTGATAGTTGTGGTAGTTTCCCCAATGTACCTCTTCTCGGTACAAAGGGAGTAATTAACTATAATCCCGTTCTTGCACGATGACAGCTTGGATATCCGATGAGAGATAAGCCAAATAGTATTCATCTGAGTGGTTTCTTCCTCAAAGAAGGATAGAATCATAAGGAAGCTAAAGAGGAGATTGCAAAGGCTTGGCGCCATATTCACAGGAAGAGTTGAAATGACTTGGGACCTAGAGGATCCGTTTCTTTGGAGGCTTATCTCTGGTGGGTACAAGCAAGGGAAATCTAGTTGAAGATGTCATATTCCCGTGAAGAACCCATGTCGGATATGTTTGTAAAGACCACTCATCCCCTTTTAGATGATGTGGAAGAGCTTCAGCTTGTCCTAGTCAGAATGCAGCATGAGAAAGAGGCTTGGAAGAACAAGTGTCAGAATTTAGAGATGTCCTACCGAGAAGACCTAAAAGAGAAGGATGACCTGATTGAGATTATGGAGAGTCATGTTGTAGAGATGATGGAGAGGCAGGAGGATTTATTTTCCTCTAGAGCTCGATCAAGACTTAGTCATTCACTTCCTGACTCTGATGATTGGAAAGGGGTGGCCGATAGGTATGTTGAAGAGAACAAGCAGTTGAAGGCTCAGATTGTAAGACTCACAGGAAATCGTCAGTGTGTGGAGAGATCTTCATCAACTTTTCCTTCTTATGATTTTAGATTCTATCTTCTTTTATACTTGGGATTGTTGAAAATTGTACTAAAAATTTGTAATCCATTTTGAAGTTATTATAATGAAATTTTCAGTATTTCAAAATGTGTTAGTACTTTAGTATTTGCAAATTGTCTATAAATATTTGATTCCTTCAAAATATTAATAATAATAATAAAAAAAATCATGTGCATTGCATATCATGCATTATCTTGTAAATATTTCTTGCTTCTCTGTTCATACCCAGGTGTCTTACTGAGTTTCTCTACTTTATTCAGCAAGTTGTCTCACTGGTACAATACTCAGACTAATTCCATGAAGAAGATGGAGAATCTTGAACAAGAGAATCGTGAGCTACGCGAGGATGTTACCTCTTTGAAGGATGGTATGACTGATCTGACTGCTTTGATAGAATCATTGGTGGCTGCTCAGAATCAGCCACCACTTGTTCTTCCTTCTACTCAACCACAACAAACAACAACTACTTTTGAGGAACCATCAGTTCTCGATTTTGTTACTCCAGATATTGCTGCACAAAATCGTATGCCTCAAGGTTACCCATGGGGGATGCCTGAAAATTTCATGCCAGAAGGGTATAATCTTGATGCTCAAGTTGCTCCAGTTGTTCAAGCTGCTGCTACTCCTACACCTCCTATGGTGCATGTTACTCCTGCTGCTAGAAATGAGATCCACTATGTTGCACCTCCTTCAGTGAATGCTATGTCGTTTGTTAATGATGAAGTTTATTTACTTGTTCCTCCACCATGTGAAAGTGTGGGTTTATATGACCGGTTGGATGACTTTTAAGACCAGTTCAATGAGATTCAGAAGGAAATGAAGGCCCTTCGAGGAAAAGAACTATTTGGACAGAATGTCAGTGAACTCTACCTAGTTCCCAATAAAAAGGTGCCAGGAAAGTTTAAAGTGCCGAAATTTGAGAGGTACAAGGGAAACTCTTGTCCTCGTGACCACCTCGTGATATATATTAGGAAAATTTCTACCCATACTGATGATCAGTGTTTGCTCATTCATTTCTTCTAAGATAGTTTGACTGGTGCCGCTCTGAAATGGTATATGAGTATGGAGAGTAGCAGTATACGTAACTTCAATGATCTAGGAGAAGCCTTCATCAAGCAGTTTAAGTATAATATGTTCGTGGCGCTTGATTATGACCAGTTGTGGGTAATGGCTCAGAGAGACAAGGAGTCGTTCAAAGAGTATGCACAGAGATGGCACGAGATAGCTGCCCAGGTGGTGCCACCTATGGGAGAACAAGAAATGACCAAGGACTTCCCAAAAACCCTTGGATCATTTAATTATGAAAGGATGGTCACCAGTGCACCGAGTGATTTCACCGAGATGGTGACCATGGGTGTTCGCTTAGAAGAAGCTGTCACATAAGGGTGCTTGACGAAAGATGAAGGGACAAAGAAGTCATCATACAGGTTTTCTCGAAAGAAGAAAGAAAGTGAAACGAATGTTGTTATTGGGGAGAGGAAGATTAGGCCGCCTAGAATACATCAACAATACCAGCAACAAGTTGCTTCTGTGACTCTAGTTGTCAATGTAGCTCCAACCACTGTTGCTTATCAAAGACCATCTCCTTAGTGAAATCAAGGGCAAAGTCAGAAGAGAGAGACGCATTTGACTCAATTCTAATGAGCTATGCAAAGTTACTTCTGGAATTGATTCAGAAGAAGTTGGTTCTGACCAGGCCACCCCCTACTACACCCTCACCTCTACCCTGGTATTATAAGGCAGACCAGACATGTGCTTTTCATCAAGGAGCACCAGGACATAGTATTGAGAATTGTTATCCTTTGAAATATGAAGTACAAAAGATGGTGAGATCTGGCCTCCTATCCTTTAAAGATGTTGGCCCTAACGTGAAAGATAATCCTTTGCCAAAGCATGAAGGAGAAAATGTTGTAAACATGGTTGCTAGTTGTCCTAGAAACTTCTGGATTTTTGATATCAACCTGGTTAAAGGGGATTTGGTTAAAATTTATGCTGACCTCTGCGAGTTCAATTAATATATGTACGACCATGCTGGTTGTAGTATTTAAAGTACCATTATCCAGGAATGTGATAAGATAAAAGTTTATCTTCAGGAAATGATGGGAGAATGCCTCATTCATATAATCAATCCTAGGGCAGAGTACGAAGAAGATGTGAACATGGTCTATGGATGTCCAAGAGAATTTCGTATTTTTTACGTGAATCATATGAATGACGATTTGGTACAGTTACACGCTACCTTCTGTCACATGGATGGTCAAGAAGAACACCCCTATGGGTCTTGCCAGATTTGTTGCACAGATTTTCGGGTTTGTTCCATAGCAAAAAAGGGTGTTCAGTTTTTATTGGACAATGGTACTATCATAGTCTCAAGTCATAGAGATGATTATTGTGGGATTAACATGATTGAAGATTGCTTGGCCAAGACTGTGTCAGATGATGGGTATGTTTCTACAGATGAATTCCTTTCCTCAGATGAACATATGCTCTCCAGCGATGATTTTGTGATTTATAAGTATTCTGAAGAAGGGGTGATTGTTATTGTGCCTTGTTTTGGTGTTCATGCCCCTATAGAGATTGAATATCATAGTAAGCTAGTTATTGCTCCAGTGGTGAATTGCTCGTCGGGTCCTGTTCCTTAAAAATCAGACAAAGTCGTGCCATACAAATATAATGCTACAATTTTGGAGGATGTTATGGAAGTCCCCATCCAACCTTTGTCTGATGTCAAGAATATTGTTGAAGCCAGCCGAGTAACCTGCAGCAGTCGCGTTTTCGCACCTGTCATTTGAGGGAATGTTAATGCTGATAAAAAGGTTATTGAAAGTATTGAACCTAAGAGAGCAGTGGGGGAATCTAGTGGTACTACTCTGGAAAAAGATGTGGACGATATATTGAAGATCATCAAGATAAGCGGCTACAAGATCGTAGATCAATTGTTGCAGACTCCATCAAATATAGTTATCCTAGCCTTGCTAATGAACTCTTCTGCCCATAGGGAATCTTTGATGAGAGTATTGGATCCAGCTTTCATAGAAAGTGATATGCCGTTGGCCCAATTCAGTAGTGTTGTCGGGAATATTACATCTTATAATAATTTGAGTTTTTGTGATGTCGAGTTTCCCGATGAAGGGAGAAATCATAACTTGTCTCTCTATATCTCCATGAATTGTAAGAACGATTCATTGTCCAATGTGTTGATTGACAATAGGTCTGCTTTAAATGTCATACTGAGGAGCACGCTCATGAAGTTGAAATATCAAGGAACTCCCATGCGCCTGAGTGGCGGAATTGTGAAAGCTTTTGATGGATCAAGGAAGTCTGTCATTGGGGAATTAGATTTGACTATTCACATAGGCTAACATCTATTTCAAATTACTTTTCAGGTTATGGATATTGTACCTGCTTACAGCTGTTTACTGGGACGGCCGTGGATCCACGAGGCAGGGGATGTTACTTCAACTTTGCACCAGAAGCTGAAGTTTGTTCGTGAAGGAAAGGTGGTCATCATAAATGGAGAACAGACATTGCTAATATCTCATTTATCTTCTTTCAGTGTTGTAGAAGTGGATGAAGCTATTGGTGGAACTCAATTCCAAGCTTTATCCATTGATAATGTAAGGGAAAATGAGAATTCTATAGCTTCGTTTAAGAATGCTCATTTGGTAGTGCGTAATGGACCTAGTAAAGTGTGGGGGCAGATTGTTGATCCACATGTGAATAAGAATAGAGCTAGTTTGGGATTCTCTATGAAGAATGGTAAAAGTGAGATTTTGAAGCTGAAGTCTGCTTTGGGAAAATATCAAGACATCTTTCACAGTGGAGGTTACCTTCATCCAATTGTTCCTAGGATCAATGTTATTCTGGAAGGCTAAGCGGAGAAAGGGATGCCGAACTACATGACGCATGAAGTCAGATTCCAAAGCTGGGTCACTATTGATGTTCCCTCTTGCATTCATATCTCAAAGAAATTTGTTTTTGTTAGTCTTTTAAAAAATATTTCACTCTTCCCAAGGTGAAAGTATTGATATTGTATGGGCATATCTGTTGCTTTGAATTTTAAAATCAATAATAAAAGTTGCCTTTGATTCCCAAATTGTGTCTTTATTTTCTTATTTTTCTTGGAAAATGGTAATCAGAAAAATCTTTTTAAAATAAATAATAACTGTAAATAAATCTGCATAATCACTTGTTATATGTGTCAGTTTCTAAAAGCAAACATAAATCATATGGGCAGATTAATTAAAAAACCCGTTGAGTACAATGACTCTGCATCCTCTCCCAACTTTGAATTTCCTGCGTATGTGACCGAAGAAGAAGAATATGATGAAATCCCAGAAGAGGTTTCACGGTTTCTTGAGCACGAGGAAAGTACCATTCAGTCGTATAAAGATTCGTTGGAGACAATCAATTTAGGTTCAGAGGAAGATCCAAAAGAAGTCAAGATTGGAGCATTGCTTCATCCCAATGTAAATAGCAGGTTGATTGAATTTTTGAAAGAGTACTAGATATTTTTGCTTGGTCATACCAAGACATGCCTGCTTTGGATACTGATATTGTGGAACATCATTTGCCGCTAAAGCCAGAATTCCCGCCAATCAAGCGGAAGTTGCGAAGAACTTACCCTGATATGGTAGTAAAAATTAAAGAAGAAGTTTTAAAGCAAATTAATGCTAGTTTTCTTGTGACATCAATGTATCCTCAGTGGATTTCCAATATTTTCCCTGTACCAAAGAAAAATAGAAAATTTCGCATGTGCGTGGATTATAGAGATTTAAACAAAGCTAGTCCAAAAGATGACTTTCCATTGCCACATATTGACATGTTGGTTAATAATACATCAAAATTCAAAGTATTCTTATTCATGGACGGATTTTATGGATATATTCAAATAAGAATGGCTCTTGAGGACATGGAAAAAAACAACATTTATCACACCCTAGGGAATATTCTGTTACAGAGTGATGCCCTTCGGGTTGAAGAACGCTGGTGTAACGTACTAGAGGGCTATCACAACCCTATTCCATGATCTGATGCACAATTAAATTGAGGTATACGTTGATGATATGATTGTTAAATCCCATACTGAAGAAGGTCATATAAAGGATTTATTGAAATTATTTTGGCGTTTGAGGAAGTATCGTCTCTGCTTGAATCCAAATAAATGCACCTTTGGTGTTCGATCAGGGAAATTATTAGGTTTCATTGTCATCCAAAAAGGAATTGAAGTCGATCCTGACAAAGTTAAGGCAATTCAAGAAATGCCAACACCAAGAACTAAAAACCAAATTAGAGGCTTCCTTGGGCGGTTGAATTACATTTCCAGATTTATTTCCCATATCATCGCAACGTGTGAGCCGATATTTAAGCTGTTAAAGAAATATCAAAGTTGTGTATGAAAAGACGATTGCCAAAGGGCATTTGAGAGTATTAAAGAGTATTTGCTTAAACCTCTTATCTTGCTCCCTCCTGTTGAAGGAAGACCATTAATCATGTATCTGACAGTGTTAGATAGTTCTATGGGCTGTATTTTGGGATAACAAGATGAAACATGGAGAAAAGAATATGCCATTTATTATCTCAGCAAGAAGTTTACTGACTGTGGGTCACAGTATTCTATGCTAGAAAAAACATGTTGCGCTTTGGCCTGGGCGGCAAAGCAGTTGCGACAATATATGTTGAATCATACTACTTGGTTGATTTCCAAAATGGATCCAATTAAGTATATTTTTGAAAAGCCTGCTCTTACTGGGAGAATTTCCCGTTGGCAAGTGCTGTTGTCTGAATATTATATTGAATACCATACTCAAAAGGCTATAAAAAGCAGTGTGTTGGAATATTATCTTGCTCACCAACCGTTTGATGATTATCAGTTTGTTAAATATGATTTCCCTGATGAGGATGTGATGTTTTTGAAAATAAATATTATGATGAACCTTTACCTGGGGAAGGTCCTTATCTTGAATCTCGATGGGGTATGGTATTTGATGGAGTTGTGAATCTTATGGGAAAGGAATTGGTGTTGTGATTATCACTCCTCATGGATCGCATATTCCTTTTACTGCAAGATTGGCATTTGATTACACCAATAACATGGCAGAGTATGAAGCTTGTATCATGGGTCTCGAGGAGGCTATTGATCTCAGAATCAAAATTCTAGATGTGTATGGTGATTCAGCTTTGGTAATAAATCTGATTAAAGGAGAATGGGATACTCGTCACTTTGGCTTGATTCCCTATGAAGACTATGCTAGAAGATTATTATCCTTTTTTAATAAAGTTGAATTCCATCATATTCCCAGATATGAAAATCAAATGGCGGATGCTTTGGCCACTCTGGCTTCTATGTATCAAGTGAATACTTGGAACGATGTGCCTCGTATCACAGTTTGATTTCTGGATAGACCAGCTCATGTGTTTGCAGTAGAGGAAACGTCAGATGAAAAACCTTGGTATTATGATATCAAGCATTTTCTCCATACTCAGGAATACCCGGCTGGTGCGTCAAAAAAAGATAGAAATACATTGGGAAGGTTGGTAGGAAACTTTTTCCTCAATGAAGATGTGCTATACAAAAGAAATTATGACATGGTCTTGCTCAAATGCATGGATAGACATGAAGCTGACATGTTGATGCATTAAATCCATGAAGGTTCCTTTGGCACACATGTCAGTGGACATTCAACAGCAAAGAAGATGCTTAGGGAAGGTTACTATTGGCTGACAATAGAACCTGATTGTTATAAATTTGCAAAGAACTGTCATAAGTGCCAGATTTATGCTGACAAAATTCATGTGCCTCCGACACTTCTCAATGTTATTTCTTATTCGTGAACTTTCTCTATGTGGGGTATTGACATGATTGGAATGATTGAACCCAAGGAGTCGAATGGACATCGTTTTAACTTGGTAGCAATTGACTACTTCACCAAATGGGTGGAAGCAACTTCATATGCTAATGTTACTAAGCCGGTTGTGTACGCTTTATCAAGAATAATCTTATATGTCAGTATGGTGTGCCAAGCAGGATTATCACCGACAACAACTCGAATCTGAATAACAAGACGATGATAAAACTTTGTGAAGAATTCAAGATTGACCATCACAATTCATCTCCTTACAGGACGAAGATGAATGGGGCTATTGAAGATGTTAATAAAAATATTAAGAAGATCATCCACAAAATGGTTGTTACCTATAAATATTAGCATGAGATGCTCCCTTTTACTTTGCATGGGTATCGTACATCCGTTCTCACTTCGACAGGGGCAACCCCATTCTCTCTTGTTTATGGTATGTAAGCAGTGCACCCCGTTGAGGTTGATATTCCCTCTTTACATGTGATAATGGAAACTAAGTTGTCAGAGGCTGAATGGGTCTAGAACAGGTTTGACCAGTTGAATTTGATTGAAGAAAAGAGAATGAAGGCCTTGTATCATGGTCAGTTATACCATAAGAGAATGAAGAAATCTTTTGATAAGAAGGTCAAGCCTCGTGAATTCAGAGAAGGCGACCTTGTGCTCAGGAAGATCATGTCTTTCAACGTTGATTCTAAGGGGAAATGGACTCCCAATTTTGAAGGCCCATATGTTGTCAAGAGAGCCTTCTCTAGCGGTGCATTAATTCCTGAAAATATGGATGGAGAGGAGTTCCCACGTCCTATGAATTCTAATGCAGTCAAGAAATACTTTGCCTAAAGAAATAAAAGAACAGCTCGCTAAGTTGAAAACTCGATAGGGAGGCTTAGGAAAAAAAGAGCGTCTCGGTAGGCTAAAAATCCGAAAGGGTGGTCTAGGATAAAATAAGAGACATTAACAGAGTAAATTCTCCCTCTAGGTTGAAAACCCGCAAGGGCAGCCTAGGAAAAAGTTAGGGATTTCTTGGCAAGTAATTGTGTCGAACAAGACTTTATCATTGAAGCAACAATTTTCTTGGACTCTCACCATACTTCAACAGAAATTGCTGCTCAGGAATTCAAAGTTGTTAGGGAGAATAGTGGTCATTGTATTTCAATGTATCTTTTCCAATATATTACCCTTTTCCAAACTTTGTAATCATCTATGAGGTCTCGCCATTCGCACACTACCATTCTATCAATAAAGTTTGAGCTTTTATCCAATTCTTTATAATTCTTATTTTATTCTGCTTACAAAGAATCCATTTATTATTGATGGTAATTTTCAAAGCAAAGAGATTTAATAATAAAATTGTTTTTTGAAAAGAAATTACAAATTACTTTTTACTTTAGATTTGGTGACTCAAGAAAAACAAAAAAAAATAGTGATTCCAAGTATGGACGAACTCTGATTTTTTTGGAAGTGGGTATTCCCTAGGAAATATCTCCCAGGTCACTCTTGCTGATATGCGTATGATCTTCTTGTTGTTTCTCAAATAGTTGGAGATGATACCAATTTATGTAAGGTGCGATGTTGGGTTTGTGATCCCATTTGCCACATTCCAGTCTGGGTTCAGTTTTTCTCTCTAGGTTAATTATTTTGATTTCAGGTTTGCATGGTTCGAAACCTCCATCCCAGATTCCCCAGTGAGGTCTTTACTCATTTGACATAAGTTCTTTATGTGCTGAGGTAGAATCATTTGCAAGACATCTCCCTTTGAAGTGATGGCATTATTGTTGTTGTTTCTTTCCCAGGCAACTAGACAAGGGCAATATCTTTTCTAAGAAGTGTTGAAACAGTTGTCAACTTTTTTGGGTTTTCTCCCGCCAAGCGCTGGGTTTGATTTAAAATCCCTATAGTTTTTTATTTCTTGTTGTATTGTTTGACTTTTTAAATCCCCAAATAAAGCTAAGATAACGACTCTCTCTAAAAGTTGTTATCCTCATGTGATTTCATAATTTCTCCCCAGGGAAGTTTGTGTAATCATCTCTCTTGGTTTTGCAGAATGTATTTTGGGCTCCTTTCGACAATATGGTATTGTCCTCCCCAATGAGTCAGCACGAGATCCCTAGTTGATATCTTGACGATGTGATTTCTATCTGCCCTATTGAAATCAGTATTGTAATCCCTAGTGGAAGTACAGACGTTGAAGCATTATTTTCCCCCATTGAAGTCTGTATGAATATTCCCCGGTGAATCCTGGAAGGGAATGTTATATCCATGTATCTGTTTTGATTTACTGTTTTGACTTTATTATTTTTGGACCATTTTTCTTCCTAGTGAAGTTAAGCCGTGGAATAGGAGTTTGTTTCCTTAGTTGGTGCATACTTTCTTATGAAAATTTTCACCTTGGACATGATTTAGCCGAGTATTGACGTTACCCAAGCTTGTTTTGTCTGGTTATTCCCAGTGTTGTATGTCTGTTTTGTCAACATATACATAATAACATTCATACATTCATACATACATCATGCATAGCTGAATTCAAAATTCATTGCTCATCTGCATTCATTAATATTTTGTTGGCATATTACCCTATTTTGTAGAGTTATGTTACCCTCTCTCCAATAGAGTGTCAACCTTAAGCAGAAATTGTATATCCTTTCAATTTCCCAACTAAGTTTTCCCTGTGGAAGAATTTTGCTTCAAGCCCTCCTATTCAGTTCATTTCCCAATTAGATCCGGGTTTCCCTTTTAAGTTTATTTATCATTAGGTGCTATCTCACTTGACTGTTTCACTTTGGTTGGTTTCTGGTTTGAATTTGTGGTTCCCGACAATATTATTATTATGTTTTCTTCAGGATGTAAAACCCTGGATTGAGAATGTGCATTTATTTTGCACGAGAAAACTTTATCTCCTCAGCATGAATATATTGACACTTCCCCATAGAAGCCGAAATTTATTTCCCAACAACATTGTTGCACTTCCTTCTCATAATAGCAAATGGCATGTCTCTTTATTTGAACAACTTGTACTTCCCTAGTAAGTTTGTTAGTTCCCCGAGAAGATTCATTTTGTTACTCCAATGGATGGTAGTCTCGTCATTATAGGAGATAGTTCATTCTTGAGATTTGTTACTCCAATGAATGATAGTCTCGTCATTATGGGAGATAGTTCATTGTTGAGACTTGTTACTCCAATGGATGGTAGTCTCGTCATTATGGAAGATAGTTCGTTGTTAATATTTGTTACTCCAATGGATGATAGTCTCGTCATTATGGGAGATAGTTCGTTGTTGAGATTTGTTACTCCAATGGATGGTAGTCTAGTCATTATGGGAGATAGTTCATTGTGGAGATTTGTTACTCCAATGGATGGTAGACTCGTCGTTATGGGAGATAGTTCGTTGTTGAGATTTTGTTACTCTGATGGATGGTAGTCTCGTCATTATGGGAGATAGTTTGTTGTTGAGATTTGTTACTCCGATGGATGGTAGTCTTGTCATTATGGGAGATAGTTTATTGTTGAGATTTATTACTCCAATGGATGGTAGTCTCGTCATTATGGGAGATAGTTCGTTGTTGAGATTTATTACTCCAATGAATGGTAGTCTTGTCATTATGGGAGATAGTTCATTGTCGAGATTTGTTACTCCAATGGATGGTAGTCTCGTCATTATGGGAGATAGTTCATTGTTGAGTTTTGTTACTCAAATGAATGGTAGTCTCGTCATTATGGGAGATAGTTCGTTGTTGAGATTTTGTTACTGGGATGGATGGTAGTCTCGTCATTATGGGAGATAGTTCGTCGTTGAGACTCACTTTGCTCCAAAGAATTTGTATTTTTCCAATTATAAGTACCGATGCTGGTCATTTGTGACTTACCCTAATATTGATGTTTGCTGGTATTATCCTGCCACTTCTTCCGCCCTTGTGGGTCGACATTAACTTTTTTTGCTATCTTCTCAGTGAGTAGATAGTTTATAGTTATATGTTGATCACTATTATCCTTTATTTTCTCTCCTCAATATTTGAGCTGATGTTACTTTGTCTCCTCCTTGGGATTTACCCCAATAGAGTCGAGTCTTCTGTTGATCAGTGATTTATTTTCCAGGTCTAATTTTCTTTTGATCTTTTATTTTCTGTTTCCTCAGAGGTGTTCTGTGTCACCTTTGGATTTGTTTGTTTGCATGCGCAATAATATGCATTGCATGGTATCTTAGGGCCAAGAATAGGTTTTTTTTTATATTTAGGTATCTTCAATCGCGTCGACATGATGATTTTAACCTTCGTATCTCCGGATAGAAGACACTTAAATAAGGGCAGCTGTTGTAACCTAATTTTTTCCCCTAAGATTCCTCTATCATCTAATATTAATTCAACCATATTAACATCACAATTGGGTTTGGTTCTTCTCCCTATCTTTAGGCTTTCTCACGAAGAATCACCAAGCACTTTGATTTGTACATTGTGATCATCTATGTTTTGTATTGATTAACTCTTATTTAATAAATACAATGAATGTTTGCTCTAATTTATGATATTATAGGTCAGCGCACCACACATTTCATCAGGTTGATTTATAGGTTCATGAGTTTATTTCCATGCCTTCTCCAACAAAATTTCATTGAGATTCAAGCTTCATCATTGAATATACTTTAAAGTAATATCATGAAAAGGTCTACTATGATTCATAATGCCTCAATTTGTCAAAGAAAGTCAAAATATGCAAGAGTTGATTGAAGAAGTTTGACCTAATTGGACAAGTTCTTGATTTCTTGATCACAAGTGCATAACTCTCTCAATTCTTAACATTTGGAAGTGGTTTTTGGTGCTATGGTTTCTTATTATCATCCTCAACAACTTCTATTCACATGGGAAAAGTTATTATGCAAGAAATATTATCAAAATTGAAAAAGGTTTCCAAGTCATTTGGGTGCTTGAGGAGCTAGTGTTTTGAACTTCTAAGGGCTATATCTTGTTCGTCTTTTGATATTTTTAGGTGATTCTAAAGGTATGCTTCTCATTAAAGGGTTATCAACTAATCACTTCAATATTTTCAAGAAAATTTGGTGTGGAAGATGCCTAATGATGAAGAAAAAGTATATGTCCTCTAGATAAGCCATCAAATTCCCTTATGTAACCTCAAAAGATCATTACTTGGTCAATTTTTATTTCCTTAAGCCCATTCATTTTCCAAGATCTTAAGGATGTCAACTTAAACTCTTCTTTTATGTTTAAAGCTTGAAAATGAGTGGAAGATTCCTTAAGAAATCAAAATATTATAGGTCACCTCATGAATTTTCACCAATCTTACAAGGCCATAACTTTTTCAATACTTGGTAGTTTTGAGTGATTCAAGTTTCACAATGATCTTTGGGATGTCCACTTCAATCTAGCGTCAATGATAAAAGCTTAATTTTTAAATAATTCCTTGTTTGAACTCAAAACATTATAGATCATTTTGAAGAAAAACTTAGAATTTTCCTAAGTACAAAAAGTCAGCATCTTTTTCTCAACTTTAACTCATCACAACTTTTAGCTCAAGCATCCAATTGATCTCACTCTTTGCACATTGTAAATTTTGTGACCTTATCTTTCAATTGATTCAAGAATCATGACCTAAGACCCCTTGAGTTGTGAACACCATGAATTCATAGATGGTACCTTGAAACTGAAGTTTTCTCCAATGTCATAATTTGAAATTCATAATATGGTTTCTAATCCCCAATTTAGCACGCGTTTTTGATTTAAACATGTTTAACACAGTTTCCAAAGTTGTATTAAGGATCAAAATGCAGGAATTGATTGAGTTTTGATGCACATGGGGTCACACTTTTTCATTTTTGAGCTTTATCTAATTTCCCTCCAAACTTCAAATTTACTCTGAATTCATTGCACCATTCGTCTCCCTATAAATAGAGGGACATATTGCATTCATTTCCTCAAGCTTGAACAGCCAAAATTACTCTGTCAAACTCCTTCCGTAACTCACTTTTCTGAGATTTAGAATTCCTCTTTTCTCCACTTTTCAATCCAATTTCTTCATTAATTCTTCATCCTTGAACTTCACTGAAGCTAACAGAAGAAGAACCAAGCCTTGAGGTATCCTAAATCGTGCTAACCAAGTCCAGTTTTAGAACAATTTTCAGCTACTTCGTTCAGGTAGAATTCTCAATCAAATTAAACCAAATAAAGACCTATTCTACTCTATTCATCCTTCTGATTCTCACACTTCTTACGGTTTGCATTTTCATTGAGAATTGAGAGAGATACTTGGGATTTTCATGCTCGCTATTTTTTCTGGTTTTCTTTAAATTTAGCCTTGCACGGTTTATATAATTTTTGCGTGAGTGTACCATTAAATCATCTTGAAGAGACGAATCTAATGGCACCGGACTGGTCCTCTAATTTTATAGTTTGAAGAATCCCAATCTAGGGCGTCTGGAGGTTGAAGACGACCTACGTGTCGTGCTTCAACCAATGACGGTGTGCCACGCTATTTTTTTAAAATAGATATAGTGTGTATGCTTTACCATGCGCGTGTCTCAGGAGCCCTTGGATCTGATTACTTTAGTGAGTTAGACTCCATCCAACGTGCCACATTTTAAGTTGTTTTTATTTAATAAAGAATGATTCAGTGTGATATCCAATAAAGTCCATGACATGCACAGCACGCCAGATTCACTGGATCTGTTTACTAACGTGTTTTGACAATGATCAGATAGCCCATATTTTTTTAGTTTGTTACTTTATTTTTTAATATTTTGTTTTAATTGTTTTAAACATTAAAAAATCATAGAAAGTATATCATTAATTTCAAATTCTTGAGGCAACATTTATCTTAGAACAATAAAAGTTAATTGTTTATGCTTTTACTTTAAGCACCATTTATCTTAGCATTTACATTTCATGTTATTTTCTTCTTTGCTCACTTGAGCATTTATCTTTATGTATTTTTATTTTTCTCACTTGATATTTTCATTTTCTTTTTGAATATATCTAATAACCAACTTGAACAATAAAAAAAAACTTTAAGGTTACTTGGACTAATTGGTTACTATCATTGGCTTAATGGAGTTTTGGACTTCTTGGACTTAGGATTAGAGACCTTGACTTACCTTGAGACCTTGTGACTTCTATTTCTATTTTGTCTGGAGTTCTTGGGGTTTACTACAAGACATTGGTTTGTTTGTTTCTTTGTGTGTTGGTTATTCTGATTATGTGTTTTGTCTGTGATTGAGAATTCATTTGTATACAGTTGTTACTCTATCCAATTTTTTAGAAGACTTAATGCATTTGAAGCTTGGTTTTATTAATAGGTTTATTATATTTGCTTGTTTGGTTTCAAATCCAAACTATGGGAATTCTACATTGACTCATTGTATCAAGTGTTGGCTTCTTGTTGGATAGACGGTTCTTTTCCCTAGCTTTTACCTTATGCTTTAGGATAGTCCCTTCATCTCCTCCCATCTTCTTTAGTTTCAAAAATATTCTCCCTCCTTTTAAAAACTCATCTTGTTTTCAAACTTGAACCTCTTTCATAATAAACTTGAACTTAGATTCATGCATTTTCAAAAAAATATTTTCTTAATCAAACTTTAATCAACCTAATAATACCTTGACATTTATGTGAGGAGACTAAAAGTCAATCAATCTCATTTGAACCATTTTTTCCATTTTGGCTTTTTTATTTTAAAATTTTCTCAAAATATAAGACTCTCGTCAATCCTTGTAGTGACACCAGCTACTATACTTCTATGATATGTAGTGAAGCGAGATATTTTACACTTGGGTGTTGAGCGAGGCTTTGTTGATTTTAAAATCCAAGTTATATCCTCCACTTTGAGATGATGCAGAATCTCCTTTCTCATAATCGTGGGTAGTAAGTATGTTTTTCACTCAGATAAGACGATGATGTCTCGTCTCTTAAAATTAACCAACACCCTTGTGTTTTAAAATTTTTTAAAGAAGAAATACAAGTGCCTTGATCCCCTATTGCACGGAAGATGGTACATAGGCATTAAAGGTTCGCAATCGCATCGGGTGCAAAAAATTTAAAAAAATATTTTTCTTCTCACCTCTACCATCTATTTTTCTATACAACATTTATAGCCAAAATACACAAAATTTCAAAGAGATTCCTGCGGAGTACCGTAGATGTTTAGGGTGTTAATACCTTCCCTTTTCATAACCAACCCCCGAACTTAGGTTATCTCCTCCTCTTTTTGGTTTATTCTCTCTTTTCCCATTCCTTTGGAAATAATAAAGCATGGTGGCAATTTTCATTTGATTTGTACGAGTCAAGCCAGTCCAATGGATTAGTCTCAATATTTATACCGCTACACCAAGATTCACATATCACAGTTACTTTAAGTTTCCAACTCCAATTTAGGTATCTAATAATTTTCACAATCAATTCTTCATTTGAATTTTTTCCTAGAGTTCTCATATGACTCACGATATGAGTAAAACATGTTTGTATTTGATTTATGTTTTCTTTAGGTTTCTTTATGGAAAGTACATATTCGTGAATTAGTGTACCCAACCTTGCTCCCTTTACCTCAATAGTTCCTTAATGGATAATTTGGAGGATGTTCCATATTTCTTTTGTAGTCTTGTTGTGAGAAACAATCAAAATTCATCAAGAACGAGAGTGCTAGTGATGATAGTTTTTTCCTTGAAACTGCATTGAACATTTTATTTATCATCTTTGGTATATTCCTTGTCAATTTTTCTTATTACACACTACTTTTATTTAGTCTTCAAGCTATATATATATATACCCAAGATAAATATAACCATTGGAGGGTAATCTTGGAATCATCACATAGATGAGAACTTGAACTGAGTGAGAAACAAGATAGTAATGTGAGTCTGCGACCGTCCTTGCAGGTAGTGGAGCGAAACATCCATTGTACTTTTGTACCTTCTCTAACGATATTCTCTTGATTCTTCAAGAACTTTAGGGGCCAACGACATGAGTTAGAAAAAGGATAACAATCCTTGGGATTTTCAAAACTTCAATTCTTCGGAGTATGTAGATCATCATCTTCAGAACTTTAGCACTTGGTTTTGAAAACCTTGAAATCAGCTTAGGTCAAATAACTTTAAGTCTTTAGAGTCTTAAGAACTGCGTCTTCAGAGTCTTGAGCACTAGGTCTTGAGAACCCGTTGTAGAGAACCTTGGATTAGAAGAGCTTCAAGTCTTCAGAGTCTTAAGAAATGTATCTTTAGATTCTTCAGCACTTGGTGTAATAACCGGTTTTAAAATGAGAGTCGCCCCCATTAATTTTTATCCTAGGGAAGGGAATATAATGGATAACCCTAATTTGGTCAGAGATTCTAAGTTGTTGACTCGTTTTAGATGAAGGGAAGGTGTTAGGAACCCCTCATCTACCATGTTCACAAGGATACTAGGGTTTAGATTTATAGTTTAGGAAATAGGATTTTGATTTTAATTAGGGGAACTCACCACAATTTTTAAGTCGTATGCCTACGTATCCTCTTATGCGGAATCAAAATCTCAATTTATAGTTCACAGTTGTTTGGTTAGTGTTTTTTTATGGATTCCGGAAATATCTCGAATTAATACTTGAACCAAGTATGGGTTGAAAATAGCTTTGTTGTTGGACGAAGTTTGCAGTTAATAAGAAATATCTTCATAATTCTTTTTGAAAATAATATCTTGAATTTATTAAGTTAGTAAAAAATTGTTAGTAATTTGGTTGGTTAGATATTTTCAAGTATAATATGCAATATGAGAAAAAAATTTAATGCAATTAAAATATTTGAATAAGTTGGTAATAAAAAGAATTTGAATTAATAAAAATAAATTTGGAATTTATTATAAATATATTTAATATTTAAATATTAATTATGCAAAATAATAAGTAAATAAATAAATGAATAAATAAATAAATAAAGTTATAAAAAATAAATTTATTTTAATTAAAAATGCATGGGGTGCAAAATTAGTTTGTTAGTAAAAGGCTGGGGTATGAATAGGAAGCACTAAACCCAGATATTAGATTTAGGCCCTAAACGCATTGGGTGTGAATTTGAACTGGATAGCAAAACTGGGGGGTCTGGTAAGTAAGGGCCCAAGTTGAGATATTAAACTGGGCCCAAAACGCAGGTGGGTGTAGTTTGTACTTAGAAAGTAGTAAAGAAAAAAGATGCGGATGTAGATAACATGGGCCTACGCCCAGATAATTGTTTGAGCCAATTAGCCAACGTGTGGGGATATGTACGGTGTTGTACCCCAAAATGTTTCCTCTCATTTCTCAAAGGATCATCTTGGACCCTCATGTTTGCTTCCATCCAATTCCAAGCCTTGAATTACAAATTTTCCAAGAAAGCCGTTCACAAGGGCAAAATGGTCAACTGCATGCTGAAAAATTAAACTTTGACTTTTGGATCAAAATCAAGTTTCAAGAATCATATTTCATCAAGGCGTTAAGTTTGTTTCATCAGGAAAATCATAAGTCAAGATTCATGTTGAAAAAATCAAAATTCTAAATACTTAGAATTTTTCCAAGTGTTTAAGAAATATGACAAGTTCAGAACTTCTGGCCAGATTTTCACCATGATGCAAGTTGATTCTGGAAGAACTTCTAACACAAGAGTTTTAGATCTCAATAAGACCTAAAATATTTTAGAACATAACTTCTTCTAGAAATTCTGGGATTTCAAGTTGTACATCTTCAAAGTCACGTCCCTGAAACTTATACACTTAGTAAATTCTGAGCATTTTCAAATTAGAATTTGTCTACAACTTCTGGGCCAGTTTTCACATAGGTTCATTCAGAAGTTGCAAGAGTAATTCAAAGAGGTCTTACAAAGCATGTCATAAGCTTTTTGGAAAGTCTGAGAACTCGCTCAGAACATGCTGGAGCAAATAGGTTCAAGGATCAGAAGTTGGATGTTTATTCTAAGTTGCGCTGATGCTGAACTTCTGGCCCAGATCTAAGCTATGATGCACAATCTCATAGCGCAGGATTCTTGGTTTGATAAATCTCATCATCATTTAATGCTCACAACCAATTTTGAATTTTTATCCGAAGGATTTCCCCACGTGTGAGATAGAAGTACCATTGTTGTCCTTGAAAAGCAAACTTTTGTACAAGTTTATGCTGGGCCCATGCTTTACTTTTGCCTCTGAGGGTACTTTTCCTTAATTCATGCTTACAAATCCAGCTTAGGCACGGCTAAAAGCTGCTAACCACCATACCTGTTTATCTTGCTTCAAGAACAAGCCAGCACGCTAGCATGATGTTGGTACTTTTGACTTCTCCAAGCTACAAAGTTCTTGCCTATAAATTGAACTTCAAGGGTAACTTCAAGGGGGTCGAAAAATTGAAAAGAAAAAGCCTTGAAACCTTGCTAAAATTTCCAGAAATCCGTAACTGCAAACACAAATACAAAAACCTGCTAGTTTTTTATTCTTGCATTCAAAATCCAATTTTTCCTCAAGTGTTTCTTGACCAAACCATCCATACAACTTCTGATATACATTTAGAAACCATCCTAACTCTTGTTTTTAGACCGTAACACGTTCTTAAAAAAATCAGAACTTTGCTTCTTGACTGTTCCAGAATTTCCCAGCCATTCATAGCCCAAGATAAAGGTTAATCCAACCTGCTGAGCACGTGAGAAAACTGATCAGAACATTACAAGCAGTTAGAACCAGGCTTCAGCTTATAGAACATTTTCCAGCTACAAGGTAAGCTTCTGTTGACTCTCATCATATTATTTGGACATTGTTAGGTTTTCATGTTCAAAATACAATGTAGACATCTTGATTCTGATGTTGTACATATTCTGAAGTTTCGTGTATTTGTCTGCCTAAGTCGAGAGAACATTAGTTCAGAACTTCTTAAGGAAACTAGGTTTAGCAGATACATGTTTGTTTCTAATTTACAGTCTTAACATTTTTTATGTTTCTGAAACCATGATGTGAAACCTGCCATCATTGCTATGTTTGTGTTTTCTGTTCTATTGAGAGTTGACTAAGCTGCAGATATTCTGATTAGCATGGAGAAAGAAATGGAGTTCGTTATTAGAGTTTACTTTGTGATACATATTTATGCTTTTGCTTCTGATACCGGATGTACAGCCACCCCAGTGGTAGACAGTGTGTGCGCATAAGACATTAGTATTAAGGGTCCTGGGTTCTAGTCTCAGAAGCATTTTTTAGGTTTATTTAATGACATTTTTACCCATTTACCTGTCAGACGATACTCCTAGATCAGAACTTCTAGACAACCTTACCCAACAGCATTATCACCTCACTCTCTCAAATAGCCAGAACTTCTGACTTGCCAGTGACATATGAACTTCTAGGTTCCCAACTATACTATAGCTTCTGAACCCCCTCCACAATCAGAACTTCTAGGTTTTCCTTTATTCCCGGCAACCTCAGAACTTGGTGTACCCAGGCCCAGAATTTATGACCCCCTACTTTCCTACTAACATTTTCTCTTCTGCAGCATATTAGAGTCAGAACTTATGTTCCTTCTCGTTTCAGTAAATGTGCCGATTCTGACTCCTTTCTCTCTTATTTATCTTACTTTATCTTTAATAACCAAAAACACCAAAAAAACATTTTTTACATATTTACATACTTTATTTTATTTCTTTTTAAACTAAAAGATCAAAAATATTTTCTTATGCCAATTTGTTTCTTTTCTTAACAAAAACAAAACAAGTCCATTTCAATTCTTGTACATTATTTCAATATGGTTGTAATAGATAATTAGGATTTTTATTTCTTGCAATCCCCATTTGTAAATTTGTACACCCCATCCCCTTAATGATGTAATAGTGTAAGATTTTACTGTTCCTCATTTTTATTGCTTTCATATATTGTTAGTAATTAGGGTGTGTATGGCAAGATAAAAACAACAAATAGACAACCCAAAAATCAAATATTAAAATGCATGCAATCAAATACACTATTCACACATGCACCCCTAGGGTAATCTCACTTGTTGCCTATCAGAAAATAGTTATGTCCCTCGAACATGGGCGTTTTAGCAAAGACCCTCGATAAAAGATCGTAGTCCCTCGATGACCCTCGATGTTGCCCTCGGGAAACGATCTAGTCCTTAAACAACATTGCTAAAACGTCCCATAGGTTGCCTTCTATGACTATACAATGACCCACGCTCGCCCCTTTTACATCCAAAGATATGATTACTTACCAAATCAATGGTAAGATAACAATGTCAAAGGAAAGAGGAAATAAACATGAAAGACTTTTGAGTAGGTAGATTGTTCCTATTTGCTTGCTCAATTTCAAAACCAAGACATCCTTGCTATTTTCAAAACAAACACCAATACTTTCAAAAACATCTTTCAAACATGAAAACATTTTCAAAATATCAACACTTTGTATACATTCTTACGAACGAGAATCATTACAAAGTTTTGTCTAAACGATGGAATCTTTACAAAATACTTTTAAAAAAAACCATACAAAGCACATTTTCAAAAAAAAAGCAAGTGATCTAGCAAGTAACTAAGAGCCCATGGAAAACCATGGATGAAAAGGATGCTAATACCTTCCCTTTGCATAATATACCCCCAAACTCAAGAAAACATCTCAAAGGTTTTTCCTGTTCTTTTCAGCCTTTCCTTTTGGTTAAAAGAAAAGTCAGTGGCGACTCTTGCTAACGCAACATTTGCGATCAAACGCAAAATGATCAAGTCAATTCTCCCACCGTGTTACACATGGTGTTGTGGTGCACAACACAGTCTGGAGTGTGTGATTTTGATCAAAGGGCCCTCAAAAGTCAATCTTGGAGCGTTAATCAGAAGTATTGCAAACAGAGGGCTTGGATCTAAACATTGACTAAGGTGTACGTAAAACACAGCGCATACATACACAGAGGAGTTATATATTTGTCTTTCCTTCATTTTTTCTGATCCTGTCTCTCTCTACTTCTTCTCACCAAACAAAGTGACTTTAGATAGAGAAGCTCGCTTCTCTCTAGGCGATCAAAAATAGTCCCACCGGCTGAAAATCGCTTCCGCCGGAGGCTCCACCCTTCAAACTCCTCAAGCCATCACCAACCACCACAGTAACCTAGATCATGGGTTAAAGTTCAACCGGGATCTTTATATCATTCATCCATAGTGCCGTCTGGCAACCTAGAACCACCGCCTTCCTTCATCCCCAACCAAGATCTGGATGAAGACCTTCATCCAAAATCCTATACACCCTTATAACTTCATTTGGGTTCATATGAACCCTAATAACTTTATCTTAACCCTATGAACCCTAAGGAGATCTAACCTAACCCTAGGGTTCTGGATGAACCATATGCTAACCCTAACTGAATCAGTTAACCCTAATGTGTTTTAACCTAACCCTAGAACAAAACCCAGAAACTTGTATTCCAATTGAAATATAAAAAACAATCAATCAATCAATCAATAACCAC
Organism: Vicia faba; assembly: GCA_948472305.1. Classification (NCBI taxonomy): domain Eukaryota; kingdom Viridiplantae; phylum Streptophyta; class Magnoliopsida; order Fabales; family Fabaceae; genus Vicia; species Vicia faba. Next base: position 304,170,789 of record OX451735.1, on the reverse strand, counting down.
AATTTTAAACTAAGCTAAGTATTAGGCTTACCTTTCCATAATGATTCTGGTTGTATTAATTATTTTCTGGTTTTCTGATTCTCCCTTCTAATCTCCTCCTTCTTTTCTGTTTGATAGGTGTGTGAGATGATGGTGTGACAATGACGATGGCTTGAAGGTGACCATGACGCAACACAGATCTAGGGTTTTAGAAATTGAAACCCATATCTCAAGAAGAAGATTGATCAGCGGCTTCTACTTCTTCTCTTTTTCTGTTATAATCTCTTTCTCTCTCTTTTCTTCTTAACTCTTAGGGTTTATATAGTTTAGAAATAGTGATAGATTAGGAAATGTTGTATGATTAGTCGTTACATATTTACTGATTAAATTAGGGATTTGTTTCAGATTATTCAAATTTGGTTATAAATTAGATTAGTTTTGATTCTGTAACTGATGTAATTTGGAAAAAATTTATTGTAACTGATACGATCAGATTCTATTAATTGTAAATACTTGATTTCATTGTAATATTTGATTTGTTTTGATTTTATTTAATCTATAGAGTAGTTATTTTGGGCTTGTCATGTTTTTGGGTAGTTTAAGTTGAAGGTGATGAACAGGACTGTGGCGTTTGCATATCACAAAATTAGGGTTTTATCCCCTAGTTGACTAAGTCAACGACATCAATCAAAATAATAAATAAATAAATAAAATTAGAAACTAAGTTTTTAGCATCTGGACTTCAGTAGAATCTTTTGTCGTCAGATCTTCTGACTTGTTTCTTTATAACACGTCTTCAGAAACATGAGTCTTTAGCATCTAGACTTCAGTAGAAACTTCTGTCTTCTGACTGGTTTCTTTAGACTTCATATTAGAGCATACACTTCAGAGTCTTCTGGGGTGTCTTGCTACTGTTCATCAGAACTTGTGTAGCGCAGAAGCAGAATTAATTCTCTTCTAAAGACTTGGCCACGCCATCCATCAGAAGCAAAACCTATTTGTTAAATACTCAAAAATAACAAACATTAGAGTATCAAAATTATTCCTACAAAAATACTTATAATGCGGTTGGAGAACTGACTTTTTGGTTTTATCCAAAATGTACGGATAACTAGAGTTGCCACTGACTTTTCTTTTATCCAACAAGGAAAGGGTGAAAAGAACAAGAAAGACCTTGATAGATTTTAAGTTCGGGGGGGGGGGGGGGGGGGGGGGGGGGGTAAGATATGAAAAGGGAAGGTGTTAGCACCATTTTAATCCATATTTATCTACCGAATCTTAATTACTTAGATCACTTTGGAAAACTTGCTTTGTGTGTGATTTGTTTGAAAATATTTTGAAAATTGCCAATGTAAGGAGAACTTTATAATAATTCTTGTGTCAGTCCTCAAGAATGTATACAAAGTGTTTTTTAAAATATTTATTGAAAGTGTAGTGAGAAAATGTTTTGATAAAAAATTGTGAGCAAGCAATTAAGGGTTTCTTAGCCACTAAAGTCTTTCGTTTTGTTTTCCTTCTTCTTTAGAGATAGTATTAACCATACCATTAGTTGGTAGGTAGCCCTATCTATTGGATGTGAAGGGACATGTGTAGGATCACCATATGGTCATCGAAGGCAACATGTAAGAATACTTTAGAAATTTCGTAAGGGACTGTCATCATATTATTCGTAGGCAACTCGAGGGACTAGATCAGTTTTCCATAGGCAACTCCAGGGACATTGAGGGACTATGATCTTTTGTATGATGATGATTTAATCGAGGGTCTTTTGCTAAAGTATCCCTACTTTTGAGGGACATGACCAATATTCGTAAGGCAATAAGATAGGTTACCATAAAGGTGTAAGTGTGCAAAGTGTGTTAGTTTCAGTTATTTAGTCTTAAAAATTAGGGTTTTGCTACGATTGTTTTAAATCTTGCCATATAAACCCTAGTTACTAGCAGTATAAAATATAGCAGAAAAAGTAAAGTGCAGAATGTAAAGACATAAGCTATTACAGGGGTTTGGGGCAGTTACATAAATAGGAAAATGCGGGAAAGTAAACCCTAAAATTATTACATTCTGGGAGCAGATACATAATAGAGAAAAAGTGCGAGAAAATAAATCTAAGCTATCACAATTAAAGAGTGCAGCATATACACTTTTCTAAGAAAATAAATAGAAAAAAGAAATAAGAAAATGTTTAGAAAAATGTTTAAATATTATAAAACCTAAGATTGTATTTATTTTTTTTATAGAAAATAATTTAAATGATAATAGTAGTTAAAACCTAAATTCTAATTGATTTTAACATTTAAGAAAATATTAATTAGACTAATTAATTAGTAAATAAAAAATATATCAAAAATTGATTATTGATTAAAAGAATCCTAATTCTAATTAATTTTAATATTAAGAAAAATGTTAATTAATTTAATTAATTAGTAAAATAAAAAAATTGTCAAAAAGATTAATTACTCATTAAAAACTCTAATCCTAATTTAAAAAGAATAAAACTTTGTTAATGACTAATGAGAAAATAGTTAAGAAAATAAGAAGAAATTAGGGTTAGTGAAAAAATGGAAAAAAAGAATGGCTCGGGTGGATGTTGAACCCACGCCCTTCCTTTCACCAGTCAATGATCTTACCACCATGCCACTTGTTGTTGCTTGTCAAACATATGAACAACAATATATATAAAAGAAGATTAAATCAGAAAATCAGAGATTAAATGAAATTGAACATGCGCGCTGGTGGTGGGGTCCTGGTATTTAAATTGACGAATAAGATGGTGACAGGCCTAGGTCAAAGATTCAACTGGCGGTCAACCGTCCTGGATGGAGGTTACAACTATCTTCTCTGATGGTGCTAAACATTGAAACCTGCGAAGTTAACATCAAATAATAAAACAAAGTGCCCAAATTGGCTAATTAAGATGCTGTGAGTTTAGTGGCGTGATTAATTTCATCTGAAATAGCCTGCAACTATAGATTCACAGCTTTGAGATCTTTGTGCTCCAGCAATGGTTAAATTTCATTCCTGACTATACTTCACAAGTAATGGATCAAAACAGTTCTAAACCTCATCATGAACATGTATGTATGCACCGAATCATTCAACAATGTAAGAATTAAGAGTTTGAGATTGATAAAGTTACCAAAACCAGTGATGTTTAGGGAGAGAGCTCTGGCGTGACTCAAGCTTGAGTAATGATATGGATCAACTCCTGGAGTCTTCAGGAAGGTGAATTGATGCTCAAAATTTATTGAGAATGGCTGGAGATAAGGGTTTATGTTTGCCCTAGCTCTTAAGAATTTTGAGTGTTTTTAGGGTTCTTCTTGAGGAAATTTCGTGATCTCTGGTGGTCTGAATGTGTTTTCTATTTTAGGCCATGTACTAGGTCAACAAACATGAACCAAATCTTTGTATTTCATGACAACATATTTTTATTTTATTTTTTTTGCATGGAAACATATCTTTTTGAGCTAAATCTTGTGCAAAATCCAATCTGCATGATCCCTCACGATTTTTTTAGCATGATTGTGTGGTATTTGACTTAGGATTTGATTCAAAATAGATCCCCACACCTTGTATCATTTATTTGATATTTTATTTGATTTATTTTGCTTTCAAATGAATAAAAAATCAAAATAAAAAGAAATAAAAACCATAAAAATAAATGAATGGATTTAGGAGTATATTATGAGGTCAGGGACACATTTGGACCTTAAAAGATAAGCCCATTAGCCCAAAAATTCAAATTTTCTCAATTTGGACTTCATGCATTTCCTCAAAACTGCCCAACTTGCACAAATCATAACTCACTCAATTTTTGTCATATGAAGGTGATCTTAGATGTTTTGGAAAACTCAAGATGTCCCCTACAATCTCTATGTTGATCATTTTTCCATTTGAAGATTTTATCTTGATGTAAATTTCTTTGACAAAAAATGTCTTTTTGTTGACTTTTGAAATGACCTATAATGTTTTGGCCCCTATCTCTCAAATGAAGTATTTTTGGACTTGAGCTTAGAGAGACAAGTTGTAGAGAATTTAGTTTCCTTCAAAATGAGCTTTAGTTGAGAATTTTATGATGAAGTATGTGAAAGTTATGCTTGGTCAAAGTTAAGTTGACTTCTCCTAAAAAAAACCTAATTTAGTAACTTTTGAGTTTTGATAAATCTTGAGTTTTATTGATGAATCATGATCAACCCTTGATCAAATGATTAATGTGACTTCAATATATTAATTTTGATCAAAAATCTTGAAGTTTGATTGTAAATTGGTCAAAGTTGACTTTTGGCCCAATACAGTTAATTTTCAATTATCTGAGAAATTTACTGAGCAAACTTGTGATGCAAGGCTTGAAATTTGGCATGAGGATTCTTTGAGACATATGAGAAACCATGAGATCTACTTGAGGCATTAGAACTCCAATTTTCCTTGATATAAGCAAAACCCTAGATGTAGGTCAACTGCTTAGGAGGAGGGTTTGTTTGGCCAACCCTTGAGTAATCCTGAGCAATTGAGAATCCTAGGAGCATAAGGAGATGTCTTAAATAAATTTGTCTTGAAAAATGGGAGGGAAATTTTTAGGGTACAACAGCTGCCCCTGTTCAATCTTCTTAAACCTGAAGAGTTAGATTGGCATGCTCGCCATTTGTGATCTGAAGTTGGAAGAGGATTTAACACTTTAGTGCCTAGAAATTTGCACTCACATATGCACGAAGTAACACCGTTGTTTGATTATATTGCTTGAATGGGCTTAAAGATGCCATTCAGAGAGGTGATAGAGTGTCGTCGGAGATGGGCTTATAGATTCCATCCAAAGGAAGTGTTGGGAAGAGTATCAGAATGAGTCTATGTTCGACTGTATCTAAGAAATATACTAGGATGAGTTTGTGTCTGACTATATCTAGCAGACGTGTTAGGGAGTGTCAGAATGAATCTTATGTCTCGATTGTATCTGAATGATGTTCTAGAATGAGTCTATGTCTTTACTATATCTATAAGAGGATCAGAATGAGTCTTTGCTCAATTGTATTTGAGATCCATATTAGAATAAGTCTACGCCCGACTGTATCTTAGGATATACCAGAATGAATATCAGAATGGATCTACATCTTGATCATATCTGAACTGTATCTGGAATATGTACTAGAATGAGTATCATAATGGATTTATGTCTCAAACGTATATGAACTGTATCTAGACGATGTACTAGAATGAGTATCAGAATGGATCTATGTCTCGGTCGTATCTGAACTGTATCTAGAAGATGTACTAGAATGAGTTTACTCCTGATTGTATCCAAAGGAATATTATAATGAATCGTTGACCGATTGTATCTGAAGGATGATAAATTGTTGACAATATTTATCTATTTGCAAACTAACTTGAAATAAACAAAGTTAGTTTTATGCAATGTCATGATTTATGTAATGCATTGTGTAATGATGCTCTCAAAATAAATGAGAATGCTATATGCGTTTCGTATGCATATGTTATGATATTTTGTAAATGATGTATGGATGTAAGATGCCACTGACGGCAACGGTAGATTCATATAACATCTTTGGTTGGGGAAAATAAATCCTTGATTGTTGCTAGGGAATGAAGAATATGAATCTTCAATCTTGTTTAGAACATCTTCGCTGGGAATTCCCACTTTCTGTTTGAGGAAACTCCACTGGGAACGTTCGACTTCTACTTGCAGATAGAAGAATTCTAGGAACATTGGTCGTTCATCGTTCTCTTAAGAGATTTGATTCTTATGTACCCTGACTGGGGACAAAAGAGATGGATAATCCTCTGATGTGTTGTCTGACCAAGTTTCAGATATGGATGTCAATGCTTCAGGGGAGGAAAAAGTTGAATGACATATGGTTGGGGAAGAGGATCCTATCAGCAAATTGCAATATTAGAGAAATAAACTTCATTGGGAAAATAAACCCTGCTCGATAAGAGAATTCCTATAAACTATGTTGAGGATATAATCTCTGATGGGGATGAGCTTGTGAAGATAACTCTGTAGATATAGTTTTGTGAAGATTGCTCTATGGAGATTTGTGGATGACTTGAACATTATCCCAACTCCTAGAATCTTTAGTAAATGCTAATCCTGTTTTTATGTATATATTTTGTTAACAGTAATCATGTTCAAATGCATATGTTCATTCAATGTAATCATTGGACGTTTTTGCAAACAAAATAGAGAAAGTAAAACAATTTTTAATTTTGAAATTGAATTGCATTGATTCAAAAAAGTTTCCTATAAACAGGCAGTTTTTATACAAAGAGACAGAAATCATAGTAAGAGGAAATCATCGTAAAACGAAAAGGGGTACAAAGAAAAACAAAGAAAAATAGGTATGTGGAAACGATCCTATTGAATTTCAACTCTGCTATTGCCCCTATGTCTTGAAGCATCTCATCCCTCGCTATCGGAAGAAGTTGATTGAGTTGATATGTACCATTTGAACATGATGTTGATACCAAAGCTTTTCGTAATTAGATGGGTGATTCAACCGGACATAGTCGTATGCTTTAATTCTTAACTATTTCATGGACTGCCCTTTCAGGTTTTCAGTCCACCGGGATACACTTTTTTCCCAAGCCACCTTTTGCGGGTTTTCGACTTGTCGGGTGTACAATATATATATATATATATATATATATATATATATATATATATATATATATATATATATATATATATATATATATATATATATATATATATATATATATATATATATATATATATATATATATATATATATATATATATATATATATATATATATATATATATATATATATATATATCCTAAATTTTTTCCCGAACCCTTTTGGTTCACCGGGATGCCGTTACTTTTGCCTAGGCCAGTCAACCTAGCGAGTCTCTTTTATGCGTAGTATTTTTTTTACTATGTCCTCGTTCACGGGGTGTGGAAACTATTCATCATCCATGGTAGTAAGTATCATAGCACCACCAGAAAATATCTTCTTGATCACAAATGACCCTTCGTATGTGAGGGTCCATTTTACCCTGGGATCACCTTGTTGTAGGATAATGCGCTTTATTACCAAATCACCATCCTGGTATACCCGATGTTTGACTTTATTTCTAAAGGCTTTGATCATGCATTTCTGATACATCTAACCATGACAAACAGCCGCAAGCCTTTTTTCATCGGTCAAATTTATTTGGTCCAGTCAAGTCTGAGTCCACTCATCTTCATCTAAACTTGCGTCTTTCATAATCCTTAGGGAATGAATTTGGACTTCAATAGGTAAGACGGCCTCGATATCATAGACTATAGAGAACAGGGTTTCCCCAGTTGATGTACGTACTGAAATGCAATAACCATGAAGGGAAAATGGTAACATCTCATGCCAATCTTTGTATGTCACTGTCATCTTCTACAACATCTTCTTGATATTCTTCCGGAGAGAGAGCGGTTTTCTCAAATATGTATTTTATTGGATCCATCTTAGAGATCAATAAAGTAGTATGGGTCAACATATATTGTCTTAGTCGGCGAGCAGCCCATGCTAAAGCGCATCAAGTTTTCTTGAGCAGTGAGTATCTTGTTTCACACTCGGTAAACTTTTTGCTAAGGTAGTATATTGCGTGCTCCTTTTGACCAGACTCGTCATGTTTCCCCAATAGACACCCTATTGAGTTCTCTAATACTGTCAGGTACATGATCAGAGGTTTTCCTTTAACTGGTGGCATCATAATTGGAGGCTCCTGAGGTACTCCTTGATTTTGTCGAAAGTTATCTGACAATCGTCATTCCACTTCACTACTTGATCATTCTTCAGTAACTTGAAGACTGGCTCACAAGTAGTAGTCAAATGGGAAATAAATCTTGAAATGTAGTTCAATTGTTCCAAGATACCTATGACTTCCTTCTCAATACGGGGAGCTGGAATTTCTTGAATGGCTTTAACCTTGGCAGGATCAACTTCAATACCTTTATCACTAACAACGAAACCTAGGAGTTTATCGGATCTTACCACAAAGGTGCACTTGTTTGGATTCAACCTCAACTTGTATTTCTTCAAACAACTTGTGCAGGTGGTCGAGATTTTCTTCTTCAACATGAGACCTGATAATCGTGTCATCAATGTAAACCTTTATCTCATGATGGATCATGTCATGGAACAAAGCTACCATAGCACGTTGATATGTTGCATCGACATTCTTCAAACCAAAAGGCATAACTTTGTAAAATAGCGTGCCCCACTGTGTGACAAAGGTAGTCTTTTCCATGTCTTCAGGCGCCATCTTGATTTGGTTATAACCAGAGAAACCATTCATGAAGGAAAATACTTTATGCTGAGTGGTGTTGTCAACCAGACATCAATATGCGGAAGTGGAAAGTCATATTTGGGGCTTTCCAAGTTTAAATCCCTGTAGTCTATACACATACGCACCTTCCCATCCTTCTTAGGTACTGGCACCATATTTGCAACTCACTGAGGATAGGACGTAACAACTAAGAAACCTGCATTGAAGTGCTTCATAACCTCACCTTTGATCTTTTCAGACATCTCGGGACACATACGACGAACCTTCTGTTTTATAGGAGGACAACCTTCCTTAATCAGTAGACGGTGAGCCACAATGTCACTATCAAGCCCAACCATGTCTTCATACGACCCAACAAAGATCTCAACATAGTCACGCAGCATTTGGATTAATCACTTTTTGACATTGTCTTCTAGGTTGGCACATATCTTTACTTCTTTCTTGTCCTCTTCAGTACCCAAGTTCACAACCTCGACTGGCTCTTCATGCGGTTGTATGGATCTTTCTTCATGCTCTAATAGTCTACAAACTTTTCCAGGCACTTCACAATATTTCTCACCTTTGTCCTCGGCTTGGTAGATCGTATTTTTGAAGTCATAATTGGCAATAGCATAATTGTTATCAATGGGATCCAGGGTGGATATGGATCTTCAATTTGTTGTATGGGTGTGTGTAAGAACGCATAGCTATTTTGAAAGCAATAAAGTAAAAGAAAGACAAAGAGTGCAAAATTTAAATGCAAACGTCCAATGATTTATTAAATGAAAATATGTAGATGGAAAATGACAACCCTAACAAATGGACCGTTGTGCCCCGAGTAAGGCACAAGGTTTAAAGTTATTGTTTAAATTACATAACCAAAAACTTTAAGCAAGAAAATAGAAAATATCATTTACTCTTGAATAAAGGATATTGGTATAAAGACTTTAACCTTCCAATTGTTGAGCCCATCGTTGGTAGTAGGGAAAACCCAATTGTTTATGTCATAGTCGCTATCAGCGTCTTCCACAGTGTTGACTTGATTTTTGTCATGATTAGGCATAGGATAAGTGATCACATTAGGAGTCTCAGGAGGATCAAACTCAATCTCCTTAGCGTCAATCATGTCTTGGATGTTATTCTTTAGAGCCCAACAATTGTTAGTGTCATGTCCGGGACTGTTGGAATGATATGCGCATCTTGCATTGGGATTATAACTAGGGGAAGTAGTATTGGGATTTTGAGGAGGATCTTTCAATGTAATCAGCCATGCCTTCAAAATATGTTGCAAATATTAAGACAACGACATGTTGATTTTTGTGAACTATTTCCTGGGTGCGACCTACCTACGCTGATTATTCTTATGTTATTATTGCAATGGCACGGGATTAGAGATCAGGACTGCCCCCACAGATTGGTTGTGGTCATTCTTATTATGACCCTTTTGGCCGTACACAACATTGGATTCTTTCTTACTGTTGTACCCCAAAATTTTCCCTCCCATATTCTTCAAGATTTGCCAAGATCAAGCTTCAAAATCTCTCAAGGGTTGCACAGTCCAATTGCCTCTTAACACAGTCAAAATTAGGGTTTTGGTTCTGGAAAAGAAATTGAAGTTTTCAAGGGTCCAATCAAGTCCCATATGCTCATATACATTGTCAAGCATTCATATGTCAAGTTTCAAGACTCACAGCATCAAATTGCACAGTTAGAAAACCCTAAATTGCTCTACAGTCAACTGTAGGGGCAAAATGGTCATTTGACAGTCAAAAGTCAAAATTTTTGGTCAACATCTTATTTTGAAGCCACAAACATCATTTGATCAATTCTTGATCATGATTCTCAAAGCATGGCTCAAAAAGTCTCAAGATGCAAAAGTTTCTATTTTGGGACAGTTGGAAAAGTCAACTGCATATTGACCAGGGCATAACTTCTTCATGGTTTATCATAAAAATCCCACCCAAAGCTCATTTTGAAGAGAATGACATTTCCTACAACTCATCTTCACACTTCAAGTCCAAGAAATGCTCTCACAAAAAGTTATCAATTTCAACATTATAGGTCATTTTCAAAAGTCAACAAAAAGGCACTTTAAGTCAAAGACCATAATTTGAGATTGGTAAATCAAAATGACATGGGACCAAAGACATTGGTTAGAGGACTTCAAGACCTTTCCAAAATGTCCAAGAACATGATCATAGCTTCAAAATTGAGCAAGATATGCCTTTTAGAAGTTGGGAAATTTTTGGGAATTTTGAAAAGTCAACTTTGTTTCAAAAGCCTTAAAATTGCTAAGGGGCCACAAATTCTTCCATGAATCATTACCCAAAGGCTATGCACGACCCACTAAGCTCAAAGGGAGTTATTTTCTTATTTTTGATTAATTATTTGAATTTTTATTATCATTAATTCATTTAATTAAATTTAAATATAAGAAAAATACCAAATCATGTTTTTAAATCTTTTTTATGCAGCAAATATCTTCCACACATGTAAGAGATTTCGTGCATCAATCAACAAGGCAAAATCATCCCAATTTGGCAAGTTTTCCATGGCAAAAAGATTGAAAAAAGATGTGAAAAAATCAAAGATTGGAATCATTAATTCAATGGATTATGGGCTTGTTTCTTGACCTAATTCCATTCACCTACAAAGGCATAACATAACCCTATTCCAATGGACACGAAAAGGCTGCTAAGAACTCAGAACCAAAGTGCAAAATTTACACAAAAAGTTGAAAACTGAAAACATAGTTACAAGGTGTTTCAAAGCACAACAAGCCTTCCAATACATTCCTGACATTGCTAGGAATGTGTTGCAATCAAGAACCAGTCTCCAGACCTCAAGAATTGGTAGAACAGCATTGCACTTATCATGAACTTTTCCATAATCGTGTTTTAATTTTCATGCATTGTTCATGTATTTTATTTGTTGAATTACACTAATCATGATATTCTGAAACTTCTGGCATAGTTTAATTGTCCTAATGTTGCCTAAAACAAAATCTGCCATGGTTGAAGCTTAGGGTTTCAGAAGCTCTAAATTGGGGTTTTCTTCATATGGAAAAATTAGACCTTCAAACTGGTACCATTGAATTCGTGACATGAAGACGAATCATTTGATGACCTCGCGCCCTTTTTATATTTAGGCATCCTCTAATCGATATTTTCTGAGTTTCCATTTAGTGGGGGTTTAAAACCCCCGCTATTTGTTTCATAATTGCAGGAAAGATGAGAAAGAAGATGGACGTGGCTTATGATGACTGGAGCGTTTGAATAATGGCGCGTTTTTCTTGTTGTATATCACTAAGTTTTGTTTTGTATTATATTATTTGCTTGCCATTACCTATACAAACGCGCACGTTGGCTCATATGGTGGGAATAAGGTTTGGTAAACGCCGGGACCTGGGTTCGATTCCCAGGTCCCCCCACATATTTCATATCTTTTTCCTTAATGTGTTTCTATACAGCACTTCATCCAAAGTCCATCATGCACGTCCATATCCAAGCCTGCCACGCGCCCATGAGCTTCAATCCAAAGGCTATAAGAGGATGTCTACCATGCACGCCAGTCAATGAACATGCACTCTATTCTGGAAAGTCAAACAGGGCCTTGATTCAATGGGCCAAATTTCTCAAATCATACCTCCCTTTGGGTCTGAATACCCCCCATGGTTTGCATCAATTTTTAATTTTTATTTGTTTTTCTTTCTTAATTCTATTAATTGTTTTAATTATTTTCTTTAATTTCCTAAAATAATTTTCATAATAAAAATAAAATACAGAAAAATCAAAAAATGTTTATTGTTATTTTCACCATTATACTTTTGTAAATAAATATGTGAAATAATTAATTAGTGTAAATTAGGTTTTTAAAAATTTAATCTTTTCTTAATAAATTAAAATAGGTAGAATTAGGGTTTTTGATGTTTTTCACCTTTTCCTTTTTAATAAATAATCTTCTCTCATTAATATTATTAATTACTAAATATCTTGTAAATAAACATGTATATTAAATATTTAGTAAATTAGGTCAAACTTTAATATTTTTTTCATTAATAATTAAAAATAACTTAGAATTAGGGTTTCATTTTAAATTCTTTTCTTAGTCCATTAAATACCAAAAAACCTAAAAAAACATTTCTTTACTTTTAATAAAATAATTAATTAGCTTTTTAATTTCAATTTAATTTCAAAAGGGTCCAACGCCCTCGAACGTTCTATTTTTATTTCTTTCGCACATTTATTTTCTTTCAAATATTATGTAATTGCTCAAGCCATGTAATAGTAATTAGGAATTTATTTACTTTCCGCATTTTTTATCAAAACGGGTCTTTGTAATTTGGCGATGTATAGACCCGCGCCTTGTAATAGCGTAGGATTTTACTTTCCGCATTTAAATTTCCGCACTTTTAAATTCTAATTGCATGAAAGAATGTATGGCCTAAATTAAAAACAATGCGTAGATCACCATGATACATGTACAAGATAAAACATAACATGAAAATAACACACAAATTCACACACCACTCTTAGGGTACGCCTCACTGTTGCCTTGCCCTCGAAACGTGGTCGTCGAGTATAGGACGTTTTAGTAAGTCCTTATGTCCATGACATGATCCAGTTGCCTCGAAACGGTTGCCTCAGAATTAAAAAGGATCAATGGCATAAGGGTAGCTTCTAAGGTGTCATACTATTGCTCTGGTGACCACACTGTCCCTGAAAACGAATTGACCCGAACACCTCCAATGGTGGTGCTACCTATCTCTCAATGGTGGGATGGCACTACCTTAAGGACATTTACACAGCCTAATTCCTTAGGGTAGGTAGATGACTCGTAGATGCTTGCTCTATTCAAAACAAAGAAAACTCTTTTCACACAGACACTTTCAAAAAGCTTTCAAAACAATTTTTCAAACACTCTTGAGGACTGATACAAGAGTCATTCTGAAATTTTAAACGAAACTTTTTTCAAACCCACTCACAATTGAAAAGCAAACATTTTGAAAACACAAATGAGCAAGTACCTAAGAGCCCATGGATAACCATGGATAGAAAGGGTGCTAACACCTTCCCTTTCTATAAATCTACCTTCCGAACCGAGAAATTATCTCATAAGGAATTTTGCTGTGCTTTTGTCCTTTCCTTGTTGGAGAACATAAAAGACGGTGGCGACTCTTGCTTACCGCGACATTTCGCGAACCAGCTTTAAAACAGTCAGTTCTATTTCCACCGATCACAGAACTGGCGACTCTGCTGGGGAACATTTTATAAGTGAGGTGTACCTTAGGATTAGATCATACTTATGTTTTCAATTGCTTGCTTTGATTGCTTTAAAATTGTGGGCTGTATCGGAGTTTCATAGATCCTAACCTGGATCTGGGGAATACCCTTTTAGGTAGCATAAGCTATGAGGGACCTGTCCGGCATAGACCGACACGGGTGAAGCAGTGGCTACATTGGTGTGACACCTTGGTCTGTACCGATATCCCTTGTGTTGCAACGAGGAGAATATGGGTCTTCTGAGGAGTCATTAAGCACCAACCGACCTTAGAACCCTAATTTGACCCAACTTGGCCATAGAACAGTAGCAGTATGCTACACTCATTGAGGCTAAACTCTCGCGATGGTTCTGGCCGCAAGAAAAGATTGTGATGCTGGAGTTATGACCGATCGAGGGTAGTCGATGATATTGAGATCCTCTAGAACCCGGTTACTTTTGATAGGACAGGTCTTAACCAACGAAACTGAAAGAGGGTAGTTCCTAAACTTCATGCTGGCCTAAACCCTAAGGGCTGTCTTGTGTGACTTGTGTGCCTTCAAACTTGACTACTTGCATGCTTGTTATCTGACACTTGAGTTTCTTGCAGGTTTTGTTTACAGTCCTTAATCTGGACTCATAACAGGGTTTACCTACATTACTCCATGCATAGCATAACATCATACCATCATACCATTGCATACATCCTGCATAAGGACTAACCCATTTCAAGGATCTCAAGGGCTTGTGATGCAGGTCATGATGAAACAAAATGTCTAGCAAGGGGCAAAGGGGATTTATTTTCCTCTATCCAGGTTGATGACTTGAGTCAGGGGCGATGACCCACTCAATATGGTGAGCCTTGACTCTTGAAGAAGGACTCTCAACAACATGAAGTTCCTTCAATCAAGCTACCAATTTCAGGTTCTAACAATTTTCTTGTTTACCCCGTGAGATCCTTGAAAACATTGCATGCATACATACACATCATTGCATAACAGGTACCCTTGTTACAGGTCACTTACCTTCTCCGCTGTTTATTTCAGCAATGGCTTCCCTACAAGGCAACCAGGATCTTCACGCTCAAGAGACTCGGTTCGGGGAGATCCTCCTAAACCTATCCAAGGGGCAGGAAGAGCTGAGAACACTCCTCATGGGGACTTTGGTCAGGAATAGTCCAGAAGATGATAAATACGAACGGCTGAAGCATCTGCAAGCTGAGGTGGATACAATGAGAACCCAGATGCTGGGGCAAATGGCTCTCATTCAAGACTTAGCTCAAAGACAAGAAGAGCTTAGGGTTCTCGTCAACCAACTGCTTCGGGATAACCAACTGGGGCAAACATCTAAGGTTGAAGAGCCAGTCATCATTAAATTCCCTTTGAGACAAGAAGACAAGGGAAAGACTCCTCAACTTGCTTCAGGGTCACAAATTCAGCATCAACCTCACCAGCTTCAGCAAGACAATATGAAGCAAGTAGTCAGGGTTGGAGACCAAACCGGTAATCAGCCTCCAAAAAGTCAAAGGTTTGGTTCAATGAATAGACCTCTCCAAGCTGCTACTACTTCACAGGTCCAACAACGACCTCGCCAAGAACAACGGGTTGATCAGAGCAAGCCAGACAAGCCTAAGAAGCAATTCACCCAGCTTAACATGTCGCTGTTTCAAGCCTTACAACGCCTGTTGAGATTGAATCTGATCACACTAAGGGACCCTCCTAAGAATCCCAACAAGACACCTTTAAGGTACAACCCTAACGCCCGCTGCGCTTATCATTCTGACAGCCCGGGGCATGCCACAAACGACTGTTGGTCTCTGAAGAACAAGATCCAAGACCTGATTGATGGAGGAGCAGTGGAATTCACCCCAGATGGTCAGGTCGAGTTCTTCTACTATCCCTAGACGAGAAGACCTTTTGTTCATTGGAATGTTCAAGTTGTATTTTTCTTTGCTTGTTCAAACATTTGTTCATGTCAAACTTTATTACTTTATCAATGCATCGCATATGTCTGTTTTGAATCAATATATTCGCATTCGCTATATGCAAACTGCTTTCATTTTTTCTATGATGTTCAACTCTCAATTAATAATTCTAAGCCTTTTGAGGGAGGATGACGAAAAGGATACCACGATCCTTACAGTATGCTTTTGAACAGACCCTGCTGATGAGGTACAGGCATTGTTTCAATTCCTAAACACTGGAGTTATAAGGAAGATAATCCCTCGTCAACCCCTCTGAGCCAAAGAAGTAGGAGTTTTTTTCTTTTCGAAAATTGAAACCCTTAATCATAACCTGGGGCAGGGTAGTTCTCTCAGCTGATCCAAGTGCACAACAAATGGCACCAAAGGAGTCCTTCCAAAACAAAAGACAGTGATGGTTCCGAATAATCATAAAAACAGGCAGTCATCATTTCTCAAAATAAAAACCCATTAAGTCAAAACCTATGAAGGAGACTTACAAAACTGGGGCATCCCGCTGACTGCAATCACAAAAGAAGCAGTTCAGGCAAAAAATAGGGATAACAAAATCAAAAAAGAAAGAGGTCTTACAAACCCTCAACAAAAAAAGGGGGAAATGACTGCCCATTCAAAATAAACTGTCAATATCCGAACCATCACTGGAGCATCAAAACAGAGACTCAAACAAGGTCTAAATGCATGATTAGCTGAGTTTAGGTTTGAAGAACATCACGAAGAACGGGTGGGTACAAATAAATTTTGAGCCTTTATCCTTTGTTTCTTAAACCGTGAACCAGGCCACGCTACAACCTTTAAAAGTCCTAGCTGAAGCATGGTTTAGTTCGAAAGCATACTGTTACGAAAGGTATCCTGACTCCTTAAGGCTTGCGATAAAATAACGAGTCGACATCGCATTTTACAAAATTCACTGGTTTTACTGAAAAAAATACATTTTCAAAAAACTTCAAGACAGACATAAGCTTTGCATTTTTAATATAACATCGTTTGCATATGACTTTTTGTTCGAACGGCAAAGAAATTCGCACGAAGAATATCTGATGAACAAAAGCACTTCCAATCAAAGGGGCATGGCATGATCATTGTCCATCATCTGGGGCAGTTAAGTCAAGATTCGGAGAATCTCTCAAAAGGCCAACCAGCCTGGGGCAAATCTCCATCTGGATCACTTGAAGCGTTGGACGATCAAACAAAGATCTTCTGGTAGTATGGCAACACTACACTACTGACAGGGGCACCTCCCTACATCCTGAGAGCATGGACATAGACGAAAAAATATTGCGCATAATCAAAGACCCGCTAGGTTGACACACCTAGGAAAAAATAAGGGCTTCCCGACGAACCAAAAGGGTTCGGGCAAAAATAAGGGATGAAATGAAAAAATCTGTACACCCGGCAAGTCGAAAACCTGAAAAGGCGACTTGGGCAAAAAAGGGTATCCCGGTGGACTGAAAACCCGAAAGGGCGGTCCAGGCAAAAATTAGGGATCACAGCGTACGACTATGTCCCGTCATCTCGTCACTCGCCTACTAGAAGAAGATTTGTCAATCGGCAGTTGTCAAGCACCTACACAGGTACCTTCTCCCACAGAAACTGGGGCAATAATGAATTGTCTGAGCAATCTAATGGCTCGGTCCACCAAGGTACCAAGGTAAGTTCGGCTGAAGAATGTAACCAAGATGCCTTAATTCCCCAGAGATTGAGCCAAGGTTCAGCCATACTCCCCCCGAGCCCCGAAAGGGCACCGTATCCCTAGCAAGGCAGCAATACTCTCCCTCCAAGCAGAGTTAGCCCACAGTCAGCCTTAAGGAAGTTGGGTATCCCCAGTAGATCTCAACATTCCCCAACGGAGTATACAAACATTCCTAACAAGCATCCCCGGCAGTCTTAATCTAAGATTGTTCCCCGGCGGTATACCGGACATCCAGTGGAGCCATTCCTCAGTCCAATCTGAAAAGTTTCCCCCAGGAGAGTTCAACCAATCTCCCCAGTAGCTCATCCCTAGTAGATTCTGGAAGCTTGTCACCTGCAGAGTACGAACGCTCTCCCCCGGCTTTATTTAAAGGTTATTCCCCCACCAGAGCTTATAACTGGGTTATCCTCAGCCAATTGCCACCGAAAGATCGTCCCCGGCGAAGTCTTCCTACCCCTAAGCTGAGTTCATCTTCCAACATAACCCATCAACGATATCCCCAGCAGAGTTATCATTAACATCTCAGCAAAGTACCTCTCTTTCCCTGCAGAGTTCACTCCCCACAGAGTAATCTATTCACCAAGTTCATCCCTCAACGGAGTCATCTTCTCCTACCGGTATTCTTGCAACTATCATCCCCAGCGGAAACAAAGATCTATTCTTCAACGTCAGCCCAGGATTCAACTTCCCGGCATTCGTCAAGGATTTATTTTCCTAGACAAAAACATACATTCATGAACATCGCATCTTCATACATTAAAGCATGCATATACGCATCATGAACATACAATCTCACTTATTCTGAGAACATCACACATGTCATACATCCTGACATCGCATACCACTAACGTTTTGTCTTTTCAGGACAAAGGTTAATACAAAGATGATCACTATCAACGGTCGCAACTAAAAATCCGATTCCTGTATCTTGCCAGGGTGTATCTGTTGACGACTAACATTACCAGACTCGATTCCTGTATCTTTCCAGGGCACGTCTGAAGAGTTCGAAGATCCGATTCCTGTATCTCGCCAGGGTGTATCTGTTGATGACTAATTCCAGACTCGATTCCTATATCCGGCCAGGGCACGTCTGAAGAGTTCGAAGATCCGATTCCTGTATCTTACCAGGGTGTATCTGTTGACGACTAATATTACAGACTCGATTCTTGTATCCTGCCAGGGCACGTCTGAAGAGTTCGAAGATCTGATTCCTGTATCTTGCCAGGGTGTATCTGTTGACGACTAACATTACCAGACTCGATTCCTGTATCTTGCCAAGGCACGTCTGAAGAGTTCGAAGATCCGATTCCTGTATCTTGCCAGGGTGTATTTGTTGACGACTAACATTACCAGACTCGATTCCTGTATCTTGCCAGGGCACGTCTGAAGAGTTCGAAGATCCGAGTCCTGTATCTCGCCAGGGTGTATCTGTTGACGACTAACATTACCAGATTCGATTCCTGTATCTTGCCAGGGCACGTCTGAAGAGTTCGAAGATCCGATTCCTGTATCTTGCCAGGGTGTATCTGTTGACGACTAACATTACCAGACTCGATTCCTGTATCTTGCCAGGGCACGTCTGAAGAGTTCGAAGATCCGAGTCCTGTATCTTTCCAGGGTGTATCTGTTGACGACTATATTCTCCGGACTCGATTCCTGTATCTTGCCAGGGCACGTCTGAAGAATTTAAAGATTCGATTCCTGTATCCAGCCAGGGCACATCTACATAAAGGGTTTGAAGATCAACTCCTGTAACAGGCCAGGTAATTATTTTTCTTTCTCAGGTACACAAGTTCTCGCTAAGGAATCTCTTACGCGATCAACACCTAGATGGCATCTATAAGCCCATCCACATACCAACAGTCTCCCAAATGGCATCAATAAGCCCATTCCCGACAAGGTACTGTCACACTTCCAGATGGCATCTATAAGCCCATCCTCCTATCCATCATCTCTCAACATGGCATCTGTAAGCCCATTCCCGCCATCACACTGTTGACACTCTACTATGTGAGTGCAAATTTCTAGGCACTCTAGTGTTCAATCATCTTCCACCTTCAGATTACGAAAGGCACGCCAGCCAATCTACATCCTCAGGTTTAAGAAGATTGAACAGGGGCAACTGTTGTACCCTAAAATTTGCCCTCCCATATTCTTCAAGATTTGCCAAGATCAAGCTTCAAAATCTCTCAAGGGTTGCACAGTCCAATTGCCTCCTAACAATCAAAATTAGGGTTTTGGTTCTGGCAAAGAAATTGAAGTTTTCAAGGGTCCAATCAAGTCCCATATGCTCATATACATTGTCAAGCATTCATATGTCAAGTTTCAAGACTCACAGCATCAAATTGCACAGTCAAAAACCCTAATTTGCTCTACAGTCAACTGCAGGGGCAAAATGGTCATTTGATAGTCAAAAGTCAAAATTTTTGGTCAACATCTTATTTTGAAGCCACAAACATCATTTGATCAATTCTTGATCATGATTCTCAAAGCATGGCTCAAAAAGTCTCAAGATGCAAAAGTTTCTATTTTGGGACAGTTGGAAAAGTCAACTGCAAATTGACCAGGGCATAACTTCTTCATGGTTTATCAGAAAAATCCCACCCAAAGCTCATTTTGAAGATAATGACATTTACTACAACTCATCTTCACACTTCAAGTCCAAGAAATGCTCTCACAAAAAGTTATCAATTTCAACATTATAGGTCATTTTCAAAAGTCAACAAAAAGGCACTTTAAGTCAAATACCATAATTTGAGATTGGTAAATCAAAATGACATGGGACCAAAGACATTGGTTAGAGGACTTCAAGACCTTTCCAAAATGTCCAAGAACATGATCATAGCTTCAAAATTGAGCAAGATATGCCTTGTAGAAGTTGGGAAATTTTTGGGAATTTTGAAAAGTCAACTTTGTTTCAAAAGCCTTAAAATTGCTAAGGGGCCACAAATTCTTCCATGAATCATTACCCAAAGGCTATGCACGACCCACTAAGCTCAAAGGGAGTATTTTCTTATTTTTGATTAATTATTTGAATTTTTATTATCATTAATTCATTTAATTAAATTTAAATATAAGAAAAATACCAAATCATGTTTTTAAATCTTTTTTATGCAGCAAATATCTTCCACACATGTAAGAGATTTCGTGCATCAATCAACAAGGCAAAATCATCCCAATTTGGCAAGTTTTCCATGGCAAAAAGATTGAAAAAAGATGTGAAAAAATCAAAGATTGGAATCATTAATTCAATGGATTATGGGCTTGTTTCTTGACCTAATTCCAATCACCTACAAAGGCATAACATAACCCTATTCCAATGGACACGAAAAGGCTGCTAAGAACTCAGAACCAAAGTGCAAAATTTACACAAAAAGTTGAAAACTAAAAACATAGTTGCAAGGTGTTTCAAAGCACAACAAGCCTTCCAATACATTCCTGACATTGCTAGGAACGTGTTGCAATCAAGAACCAGTCTCCAGACCTCAAGAATTGGTAGAACAACATTGCACTTTTCATGAACTTTTCCATAATCGTGTTTTAATTTTCATGCATTGTTCATGTATTTTCTTTGTTGAATTACACTAATCATGATATTCTGAAACTTCTGGCATAGTTTAATTATCCTAATGTTGCCTAAAACGAAATCTGCCATGGTTGAAGCTTAGGGTTTCAGAAGCTCTAAATTGGGGTTTTCTTCATATGGAAAAATTAGACCTTCAAACTGGTACCATTGAATTCGTGACATGAAGACGAATCATTTGATGACCTCACGCCCTTTTTATATTTAGGCATCCTCTAATCGTTATTTTCTGAGTTTCCATTTAGTGGGGGTTTAAAAACCCCGCTATTTGTTTCATAATTGCAGGAAAGATGAGGAAGAAGATGGACGTGGCTTATGATGACTGGAGCGTTTGAATAATGGCGCGTTTTTCTTGTTGTATATCACTAAGTTTTGTTTTGTATTATATTATTTGCTTGCCATTACCTATACAAACGCGCACGTTGGCTCATATGGTGGGAATAAGGTTTGGTAAACGCCGGGACCTGGGTTCGATTCCCAGGTCCCCCCACATATTTCATATCTTTTTCCTTAATGTGTTTCTATGCAGCACTTCATCCAAAGTCCATCATGCACGTCCATATCCAAGCCTTCCACGCGCCCATGAGCTTCAATCCAAAGGCTATAAGAGGATGTCTACCATGCACGCCAGTCAATGAACATGCACTCGATTTTGGAAAGTCAAACAGGGCCTTGATTCAATGGGCCAAATTTCTCAAATCATACCTCCCTTTGGGTCTGAATACCCCCCATGGTTTGCATCAATTTTTAATTTTTATTTGTTTTTCTTTCTTAATTCTATTAATTGTTTTAATTATTTTCTTTAATTTCCTAAAATAATTTTCATAATAAAAATAAAATACAGAAAAATCAAAAAATGTTTATTGTTATTTTCACCATTATACTTTTGTAAATAAATATGTGAAATAATTAATTAGTGTAAATTAGGTTTTTAAAACTTTAATCTTTTCTTAATAAATTAAAATAGGTAGAATTAGGGTTTTTGATGTTTTTCACCTTTTCCTTTTTAATAAATAATCTTCTCTCGTTAATATTATTAATTACTAAATATCTTGTAAATAAACATGTACATTAAATATTTAGTAAATTAGGTCAAACTTTAATATTTTTTTCATTAATAATTAAAAATAACTTAGAATTAGGGTTTCATTTTAAATTCTTTTCTTATTCCATTAAATACCAACAAACCTAAAAAAACATTTCTTTTCTTTTTATAAAATAATTAATTAGCTTTTTAATTTCAATTTAATTTCAAAAGGGTCCAACGCCCTCGAACGTTCTATTTTTATTTCTTTCGCACATTTATTTTCTTTCAAATATTATGTAATTGCTCAAGCCATGTAATAGTAATTAGGAATTTATTTACTTTCCGCATTTTTTATCAAAACGGGTCTTTGTAATTTGGTGATGTATAGACCCACGCCTTGTAATAGCGTAGGATTTTACTTTCCGCATTTAAATTTCCGCACTTTTAAATTCTAATTGCATGAAAGAATGTATGGCCTAAATTAAAAACAATGCGTAGATCACCATGATACATGTACAAGATAAAACATAACATGAAAATAACACACAAATTCACACACCACTCTTAGGGTACGCCTCACTGTTGCCTTGCCCTCGAAACGTGGTCGTCGAGTATAAGACATTTTAGTAAGTCCTTATGTCCATGACATGACCCAGTTGCCTCGAAACGGTTGCCTCGGAATTAAAAAGGATCAATGGCATAAGGGTAGCTTCTAAGGTGTCCTACTGTTGCTCTGGTGACCACACTGTCCCTGAAAATGAATTGACCCGAACACCTCCAACGGTGGTGCTACCTATCTCTCAATGGTGGGATGGCACTACCTTAAGGACATTTACACAGCCTAATTCCTTAGGGTAGGTAGATGACTCGTAGATGCTTGCTCTATTCAAAACAAAGAAAACTCTTTTCACACCGACACTTTCAAAAAGCTTTCAAAACAATTTTTCAAACACTCTTGAGGACTGATACAAGAGTCATTCTGAAATTTTAAACGAAACTTTTTTCAAACCCACTCACAATTGAAAAGCAAACATTTTGAAAACACAAATGAGCAAGTACCTAAGAGCCCATGGATAACCATGGATAGAAAGGGTGCTAACACCTTCCCTTTCTATAAATCTACCTCCCGAACCAAGAAATTATCTCATAAGGAATTTTGCTGTGCTTTTGTCCTTTCCTTGTTGGAGAACATAAAAGACGGTGGCGACTCTTGCTTACCGCGACATTTCGCGAACCAGCTTTAAAACAGTCAGTTCTATTTCCACCGATCACACTTACCATTATAATGCTTCTTCACAGCATTCGAAGATGTGGCCACCTGAGTTTTACCGCTTTTGATTCCATTCTCAACATGTTCTCCCATTAATATCAGTTCAGTGAAACCGAATGAAGAACTTCCAGGTAGGTGATTATAGAAAGGACCTGTTAGCGTGCTCATGATCATGTCAACCAATTCCCTATCAGCTAAAGGAGGTTGAACTCTGCCTACAAGATCTCTCCATTTATGTGCATACTCTTTAAATCCTTCCTCAAAACCCATGGATATACTTTGTAGTTGCATGCGGGTTTGTGCCAAATCAAAATTGTATTAATACTGTTTATAGAAAGCTACAGCCAAATATTCCCAGGTATGGAAATTGGTACCTTCAAGTTGATAATACCATTCTAGTTGTGTTCCAGATAGACTCTCTTGAAATAAATGAAACCACAATCTCTTGTCAGCAGTGTGTGGTTGAATTTTCCGAACATATGATCTCAAATGCAGCTTCGAACAAGAAACACCATCACACTTGGAAAAGGTAAGATTTTTGAACTTATGAGGAATGACGACTCCTAAGATTAAACCCAATTCTTCAAAGTTCAAACCATGCATCTTCTAGATCTCCATAGCTTTCAGACGCTCTTCTAACAGCTTATACTTCTTGTCAGCAGGGGGATATTGTTCATGCAGATAATCTTCTTCCTCTTCTAACAACTTTGTTTCTCAGTTTTAACACTCTTACCATCTCCATCCTGGTTGTTATCTTAATCCGATGGGATATCACAATCTTGAGCTTGCTTGACTGGACCTCTTAACCTCTTTCCCATCTTAAGGATGCTGATTGGTTTATTTATATTCTTCTTCTTTTCTTTGGCGATGAGCGCCTTCAGTTCTTCTTGCCCCTTGGCTAAGTTCAGGAAAATCTCTTGGAACTAAGCATTCTGAGCCTAGAGATCTTTGACTGTCTATTCAAGAGCCATATTTCTACTAAAATAAATAGCAAGAAGATGGGAAAACCTATCTTGGAAACCTGTTATGTAATGATATGTATGGTATGTAGATGCATATGCAATGTTTTCAAGGACCTCGTGGGATTTAAATTTGTTAATATTAAAAATTGAATCTGGTTGCAGCTTTGTTTGAAAAACTTGGAGTCTTCATCTTTGAAAGTCCTTCAAGCTGACCATATCAAGTGGGTCATAGCCTCTGACTCAAGAGAATGTACTTTGATCTTGACGGCATCTGGCTAGAGGAAAATAAATCATCTTCCCCCTTGCTAGAAATCTGACTTATGATAATCCTGTACGATAAATCCCTAAGATCCTTGAAATGGTTAGTAAAAATGTTATGTTATGATGATATGATGTTATGATGTCATGCTCATGTTAGATAAGTGGAAAACACACACAAGTCTCACAAGAGCCTTAGGTTTAAAGGCTTGCAGGAAGTCCATAGGTAAGTACCTTTCCATATTAAAGTTAAGTTGGCTCAACGTGTCCTACAATAGTAATCGGGTTCTAGAAGTATCAATATTATCGATCTTTCTCGCAGGATTTATTTTAGCACGGCAGCTGGCTTGCCACTAAAACATCCTAAAAGTCAAATCTCAATGAGCGCAGTTTCGATTATCAACCAACCTTGGACTGCACCAAAGTCGGCTATCTCACTATCTTCTAATGGCAAAGATGGGTCAATTAAGGTTCTAAAAGTCAGTCAGTGCTAATGACACCACGCGGAAGCCTAATGATATCCTTGACTGACTCAAGGAACATCAGTACAAACCAAAGTGTCACACTAATGTAGCCATCATATTATCCATATCGATCTATGCCATACAACCTTTATGATCTATTGCTACTTACCTAAGGTATCCCTAGATCCAGGTGTAGGATCTTGCAAGTAAATAAACCCAAACAAAAACCCTTAAAGTAAAGCAAGCAAGACAACCAAATAAAGAAAATAAAGTGATCTAACCCTAAGGCAGCCCCTCTTTTTTTAAGTAATCCCCAGCAAAGTCGTCGGTTCTGTAATACGGTGGGAGAACTGACTTTTTGGTTTTATCCAAAATGTGTGGATAGCTAGAGTCGCCATCGACTTTTCTTTTATCCAACAAAAGGGTTAAAAGAATAGGAAAGACCTTGATAGATTTTGAGTTCGAGGGGGTAAGATATGAAAAGGGGAGGTGTTAGCACCATTTTCACCCTTAGTTATCTACGGACTCTTAATTACTTAGCTCACTTTGGAAAACTTTCTTTATGTGTGATTTTTTTGAAAATATTTTGAAAATTGCCAATGTAAGGTGAACTTTGTAATAATTCGTGTATCAGTCCTCAAGAATGTATACAAAGTTTTTTTGAAAATATTTATTGAAAGTGTAGTGTGAAAATGTTTTGAGAAAAAATTGTGAGCAAGCAATTAAGGGTTTCTTACCCACTAAAGTCTTTCGTTTTCTTTTCCTTCTCCTTTAGAGATAGTACTATCCATACCATAAGTTGGTAGGTATCACTATCTATTGGATGTGACGGCACAATCGTAGAATTACCGTATGGTCATCGAAGGCAACGTGTAAGGATACTTTAGTAATTTCATAAGAGACTGTCATCATATTATTCATAGGAAACTCGAGGGACTAGATCATTTTTCCGTAGACAACTCGAGGGACATTGAGGGACTATGATCTTTTGTATGATGATGATTTGATCGAGGGTCTTTTGCTAAAGTATCCCTACTTTCGAGGGACGTGACCAATATTCGTAAGGCAACAAGAGAGGTTACCCTAAAGGTTTAAGTGTGCAAAGTGTGTTGGTTTTAGTTATTTAGTCTTGAAAATTAGGGTTTTGCTACGATTGTTTTTAATATTGTCATACAAACCCTAGTTACTAGCAGTATAAAATATAGCAGGAAAAGTAAAGTGCGGAATGTAAAGACCTAAGCTATTACAAGGCTTTGGAAAAGTTACATAAGTACGAAAATGTAGGAAAGTAAACCCTAAAACTATTACATCATGGGAGCAGATACATAATAGAGAAAAAGTGCGAGAAAATAAATCTAAGCTATTACAATTAAAGAGTGCAGCCTATACACTTTTCTAATAAAATAGATAGCAAAAATAAATAAGAAAATGTTTATAAAAATGTTTGAATGTTATAAAACCTAAATTTGTATTTTTGTATTTTTATAGAAAATAATTTAACTGATAATAGCAATTAAAACCTAAATTCTAATTGATTTTAATATTTAAGAAAATATTAATTAGCCTAATTAATTAGTAAGTAAAAAATATGTCAAAATTGATTATTGATTAAAAGAATCCTAATTCTAATTAATTTTAATATTAAGACAAATGTTAATTAATTTAATTAATTAGTAAAATAAATAAAAATTGTCAAAAATATTAGTTACTCATTAAAAACCCTAATCCTAATTCAAAAATAATTAAAGTTTGTTAATGACTAATGAGAAAATAGTTAAGAAAATAAGAAGAAATTAGGGTTAGTGAAGAAATGGAAAAAAGAATGTATGGGGTGGGTGTTGAACCCACGCCCTTCCTTTCACCAGCCAATGATATTACCACCACACCAATTGTTGTTGCTTGTCAAACATATGAACAACAATATATATAAAAGAAGATTACATTAGAAAATCAGGGATTAAATGAAATTGCACATGCGTGCTGGTGGTGAGGTCCCGGTATTTAAATGGACGAATGTGATGGTGACACGCCTAGGTCAAAGATTCAACTAGTCGGTCAACCGTCATGGATGGAGGTTACAACCATCTTCTTTGATGGTGCTAAACATTGAAACCTGCGAAATTAACATCAAATAACAAAACAAAGTGCCCAAATTAGCTAATTAAGAGACTACAAGTTTAGTGGTAATATTAGTTTCATCTGAAACAGCCTGCAACTATAGATTCACAGCTTTGAGAGCTTTTTTCCCAACAATAGTGAAATTCGATTCATGCGCAATACTTTACAAGTAATGGATCAAATCAGTTCTAAACCTCATCATGAACATGTATGTATGCACCAAATCATTCAACAATGCATGAATTAAGAGTTTGATATTGATAAAGTTACCAAAACTGATGTGTTAAGGGAGAGAGCTCTGGCATGATTCTATCTTGAGTAATTATATGGATCAACTCCTGGAGTCTTCAGGAAGGTGAGTTGATGCTCAAAATTGATTGAGAATGGCTGGAGATAAGGGTTTGTGTTTACCCTAGCTCTTGAGAATTTTGAGTTTTTTAGGATTCTTCTTGAGGCAATTTCATGATCAATGATGGTCTGAATGTGTTCTCTATTTATAGGCCATGAATTAGGTCAACAAAAAAGAATCAAATCTTTGTATTTCATGACAAAATATTTGATTCGATTTTTTTTGCATGGAAACATGTCTTTTTTAGCTCAATCTTGTGCTAAATCAAATGTTCATGACCCCTCACGATTTTTAAGCATGATTATGTGATATTGGACTCATGATTTGATTCAAAATAGATCCCCACACCTTGTATCATTTATTTGATGTTTTATTTGATTTATTTTGCTTTTAAATGAATAAAAATCAAAATAAAAAGAAATAAAAACCATAAAAATAAATTAATAGATTTAGGAGTCTATTACGAGGTCAGGAACACGTTTGGACCTTAAAAGATAAGTCCATTAGCGCAAAAATTCAAATTTGCTCAATTTGGACTTTATGCATTTCCTTAAAATCTCCCAACTTGCATAAATCATAACTCACACATTTTTTGTTATATGAAGGTGATCTTGGACTTTTTGGAAACCTCAAGATGTCCCTTACAATCTCTATGTTAGTCATTTTACCATTTGAATATTTTAACTTGATGTAAATTGTTTTGACAAAAAGTGTCTTTTTATTGACTTTTGAAATGACCTATAATGTTTTGGCCCCTATCTCTCAAATGAAGTATTTTTAGACTTGAACTTAGAGAGACAAAGTTGTAGAGAATTGAATTTACTTCAAAATGAGCTTTGGTTGAAACTTTTCTGATGAAGTATGTGAATGTTATGTTTGGTCAAATTTCAGTTGACTTCTTCTAAAGAAAACCCTAATTTAGCAACTTTTGACTTTTGATGAATCTTGAGTTTTCTTGATGAATCATGATCAACCTTTGATCAAATTATGAATGTGACTTAAAAATATTAATGTTGACCAAAAATCTTGATGTTTGACTGTAAATTGGTCAAAGTTGACTTTTTGCCCAATACAATTGATTTTCAATTATCTGAGTAATTGACTGAGCAAACTTGTGATGCAAGGCTTAAAATTTGGCATGATGTGTGATACGGTGGGAGAACTGACTTGGGTTTTGCGTTTGTGTTTGCAAATGTTCAGTTTAGCAAGAGTCGCCACCGACTTTTTATTTTATCCTAAGGAAAGGCCAAAAAGCACAGGAAAGACCTTTGAGATGTTTTCTTGGGTTCAGGGAGTAGATTATAGAAAGGGAAGGTATTAGCACACTTTCTATCCATGGTTATCCATGGGCTTTTAGTTACTTGCTTAGATCACTTTCCTTTGCTTTTTAATTGTTTGAAATGGTGCTTTGTGTGTGTGGTTTTGAAAATGTTTTGGAAAAGATATTTCAATGTTTTTGAAAGTTGTTTTTGAAGTTGTGTTGTGGAGTGTGTTTGAAAAATGGCAAGGATGTTTTGCAAGTTTGATCAAGTAACTAAGAGCCATCTACCCTAATTTTACTCAAAGATCTTTCTCATGTTTTTTAACCCTTCTAATAGTGTTGTTTCACCATTGTATTTGGTGAATAACCTTGCATTAGGATGTTTGAACGGGACGGGCGCGGGACGTCGTACGCAATCATTGAAGGCAACTTGTGAGACGCTCTAGCAATTTCGTAAGGGACGAGATCGTTTTATCGAAGGCAACATTGAGGGTCATCGAGGGACTACGATCTTTGTTTATCGAAGGGACAATTGCTAGAGTGTCTCATACTCGAGGGACATGATTGCATTTTCCGAGGCAACAAGTGGAGATACCCTAAGGGGTGCATGTGTGAATAGTGTGTTTGATTTGCATGCATTTAATCTTTGATTAGGGGTTGTCTACTTGTTGTTTTCAATTTTTCATACATCCTAATTACTATCATTTGTGCGAAAGTAATAAAAATGTAGAAAATAGATCCTACGCTATTACAACCCTATTGAAGAGCAAGAAATGTAAAGACAAAACAAAAATAAAAGGAATAAAAATGATCCTTTCGATCTGGGCAGAGATATCCTTCAATTCTGCCCTTCCTGACTTCCTTCGATTTGGGCCCGGAGTCAGTAAGGTCATGTCTTTCGATTTCACCCTTCTCCTGCTTCTTTCGATTGAGACTTGGCAGTCAGTATGGACATCCTCCTGGCTACTTCTTTCGTTTGAGGCATGGGGTCAACGTGAAGTGCACTCTTTGTCTCAGGCTCCTTGCTACTTCCTTCGACTGCAGGAGTGCTAGGCCCTTAGGTTGAGATTTGAAAGGCTTGAATACTTAGCCAATCGAAGAATACAGAGGACCTGTCTTAAACTTTTAAAACACAACACTCGAGTGTAACTTTCAAAGCTACAGGCCATGGGTTAGTACAAGATTAACGGGTCTCAAAAGTCCAAAGTCTAAACAGCCAGGGGTCAAAACTTTCAACATATAAGCATTCAGGATCGAAGATTAAAGCATGGTCAAACTCCCTAGATTAAATATCTACGTTTTTTATTGGTATGCACACATAATATAAAAAAATGAAATGGTTCTAAGTTCAGAGTGAACTTACCTCTAGAAGCGCTTAAATCAAAGGAAACTGTAAATGACTTCCTTGGTGATGAATAGAAGTTCGTAGGGGTCTTCCTGAGGCTAGTTCAATCACCGCCTTGCTTGAACAGTCACTGGATCAGGGGAGGGAGTTTTATAGTGGTGAGTGAATGGAAGGTTATTATATAAGTCTAAAGGATAAATCGAAGGCTGGTTATCTGGCTGTTGGAGAGTGAATCGAAGGATCCACCAAGGTATGAAAGGGTCTGAGTTTTTCTTAAAATGTTGGGAAGTGTCTAAGAGTTTTTTTTTTGAGAATTTTCGCTAGAGTTTTCTTGCTTGAGGATTTCTTGTGATTTTTTCTCTTAGTAAAAAATCTGGCCCTTTTTCTTTGTCAATGATTCCTCTATTTATAGAGGAAAGGTTTGGGAGTTAAAAAACAAAGATGTGGCTTGGCTGACGCTTTGAGAGGGAAAACAAAAAATTCAAACAGAAGGGGTATGCTGTATTTGTAGCTTTTGAGGGGCAGTATTTTATTGCCATTTCGGTGCAAGGAATTTGGACAGTGTTTCAGAACTACTGTGCAGCAATCCTGGCGTTTTATGGCCAGTGAATCAGGCCCCTGCCTGGCAGCGCATGAGACTTAGTCAACAAATGCCTTTGGCCTCTCATCCTTTTGTTTTGACTCCCTAGCCTCACTTTTCGACCAGACTTTCAGTAACCATCTCCTTTTT
The DNA here is from genome assembly GCA_948472305.1 of Vicia faba. Classification (NCBI taxonomy): domain Eukaryota; kingdom Viridiplantae; phylum Streptophyta; class Magnoliopsida; order Fabales; family Fabaceae; genus Vicia; species Vicia faba. Next base: position 304,140,235 of record OX451735.1, on the reverse strand, counting down.
CAATCGAAGTGACGTTCGAATGACTTCCCTAGACAATCCTTCGAATGGGCCAAATTAATGCTCTTGGGATGGATCAGTAATATATGTCCTTCGATTGGGGACATCTTGACATGCCTGACAAAACTCTTCGAATGCACCACCCAGATGCTTTCTTCGCCTGAGGCAATGACATAGTGAAGAGTTTGTATGCTTGGAACAGGCCATTTCTAATAGGAAATCCTTCCCACTCAAATTTACCTACAAAGGGGCCATATGGCCAAACGAAAGAATGACAACACTTGTGCCCAAGGATTTACACCCCCAATCGAAGGATGTGTGCCAGGGATGGAAGGCTCAATCGAAGCTTGCAACGTTGGAGAAGTCACTCCCCCAAACGAAAAAGGCATGCAAGGACAGGATGTGTGATCGAAAGAGGGCAAAAGAGAGGCTTTTTCCTCCTGGATCGAAGGACATCATCAAGAGGGTTTTTTGCCTTGCAGGGGGCACTTGTGGCCAGCAAACATGGTTTTCAAGGCAAGCAATGTAGGCAACAAAAGTCACAAACGAAACCTGCAACAAGAAGTCACACGCCCATGCGAAAGAGGCACGCTATCATCCATTTTGAGAAAACGAAGGAGGCCAAGAGTCAATCGAAGGATGCTGATCGAAAGAGGCCAAAAGGCCAATCGAAGGATGCAAGCCAAACTTGTGTAGAAAGAGGTCAAAAGGCCAATTGAAGGATGCAAGCCAAGCTTGTGTCGAAAGAGGCCAAAAGGCCAATCGAAAGAGCTGAAACGAAGCACACTTGTATTTCTCCAATTTTTGTCAAAATAATATTTTTATTTGCTTTCTCCTTTTTTGACAGTTTCCTTTTAATTTTGGTATGGGAAAATCCAAAGCACTTGTGCAACCTAAAATCCTGAGAATCTTTATGAGAAAAGCCTTGAGAATTGAGAGGGAAAATTTTGGGGTACAACAGCTGCCCATGTTCAATCTTCTTACACCTGAAGAGTTAGATTGGTAATTCTGCCATTCGTGACTTGAAGGTGAAAGATGATTGAATACTAGAGTGCCCAGAAATTTGCACTCGGTGATGTGATGGTTGGGAGAATGGGCTTAGAGATGCCATTTGGAGATGGTAGAATCTTGTTGGAGATGGGCTTAAAGATGCCATCCGAGAATCTTTGTTGAATTGTAATGTGGTAGGTCAAAAGAACGAGGATCAAAATGGTATCCGTGTCTGGAATGCATTTGAACTGTATTTGGAGACTGAGTTTGTATGAGTAAAAGAAAGGCCTCCGCGTCTGGGGCGTATCTGAGCTGTGACTGTGTTTGAATGTAGAATGAATATCAGAATGACTGCCGTGTCTGGAGTGTATCTGTATTGTATCTGGGTAACGGAGAAATATCTGTGTATGGAGCAACTGCGTGCTGGGGATAAACTCTGAATGAGTGACAAAATGGCAACCGTGTCTGGAGCGTATCTGGACTGTATCTGAAGTTGAGATTTGTATGAGTAGCAGAATGACCTCTGTGTCTGGAGTGTATCTGTACTGTAACTGGGATCTGAGTAAATGATAGAATGACTTCTGTGGCGACTGCACTGAGAGAATCAAATTGCTGATGTAAGGGTCAGAATGGTATCCGTATTTGGAATGCATTGGACCTTGAGGTTGATAAATGAATCTGAATGAGAGATAGAATGGTTACCGTGTCTGGAGTGTATCTAGTATGTATCTGATTGCTGTAGTCTGAATGAGTAGTAGGATGACCGCCGTGTCTGGGGTGTATCTGTACTGTAACTGACTTGAAGTTATGAATGAGTAATAGAATGACCGCCGTGTTTGGGGTGTATCCATACTGTATCTGAATAATTGTTAATGATAGCCTTTTGATCTTATCCTGAAAAGGGTAAAATGTTAGCTGAACACAAAGTTATGTTGCATGATATGTATGATGCAATGAACTGTATTTCATTGATGTCTATGATATATGAATGTAATGATCATGTATGTAAGCTGAGTAGCCGTCTTTCTGTGGAAAATAAATCCTGGTAGCTGGAGATAATGGAATCTTTGACTGCTGTCGGGGAAAATAAATCCACGATCGAAGCTGGGGATTCCAAGGATCTTTGATTACTGAAGATGAGAAATCCTCGTTGACTGTTGACTGCTTGGGGGATAAGGAAAGCTTTGAAAATCTCTACTGGGAAGTTAAAACCTGGGAGACTTATGCTGGAGAAGTGAGACTGAGAATATTCTATCTGATGGGAAGTATCTCTGTGGGGAGAATGTTCACTATTCTGGTTCCGGTGGGGATAGGATTTTCAGATTTTTTGAGCTCCATTGGGGATCTTGAAACTTGACTCTGAGGGGAATTAAGTTATGGAATACACTCTAACTGGGGAATCCAACTTTTAGAAAGCCTCTGCTCTGCTGAGGATCCTGAAGTTTAACTCTGTTGGGGAATATATTTCGAACTTTAACTCTGTTGAGGAACTTGGAGTTTAATTCCGCTGGGGATTTCTTCTGAAAGGGCATCAAGATATCTACCTATACCTTCAACCTATCAGCAATCATCTTTTCTTAATTTTTTTTATTTTATTTGTAAGCAATGATTATGTTCAAATGCATATGCCTATTTAACAAAACATTGGACGTTTTTTCAAATAAAACATAAGTGTAAAGAGAAAAGGAAGACAAAGCAAATTTCTGCACTGGGAAAAGTATTTGTATTAACTTTTTATGAGTATTTTGTACAAAGAAGACAGACATCCTAGTAAGAGAATGTTGTCGTAATCATTGAAAAATTTTATACAAAAGAAAGATGGCTATGTGTAACAATTCCATGGGATTCCCATTATGTTATAGCCTTCACAACTCTGAATATCTTGTCCATTTACTGCTTCGTCCGCCGGTGATCGGATTGATCAGAAGCTCGAAACTTGTTGATGAAGAGTTTGCTCTTTAAAGTGATCTGACGAGACACAGTCATACGCTTTAGTTCCCTAACTTTTGCCTGAATCGCCCTTTCGGGTTTTCGATCCACCGGGAAACCCTTTTTTGCCCAAGTCGCCCTTTCAGGTTTTCAACTTGCCGGGTGTACATATTTTTTGTTTTATCCCTAATTTTTGCCTGAACCGCCCTTTCGGGTTTTCGGTTCACCGAGATGCCCATTTTTGCCCAAGTCGCCCTTTCGGGTTTTCGACTTATCGGGTTGTTTCATGCGTAGTATCTTTTGACTATGTCTGCATTCGCAGGGTGTGGAAAATCGTTGCCGTCCATGGTGGTCAGAATCATTGCACCACCAGAAAAGATGCTCTTGATCACAAACGGTCCTTCGTAAGTAGGAGTCCATTTTCCCCTGGGATCACTTTGTGGCAAGATGATCCGCTTGATTACAAGATCTCCGACTTGATATACCTGACGTCTTACTTTCTTGTTGAAAGCCTTGATCATCCGTTTTTGGTACGTATGACCATGACAAACAGCAGTGAGTCGCTTCTCGTCGATCAAATTGAGTTGATCAAGTCGGGTCTGAATCCAATCATCTTCACTCAAACCAGCGTCCTTCATAATCCTTAAAGAAGGAATCTGAACTTCCATAGGTAGGACAGCTTCCATGCCATACACCAAAGAAAATGGGGTTGCCCCTGTTGAAGTACGTGTCGTGGTACGATATCCATGCAGAGCAAACGGTAACATCTCATTCCAGTCCTTGTAGGTAACTGTCATTTTCTGAATGATTTTCTTGATGTTTTTGTTTGCAGCTTCAACAACACCGTTCATCTTCGGCCGATAAGGAGATGAATTGTGATGATAAATCTTGAAATGTTCGCATAGAGCGGTGATCATAGTATTGTTCAGATTTGTACCGTTGTCTATGATGATCCTGTTGGGGACACCATACCGGCGTATGAGGTTCTGCTTGATGAAGCGGGAAACCACATTCTTCGTAACAGAGGCAAAGGAAGCTGCTTCGACCCATTTGGTGAAGTAATCAATAGCGACCAAGATGAATCGATGTCCATTGGATGCCGTGGGTTTGATTTCCCCAATCATGTCAATGCCCCACATTGCGAACGGCCAAGGAGCTGTCAGAACGTTGAGAGGAACAGGAGGAATATGTACTTTGTCGGCATAGACTTGGCATTTATGGCAAGTACGGGAATGTTGATGACAATCAGCTTCCATGGTAGACCAGTAGTAGCCTGCCCTTAGAATCTTCTTAGCCATCGTATGTCCGCTCAAGTGGGTGCCAAATGTGCCGCTGTGTATCTCAGTCATGATCAACTCTGCTTCAGCCTTGTCTACACATCGAAGTAAAATACAATCATGGTTGCGCTTATAAAGGATGCCATTGCTTAGGAGGAACTTGGCAGCAAATCTCCTTAAGAACTTTTTGTCATTGACGGAAGCTCCTTCGGGATATTCTCTAGTCTGGAGATACCTTTTGATTTCATGAAACCAGGGTTGTTCCACTACTTCTTCGGTATTAATCTCATGACAATGCGCAGGTTCACCCATTCGCTCGATGGTGATTTGGGGCGCCTCATTATCCTAGTTGAGTTTAAACATGGAAGACATTGTAGCCAGAGCATCTGCTAGCTGATTTTCTTCTCGCGGGAAATGCTCGAAGGTAACCTGCTCGAAATGAGGCAACAATGTCTGGACATGTTCTTTGTATGGGATAAGATTAGGATGTTTGGTGTCCCACTCTCCTTTGACTTGACTGATAACCAAAGCCGAGTCCCCAAATACGATCAAAGATTTGATCCCCAAGTCTATAGCAGCCTTGAGACCAAAGATGCAAGCTTCATATTCGGCCATGTTGTTGGTGCAGCTGAAGCAGAGTCTAGCAGTGAAAGGTGTATGGCAACCTTCTGGAGAAATAAGTATTGCGCTGATACCGTTCCCAAGTGAGTTGGAGGCACCATCAAAGTACAGGGTCCATCAGGATCCTTGTTCAGGTCCGTCATACGGTATGTTTCCTTCAATGTTGTCTAATGTCATGATGTCCTCGTCCGGGAAGTCGAATCTCATGGACTGATAATCTTCGACAGCTTGATGAGCTAGGTGGTCAGCTAGTACACATGTCATACTCAGTCAGGATCATCTACCATCTAGCGATTCTTCCAGATAAAGCAGGCTTCTCGAAGATATACTTGATTGGATCCATTTTGGAAATCAGCAAAGTGGTATGAGTCAACATATACTGCCTTAGCCGGCGAGCAGCCCATACCAAAGCGCAGCAAGTTTTCTCAAGCAGTGAGTAGCGAGTCTCACAGTCGGTAAACTTTTTGCTAAGGTAATAAATGGCATTCTCTTTTCGACCAGACTCGTCATGTTGGCCCAGTACGCACCCCATTGAGTCGTCCAAAACAGTCAGATACATGATTAACGGCCTTCCTTCGACGGGTGGCATCAGAATAGGAGGTTCTAGCAAATACTCCTTGATCTTATCAAAAGCAACTTGACAATCATTGTTCCATTCAACCACCTGATCTTTCTTCAACAGCTTGAAGATTGGCTCACAGGTAGATGTCAGGTGAGAGATGAACCTCGCAATATAGTTCAAGCGTCCCAAGAATCCTCTAACCTCCTTTTCAGTACGGGGGGCAGGCATTTCTTGTATAGCCTTCACTTTAGCAGGATCAACCTTAATACCCTTGTTGCTGACAATAAATCCCAGAAGTTTACCAGACCTAACTCCAAAAGTGCACTTGCTTGGATTCAGTCTGAGTTTGTATTCCTTCAACCTGGCAAACAACTTCTGCAAATGTTCAAGGTGTTCTTCTTCTGTTTGTGATCGAGCTATCATATCGTCTACGTAAACTTCGATCTCATGATGTATCATATCATGAAACAAAGCTACCATGGCGCGTTGATAAGTTGCCCCTGTGTTCTTCAGTCCGAACGGCATCACCTTGTAGCAGAAGGTACCCCATTGTGTAACAAAGGTTGTTTTCTCCATGTCCTCGGGGGCCATTTTAATCTGGTTGTAGCTCGAGAATCCATCCATGAAGGAAAAAACCTTGTACTGAGCTATGTTGTCAACCAAGATGTCGATATGTGGTAGCGGAAAATCATCTTTAGGGCTAGCCCTGTTAAAATCCCGATAGTCCACACACATTCTGACCTTGCCGTCTTTTTTGGGTACGGGCACAATGTTAGCAACCCATTGTGGATAGGATGTAATAGCCAAAAAGCCAGCGTTGAATTGCTTCATTACTTCAGCCTTAATTTTCTCAGACATGTCAGGCCTCATTCGACGGACCTTTTGCTTGATCGGTGGACAATCTTCTCTTGTGGGGAGACAGTGAACCACGATATCTGTGTCTAACCCTGGCATGTCTTCATAAGACCAGGCGAAGATTTCAACGTATTCATTCAACAACTGTACTAAGCGCTCCTTGACACTTTGTTCCAGATTGGCACCCACTTTTACTTCCTTCCTATCTTCCTCTGTCCCTAAGTTGATGGTTTCTAGCAACTCTTCATGAGGCAAGATGGCCCTCTCTTCTTGTTGTAGAAGTCGGGCTAACTTTCCCGGTACTTCACAATCTTCGTCATCTTCGTACTCAGCCTGATTGACCAAATCTTCAGAGTTATTGAAGGATAAAACAGAATAGTCACCCATGGAATCCGGAGTGGATGGGTACCTGCATTTGTGAGTGTGGGTGTGTGTAAGGGATAGCCATCCTTAAACAAGCAAAAATGCAAAAGGAAAGAAAATGAACACAGCAGTTTATAAATGAAAAACGTCCAATGATTCGTTAAAACATGGCATATGATTATGAAGAGAATCAAGCCCTTACAAATGGACCTACATGCCCCGGGCAAGGCATGAGGTGAAAAATAGTGTGTGAATTGTTTAATAATTATTACAGACCAAACAGGAAATGTTCAAAAGATAAATTACTGATTGATGAAAGTAATGGGAACAAAGTCTTTCGCCTCCCAGTTGTTCAGTCCTCCTTCAATGGTTGGAAAGATCCAATCTTCAAAGTTTCCCTCTTCATCATCATCTTCTAAAGCATTGATTCCAAGATGAGAAATCTTGGCGGGTGTTTTTTCAATTTTGGAGCGACGCATAGCCTTTTGCCCCGCAGCCGTAAACCCCAACCCAAACTTGTCTGTCTTATAGGGGAAGTCGGGCAACTGTCCCCATACTGCACTCTTTCCCTCCTTAATCGCAGCCTTTGCGTCTTTGAGAGATGCCATCCTAGCCACCTGCTTGGGAATGATAGGTACCTCAGCCACTGCCTTCGCTACTGCCACCTTGGGAGAAACTTCCTCGAAGTGTTGAAAAGGTGTTTCGATGAACTCGCCATCCACTTCCACATACCGAAAGGAATTGAGATGACTGATCATGTACTCCTCTTCACCGTGTACAGTTATGATTTTACCCTTAACAGGGTATTTCAGCATCTGATGTAAAGAGGAGGTGACTGCCCCAGCATAATGGATCCAAGGTCTTCCTAGCAAGCAAGAGTATGATGAGCGGATGTCCATTACTTAGAAAGTGGAGTTGAACACTTCGGTGCCTACCTTGATGGGAATATCGACCTCTCCATGCACCATCCTTTTAGACCCATCAAAGGCCCTGACAATAATATTACTTGGTTTCAACTCCAAGCCTTCATAATCCAACCGGTCCAGAGCTTTCTTAGGCAGCACATTTAGGGAAGAATCAGTATCGACCAAGACATGGGCGAGAGTGGTTCCTCGGCATTCAACTGACACATGCAATGCATCATTGTGCTTCCTTCCCTTAGGAGTTAGGTCAGCGTCATAAAAACCCAGGCCGTTGTCAGCAGTAAGACTGGCTACACAATCCTGAAATTGGTCAGCCGAGGTCTCTTGGGGTACATGGGCCGTCTTCAAAAATCTTATCAAAGCTTTAGCATGAGCCTCTAAACAAAGCAGCAGGGCCAACATAGAGATCTTTGAGGGGGTTTGCCCCAGTTGTTCCACAACATCATAATCACTTTTCTTGATTATTTCCAAAATCTCTTCCATTTCTTTTTGAGAGGTTTCAGGGATGACCAATGGCTGAGCCCTCGTCCTGACGGGCTCTTCTTGGATCCCTTTCCCCCTATCATCAGCAGCAGCAGAAGGGACAACTACAGGAGTTACAACGTCTTCAATAATTGGAGTTCTTGCAGATATGCTTACTGGTGCAGGAGTAACCTTAGGAGCAGCTGAGGGTCCAAAGATTGCCTTTGGAGGGGCAATCTCTGGAGAGAAAATTCTTCCACTGCGGGTGATTTTGCTCGTTCCAGCAATGTTTCCAATGTCGGAAGTCTCTTCATCAGAACTCTCTTCAGTTAATTCAATTTGTTTAATATCGTGGTAGTAGATTTCTCCACCATAATTCCACGGTATTGATTTGTCGAACTTGTACGGGACGGGCCCGGGCATGGTTATCTTCAAAGGTGCAGTCTTCAGAGAGGATGTAATCTTAACAGGTCTTTTGGAGACCTTGGAAGGATTGGCGGATATGGTTATTATTGAAACATCATTGATAGGAGTCGGTGTAACAGGAGTCTTTTCAAAAAGGATTTATTGGTTATCCATTAGGCGTTGGATGCCTAACTTCAACAATGGACAGTCGGTTGGTAAGGATGAATAAAGGAAGCAATCTTCTTCACAACCTGGGAAAATCCCAGCCTTCAGCAAATTCAACTTGATTATCAGTAGTGGAGTTATCAAATCATCAACAGTAGCAACAAACAGATCCTTTTCAACAGCATAGGCATTGTGGCCATGCTTTGGCATTGGAGCAGAGATTACATTCGGCTTTTCAGGGGCGTCGAACTCAACTTCTTTAGCGTCTATCAAATCCTGAATTTTATTCTTGAGCGCCCAGCAATTGTTGGTGTCGTGCCCGGTGCTGTCGGAATGGTAAGCACACTTAGCGTTGGAGTGATAGTATGGAGATGTGGTGTTAGGGTTTTTCGTCGCCTCCTTTAAACTAGTCAGATTTAGCTTCAACAAATGGGGAAGAACTTGTGCGGGAGTCATGTTGATGCGGGTGAACTACCGTTGTGGCTGTTCTACCCGTTGCTGATTAGGTCTTGACTGATTGTTACGAGGCTGATCATTTGACGAATTTTGAATCATCACGGCCCCTACAGTCGGTCGGCGCTCAGTTCTTCCCAATATCTTCTGAGAGTAAATAGCAGATGTTTCTTTCTTGGCTGGGAAAGGTTTTTTAACAGTTGTGGATGCAGAGGCATCCTTTTGAATCTTTCCACTCTTAATACCAGCTTCCACCCTTTCGCCAGTCAGAATCAGTTCAGTAAATCCCGCAGAAGAGCTCCCAATTAGATGGTTGAAGAAAGGGCCAGATAGGGTCTCCAAGAACATGTCAACTAGTTCCCTATATGATAGCGGTGGCTGCACCCTTCCAGCCAGGTCGCGCCACTTCTGGGCGTACTCTTTGAACCCCTCATTTGAGGTCATCCCCATACTTTGTAGCTGAGTACGGGTAGGCGCCAAATCAGCGTTGTACTGATACTGGCGATAGAAAGCAGCTGCCAAGTCTTCCCAATTATGAACTTCTGATCTCTCAAGCTGGTAAAACCAATCTAACTGAGTACCAGACAAGCTGTCTTGGAAAAAGTGTACCCAGAGATTTCTATTGGATGAATGAGGTTGAATTTTTCTGACATACGACCTCAGGTGCATCTTAGAGCAAGACAAACCGTCGTATTTGGCGAAAGTTGGCACCTTGAACTTGGGAGGGATAACAATCCCAGCAATCAATCCCAACTCTTCAAAGTCTAGCCCGGGAACCCTTTGCAACTCCATAGCTGCCAATCTGTCTTCCAGGTTTTTATATTTGTCGTCTGATGGTGGGTATTGTTGTTCAGAATAGTCTTCATCTTCTTCAACCTCTTCCTCTTCAGTCTCAGACTCAGAGGGTATTGCAGCTCCTTTTCCCTTGTCGGTCCCTTCGTCAGACGTTGAGGGGAATTCTATAACTCTCCTAGCTTCATTCTCAAATCTTCTTCCCAGTGTAGCTACCCCAACTCTCTTCTTTTTCTTTTTTCCTTTTTCCTGCTCTTTCTTCTCTAACAGTGCTTTAAGATCCTCCTGACCCTTTGCCAAGGTCATGAGGAGTTGTTGAAACTGCGAATTTTGTGCTTGCAGATCTTTGACCGTCTGCTCAATATCCATCTTGCTGAAATAAATAGCAGAAAAATAAGGAAACCTGGTGTGAAGACATGTTTATGCATATGATGAATTATATGTTTATTCATGTAATGCATTCAAGGATTTAGCAATTCAAAGTTGTTGCAGACAAAAGAACACACGTCATATTAATAAGAAGAAATTTTGTCAGTACATAAATGCCCCATGGGCCAAATATTACAAAGCTTCTTAAGTTAAAAAGACGTTGCGCATCCTTTTTGGTGCGATGTAGGTGTTGAGGGTCTCCTCCTCGTGAAGTCGGCGGGTAAGCTCCAAAACCTTCTTCTCACTAGCATAGAAGCTGGCTTCAAAAGTATTATGTTCTTCTTTGAGTTGGATCTAACTCTTCTGCATTTCCTCCCATGATGTTGGCATGTCAAGATGTAGGATGGTGTATGGAACCTCTCCTTCTTTAACAGGCTCTTTGATCAAGGAGAGAATGTGAGGGTATGGCATCATAAGATTCTGGGAGCGGGTTTGCACCCACTTGAGGTAAGGCTCAAGAGGGATGGAGTTCTTGTGCCCCAGTGTCTTACTATCCACCTTGTTTGGCATCCTCCAAGCTCTGATGAATCTTTGTCGAAGTCGTTGCGCATCGTTGTCGAAGTCAAAAACTAGGTCAGGGATCAGCATGTCATGAAGGCCATCCCTCCGAGCATATCCAAATTGTCTCAAGGCTAAGCAGGGATTGTAGGTAATGCCTCCCCTAATGCCAAGTAATGGGACATTAGGGAACTCACCACAACGATCAATGATGATGATATTTTCTCTGGACCGAGAACACCAATGTACATCAGAATGTGTGAGGGTCATCAATCGTTGTGACCACCTTGAACCCTGCTCATTCTTCAAAACTGATTGTGGAAGGTGAGAAATAAACCACCTTGCTAGGAGAGGAGTACAGCACATGAGAACACCTCTTTTCCTCATTGTTCATGTGTAAAATGAGTGTAGGATGTCCCCAAGTAATGTAGGTATGGGATTCTTAGACATGAAAATCTTGACAGCATTCACATCTATAAGTTGGTCAGGGTTTGGGAACAAGACCAACCCATAAATAAGGAGTTCCACAATCTCTTCAAAGGCTTGCAAATCCAAGGAATTCCAACATTCTTGTGCCTTCTCAAACAAGAACTTTTCCAAGAAGCCCTTGACTCCACTTCTGGTTTCCCAATGCCCCTTGATGTCAGATGGTTGCAAGTGCAGTGCTTGAGCAACATCTTCAGGTTTTGGTTCTTTTTCCGTACCGTTGTAGGGTAGTTGATTAAGAATAGGAATTCTCAGGAGTTGAGAAAATTCCTCCAAAGTAGGCACCAATTGGTAGTCGGGGAATGTGAAACAGTGGTGAAGGGGGTCAAAGAATTGGAACAGCAATTTCACCATGTCTTCTTCAATGCTGGTGTTGACTAGGTTGAGAAGTCTACCATGTCTTTCACTGAAGAGAGAATTTTATGGAATTCTGGATGTAAGCTCCTTGAGTTGAGGAGGGATTCTCACAAGGTTGACTTGAATTGTTTTCCTGCGAAGACATTCCATGACCTGCAAAACAAGAACAAAGATGAAGATCCAAACCCTTGAAATGGTTAGTGGATGCATATGATGCTTTATGATGTTCATGATGTATGCACAAACACATGTACAAGCAAGTCACATAAAACCCTAGTTTCAGGCTTGCATGAGGTTTCATAGGTAAGTACCCTCTTGAGTGTAGTTGGCTCATAACCTATCCTATAAATAGTAACCGGGTTCTAAGGAGCTCAATATCATTGGATTGTTTTCTATGTTCATTGTTTTGGTTTAGCCACTTAACTAGCGACCAAAATATTCCAAGAAAACAACCCTCAATGAGTGTAGTATCGAGTATCTACCAACTTCGGACTGCACCAAAGCCAGTCATCTCACTACCCCTAATAAAAGGCCAAGATGGTCAAGTAAGGTTCTAGGTCATTAGTGCTTAGTGACATCACTCAGCGGCCCCGTATTCTCTTTGATTAACTCAAAGGCTACCGGTACTCACAAATATGTCGCACTAATATAGTTATTGCTTCAACCGTGTCGGTATACCCCGCACAGTTTCCACAACGTATTGCTATCTATGAATGTTTCCCAAATCCGGGTGGAGGATTTCAAGCCCAAACAAGAGAACCAAAAATGTAAAGCAATCAAAGCAAACAATTAATCATGCAAAAGGTGATCTAAGCCCTAAGGTAACTCCACTTTTATAAACTTCTCTCCAGCAGAGTCGTCAGTTCTGTGATACGGTGGGAGAACTGACTTGGGTTTTGCGTTTATGTTCGCAAATGTTCGGTTTAGCAAGAGTCGCCACCGACTTTTTATTTTATCCTAAGGAAAGGCCAAAAAGCACAGGAAAGACCTTTGAGATGTTTTCTTGGGTTCGGGGAGTAGATTATAGAAAGGGAAGGTATTAGCACCCTTTCTATCCATGGTTATCCATGGGCTCTTAGTTACTTGCTTAGATCACTTGCCTTTTCTTTTTAATTGTTTGAAATGGTGCTTTGTGTGTGTGGTTTTGAAAATGTTTTGGAAAAGATATTTCAATGTTTTTGAAAGTTGTTTTTGAAGTTGTGTTGTGGAGTGTGTTTGAAAAATGGCAAGGATGTTTTGCAAGTTTGATCAAGTAACTAAGAGCCATCTACCCTAATTTTACTCAAAGATCTTTCTCATATTTTTTAACCCTTCTAACAGTGTTGTTTCACCATTGTATTTGGTGAACAACCTTGCATTAGGATGTTTGAACGGGACGGGCGCGGGACGTCGTATGCAATCATTGAAGGCAACTTGTGAGACGCTCTAGCAATTTCATAAGGGACGAGATCATTTTATCGAAGGCAACATTGAGGGTCATCGAGGGACTACGATCTTTGTTTATCGAAGGGACAATTGCTAGAGTGTCTCATACTCGAGGGACATGATTGCATTTTCCAAGGCAACAAGTGGAGATACCCTAAGGGGTGCATGTGTGAATAGTTTTTTTGATTTGCATGCATTTAATATTTAATTAGGGGTTGTATACTTGTTGTTTTCAATTTTTCATACATCCTAATTACTATCATTTGTGCGAAAGTAATAAAAATGCAGAAAATAGATCCTACGCTATTACAACCCTATTGAAGAGCAAGAAATGTAAAGACAAAACAAAAATAAAAGGAATAAAAATGATCCTTTCGATCTGGGAAGAGGCATCCTTTGATTCTGCCCTTCCTGACTTCCTTCGATTTGGGCCTGGAGTCAGTAAGGTCGTGTCTTTCGATTTCACCCTTCTCCTGCTTCTTTCGATTGAGACTTGGCAGTCAGTATGGACATCCTCCTGGCTACTTCTTTCGTTTGAGGCATGGGGTCAACGTGAAGTGCACTCTTTGCCTCAGGCTCCTTGTTGCTTCCTTCGACTGCAGGAGTGCTAGGCCCTTAGGTTGAGATTCGAAAGGCTTGAATACTTAGCCAATCGAAGAATACAGATAAGCTGTCTTAAACTTTTAAAACACAACACTCGAGTGTAACTTTCAAAGCTACAGGCCATGGGTTAGTACAAGATTAACGGGTCTCAAAAGTCCAAAGTCTAAACAGCCAAGGGTCAAAACTTTCAACATATAAGCATTCAGGATTGAAGATTGAAGCATGGTCAAACTCCCTAGATTAAATATCTACGTTTTTTATTGGTATGCACACATAATATAAAAAAATGAAATGGTTCTAAGTTCAGAGTGAACTTACCTCTAGAAGCCCTTAAATCAAGGGAAACTGTAAATGACTTCCTTGGTGATGAATAGAAGTTCGTAGGGGTCTTCCTGAGGCTAGTTCAATCACCGCCTTTCTTGAACAGTCACTGAATCAAAGGAGGGAGTTTTATAGTGGTGAGTGAATGGAAGGTTATTATATAAGTCTAAAGGATAAATCGAAGGCTGGTTATCTGGCTGTTGGAGAGTGAACCGAAGGATCCACCAAGGTATGAAAGGGTCTGAGTTTTTCTTAAAACGTTGGGAAGTGTCTAAGAGTTTTTTTTTTAGAATTTTTTCTAGAGTTTTCTTGCTTGAGGATTTCTTGTGATTTTTTCTCTTAGTCAAAAATCTGGCCCTTTTTCTTTGTTAATGATTCCTCTATTTATAGAGGAAAGGTTTGGGAGTTAAAAAACAAAGATGTGGCTTGGCTGACGCTTTGAGAGGGAAAACAAAAAATTCAAACAGAAGGGGTATGCTGTATTTGTAGCTTTCGAGGGGCAGTATTTTATTTCCATTTCGGTGCAAGGAATTTGGACAGTGTTTCAGAACTACTGTGCAGCAGTCCTGGCATTTTATGGCCAGTGAATCAGGCCCCTGCCTGGAAGCGCATGAGACTTAGTCAACAAATGCCTTTGGCCTCTCATCCTTTTGTTTTGACTCCCTAGCCTCACCTTTCGACCAGACTTTCAGTAACCATCTCCTTTTTCAATCGAAGTGACGTTCGAATGACTTCCCTAGACAATCCTTCGACTGGGCCAAATTAATGCTCTTGGGATGGATCAGTAATATATGTCCTTCGATTGGGGACATCTTGACATGCCTGACAAAACTCTTCGAATGCACCACCCAGATGTTTTCTTCGCCTGAGGCAATGACATAGTGAAGAGTTTGTATGCTTGGAACAGGCCATTTCTAACAGGAAATCCTTCCCACTCAAATTTACCTACAAAGGGGCCATATGGCCAAACGAAAGAATGATAACACTTGTGCCCAAGTATTTACACCCCCAATCGAAGGATGTGTGCCAGGGATGGAAGGCTCAATCGAATCTTGCAACGTTGGAGAAGTCACTCCCCCAAACGAAAAAGGCGTGCAAGGGCAGGATGTGTGATCGAAAGAGGGCAAAAGAGAGGCTTTTTCCTCCTGGATCGAAGGACATCATCAAGAGGGTTTTTTGCCTTGCAGGGGGCACTTGTGGCCAGCAAACATGGTTTTTAAGGCAAGCAATGTAGGCAGCAAAAGTCATAAACGAAACCTGCAATAAGAAGTCACACGCCCATGCGAAAGAGGCACGCTAGCATCCATTTTGAGCAAACGAAGGAGGCCAAGAGTGAATCGAAGGATGCTGATCGAAAGAGGCCAAAAGGCCAATCGAAGGATGCAAGCCAAGCTTGTGTCGAAAGAGGTCAAAAGACAAATCGAAGGATGCAAGCCATGCTTGTATCGAAAGAGGCCAAAAGGCCAATCGAAAGAGCTGAAACGAAGCACACTTGTATTTCTCCAATTTTTGTCAAAATAATGTTTTTATCTGTTTTCTCCCTTTTTGACAGTTTCCTTTTAATTTTGGTATGGGAAAATCCAAAGCACTTGTGCAAGCTAAAATCCTGAGAATCTTTATGAGAAAAGCCTTGAGAATTGAGAGGGCAAATTTTGGGGTACAACATGATGATTCATTGAGAAATATGATAAACATGAGATCCACTTGAGGCATTAGAAGTCTAATTTTCCTTGAGATAAGCAAAACCCTAGTTGTAGGTCAACTGCTTAGGAGGGGGGGTTTTCTGGCCAACCCTTGAGTAATCTTTAGAAATTGAGAACCCTAAGAGGATACGGAGATGCCTTGAATAAATTTGTCTTGAAAAATGGGAGGGAAATTTTTGGGGTACAACAATACTCATTTGTTATCATCAAAACTCATATAATATTGCAGAACCAAATCTTGTTCTTACAATCTCCCCCTTTTTTATGATGACAAAACTATGTATTTTGATGACACAATTTTGTACATAATCATAAAGTGAAATAAGAAGGTTAAGTAATACTTATCCTTCAGATGAGAAACTCCCCCTGAATCACATACTGGGTGAGGATCAAATATACTAAGTGTGAACCTTTTGGGTGAACTCCCCCTGGTTGCAACAAATCAGATATTGAATCCTTAGAAGTCTTGATTTAGATGCCAGCTATTCATATGCCATCAACAACTTGATTCATATTGCAAAATACCAATTGTGCCAATTTATATTTTTGATCATCACGGTCAAATGTTTTTAACATTAGAGTCAACTTTATACAAAGTTTGATTAAAAAATGAGCTTCCAGCTGAGCTTGACTCTTTTAGAGTTCTGACTTGTCATGGCTTCTGCTTATGGATCTTTCTATCCAAATTATTCAGACATTCTTCTACTTCTGATTTGCTCAAATTTATTTCTTATCTTCTTCTGAATGTTATGATGCCAGGATCAAGATAACTTTAACTTTCATAAAGTTCTTCAACTTCTGAATAATGTTGGTTCTATTTTATTCTTGAACATATGTACTACTTGTACACTTTACTCATAGTGCTTTCATTTTGACCTGTCTTTAGAATTCCTAGTGAACTTGTTTAGAGTTCCTTGGTTAAAATACAGAAGCATATATTAGTGGTAAATGCATAGAAAATCTAAACATGATATTTCATAACAGTGTTTTATGATTAAGCAATATAAGTCAAAGAGTTTTTAAACTAATATTTCATTCAAGGAATTTCATAGTACATCAAGATAAAACACAAAAAATAGAAGAAAACTTAAACTAATACAAGAACTAGCTAAAATAAAGATTTTCTAAAATCATTACAGGCAAGATTTCAATCATCAAAGTGTTGAACTGTATCAACTCTAGCACACCTTTCTTCAACCAGTGCATTATCTGGTCCATTCTTCTTTATCAACTCCCAAATCCTATCTTGGATCATTATCTCAGATAGTATCCTTCCATAAGGAATATAGGATTGAGTCTGTGTTCTTGAGATTTTAATGGAGTGTTTTAGATGATTTAAGATGGTTTTGGGAAGGTTGATCTTGAAGTGATGGATCAAGAGGAAGAAAAAAATTATGTCATTATGAGATAGAGTGTTCTTGTTGTGGCTTGAGGGTGAAGTTTGGAAAGGGAGAACCTAAACCAAGTCTTGGCTAAAGGAAGAAGGGTTTCGAGATTAGTTGGTTCATATGGTACTGAACTATCATGACGAACCCTAAACCTTTCAACAATACTTAGGTCGGATTGATAGGCATCAACGAAGACTCCGAATGAGACACACCCAGTGACTCTTACTATGGAAGAGATGGTGACAGCAATGGGAAGTCTGAAGATTTCAGACAGAGTGGTGTTGCCATCATCACTAATTTTGGAATACTTCTAGAATTCCTTCACAAGGACATGGAAGATGGGACCTCTAAGCAGAGTAAAGTAGCTTGTCCAAGATTGAAGTTGCATACTTCTTATTAGGTCCAATACATGGTGTTTGAGTCTGGGAAGATTTGATCGTATTTCTTGAATAATTTCAAGAGTTTCCTCATTGCCATGAAAAGTTATAGCATACATTGTTAAATCAGGCAAAGGAAGATTTAAAGGGTTTTCTATTTAAACTGAGGATGATGAATGGTGAAGAGGAGACATAAACTATTTATATAGACTAATAGTGAACCTATGTCTTAAAGGTGGAGAAAAACACAAGAAAGTGGGGTTTGAATTGTGATGATAGAAACCTTTTCCCTTTCTAACGAGTTTTCGGAAGCCTTTGAGCATGTAGAAACTAATAGCAGTAAAGAACACATTCATTTTTATACAGGTTCACCTTCTCAACTAAGGCTACATCTTGTCCACCCTCCTTAGGTAATTTTTCCTTAGAAAAGGACTTAATCCATTAATATTGAAAGATTACAACAACCTCTAAGATTCTAGAAAAATCTCTTATCCCTCTCAAGTATACAGACTAGAAAGTCACTTGAGGAAACACAAATTCTAAAAAAAAATCATTTTTCTAGAGATTTACATGAGTGCTTCTTATCAAGCAGATTTCTCCTACTTAGAGTACATATTTTTTTGACAAACTCTTGAGCAACAACTCCATTGTCTAAAACAATTTACATGAAGGTTTCTAAGAGATAACACAATCAGTGCAACAACTCTTATGTTTTGCATGTTTCTACAAGGTTGAATGTTATGGAGATTAAGTACAAAACATATTTTAGTTTTCTTATCTTCATCTTCTTTGTTAATCAAGTTGAATAAAATAACTTCTTTCTTCTTTTCTGGTTTCTCTTGAGATGCATTTTAATTTATATTTTGAATGACATCTTGTTGAGATCTTCAGCTTCTTTTCTTCAATGATCAAGACACGAGTATCGACTCATGTTTCTTATTGCTTATTGATCATTAATTCTTTTTGTTGTTGTGATGCTTTTATTGTAAGATTGACAACCTTTTTGGAACTAAGTTGTGATGAACACGCTGCTTCTTAGTAAGTTGTTAACACTTTAAAATGCTTAATGAAATATTACACTATAGAGCAATAACTCAGTGTGAATATTGCATTTCAAAAGTGAAACTACTTTGTGCTTGTGAAATTCTTGGTGTTGTTCAGCCACACAGCCACACTCTTTTAAGTATACCAAAGTTGCTTTATATAGGATTGAGAAAATAATACTGTTGGAGCACATAATGCATTGTAACGTGTATTTTGCAGTTGATATATTTTCAATGCAAACCTAACTTTGTAATGATTACTGTGTAGGAGGCGTGACTTCTTATTTTTATTTATCCAAGATATAGTTGATAATTACCATCCTTGTTTTCCTCGAAAATTGTGATCATTGTCTAGTTTTGAATAGAGCACTACTGAAGATATATCTGGACTTTTCTGATCTTTGTTTAGCTTATTTATGTAGAACTTGATTTCTCCTAAAGATGTTATTTCTGTTTCTGGAGTACTGAGCTTGAGACTTATTGTTTGTCTTGTTCTTCTGATGAGTAGTTCAGAAACTACTGATTTGATGTAGCGTAGAAACACTAGATTGAACTTTAGGAACACGTATTGTTTTCAGAGCTATAGGCATCAGCTTATCTGAAATATAATGCTTTTATTTTGATATGTGATTTCTCCTTGAAAGCATGTTTATATTTTTGATCAGCAAGACAAAAATGTTGAGAATGTATTCTTCCAGCTTCTTTCACCTTTTGATTCTTTATCTATTTTAGTCAAGGTGTTAGAATCTTTCTGATGGACGATCATGTCTTCAGATGTATAGGAAGAACTTATCTGAGAGACAACTTCAATTGTAGAAGCTTTCTGATTCTTGTATCTTCAACTTTCTGAGCTTATATTTGTGCAAGCTCTTTTATAGAAAGTTTCTTGTTATTAGATCTGCACACTCAATAACACCATTAGTAGTACTAAAATTGTTACTCATAAAATATATGGTTGTTATCATCAAAACAAAGAATTGCTTAGAAGCTTTCTTGCTCTAAAAGGCCTGACATATATTACATAGGCTATGATTATCTTAGTGAAGACTAGGAAACCTAGATATATTGGGAATGACAAAAAGTAATTAATCTTATTTATGAAAAGAATATTAAATATTCATGAAAATAAGGTTGACAAGTATCCTTTAATTTGTGGGGAAAGTAACTGACACATGCCAAAGATTTTAGACCTATTCCTCAGATACGTATAAGAGAATATATTGTCTCGTTACTTCCCATTTCAAGATAGTGCATAATTAACAAACAACAATTTATCATAAAATAAAGACTTCATTAATTAAGACAATTCAACAGATACAAGTTTAAAAATGAAGAACTAATCAGATGAAATGATAAAAACAAACACACTTTTGAAGAGTCAAGTCATATTTTCCTAGCTAATGAAAATGTAGTACTTAGATTTCAACAAGCAAACTTTTGGAAAGTTTTCTAGACCAACTTATGCTAAGATTTCCTTGAATATATCCATTATTCCTTCTTGAAAGAATATTTCAGACAAAACTCTTCCATAAGGAATGTAAGACTTAATGCGATTTCTAGACTCAGAGATTGATTTCCAAAGACAGATGAAGATAGACTGTGGTAGGTTTACTCAATTATCATTCATCAGAAGATAGATGAATGCTTGGTCATCATACCTCAGAAGGTCTTGGTTTTCCCCTCTGGGAAGAAAGTTGGACAACACATGCTTAAACCAAACTTTGGAAATGGGTAGTAGATTTTCAGGATTGATAGGTTCATATCTTTATGACATGTCATGAAGAGAAGAAAATTTCTCAGACATAATAAACCTAGATTTGACAAAGTCAACAGTGACACCAACATTTTCACACCCAGTTGCAAGAGTGATTGATAAAGGGGTAATGGTGATGGGAATTTCAAAAATATAGGAGAGAATAGAATAGTTCTCA
Organism: Vicia faba; assembly: GCA_948472305.1. NCBI lineage: Eukaryota > Viridiplantae > Streptophyta > Magnoliopsida > Fabales > Fabaceae > Vicia > Vicia faba. The sequence continues at coordinate 304,119,880 of OX451735.1, read as the reverse complement.
TAGTCAAGATAAGCATGCTTCCAGAATTCTTTAACAAGATTCGCGTAGATAGGTTTCTTTAGCCTAGTGAAGTATCTTGTCCATTGTTGAAAGTATGACACATTTGTGATGCTACGAGCAATGTACTTTCAAGAGGAAGAATTTCAATTTTTTTCACTGATACTTTCAAGAAGATCTTCATTTCCAAGAAAGGTTGGTTGAGGCATGATGGACAGATGAGAGGAAGGATCTTGATAGGAATTGGTTTATGAGAGGAAAATATAAGTATGATAAATCAATATATATATATATATATATATATATATATATATATATATATATATATATATATATATATATATATATATATATATATATATATATATATATATATATATATATATATATATATATATATATATATATATATATATATATATATATATATATATATATATATATATATATATATATATATATATATATATATATATATACACTTAAGTGGATGAAAGAAGTTGTGCCAAACTGTAAGAATGACATAGATCACTGACATAACAAAAGATAAGAATTTCAAAGAAATTTAATGGAGTGAACCATTTTTTTATAAAGACAGAGTACCATACAGGTTCCAAATAAGACTTTGAGTGAATCAATATTTAGAAGTGGCAGACCGGAAACTGACATAAAAATATTGAACATAGTTGCTTAAATGAGAGACTATCATCACACACATCATACGTAAAAAAATTCACCCATTCTTAAAAAAACTTACGTGTTCACATTATCCATTGAATTGATCAAAATATTTTTCTCTTGGAAAGAGAGAATGTTGCAGATCATGAAATTTTCACTAACCAGAAAATTCACAACTTGGGGTTGCACTAATATTTGGAATGCTTCTATTTAAAAAATCGTCTAACTTATAGAAGTATTTTTATCAGGAGTTCTAATAAATTATAGATAAAGGAAAAACATACCTTTGAGATTCTGAAATATTCACCATGATTCTTTTATCTGAGTGGTCTACATTATGATTTTAAGGAGTATAAGCTTCTTCTGAACTTTAATCCCTAATATGAGAGCTAGAATCAGTCTTCTCTTCAGATGGTATTTGTATTCTTCTGTTTAGAATCACTCGTCTGAATTCCTGAGAGTAAGCCTTAAACCATGGATATTCTGATTCTTTATTATCAGAATATCCATATGTTTGTCAAGCTTCCTTTGAATAGTAGCTTATATTTCAGAAGGTCAATATTTCATGAACATCTGAGAAGCTATTTGCTTAAGAGAGTTAACTAACATTTCCTAGCGTCTTTTGAATTTTTGATTCCTTAAACAAATTGCAGAATTCGTTCTAGTACAATTATCATCAAACTTTGACAATTTTGACTCACAATCTTGTTCTTGCAATGTTGAGCTAACTTGTTTAGAGTTAGTCTATAAATGCTTGTCAGCATATCTGCTTCAGAGTGAATGGATTTTGTCTTTGCATATTTTAAAAAATTTACCATTTAAGAATTCATATATGAAGAATTCTTTTGACTCCTGATGAATCAAAAAATATTTCTTTCCTAAGCGGTTTTCAGTTTTCTACGAAACTTTCCAAAGGAAACAATATTCAGAATTTATACATTAGATCTTCTACCCGCTTGATTGGTTAGGCTTCATACGTTCTAACTTAGAGAAATGTTCAAGATTTCCGACAATTTTCTGCAGACTTCATCATGAAGTTCTTGTGTATATAAATCAGAAGACAACAATCTTTCTTCTTTACTTGAAGAAATTTCTAATGATATTTTTATGAGAAAGTCAAGGTTAGACTAATATGTTTCTTGAAAACATCTCATAATCACAAAGAATTAATCTTCAGCAAGCAAAATTTCTTGTTTTCTAATGATTTGATCTTTGAGCAAATACATTGTTCATCATCAGAAGAGGTTGGCTCAATCAAGGACACCAAACCCATAAGCCTTTCTTCAGGAAGTTTGAAATCTTGTCTGGTTTTGACAAGAGCTTTTTTATCTCCCGGAATCAGTTCTTTAGAAGGAGATATTGTGATTTTGCTTTTCGTATTGACGGATCAGAAGGAGCAATAACTGCATCTAAATTGGAAGCTTCTAATACTACGAATTTTGGTATCTTCTTCTTGGCTTCTGAGCAGGTTATCTCCAAAGGAGAAGATTTTATTGTTTACATATTCAGTTTTCGAAGAATCAAAGACTTTCTCAAGGTAATCTGTTTGGTTACAATTCAGTACTCAATCATCATCTTCTGATATGAGACTATAATTGAAGGTGGAGTAATTATCACCCAGAGTATTTCTTCACACATCATTGGGATCTTTATCTGACACTGTTAGGTGTTTGATATTCATCAATAACAAAATCGGACTCTGATACCAATTGAAGGTGTGAAGAAAACACAAGAAAGGGGAGAGGTGAATTGGGTTTTTCACTCTTTGATAAAATTTCGCTTCTAAGCATTTTTGTTGAACAATGCTTCTGAATATTACTTCTAAGTAATGCTTCTACTTAAGTTAAGAAAACATAAACTATAAAGCATAAGCAAGAGTAAAGAACACACAATATATCATGGTTCACTTGAGAAATCCCCAAGATAATCTAGTCCACCCACCAAGGTGATTTTGCCTTAATTAAGGACTTAATCCACTATAACTAAACTGATTACAACACACAAGCTACACACGAGTGACTAACAGCCATTGACGCATTCAGGGATCCAACAGGATATAAATTCCATTGACAATGACCTGTTTAGTGATCCAACAAGATATAACGTCCATTGACCTAATAGAATCCAATCTCTCAAGATCTCTTATCAGGATTTCCTTACAATGATATCCATTAGTGATCTCAGAAGGTTGACCTTCGCTTAGTCCCCTTTGAGACATGACTATCATTGACCCAATAGAAACCACTACCATGATTTCATAATGACCTTTAGTCGCTATCTTCTTGAGCACGTACCTTCACTCAGCCTCTCAAGGTATCATCACACAATTGTTTAATTTACATTTGTTTACAATAATAATGCTTCTACACAAGCTGGATGTAAACAGAATTTAAGCGTACATGACATAAGAATGAAGAATTAAAAGAAGACTTTTGACGTTGTTGTTGCTTATTGGTGATTGATGCTTTTATGCCATCAACACACACTACTTCTCTTTAGTCGTCAAGCTATATATATACCCAATATAAGTATAATCGTTGGAGGGTAAACTTGGAATCATCACATATATGACAGCTTGAATTGAGTAGGGGAACAAGATAGTATTGTGAGTCTACGTCCGTCCTTGCGGGTAGTGAAGAAAAACATTTGTTTTACTTTTGTACCTTCTCTAACGGTATTCTCTTGATTCTTCAAGAACTTCAAGGGCCAGCGGCATGAGTTAGAAGAAGAAGAGCAACACTTGGGCTTTTCAAAACTTAAAGTCTTAGGAGTCTGTAGATCATCATCTTTAGAACTTTAGAACTTGGTTTTTAAAATCTTGTAATCACCATAGGTAAGAAAAACTTCAAGTCTTTGGAGTCTTAAGAACTGCGTCTTCAGAGTCTTCAGCACTTGGTCTTGAGAACCCGTTGTAGAGAACCTTGGATCAGAAGAACTTCAAGTCTTCAGAGTCTTAAGAGCTATGTCTTTAGAGTCTTCAGTACTTGTTCTTTAAGAATCCTTTTAAGAACCTTGTTATTAGAAACACAAGTCTTCAACATCTAGACTTCAGTAGAAACTTTGTCTTAAGATCTTTTAACTTTGTCTTCTTGAAACAAGTTGTCTTTTAGAAACTAAGTTTTTAGCATATGGACTTCAGTAGAAACTTCTGCCGTCAGATCTTCTAACTTGTTTCTTTATAACATGTTCTCTTCAGAAACATGAGTCTTTAGCATCTGAACTTCAGTAGAAACTTTTGTCTTCAGATCTTCTGACTGGTTTCTTTTGACTTCATATCAGAGCCTACACTTCAGAGTCTTCTGGAGTATCTTGCTACTGTTCATCAGAACTTGTGTAGCACGAAAGCAGAATTAATTCTCTTCTAATGTCTTGGCCACGCCATCCATCAGAAGCAGAACTTGTTTGTTAAATACTCAAAAATAACAAACATTAGAGTATCAAAATTGTTCATACAAACATACTCATTTGTTATCATCAAAACTCAGAGATAATATTGCAGAACCAAATCTTGCCCTTACAGGGATTGTAATCATTTGTATTAAAGTAGGTGGCTCGACAGAAATAAGGTGGTGTTAAAATAGCTTGTGTGTGTCGAAGTTTTATAGTTGTCAAAGTGTCGAAGGAGTTAGCCTCGACATGAATTTTGACTTAGGTATAATTTTGCAGTTTTAGTGGAATCATGTATTTGGGCTTTGCTTAGGGAGAAAGCAAACTAAATCTATAAATAGAGTAACTCCCTATTGTTGTAATACACTTGATTGTAGTTGCAAAGAAAAAAATTTCAGTTGAGAAGTAGAGAGAAACTTTGCAGAAAATATTTTTCTTCCCCTATTTTGTTCAAACTCTAATTCTCTTTTCTTCCACTTCATATTTTTCTTTCTTCTTCCATTATCCATTGTGTAGCAGAATCATCTTACAACCAAGTTTGGTTGATTTACTTGAGGGAAGAGTGAAGATCAAGAGGGAATTAAATCAGTTTATTGGTTCTTGGTCATCAAGATTGGTTCGTAATTCTCCATAGGTTTGGTGTAAATCCAGCATCTGGTATCTATAACACTGACTGAGAATCAACATCTGGTATCAACGTGAGAATCAACATTTGGGATCAATGTGAGAATCGACATCTTGTATTTATTCCAACATCTTGTTCATCAAGACTTCACACAAAGAATTGAAGAAGAGGAATTATGAAGCTCTCTTTATAATTCATAAATGTGTTGATCCAAATAATTTCAAAAAGTTGAGTGATGTTGAATAAACGAAAGAAGCATCTAGAATTATGGAAAAATCATTTGGAGGCACTGAAAAGGTCAAAGAGGTGAGGTTACAAACTCATATAAGAACATATAAATTGCTTCGGATAGAAGAAAGTGAAAGCATAACTGATTTTTTCACTAGGGTTACGAAATTGGTGAATTAAATCAAGGTATGTGGAGAAGTGTTGACATCAAGGTCAATTGTTGCAAAGATCTTGAGGTTATTGGCTCCTAAGTTTGACCATGTGGTAGTATCCATAGAATAGTCGAAATATTTGTTAACATTGATAAAGGAAGAGCTTCAAGAGATGCTTGAATATCATGATCAAAGAATGGATGAAAGAAATGCATCCAAGTAAAAGATTGATGTGGCATTGCAGACCCAATCAACAAAAGAAAAGAAAGGAAAAGGAAATTGGTTCGACCATAAAGGTAGATGATACTACAAAAATTCGATTGTTCAAGGAAACTAGCAAGAAGAAAATTCATCAAATCAGAGAAGACCCTTGTGATACGGTGGGAGAACTGACTAGTGTTTTGCGTTCGTATTCGCACTTGTGCGGTTGAGCAAGAGTCGCCACCGACTTTTTACTTTATCCTAAAGGAAAGGTTAAAAAAGCACAGCAAAAACCTTTTGAGATATTTCGTGGGTTCGGGGGGTAGATTATGAAAAGGGAAGGTATTAGCACCCTTTTCATCCATGGTTATCCATGGGCTCTTAGTTACTTGGTTTTTAGATCACTTGCCTTGTTTTTCGATTGCTTTGAAAATGGTGTGTGTGTGGGTGCTTTTTGAAAATGTTTTGGAAGAAGATGCCTTGTCTTAGGCTAACCTTGTAACAATTCTTTACTCGAATGTTTTACAAAGGCGTGTATCTTTTCGAAAAGATGTTTCAAAATGTTTTGAGAGTTTGTTTGAAAGTGTTGTGAATTGTGGTTTTTGAAAAGAAGGCAAGTGTTTTTGCAAGTTTGATCTCAAGTAACTAAGAGTTTAGTCTACCCTATTGTACTCAAAGGTTTTTGTCATGTTTTAACCCCTTTTAACAATTTTGTTCCACCATTGAAATTGGTGGACAATCTTGCGTTTAGGAAGTTTATTCGGGACGGGCGCGGGTCATCGTATGGACCATGAACGCAATGGTGCCAAGTGTCTTTGGCAATTTACTTTGAAGGGATTATGATCATTCCGTTTAGGCAACATTCGAAAGCATCATCGAGGGACTTATGATCATTTGATTTTGTTTTGCCAAAGATACTCGACGTGCAAGCATGGCCCATTTTGGAAGGCAACATGTGGGATTACCCTAGGGGGGTGCAAGTGTGATTGTGTATTGATTACATGTATTTGTCTTGTATTAGGTTATCTAGCGTTTGATTTTATGTACATACAAACCCTAGGTCTAACCATGGTATAATTGGAAAACTGTAAATTGCGGAATGTAAAATCTACGCTATTACAAAGTAGTGTCCGGGAGTGGGGGTATAAATGTACAAAGGGGATGAGACTTATAGTATCCAATAAGTTACAACCAAATCGAATGTGCGATCAAAATATAAATATCGAATATACAAATATAAGATAAAAATGTGTATAGGGCAATGTGAATGTATTTGTGTAAGTGTACAAGTGTATATGTATATGAATTGTGTAATTATGTACAAGTGCGAATTTGTGGAGTTGAATCGTATTAGGGTTTTTGACCTAGATAAATGTTTTAAACGAATCTTTGATTTATATGTTTAATTATGTACAAAAGAAAATGTTCAAGTTTTAATCTTAAATTTTCAAGTTTCAATTGAGAAATGTATCTTTATTTGTTATATACAAAAAGTATTTTTAATCAGATGTTTGTGAATTTTAATATTAAAGAAATGTATTTGAATTATTATGTACAAATATGTATTTTAACTAAAAGAGTTTCAATTTTAATTATGTATGAAAAAACGTATAATATGTACAAAATTAATGTTTTAAAATGTATGTACAAAATAAAATGTTTTTTAATTTAATCATGTATATAAAAAATATTTTATTATCTTATATACAGATATATACTTAAGAAAAAGATATTTTAACTATATGATAAAAAATGTATTTTAAGGTGTATTTAGAAATTTAATTATTCAACTGTATACAAAATATATCTTTAGTTAAAAAAAGGTCATTTTAATTTTAAGTATATGATATAAAAGTGTTTATTATTTATATGATTTTGTGACAAAAAGAGTTTGTATATTACAAAGAAAATTGGTTAGTATTAATGAAAATGTTTGGTTAGAAAATGAAATGATTTTTTTGTTGGGCTTTAGAGGTGAATCAGAAACGGGTCAAGCCCATGTTAGACTTGAACGAGCTTAGGGTTAGGGATTTTGTATCCAATTGGGACGAGAGCGTAGGGTTAGCAGCGACGCGTATTCGTTCAACGTTCTCTTCCTCATCTCCCTGAATGCTTCTCTTTCCGGCCACCAACGTCATTCCCGTACTCTCTTCCCTCCAAGGCAAGAGCTCCACATCCTCTTGAAACAAGGTTAGCTTTTAGTTGTTATGTTCTTATCTCTTTTCCCTTTTTACGAATTTGCATGTTTTTGATTTGAGTCTTAATTGACCTTTCGTTATTATGAGGTGAAGGAGAAGAGGTAGAAAGCTCGTTACCTGACTTTGGAGAAGGAGGAGAGAGGAGGAGTGACGCTTTAGGAGGCCGGAACGGCGATTCGGTGACGAAGCTGGATGCTTGCTTTGCTTCTGATGCTTTCCTGGTATTTTCGTTCTTACCTCTTGCTGTGTGAGGGTTTTATGATGATTTGTGCTGAAAACCTTACCTTGAAACAATTCACTTCTTTATCTTTCTTCTTCCATGCCACTGTTGCCTATGTATTGTTGCCTGAGTATTTGTATGCTTCTTGTTTGACTGCCTTATTGCCCAGTGATGTATACACTGAGGGCCTGATGGATTTGCCTTGATGAACTTTCTCTTCTTCTCTCGTGTTGCCCTGATTTGTTACTTCTTCTTGGTCCCTGAGTTGCTTTTGCTTACATGCTTGACGCTATTTGATTTGTTCCCCCCATGAAGAACTTACAGTTCTGAGGGGCTCGTATTTGTTGCCTATATGCTTGAGATGTGCCTTTCTGAGATGTTTGCTGGCCTTGAACTTTTGTTGAATTGGATGCTATGTATCGCCTATGATGAGGAAAGAAAAACTCTGAGGCTTAGGAGTTGGACAGGTTTCTGAGGTTTTTAGGATGGGCTATGTTTGTGACCGATACTTGACTTGAAGGGTTATGTTGGTTATTGGCAGTATGTTGGGTTTTAGTTTGACAGGGGTCTCATGTTGAGGAACTGGTTTATGAGGTTTGGCCAATGATGAAGAAATTCTGAGGCTGTGGTGCTGGATGCTGTTTATGGGGTATTGGTGATTCTGGTTTTATGTTTGGATGATGCAGGCAGCAGGTTATGTTGTTGGACCTGGTGTGCTTCTGGCTTTATCAGGTTTTTTGATGTGTTTGATGGTTGTTTCAGGTTTTATATTCTGTTAGTAGATTGGTATGGTTTTGAGATGTGTTATGTTGTATGTTTATTTGCTTCAGTTTGGATGGTAGGCAGGTTAAGGCATTAGCAGGTTTTGCAGATTGTCTCCTTTCTTGACAGTAGGCAGGTTAAAGCATTTTCAGGTCATGTGTTTGTATGTTCTTGAGGGTGAGGCCTGATGCAGGTTTATGGGCTGGAGCAGGTTGATGCTTGCAGAAGGTTTAGTGTGTCTGTGAGGAGGATACAAGCTCTTGGTTTTGTATATTTTTCTCCTCTATTCTCACCCTGCTGAACTGAGTTCCTTTCTTTGTGTTATATCTTTTTTGTCTTGCTTGCCTCAGCCTCAAACCTGCCTATCCTTCTATTATCTCTCTTCTTCTAACTCTATAGTACAGCAAAGAATTATTATATGATTTATGTTGTACTTCTTTTCTGAAGGGGCCCTCCTTGGGAAATGATGATTTAGATTTTTGCTACTTGCATAACACATTTCTGCATCTTTATCCTGCTTTTGACAGCTTTGCTACACTTTTTGCATTTCTTTGATATCTTGGGATTTTTGTGATATCTTCCATATCTTTCTTTGACAGCTTGGGATTTGACTTTGCAGCAATTGTACTTCCTTGATTTTCTTTGATATCTTTGGCATTTTAAGTGGGAATTGGACTTTTCAGTTTAGTTTGAATTTGAAGTTGAGATTCTATGCAGTCTTGAATTTTGGAACTTATACCTTTAACATTTGCATTTCATGAACAAAAAATCTTCCCTCTCTGTGAACCGGGAGAAATCCCGTGATTTGCAGAGAGGGTCAACTGATCCCAGTCAGTGGCCCCTAATGATGAGCAATATTTTATCTGTCTCTAATTAACTGCTTTCTGACTTTCTTTCTTCTTTTCGCAGATAAAAATGGAGCACCGGCGCGGAGTGAAGAATGAAGAATATTAGAACTAGGATAGTTTTTATTTTATGTAATATTTAAATTAATGTAAATTATTGTCTGTAATTTAAATTATAAACAACAATTTGTACAAATAATTCAAATATCAATAAAATCCAAATTATCCAATTGGTTCTAATTTTCTTTATTGTTTATTTATTTATTTAAAATTCTTAGAATTAAAACAATTGAAAAATAAATTTCAATCATTCAATTTTTTAGAATAATAAATAACTTAAATAATAACAATATTGGTCAATTAAACCTGTCTTATCCAATATCCAAAACAAAGCAGCAGTTAACCCAAATGGACTGATCAAACGCATAAACACTGAATCCAATACTGCATCCTGTATTTGACTGACTCAAAGAAAACAACATGAATTCCAACCACTTGTTTCTTTCACTGATTAAATCAAAACAACGCGAATTTAACCCGCATCTCGGAATAAACTGCAAAGTGCTGTGGAATTTAAATTCTTCTGAGAATATGCCCATAAAACTTTAATTCCTGATTAAATGTCGAATAACGCTCGCCTGATCAAAATTGAACCAAAATCAACCAAAACCCTAAGCAGACTGTGAAACAACCCAGGGCTCTGAAAATCAGTAAAAACCCTAATTTTGCTTGACTGCCAAGAGAAGTCCATTTGTCCGATTCTTGAGCCAGTTTGAAAAGTCAGGAAAGGCTTGAAGTTGAGATTTCTTGTGGAAAAACGCGAGGGCAAATTTTGGGGTACAACAACCCTCATACCAAAGCAACCAAAGAGGTGGTATTGAAGGCAGAGGAAGAGGTGGTGGTCAAAAACTTGACAAAAGTCGCATTTAGTATTTTAATTATCAAAAGTTAGGTCATTACTCTTATGATTATTCAGAAAAACAAAAGAATCAAGAAAGTGATGCAAAGTTTGTAAAACAATAAGAAGAGATGATGATGATGATGATCACGATGGGCATAAAAAGAGATGAAGAGAGATTCAAGTACCAATGGTACTTGGACTCAAGTTGCTCATCACATATGTCTGGTAGGAAAGATTGGTTTGTCAATGTAAAACCCTCGATGAAGAACTTAGTGAAATTTGCAAATGATAATACTCTAGCAGCTGAAAGTATTGGTGATGTTCTGATTATGAGGAAAAATGATAAAAGGTTAGTAATTTTTAACGTATTGTACATACTAAGCATGAAAAGTAATTTTCTCAGCATAGGGAAGTTGGTCAGAAAGAACTACAATGTGTCATTGAAGATAAGATGATGAGAGCTAACGATTCAAGTGGAAGATTAATCTTAAAGGGTCCTATGTCTCAGAATAGAACCTTAAACATTAAACTTAATGTGATGGAGCACAAATGCCTTGCAACTAACTAGCGGGGATGAATAGATATGGCACTATAGACTTGTCCATCTCAACTTCAAAGACATCAGAGATGTAAAGAGAAGAGATATGGTTTCAGGTTTACCAAAAATTAACATTCCAAACAAACTATGTGAGGAATGTGTGCAGGAAAAGCATCACAAAAACAACTTCAGCAAAGATACAGGAAGAAAGTCAAAGATAATTCTTGAAATAAAATACTCTGATGTATGTGGTCCTGTCTAGGTGGATCTGATTGGAGGTAATAAATATTTTGTCACATTCATAGATGATTTCACTAAAAAATTACGAACTTACTTTATCAAGAAGAAGTGAAGTGATCGAGGTATTTTCCAAGTATAAATCTATGGTCGAAAGACAAAGTGGTCGAAAGCTCAAGATTCTGAGGACTGATGGTGGTGGAAAATATGTGTCGAAAGACTTCGACACATTTTGTGAAAAGGAAGGGATTGTGTATGAGGTGGTGCCATCCTACACTCCATTGCAGAATAGAATTGTAGAAAGGAAGAATAGAACCATTACTAATATGGTGAGAAGTATGTTGAAAGACAAGCATTTACCTAAAGAATTTTGAGGTGAAGTTGTGTCGATTGTAACATATATTTTGAACAGATGTTTGACAAAGAAGCTAGAAAGAATCACACCAGAAGAATGTCGGTGTGGTGTCAAACCTAGCTTGAGTCATCTGAAGATATTTGGATCTATAGTACACATAGACATGTTCCTGATCAATTGAGAAGAAAACTTGATGATAAGTCAAGTCAGATGATCCTAATAGGATATCATCTAATTGGAGGATAGAAGTTGTTCAACCCAGTGAACAAGTAGGTAGTGATCAGCAAGGACATGATCATAGATGAGCTTAAGGAATGGAATTTGATTGAAAATATAAAGAAATATTTAGTGAGACTCTTATGTGAAGAACCAACAAGTGAAGTCGAAAGAGAAGTTCAACAAGAAAAAGTCAGAGGTCAAGTATGCCCAAGAAGATCTCAAACAACAAGACGCATGTCTGCAAGGTTTCAGGAATGTGTGATTACATCAGATGATATGGTCGAATGTGTGATTACATAAGATGATGTGGTCGATGATGAAGGTGAGCTGGTACACCATGCTTTCTATGCATATGTCAAACCAGACAAAGCAACTAAGGCATTGAAGGATTCGAAGTGGATGAAAGTTATACATCAGGAACTGAAGCCCGTCGAAGTCAACAACACTTGGTCACTTGTCAAATTGCCTCAAGGAAAAAAGGCAATCGAATTAAAGTGGGAATATAAGGTGATGTTGAATACAAAAGGGGAAGCAACTCGACACAAGGATAAACTTGTGGCGAAAGGATTTCTTCAGAAAGAAGGAATTGACTTTGACGAATTTTTTACGCCTATTGTTATGATTAAAAAAATCAGGTTGGTTAGTTGTCTAACAAACATGAATAATTGGTATATATGTCAGATGAATGTGAAATATGCATTCCTAAATATCCCCTTAGATGAAGAAGTTTATGTAGCACAACTAGTTGAATTTGTGAAACAAGGCGAAGAAAGCAAGGTATGCAGGCTGCATAAGGCCCTGTATGGACTCAAACAAGCTTTGAGAAATTGTAATAAGAAGATAGATAGTTTGTTAGGGGAAAAGGAATTTATGAAGTGCATAAATGAGCATGAAGTATATGTAAGAAGAAGCAAGAGTGAATTGCTTATACTAAGTCTCTATGTCAATGAGTTGTTGATAACAGGTAGCTGCAAGAAAGAGATCGAAGACTTCAAATGTAATCTTAGCAAGGAATTCGAAATGTCTGATTTGGGAAACATTTCATACATCATTGGCATCGAATTCTAAAAGAGTAGTAGAGGCTTGATGATGCATCAAATAAGATATGCAAGTGAAATACTCAATAGATTTGAGATGGAAAAATGCAATATGACTTCAACACATACTGAACCAAGGCTGCAAATGTCGAAAGACTCAGACTCAGATGATGCCGACCTAACATAGTACAAAAGACTTATTGGGTCATTAAGATACCTTTGTCACACAAGGCATGATCTAGCATACAGTGAAGGTATGGTGAGTAGATTCATGCAGAAGTCAAAGGTATCAAATTTAACAACGACGAAGAGGTTACTAAGGTATCTCAAAGGAAGTCTCGATTATGGCATTTTATTTCATGCAGCTGATGAAGGAAAGGAATGCAAGCTAGTGGATTACACTGACTCAAGTTGGTGTAGCGATTATAAGGGTAAAAAATCCATGACTGGTTATGTGTTTATGCTAGATGGACTTGTTTTGTTTGTATGATGCCATGTCATTTGACTTGCACTATGCATTGAAGTAAACATTTGTTTAACCTTGGTATTATCAGAAGATAAAATACGGACTTTACTGCTACATGTTTTTTCTTGCTATTAATGGCTCTACTGCGAGCTTGATATCTTGGACTCTTACAAAACTTACATTCCTCTAACAATCCATCTTGATTAACAAACTCATTGTCATAAAACAACATGCAACCACTAATGCAACAATCAATCTTTCTTACTTTTAAACCCAACTTTGACACCAACTTCTTTGCATCATAAAAACTGGTAGGAAATTTGTCTTTCGTTGCAGTGGAGTCCAACATCATTTTTGCGAAATGTTCCAAACACTGATAAGGAACATTCCAATTTGACTTGGCGACCAATAATCTCACACTTATTGATAACTTTGAGTCTGACGATCCCTCGAACGGCGGTGTATTCATCTCATTCAACAACTGATAAAATCTCTGCGCTTCCTCATTCAGCAACTCTTCCCCGTCAAAATCTTCAGGTTGATCATATGTCACGTTCACACCAAAAGCATCCTCAACCATCTCACAAATCAGATTAATGTTTTCTTCATATTTTATAGGCGGTCGACTACTTGAAACATGCATGTTGCTAGTCTCTAGTATGTTACTCGACAGTTCATCACCATTATACGTCCAAACTCAATAGTTTTCAATGAAACCCCTTCTATGCAAATGACGTGCTACTTCCTCTAGGTCACTAATTATTGGTCTACATTCACATTTAAGACAGGAACGCCTAACTCCTCCTTAGCTTCAACAATATTCCTGAGCAAATGCGCACGCGATAAACACATTAACTCCTTCTATAAAAAGGGATTTAAGTGCACGTCGTCCTGGATACAATCTATCATAAATCCAACTACGACCATACCGATAATATTCCATACTGCACATTTATACAATCATTATTTTATTATTAACTATAAATAAAAATTTATCTATAGTAACTATAATTAAATTTTATAGCTACATACATAAACATATTAAATATATTAACGATAAATAAATTGGTTTTTAACTAAACATTTTATGTATTAAATAATTATTATATAATCATTGTTTATGTATTACCTAAATATTAACTACATATATTAAATATATTAACCATGAATAGATTGTTTTTTTAACTAAATATTTTATAAACATATAATAAGTAATGCTTTTTAGAAATATACTATATTCTTTTATTTTAACAATATAAAACATATAGTTATATAATATATTCTTCTTGTAATATATATATATATTTTGTTTAAAAAAGTCATTTCTCTAATATATATATATATATATATATATATATATATATATATATATATATATATATATATATATATATATATATATATATATATATATATATATATATATATATATATATATATATATATATATATATATATATATATATATATATATATATATATATATATATATATGATTCTGTTTTTAAAAACAACAAAGTAGAAATATAAAAAAAAAAATCAATGAAAATAAAAATTATTCTATTTTTAATAAAATGAAATATTTTGTTTTTATTCTGTTTTTTATTTGTATATATATTTATTCTGTTTTTAATATATATACATATTTCTGTTTTAAAATTTCTGTTTTTAATATATAATATTTTGTTTTAAAAAAATAATAATAATATTTTGATTTTATTTTAGTTTTTTATTATATTTTAAATAATATATATTCTGTTTTAAAAAAAAACTGTTTTTAATATGTTTTTTATTCTATTTTTAAAGTCTGATTTTATTTCCGTTTTTTATTTAAAAAAATTATATTCTGTTTTACATGATATATATGAATAAAATAATAAATAAAAACTAAAACTTTATAATATATATATATATATATATATATATATATATATATATATATATATATTTCTTCTATTCAATACCTTGAGAAAAATCAAAACTAATAAATAGAAAATATTATAAAATTAAAACAAAAATATATAAAATAATTGATGCAAACTTACCTTTGAAACAAGGTTGGAATAAATTGAAGAAAAAAATTTGGGTTTTTGGAAAGTTATGTGAAACTGAATTGGGGAAGAGGAAGAGAAGAGAAAATTAGAAGGGAAAAGAAAATTGTGTTGTTCTTCTTCCTGTTCTGGGAGAAAGATAAAAGGGCATATATATGAGTCAATCATAATCACGTCGCAACATTGTCACGTGATAATCACGTTGCAAAACTTATTACAGTCATAAATTATTATTCATTGTCTGCTAGCCCATGCACACAGTCGAGTCAAAGTTAGAGTTTTTCCTTCTAAAAAAATTGCAATGTGAAAAACACGACAACCATTTTTTTTAAAATATTCAAACTTCTCCCCTTTTGAACGCCGGACTATTTTAATTTTTTATTTATAACTTTTATGTTGTGACGTGATAAACACGTAGCAATTTATTTTTTCTTTCAAAATAACTTATGACAGAGCCTTTATTAACATTACTTTTATTATTGTAATGATATAAACATGCAGTGACGTGATTATCACGTCGCAACTACTCTTTTTAACCACGTAATAATCACGTCACAATTTCATATTATTGAGGGAGGGCTTTTCTTATAATGAATAAAGTAAATAAATAATAGAGTTTTTTCTAAATTGTCTTTTAAGTTACTTAAACATAATCTTTTAAGTTAAATATTTGTAACAAAAATATTCTTATGGTATTACTAGTTACCATTTCCCTAAAAAGTATCAATAAAGGATTGTTTCAAAACAAAAAGAACTAATACAAAGGTCAAATATAAAGGACCACATGAAAATTTTGGTATTTTATAATAATTATTTTATTTATTCATTAAGAAATTGGTTTTCTATTTTATACTTTAAAATCAACTAAAAATAATTTTAAAATATATTAGTTGATCAGTATTCAATTCTAATCTGGTGTGGTCCTTTTCTTCAAGTGTTTTGGTGGTAGTGATTTTTATGAACACTTTAGTACGAGAAGCCTTGCAATGTGTCTAATGGTAGGGGTTTACATCCATAAACTGAGATGATCAAATCAATGACAATTGTAAGCGTGAAATTTATATTTGAACAATATGTATTCGAGTTTGATATGTAACCTTTTATAGTGAGATGGTTCGATTTTGAGGTACTAGAACCTTCTTCTAGTCACAATTGGCTAGAAAGACAAATCTTAGAACATCCAATATAGTAAAATATAACAACCTCCTCCAATGATCACTTAGCCCTAAGTCCAATTTTAACAGTCCAACTTTGCCATCCTCACTATTTGAATTTTGGATACGGTAATTATTGATTGTCTATTTCGTTTCCATTTTTCTATAATTTAATCTGTTGTTTAATAATTCATGGTCATTTGATTATTTTTAGTCTTCACTGTTTGAATTTTGGACTAGTAATGCAGGACCTAAGGAGTTCAGTCTCTATTCTAGAGCCTTTAGAGTTAGAGGGTATTTTATCTCCCCTTCCAAGTTTTCATGGGGTTAAGCTGAATATTCACATAAGATAAATTCATACAATATGTAACCAACTTCTTCTAAATATTTTCTTACTTTCTTACGGTAGCAAGCCAGACCTAACCCATAGGCTACTAAATCTAGGGTTTATCTTACACTTTTTCATGTAATAATTAATTGTTTGTAAATCAAAGCATTGTTAGTGCTAGTTATATTCTATTATGAGTAGTTTGTGTTAGTGCACAAGAATCAATGATGTATAAATAATAAATTTAAGAGAGCAAAGAGAATGACGGATGTAAAAACTATAAGATGAATAAATGTTGTTGTTGTATTTATGAAATTTACAACTAGTCTATTTATACACAAAAGAGAATGTCATATATGCCCTAATAGAATAGACTTAATAACTAAGTTATCTAAAACAATTAGAATTACTAAAATACTCTTTAATACCATCCATTAATTTATAATTTCTAATTAAAACTAACTATACCAATTTCATCCCTTAAGCGGAGAAATTGACCAGTCTTGATTGTCTTTGTCATGATATCTGCAAGTTGCTTCTGGGTGCTACAGTGCACAACTTCTAGTACTCCGTTCTGGACTTGACTTCTGAGAATATGATAATTTGTCTCAATATGCTTGCTTCTCCCATGTAAAACCAGGTTCTTGGAAAGTTTGATTGCAGACTTATTATTAATCATCAGATTCAGAGGTTTATCTACGTTGATCTTCAGATCCTGCAGTAAATTCAGAAACCATATAGCTTGACATGCAGCTATAGCACCTGCAATGTACTCAGCTTCACACGTTAATAGAGCAATACACATATTTCTTCTTAGAAAACCGAGAAATATGACCTCCTAGAAACTTAAACAAGTATACATAAGTACTTCTTCTATCAACTTTATCTCCACACCAATCAGAATCAGAATAACTCATCAACTATGAATCTGTTTTTCTTCCATAAGGGAATAGTATTCAAAACTTCAGAGTTCCCTTGATATACCTCAGAATCCAGAACAATAGACTGGTAATGAGACCATTTAGGTTTACTCATGAACCTACTAACCAATCTAACCACATAACAAATGTCAGGTCTGGTATTACACAGATACCTTAGAGAATCTACCAACTGTTTGGACGTTGTAACATCTACTTATTCACCCTCAGAGCTAGAATCTAATTTATGATTGCTTTCTGACGATGTAACAACGGCCTTACAATTCTCCAGCTTGAATTTCTTCAGAAGCTCAAGTTCATACTTCAGTTGATGCAGAATTATACCTTGTTTAGAGTACAATACCTCTATCCCTAAAAAATAAACCAGCTTTCCTAGGTCAGTCATCTCAAATTCATTCATCAGAGTCTTCTTGAACTTGACAAATTCTTCAGAACAGCTTCCTGTCAGCAATATGTCATCAACATAAAGATATACCATAATCATATTGCTTTTAGAATGTTGAACATACACGTCATACTCTATCTCACGCTTCTGAAAATCTTATTTCTTGAAAAATGAATCAATCTTCAAATTCCAAGCTCTGGGCGATTGCTTCAATCCATACAGAGCTTTATGTAATTTTTACACCATCTCTTCCTGATTATTTTACATAAATCCAGGAGGTTGGGATACATATACCTCTTATTGTAATAGACCGTTCAGAAATTCATACTTCACATCCAGATACATCAGAGGCCAATTTCTATTTGCAGCTAAAGCAATCACCAATCTGATTGTTTTATGTCTAGCTATAGGCACAAACACCTCAAAGTAATCTAGCCCAGGTTTCTGAAGAAAACCTCTAGCCACTAGCCTTGCTTTGTGCTTTCCAATTGATCCATCTGGCTTGGGCTTCATCTTGGAAACCCATCTAAAGATGATGGCTTTCTTCTTATCTGGAAGCTTATTCAACTTCCAAGTATTATTTATTTCTATAGCCTCAAGTTCTTCTTTCATGGAATTCAGCCATACTTTCTTCTTGAGAGCTTCTTCAATACTTATAGGTTCAGAGTCTACTAATATGGCATACTCAACCATTTCTCCTTCTGAATCTACTTCAGTATCTTGTAGCATGTCAAACTCTGCAAACCTTCTTGGTATTTGTCTGATTCTTTGTGGCCTTTGAACTTGTTCAAAAACTCTTTCCAATTTTGGAACAATATCAGATACTTGACCATCATTAGAAGTTCCACCTTCTAAATTTCCTTCAGAACCTCTACCTTCTGAAGTTCCACCTTCAGAATCATAACCTTCACCAGAAATATGATTACCTTTAGAAGCTTGTCCTCTGGAACCTACGTCTTCAGCATTTTCCCTTTCAGAAGCATGACCACCACCAGATTCTGGATCATCATCAAAATCTTGATCAGAATCAGATTCACCATCTGACTCATCTTCAGAGTTTCCATAATCATCATCTGATTCTGACTCTTCTTTAAAACTATCAAGTTCTGACTTATCTTCAGAAATAGATTGATACTTGCTTCAATCTCATACTTCTAATTCTTTTAGAATGACGTCTCTACTAAATTCAAATTTATTTGTTTCTAGACAATAAAGCTTGTATGCACATGTACTGTGGTACCCCACCATAATCATTACTTTGCTTCTATTATCCATCTTCTTCCTTCTAGCTTATGGAACGTGTTTGTAACATACAGAACCAAACACCTTCATATGAATAACACTTTGCTTGTCTCTAGTCCACTTTTCTAAAGGAACAATTTTCTTCAACTTCTTCGTTGGACACCTGTTGAGCACATACGTTGAGGTGGCTACAACTTCTCTCCACAAATTATGAGGTAACTTCTTCTCTTTCAGCATGCTTCTGGTCATATCAAGCAAGGTACAATTTCTTCTTTCAGCAAGACCATTGTGTAGAGGAGTATAAGGAGCAGTAACCTCATGCTCAATTCCATTTTCATCATAGAACTTCTGGAATTCTGTAGAGTTATACTCACCTCCACCATTCGTTATTAGAATCTTCAGCTTCTGACCACTTTGTTTCTCATCCTTCACCTTGAACTTCTCGAACTCGATAAACACCTCATGTTTAAACTTTATGAGTGTTACCCACTGTTGGCTGAAGATTTTGATGATATTGTTCGAAGCAAAGCAAGTTGGATGTTTCGATTGGAATAAAGCAAGATGTCATGTTTCAAAATGGTAGAAGCAGTGCTTCGAATGGGCATGTCAAAACTCTGATCTTCGAGTGACAGTTATGGGGATATATTCAAAGAAGTATCGAAATGATAACAAGGCTGTGTCCAAGAAATGAGTTTGAAACGAAGAGTGCCAAAACATTTGAAATTCAAACGCAAGCGGGATGTTCGAAATTTAAAATATATGCGCTGGAGCATTCGAAGACGCGTGGAAGCTAGAGAGGGGCATTGCTTTGCATGTTCTGAACGTGGCAGAATCTTATAGCAAGACCGTTATGGTCAAAGTAGTATAAATAGAAGTCTTAGCATTAGGATTTCGTGTGTCATATCTATTGTACAAAAATTCAGTAAACATTCAAAATACCACATGGCTAGGGAAACGAATGCACGAACAATGTGCGTATGATAACACCAAATGTTTATGATTCAATAAAACTCTTTATCATTTCCAGTCTTTTCCTCTATCTTCATGTCAATATCATTCAAAAGCCTTTACATTAAAATATTTTCATTCGAATTCTTCTTACTGATGTCTTACATTTAAATGTTTTCTTTCCATTTCAAATCCTTTACATTTCAGAAACTTTTGTATATTTCATGCCTTTATCTTCATGCTTTTATCATTCGAATACCTTTTTCATTCAAAGTCATTTTACTGATTTCTTGCATTTAAACGCTTTCTTTATATTTCGAGTCTTTTACATTCCAGAGAATCTTTTACATTACATGTTTTTATGCTTCGAAGTCATTTACTTGTCTTTTCTGC
Source organism: Vicia faba (assembly GCA_948472305.1). NCBI lineage: Eukaryota > Viridiplantae > Streptophyta > Magnoliopsida > Fabales > Fabaceae > Vicia > Vicia faba. The sequence goes on along the minus strand of OX451735.1, from coordinate 304,099,395 downwards.
AGTTTTTACATGTCTTTACAATTGAACTTTATTCATGCAATTTAGTTTCGCGCGCATTTACTTGATCACGTCTTTAGATCTTTAATAGATTAATCGAAGTAAGTTAAACACATACACAACATTCTAAATACCAACCATGAATATCAGTTCTATAGTGAGAATTATCCAAATGACCAATACATCCTAGGATCAATCTAGTCGATCCTGCAAGTTACCAGAGAGATTAAATAACAGTCATTAAGATTATTTGATAGTTTGGAGGACTAGCGATTGTTTACCAGAAATCACTGTAAACAAATTGGCACACCCGGTGGGACCCGTCATTGGCCATTACGAAATTTAGAACAAAGTAAAAAAAAAATTTGTTGAGACATAACCATTGTAAAAGTACTCTCTGAGTGATAAGTTTGTTGTTTTATGAACCTTAGAAGTGGTAGAATAACCAATAGCAACCAACCCTTATCTAGAAGAAAACGTTTAAACAAGATGTCTAATTCTGACAATCAACAAGGGGAACAAAATATCCCACATACAACAGGCGCTAATATTTCCGCCTCAATGGGAACATCTAATGTGATCCTTTCGAATGCACAGTCTGTTGCATCTTCTACCAGTAGTGTAGCCACTAATGGAACAAGTGGCATATCAACTAACAGTTCGATCCTAGGAAATACTGGAACCATTGGTTATCCTGGGGGATTCGTCCCACCACCAGGGACACAAACCCATTTCGCCACCCCACTAAATAAACCACCCGGTTTCGATGGTAACAGGACCAGAAATTCCTCTTATGGAATGCCAACATCTTTTATGGCAGGCTTACACAATTCCACATCGAATTCATCACCACAATTAGGGTCTGGGTCTGGGGCAAATCAATTTATGACAAATAACCAAGGGTCAGTGGGTTATAGTGCAATGCCTATCTTAACCACAGAAAATCAGTTGGCCTTTAGGCAATTAATGGATGACAGTAACCATAATATGATAGGAGTGTTAGCACAAACTATGCAGGAAATCTTTGCCCCAATAGTACAAAATGTAACTGTGACGAACAGAGAAAACACATATAACATGAGTCGAATAGCAGATTTCTTCGTTCCCCTAGAAAGGCGTAGGCAGAATCAGGCGGGAGTTCGAGCAAACGTACCTATTATAGAACAAGTTGCTAACGACCCACCCTATAGACCAGCCAGAGAGGAGATTAATTTGGGGGCAAGGGCACAAAGGTTAGAGGCCCCAATGATTCAAGGCCCACAAAGGGAAATTATGGAACCAGGGATAAGGGTCGAAAGGCTAGAAGTCCCAGAGTTTCGAGAAGAACAACCTAGAGGGGTTGTCATGGTGGGTCGAAATCAAGATGTTGATGCAGTCGTTCATAGAATTCGAAACGATAACATCTTGGCAGAAAATAATTTAACCACCATGATAGAGAGAATCATGGCCCAGAATGGCCTCAACACAGGAATTCGAAGGCCAAATTATGCCTCTCCTATATTAGATTACATAATGCACACTGATTTACCAAGGGGATATAAAGTCCCTAAGTTTACAAAGTTTGCTGGGGATACCAACGAATCAACAGTCGAACACATAGCCAGGTATCTAACTGAAGCAGGAGATATAGCCAATAATGAAGACCTTAGGATCAAATATTTCCCAAGTTCCCTAACTAAGAACGCTTTCACATGGTTCACCACTTTACCTCCTGGGTCCATAGATACTTGGGCTTTGTTGGAGAGATTATTCCATGAGCAGTTCTACATGGGGCAATCAAAAATAAGTCTGAAGGAACTAGCCAGTGTCAAGAGGAAGTTTACTGAACCCATAGATGATTATCTGAATAGATTCAGACTCTTGAAATCTAGATGCTTTACAGTAGTTCTTGAACATGAGTTAGTCAAAATGGCTGCTGGCGGCCTGGATTACTCTATTTGAAAGAAATTAGACACTCAATATTTGAGGGATATGGCTCAATTAGCCGATAGGGTTCGACAGGTCGAAAGGCTAAAGGCCAAAAAGGCCAGAGTTTTTAAAAATAACAAAAAAGAAAGGGTCTCCTATGTTGGAGCTGAGGAAACAGAAGATTATCCTGAATTCAAATTCGAAGAGGTCGAAATCGACCTCGCTGAATTAAAACAGGCACCACCTTACTCTTGCAAATTATTAGTTCCCACAAAAGGGAAAGAAATTGTTGAAAATGAGAAAAGTGAAAATTTCCCAAAGAAGGTTTATACCTTCGATGTAACTAAGTGTGACGAGATTTTTGATTTACTTGTCAAAGATGGCCAACTCATTGTGCCATCAAATGTCAAAATACCTCCTTTAGATCAAAGGAAGAAAAGAGGATTTTGCAAGTATCATAGTTTCCTAGGCCACAAAACCTCACAGTGTTTTCTTTTCAGAGACCTAATTCATAATGCAATTAAGGATGACAGACTGAAGTTCGCTGATAAAGCAAAAATGAAAGTGGATGAAGATCCTTTGGACGTCGCAGACACCAATTACTCCGAGCCTGCATGCATTGGGGAAATTAACATGGTGGAAGCTGACCAAAGTGACGTTCCAGTAGGAGAGAAAGGTACTGAAAATGAAAGTTGGGTGTTAGTCGAAGTCAATAAGGGGGTCACTGAAGGCGTCCACAAGCAACCAGAAACTTAGATCGAAGCAGCACCTTTAGCTGTTGAAAAAGAAATCCAGGCTACTGAAGGCCAGGAAAACCAAAACCAAGAGTTGACACAGGTTACTGAAGGCCTGAGGCTGGAATTGGAGAAAGTCCAGATCACGAAGCCAACTTCCCCTCAGAAAGAAATATGGGATACTTTAGGGGAGCCCAGTGGAGAGTTTGACTACTTGGTCAAATATTCTGCCCCAGAGAGTTCAAAAATCTAAATTGAAGATATTAAACCTACAGGATGGGGAGATGATGACGCGAAGGGGGAGGATGTTGAGGTAAACATGGTGGATATGGAGAGACCTCGTTCTGAAATGGAGGAGGTAGAGAGATACTTAGAAAAAGAGAAGTATAAAATGGAGGATAATCATGCTGGAGATGCTAGTCTTAAGGATTACCTCATGATGTGCCACAAAGGAGATACAGGAATGATACTATACCCTAGGTGCAGCATCCTCTGCAACCAGAGAATCGCTGCAAACTTCGAGAGGGTACAAAGGGCGCGAACTGGCAACAACTGGCGCCAGGATAACCAGTTATTCAGGTGTTATCCTAAAGCTGGAGAAAGTTTGTTGGAATTTGTGCTTCGCTGCTACAAAGGGGCAACCAAATGCTTGATATGCCCAAGGTGTTCTGCTGTGTATGATCAAAGCATGGCCAGAGCCTTCGAAACAATCCCTTTCGCCCCTTGCTGGAACCACCAAGAGACTTTTCAGATGGGCCCATGTTTCGATAGCAAATATAATCAACGAAGGCCTGATAGTCCTCATCCCAAGGGCGCTCGAAGAGTGACGTTCAAAATTCTCGCTGAAGTGCCAACAGACAAATGGCTGCAAGTCAGAAATGACAAAGGCAAAGACAAATGGAGAAACAATGAACGAAACGCACGCCATGCTATGACACATAGAAGACAGTTCAACATAGCAAAGAGGGAAGAAGTGAGATTAGAGAACTACAAAGGTAGAAACCCCATGTCAAGATCTCAATGGCGAAGGCAACAGAGAATTCGAAAGGCTGAAAGGGAAGCTGTGGCAAACAAAGGAGCAACTTCAATAAAGAACCAAGGTGAATCTAGCACCAACAAACCCACACCAAAAAATCAAACTGAAGACAAACCCCCAGTTAGTAGGAGGCTCTTCTCTGAAGTACAACCAAATGAACCAAAAGAATACACTCCAGGTCCAGAAGAAGACGAAGATATGCTAACGGATAATTTCGAATCAGAGGGGGAGTCTTCGTTCAATATCAATTGCAACGTGGTATATGTGCTTCCTTGTGAATTTGGACAGGAAACTGAAATTGACGAGTATGAGGAAGAAGATACCATAGATCTGATGAAGCATAGGCCTGTGTGCTACTACGTGATGGATAATGGAGCTGTCGAGGAGCAGAATGCGTTCTTCGAGCATCCAGAACCAGCTATGAAAAATCATCTGAAGCCATTATTTATTCGGGCAAAGGTTGGTGCCCATGGCGTAAATAAGGTTCTAGTGGATGGGGGCGCTGCAGTCAACTTAATACCCCATTTCATGTTGAAAAGGTTAGAAATACGCGAAGGAGATATCAAACCACACAACATGGTTCTATCCAATTATGAAGGGAAAGTAGGCAAAACACTGGGGGTGGTTCAATTGGACTTGACGATAGGCTCAAGCTGTAGGCCCACCATGTTCATGGTGATCAAAGACAAGGCCAACTACAACTTGTTGCTGGGAAGAGAGTAGATCCATGGCGTAGGAGCAGTTCCTTCGTCAATGCACCAGCGATTAGTTTTATGGAGAGAAGATGGGATCGTGGAAAACATTGAAGCGGACCAGAGTTACTTCATGTCAGCAGTCAACTTAGTTGACAAGAGGAATTATGACAAACATCTGGCAAAGATTTCTCCTTGTGTCCCAAATGATGAAATCAACGAAAGCAGAAATGCACACTACTATATGACCCTTCGCTGTGATGGAATATATTGGGATAGAAGAATAATCAGTGAAGATGAAGGAGTCGAAGGTACTATACAAAGACGGCCAGCAGGCTGGGAATTCGACAACCTTGCTCATGACTGAGTCTTCCTTTTTCGAAAGGATTTCGGCCTATATGGCTGAGAACGAATCAAAGGCGGCCTTAAAGGCTGAAATGAATAAACTGGCTGTAAAGATGAACGAAATAAATGGGGGTAGCTCGAAAGGCTCACCCTTTGAAGAACTCGAAATAGATCAAAGGTTGGATGCCATCTATGATAAAGAACCCTTAGGCTTCGAGAGGGACCCCATAGACTCAGGTGCCAAAATGTTGGCGCAGGATCCACTCGAAGAAGTGAACTTAGGGGATGAGAACACGAAAAGAATAACCTACATAAGTGCAAAACTTAACCCAGGCCTCAAGCAGGAAGTGATCGAAGTCCTCAAGAAAAACAGAGATTGCTTCGCGTGGGATTATGACGAAATGCCTGGTTTAAAGAGGGAGTTAGTGGAACATAGACTTCCAATCAAGGATGGCAAGAAGCCCATCAAGCAAACTCCTAGAAGATTCACACCAGCGGTTCTTACAAAGATCAAAGCTGAGATCGAAAGGTTGCTGCGTTGCAGATTCATCAGAACCACAAGGTATGTCGAATGGTTAGCAAATATAGTGCCTGTTATTAAGAAAAATGGTTCTTTGAGAATCTGCATAGATTTTAGGGATTTAAATACTGCAACCCCTAAAGATGAGTACTCCATGCCTGTGGCAGAGATGTTAGTAGACTCTGCTGCAGGATTCGAATATTTAAGTATGTTAGTGTTGGCTCCTAAATTCGACACCCTTGTTTTATTAATATAAGCCATTAAGCAGGAAGGATGGTTTCGACCAGCTGATTCTGTCGAAATGCTCATCAGAAGATGGCAATGTACTTAGAGAATTTCTTCTAAGGGAGAATCCTGTTGCCTTCGACGTCGAAGGTGCTTCTCGATAAAGGAGTTCGATGCTCAGAGTGGAACGGTTTGAGATTCAAACGTTTGGAGGGAAAACGGTTCCCAGCGGTTACCAAGTGCAACGTGCCAAGATCTGGAGCGTCGAATGCTGTGAGCGTGCCAAGTGGAGTCATCTCGAAGCAGCGTAACTGCCCGACGGTTACTTGAGATGTGTTTAGTATAAATATTAGTAGTTCACGCAGTTTTTTGGTGTGTGTTCACAATTATATACAGGTCACTCATATAGATTCAAGTACCCAGTGTGAGCGAAAGAATTGTTGAGAATGTATGTGTGAAACACCACTTTAATTAATCAAAGTCATTTATTTTCCAGAACTTTACTGCCTCTTCATTTACTTTTCCAGTCGAAGCCTTTATTCAAAGCTTTCTTTTATTCTACCAAGTTTTCTTCTTCATGCAATTTACATAAAGCTTCTTTATTTTCTTGTCATTTAACCATTATTAAACTTAGTCAAAACCCCAAAATCAACCATGTCTTAGGATCAATCTGATCGATCCTGCGAGTCACCAAATAAGTAACCTTTTAGAAGATCAGCGGTTGTTTACCAATTACCACGGTAAACAAATTGGCACACCCGGTGGGACCTTGTGTTGATTTTGAAGTTTAACCTTTTTATACAGAATATCATCTTTTTCGAGAAGTATTGCATGTTATTGAGAAGTGGTAGAATATACACTAACAATACCAATACTGCCAGAAGAAGAGAAGCGATGGCGAATCCGCCAAACAATAACGAAATCCCACAAACGAATGTGGGAACAACGGTTATCCCAACCGTAAGTGAAGCGCTAACCGCTGGTTCAACACCAGCAGTAACGGTCACAACAACGGGGCCATTACCTCCGTTCACTGGCCCCAGAGTGCCTTTGGGAACTCCCCCACCAAGGGGAAATCTAGGCACCAGGCCTTATGTTCCCCCAGGATTTATGACAGGCGGTCCAAATCGAGAACCACTCTATGGCATGCCAACGTCTGAATTGGCTACCCTGACGAACGTTGCATCCACTTTTTCAGACCCTTTAGTGAGTGCCTCTTCGCCACTCCAAGGTTCTGGAGTTGGTATGGCGAACAGAAATAGGACCCAACTCTTAGGAGGAACGTCCCAAGTAGCGCATGGCCTTACGAATGCCTCGACAGCAGTCTTGAGGCAACAAATGGACGAAAGCAACCATGATATGGTTCAAATGTTGGCACAAACTTTAAGTACAGTGCTGAACCCTCTGATACAAAATACCACCCAGTCGAATCAGCAGATGACAGCGCAAATGACGCGTCTGGCTGATTACTTTGGGGTACCCCAACCTATTCGACAGTCCCAAAGGGCGCAAATAAGGGGAAACCAAGGTATACTCTTAGAGGAAGAAACCACTATTAACCAAGTCCAGCAGCCTGTCGAAGAAAACCTTAGGGCACGATTGGAGCAGCCTGTCGAAGAACCTAGGGTTATAGCCCCAGAGGTAAGGTTAGTCAACAGAAACCAAAATGCTGACGAAGTAGTTCAGCACATCCAATACCAAAACATGGGTTTGGAAAATAACCTGGCAGCCATGATCGAAAGAATCATGACGCAAAATGGGATGAATATGGGCTTTCGTAGGCCCAACTTCACATCCCCACTGTCAGAATATGTGTTACAAACAGACTTACCTCCTAGATGTAAAGTCCCTAAGTTCACTAAATTCTCAGGGGACACGACAGAATCTACTGTCGAACATGTGGCGAGATACTTGATCGAAGCAGGAGATATTTCAAACAACGAAAACCTGAGGATCAAGTATTTCCCAAGTTCTTTAACAAAGAACGCGTTTACTTGGTTCACAAATCTCCCCCCCAATTCGATCCATCATTGGACCCAGTTGGAGAGATTGTTCCATGAGCAATTCTACATGGGACAAACCAAGATAAGCCTGAAAGAATTGGCCAGTGTAAAGAGATGTTTCACTGAACCTATAGACGGATATCTAAATAGGTTTAGGTTGCTCAAAGCAAGATGCTTTACACAAGTGCCAGAACATGAGTTAGTCGAAATAGCCGCAGGCGGCTTAGATTATTCCATTAGGAAGAAGTTAGACACTCAATACCTGAGAGACATGGCCCAATTGGCCGATAGAGTTCGACAGGTAGAACGCCTTAAAGCTGAAAAAGCCAAGGCGACAAAAACTCATAAAAGAGAGAGGATAGCGTATGTCGAAATGGATGATGAAGATCCAGAAACCTTCGACGAAACTATAAACGTCGAAGAAAGCGAGGTCAATTTAGCGGAACTGAAACAAGGGCCACCATACTCTTGCAAACTGTTAGTCCCCTCAAGTGGAAAAAATCCCACTGGTCCGGAAAGGACCAACGATAGGTTCCCCAAAAAGACTTATAGTTTTGATATTACAAAATGTGATGAAATCTTTGACTTACTTGTAAAAGATGGCCAAATGATAGTACCCCCAGGGGTAAAAGTGCCTCCTCTTGATCAAAGAAAGAAAAGAGGCTTTTGTAAATATCATAATTTTCTGAGCCATAAAACGTCTCAATGTTTTCTTTTCAGGAATCTTGTGCAAGACGCTATCGAAGAAGGGAGGTTGAAGTTTGCTGACAAGACCCCCATGACTGTGGACTCTAACCCTTTGCAGGCTGAAGCCCATTATGCTGAACCTTCAGAGGTGAACGTGATCGAGGCATCCAGAAGCCAAGCGAAGTGGCCAGGAATCACAATGGTCGAAGTTACAAAGGACCATGTCAACATGCCAATCTTTGGCAGTTTTTCTGGGAATCTATCCAGAAAGACAATTGAAGCTGTCCAAAAGGCGGTCGAAAGCCCGAAGCTGGAGACAGTTAGAGCCCAAAAATCTGGAACAAAACCCAGTTCCTACTTGGCTGCAGTTCAAGGCCAGACAGAGGACTTGGAGACTCAGATGAAGCAGTTGACTCTTGCCACCAGAGACACCATGAATGTCAACATGGTCGAAGTCTCTGAACCAAAAGCATCAGAGAAGGCCATTAGGCAAGAACAAGCCAACAAAACTGCTTTCCCTCGGGAAAATGAAAATCTGGCAGATTTCCTGCAAAGATGCCAGAAGAAGAAGTTAGAAGTGATGTTGTGTCCTCGATGCAGTTCGATTTTCGACAAAAAAGCTGCTGAACATATTCAAGGTGTAAGAGCAGCAAACAGAAAAAGGGAAAGTGTTGATACTCGACATGACCCCAGAAGAACCTCCCAAAAGGGTTCAAATCAAGAAAAGAGGCCACTGACTTTCAGGCCTCCGACTAATGTGCCAGTTGATACATGGTACAAAACATCTGGTCAAAAGAGGCCAAGCGAGGAAAGATGGCACTCCTTCGAAGTGCCAAGAGGTTCATCTTTTACACATAAGAAAGAACCTCAGGTTGCTACTCCTAAAGTGACCCAGGTGTCAAGCAACTACAAAGGGAAGAATCCCATGTCTCGATCTCAATGGAGGAGATACCAGAGGCGACGAAAAGCTGAGAGGGAAGCTGCTAATGAACCAAAGGCAGAATCAAGTTCAAATGTTCCTCAGAGAAAGCAGAGGAAGCCTCTGGAAAGACAACCAGTAATCAATAGGCTAGTCTGGCCTAACCAGGGTGAAGTTGATAACGAAGATGGCTCTGAGTTTGATGACACCTTAGATATCATGGTGAACATAGTCTCAGTTTTGCCAAGAGAGTTCAACCGCCAGATGGAGGTCGAAACAAGCGATTGGGAAGTTGAACAAGAAATGGCCAAGCATAGGCCAGTGTGCTACTTCGTCATGGATAATGGCGCTACTGAAGAGCAGAATGGGTTCTTCGAACCTCCTACAGAGGCGATGAAAAATCACCTTAAGCCTTTATTTATAAGGGCTAAACTCGAAGAAACCACAGTAAATAAGATCTTGGTAGATTGTGGGGCAACCATCAACATCATCCCTCACTTTATGCTAAGAAAAATAGGCAAAAGCGATGAGAACATCAAGCCTCACAACATGGTCCTGTCGAATTATGAAGGCGGCATAGGGACCACTATGGGTGTGATCCAACTGGATATCAAGGTGGGATCTATCCTTCGACCAACTATGTTTATGGTCATATCGGCCAAACCAAATTATAATCTTTTGTTGGGCCGTGAATGGATACATGGTGTTGGAGCTGTACCATCATCAATGCACCAGAGGTTGCTACTATGGCGTCCTGATGGAATGGTCGAAAACATAAAAGCGGATCAAAGCTATTACCTGGGCGAAGTAAATCACCTAGGGCTGGCATACTTCGACAAAAACCTGGCTCACATTGGGCCATGCCCAACACCTGACTTCGACTTGGCGCCAGCGCCAAATACTTTTTGTTCCCTATACCTGCACCCTGAGCATGGTTTTCAATGGGACAGAGAAGACTTGTCCCACATTGACTTTAGTGGGCTAACTGATATCCAACCAACTGGTTGGGGAAGTGAATTCAGTGACAATGACTGAGTCACAATCATTGCAGCGAATTTCGGCTTACGTAGCCGAAACAAAGATGATAACGGCTCTCGAAGCCGAAGTAAAATATATGGCCACACATGCCAATGATCAAGAGTTACCTTCTGCAGGTCCTGGAAAAGATTTCGACCCAGAACCTCCTGATATAATGCCAGAAGGAATGCAGGAACAAAGGCTCGACGCTATCTATGACGATGAGCCTTTGGGATTCGAAAAGGACCCCTTAGCGAACAACATCAAAATGTTAGCGCAGGATCCTTTAGAAGAAATCAACTTCGGAGAAGGGTTAGAGAAAAAGCCAACTTACATTAGCGCAAAAATAGACCCAAAACTTAGGTTGGAAGTGATCCATTTGTTAAAGCAGTTCAAGGACTGCTTTGCATGGGATTACGACGAAATGCCTGGTCTCGACAGAGGATTGGTAGAACTTCAGTTGCCAATCAAACCTGGGAAGAAGCCAGTCAAGCAAAGTCCAAGCCGCTTCGCTCCAGAAATACTGTCGAAGATCAAAACGGAAGTCGAAAGACTGCTGAAGTGAAAATTCATACGAGCTACGAGGTATGTCGAATGGATTGCAAACATTGTGCCAGTGATTAAGAAAAATGGTACATTGAGGGTGTGCATAGATTTCAGAGATTTGAATGCTGCTACACCCAAATATGAATATCCTATGCCTGTGGCGGAAATGCTAGTCGATTCTGCCGCTGGCTATGAGTACCTGAGTATGCTCGATGGTTATTCAGGATATAATCAAATATTCATTGCTGAAGAAGATGTGTCGAAAACAGCTTTTCGATGCCCTGGGGCTTTAGGCACTTACGAATGGGTAGTGATGCCTTTTGGCCTAAAGAACGCTGGGGCAACATATCAGCGAGCGATGAACTCTATCTTCCATGATTTTATTAACACTTTTATGCAAGTATATATTGATGACATTGTTGTAAAATCTGTTTCCAGGAAGAACCATATAGACCACCTTCGACAATCATTCGAAAGAATGAGAGAACATGGTCTGAAGATGAACCCTTTGAAGTGTGCATTCTGTGTGAAAGCTGGAGATTTCTTGGGCTTCGTCGTCCACAAGAAAGGAATCGAAATCAACCAGAACAAGACGAAGGCAATTCTGGAAGCGAAAGCGCCAGCGAACAAGAAGGAACTGCAATCTCTGCTGGGCAAGATAAATTTCCTAAGGAGATTCATATCTAACCTAAGTGGGAAAGCTCAAGCCTTTTCACCCTTACTTCGATTGAACAAAGAAAGATTCAAATGGGGGCAAGAGCAACAAGAAGCCTTCGACAAAATCAAAGGGTATCTCACAAAGCCACCTATTTTGGTGCCTCCTTGCAGCAACAGGAGTATGAGATTGTACATAGCTGCATCCGACAAAACTTTGGGAAGCATGTTAGCCCAAGAAGATGAAAATGGAGTCGAAAGACCCACTTACTATCTTAGTAGAGTTTTGAACGATGCAGAAACTAGATATAGCGAAGTTGAAAAATTATGTCTATGTCTTTATTTCTCTTGTACAAAGCTCAAACAATATATAAAACCAGTTGATGTGTATGTTTCGTCTCATTTTGATGTTTTCAAGTACATGTTGTCGAAACCCATCCTGCACAGCCGAATTGGCAAGTGGGCGCTAGCATTAACTGAATACTCCTTGACCTTTATGCCTCTTAAGGCAATGAAAGGACAAGTGGTGGCAGACTTTATAGTCGACCACTCAATCCAAGTTGAGAGTATAAATTATGTGGAGATAGAGCCTTGGAAACTCTACTTCGATGGTTCCAGCCATAAAGATGGAACAGGAGTAGGGGTCTTGATTATTTCTCCAGAAAAAATTCCAACAACATTCAAGTACAAGATATTAGGTACTTGTTCGAACAATGAGGCTGAGTACGAAGCTCTAATTACTGGCCTTGAGATATTGTTGGAATTGGGGGCAACTCGAGTCGAAATAATGGGAGACTCAGAGTTAGTCATTAAGCAAGTCACAAAAGAATATAAGTGCATAAGAGAAAATCTCATTATGTACTTTGTGATAGCAAATCGTTTATTGAAAAAATTCGAAATGGTCAACATTCGACACATACCCAGATTGGAAAATCAAATAGCCAACGATTTGGCACAAATAGCATCTGGGTACAAAATTTCAAAAACGAGATTACAAAGAGCAATCGAAGTTCGAGAAAAGATAAAAGCAACTTGTCTGTCACCAATAGATTTGAAATCGACAAGACTAGGGTATGCTGATCAAAGGAACTTCGAAATTTCGTTCATAGACAATTTGTCAGAGTAAGATTGGAGGAAACCCATTGTGGATTATCTACAAAATCCAGCAGCTTCGACAGAACGAAAAATAAAATATAGGGCGTTGAGTTACGTACTCATGAGTAATGAGTTATTTAAAAAGACGCCTGAAGGGGTATTGCTAAAGTGTTTAAGTGAAACCGAAGCATACATAGCCCTTTCGACTACGCACACTGGAGCATGTGGGGCTCACCAAGTAGGCCATAAGATGAAATGGTTGTTGTTTCGACAAGGACTATACTGGCCCACCATATTGAAAGATTGTGTCGAGTTCGCGAAGGGTTGCCAAGAATGTCAAGTCCATACAGGCATCCAACATGTACCAGCAAGCGAACTTCACTCAATAGTGAAACCTTGGCCCTTTAGAGGATGGGCGTTGGACCTTATTGGAGAAATTCGACCAGCATCATCAAAGAGCCAGAAGTATATATTGGTAGGCATTGATTATTTCACTAAGTGGATCGAAGCTATTCCTTTAGTCAATGTAGACCAAGAAAATGTCATTGAATTTATTCAAAAGAACATTATCTTTAGATTTGGAATCCCTGAAACTATAACTACTGATCAAGGATCAGTTTTCACTGGTCGAAAGATGCAGGAATTCGCTCAAGAAACAGGCTTTAGACTCCTAACATCAACGCCTTATTATGAACAGGCAAACGGTCAAGTTGAAGCAGCGAATAAAATAGTGATTGGCTTGATAAAAAAGCATGTTGGGAAGAAGCCAAAAAATTGGCATAAGACGTTAGACCAGATCTTGTGGGCCTGTCGAACGTCCCCAAAAGAAGCCATAGGTACAACACCGTATCGGCTAACTTTTGGCCATGACGCAGTGTTGCCAGCGGAAATTTGTCTTCAATCTGCAAGGGTTCAGAGACATCATGATATCCCCTCTGAAGTTTATTGGGATATGATGTTAGACGAACTAGTAGATTTAGACGAAGAAAGACTACGCACTCTCGACCAACTAAGGATTCAGAAGAAAAGAGTAGAAGACTCTTACAATAAAAAAGTGAAACCTAAGGCATTCTCGCCTGGAGAATTAGTTTGGAAGGTGATTCTTCCCATGGATCGAAGGGATCGAAGCATGGGAAAATGGTCACCCAAATGGGAAGGACCATTCAGAATTATCCAAACTTTTTCTGGTGGAGCTTATGAAGTCGAAGAGTTAGGTGAAGATAAAAGACTCTTGAGAGTAAACGGCAAATATTTGAAAAAGTATAAACCTATGCTCCAAGAGATCAAAATAAATAGCAAGTAATGATCAAATTAACCATAAATAGCCAAAATGGAAAATTTTATAAGAATTAGCCAAAATGGTTACATTGTCAAATAAATGTTACAATACATGGTCAATAAAGGGCTGAGTAAATCAGAAGGGGATAGAATCTCTAAGTCGAAGGTACTTGGCCTGCTGCAACTCCAGTCTTTTGTTGCACAAGGCATTCTCCTGAGAAAGCTTGGCAATTTGGTCATCGAAGGCTTGGGCTTTCTCAGCAAACTCTAGGCCTCGTGTAACTTCATCTTGGCTCTCTGTGTCTGAGACAGTCGAGAGAAGCTCCTCATTGCGCTTAGTATTAGCATTCATCTTGGCCTCCAGCTCTTCGATTTGCGCCTTTATGGAGGCATTGTCTCGATCTATGGCGTCAATTTCTTCTTGCTTGGATGCTTTCTGCTTCGACAACTCTACAATTCGTGAAGTCGTCTTAGCTACCTCAGTCCAGGCAGAAGAACTTTTGCCATGTAACGCTTCGAGCTGGCTGTTGAAGCCCCTCTGACGTCGATAGTCTGCTGAGACTTGATCAACAATGGAGTATAACTCCATGATAAAGCTCGAAACCTCTGGAGTCACATTAAGCAAATCGACTGCATTCAAAACAGCTCCCAAACACGACGGAGCAGTGGGATCCCCCTCCAAAGCCTTCATTAAATCTTTCTTGAAGAACTGAGCCTTGACCTTCATCAAAGCCTCATCAAGAGGAGAAGTCGAAGTGGACTTCCCCGATGTAGTAGAAGCATCATGACTAAGGTCAGATGAACTTCCCCTACTCTCGATAATGGCATTCAAGTAGCCAATGGGATCAGTTTGCTTCAAGAGTGCTAAGTCTTCTTTAGACTTATGCTTTGTCGAGGTAGTAACCCTTACAACAGCGTTGTCTTGGGGTTGAAGTTGTTGAGTAGCGTCTGCATCGACATGACTCTCTTCGACCTGAAGTTCAGCAGTGCCAGCATCAACGTGATCCCCTTCGTCATGTTGTTCCTCTGACAGATCGACCACTTGAATTTCTTTTGGTTGTTGTTCCTCTGTTTCAACATTGGTTTCATCGTTCGCCAATTCCTTCTCTTGTGGCCTACTGTGTTCAGCAGAGTCTAGTGTTTCAGATATCTTTTGTGCTGAACTTTCAGTGGTCTCCTCAAAATAGAAGAGGAAGAATCTTCTAGTTTAGAAAGAGACACAATCGAACGTGAGCATCGACACCTGAGTTAAAAAATGGTCAGAGAAACTACCTGTAGAGGAACTTCAGCCCCAGGGCTGGAATTATCACTTTCGACGGGTTTATTGAGCAAAACATTTAGCTCCTCCTCCGTTGGCTCTTCGATAATCACTGGAGGTGGCCTGGGTCTTCTCCCTGCAACCTTTATTATGATTGTGGGTCGAGACTCAGGAGAAGGAGCATCTTTCTTCAATTTTCTCCGTTTAAGAGGAGCGGGGGGAGATTCGTCCTCTTCGTCACTCCCAGATTCGACCGTCAGTGCAGGTCGTTTCTTGGGTGAAGGTTCCTGAAAACCAATTGGAGTTCGATTTAGAACGCTACATCGAAAATCAGAATGTTAAAACCAGAAGGATATAATAAAAGTTTGGTTACCGGTGCTGAAGATTTTATCGAAGGACCTTCCCCCTGATGGCTTGTTGTAGTTTTCGCCGGTGCTGGAGGTTTTGTCAAGGGACCTCCTCCCTGTTGGCCTTCTGCGGCTTTCTTTGCTGCAGGCTTTCGAACAACTGAAAGAAGACAAGTTATAATTAACAAGTTACCAGTCGAAATGGAAAGACAAAATAATTTGAAGGGTGAACGTACATTTCTTTATTTTGTCAAGGACTAGAACGAAAGACTTCTGAAGTTCGTCCACAAAATCTTTCTCGTCGAAGAACTCTTCAGCATAGTAACTCTTCCACCAGTCTTCGAAGGATGGTGAACAGAGGAAGTTAAGTTGATAATCGAACAGTGAAAGTACTGTTCGACCTGCATACCTGCCAATATGCTTGGTGGCAGCATCTTCAGTATAGTCATTGCAAAAATATAACATGGATTTCTCCTTAGGAAAAATAGGAGAAGGAAGTGATTGAATGATACCAAACTGTCGAGAGACCAAGTTTGGTTGGTAAGCGATCAAGCTCAGGTGAGTCTTGGAGCTCTTAAAGCGCAGTGGAATTATTCTGGGTGTGAGAAATGCTTCCCACATTATTGTGTGTTCTTCGACATGAGGGTCACCTGACGACTTGGGATGGGGCCTGATGAACCATTATGGACCAACCTTTCGACGAGCGAAAGGAGCCATGGTCGAAGTGAATTCTTTTCTTTTTGCAAACATCAAGACAAAGTTTGCAAAAGTCTGTTGAAGCTCCAGCCCATCTTCAGTCGGGGTCAGTAGAGCTAATCCGGTGCCTTCGATACGCCTATTTGCTATCTCAGGAGCTTGCTCATTTATTTGAGTTTTCTGAGGTAAGAAAGACTCGAAAGTGGCATTGAGCCACAGTTGAAGTAGCCAAAAGGGTCCTACAAGCAACAGACTGGCTCTATTTTCGATGACCTTTAACAGAGTCGCTCCACTGCTGATCGACTCGTACAGATTCGCCAGGATTAATTCTGCCAAACAAATATTTTGGCCATGGTGAAGCTGGGTGGCGAGGGTGACCATCTTCTTTGTCACCTGTAGAGACTTTGTACAGAACACAAAGCGTGACAGCCAAAGGGCTAGAAACGCAATATGCTCTACATCCGTCACAGTGGCTGTCGACCTATCATGGTAATGGTTGATATAGGTGGTATAGGTGGGTTTCGTAGCTGAGAATCCAATCTGATCCTCCGACATTTCCTCTGGGTCGAAATAATCCCTAGTGGGTCGAAGTCCGGTGATGGCCGCCACGTCGAAAAGCGTGGGTGTTAGCATTCCACAAGGAAGGTGGAAAGTAAAATGAGTATAATCCCAGAAAAGAAAAGAGGCTATCAGCATCTCGGGGGAGTAGTTGAGACCCGTCTTCGACAGCATGACTAGGTCGTATATCCCCAGGTTCTTCCAGATCGAAGCCTGGCTTTTTTCCATCTTCTCTATCCAAGCGCTGTAGTCAGGTGTGAGGCTAGGGCTAGACCTAAAAGCCCTAACACCCCTATTGAAGAAGCGAAGATCTATCTTCTCCTTAGCAGGATCTTCGTTGTCATCTGCAACTTTTTTAGAGCACCCAAAAGGTTTGAGCGCCTCAAGCACTGGAAAGAAGTTCTTGATCTTCATGGATTCATCAATGCATGTGGATAACGGGCAAGACATGGCAAAGATTTGGTTGGAGTATCCAACCAGAATCATTAGTTGGTGTGAATAAGCTTCACGCTCAGCAGTTTCCAGGGGTTCAGGAACCCTTCGCTGGCCTGTAGGGGTAACTGTTGGAACAGTTGAGAAGATTTTGGGTTTAGCATTTCTGGAAGGGATGTTAGAACTAGGAGCGTTAGAGGAACCTGAAGCCATTGTTGAGTTAAGGTTGAAGGTGGAGTGAAGAACAAATTGTTTGCAAGTTTGCAGAGATTTTGTGTTCAGCAATGAGGTTTTGAATGCAGATAGCGTGAAAAAGTCCCATAATGGGTACCTAGCGCTATTTATAGTGGTTGGGAAATCACAAAATTCGAGGCCATTTAATGTTGCAGAAGATAGTGGGGCACATGGTGTTCCTTCGCTGACATAGTCGTTCTGTAGAAACGAAAAGGTGCAGCGTGCGCCCTCGTTTTTGGGAAATTGTCATGATGACAATTTGTGAAAAGACATTGGGCACGCTAAACGCCGTACTGAGGTGACGTCTTAGGTACAGATGGAATGATGGTTTTTTCTTGGGATTGTCAGTGGTTGGTAGAAGACAAAAAGCGCACAGGTTAATCTGTGGCTAGGAATAAAGGACAGGTGTCGAGTGGAATCTCAAAGAATGCCTTTTTCTTTTCAGCGTCGAAATAAGGCATTCTTGGGGGGAAATTTGTTGGCTCCTAAATTCGACACCCTTGTTTTATTAATATAAGCCATTAAGCAGGAAGGATGGTTTCGACCAGCTGATTCTGTCGAAATGCTCATCAGAAGATGGCAATGTACTTAGAGAATTTCTTCTAAGGGAGAATCCTGTTGCCTTCGACGTCGAAGGTGCTTCTCGATAAAGGAGTTCGATGCTCAGAGTGGAACGGTTTGAGATTCAAACGTTTGGAGGGAAAACGGTTCCCAGCGGTTACCAAGTGCAACGTTGTTGGCTCCTAAATTCGACACCCTTGTTTTATTAATATAAGCCATTAAAGCTGAAGAATGGTTTCGACCAGTTGGTTCTGTCGAAATGCTCATCAGAAGATGGCAATGTACTTAGAGAATTTCTTCCAAGGGAGAATATTGTTGCCTTCAACGTCGAAGGTGCTTCTCGACGAAGGCGTTCAATTGCTCAGAGTGGAACGGTTTGAGATTCAAACGTTTGGAGGGAAAACGGTTCCCAACGGTTATCAAGTGCAACGTGCCAAGATCTGGAGCGTCGAACGCTGTGAACGTGCCAAGTGGAGTCATCTCGAAGCAGCGTAACTGCCCGACGGTTACTTGGGATGTGTTTAGTATAAATATTAGTAGTTCAAGCAGTTTTTCACGTGTGTTCACAATTATATACAAGTCACTCATATAGATTCGAGTACCCAGCGTGAGAGAAAGAATCGTTGAGAATGTATGTGTGAAACACCACTTTAATTAATCAAAGTCATTTATTTTCCAGAAACTTTACTTGCTTTCTCCTTTACTTTTCCAGTCAAAGCCTTTCATTTCAAGCCTTTCTTTATTCTATCACGTTTTCTTCTTCATGCAATTTACATAAAGCTTCTTTATTTTCTTGTCATTTAACCATTATCAAACTTAGTCAAAACCCCAAAATCAACCATGTCTTAGGATCAATCTGATCGATCCTGCGAGTCACCAAATAAGTAACCTTTTGGAAGATCAGCGGTTGTTTACCAATTCCCACGGTAAACAAATTGGCACACCCGGTGGGACCTTGTGTTGATTTTGAAGTTTAACCTTTTTACACAGAATATCATCTTTTTCGAGAAGTATTGCATGTTATTGAGAAGTGGTAGAATATACACTAACAATACCAATACTACCGGAAGAAGAGAAGCGATGGCGAATCCGCCAACCAATAACGAAATCCCACAAACGAACGTGGGAACAACGGTTATCCCAACCGTAAGTGAAGCGATAACCGCTGGTTCAACACCAGCAGTAACGGTCACAACAACGGGGCCATTACCTCCGTTCACTGGCCCCAGAGTGCCTTTGGGAACTCCCCCACCAAGGGGAAATCTAGGCACCAGGCCTTATGTTCCCCCAGGATTTATGACAGGCGGTCAAAATAGAGAACCACTCTATGGCATGCCAACGTCTGAATTGGCTAGCCTGACGAACGCTGCGTCCACTTTTTCAGACCCTTTAGTGAGTGCCTCTTCGCCACTCCAAGGTTCTGGAGTAGGTATGGCGAACAGAAATAGGACCCAACTCTTAGGAGGAACGTCCCAAGTAGCACATGGCCTTATAAATGCCTCGACAGCAGTCTTGAGGCAACAAATGGACGAAAGCAACCATGATATGGTTCAAATGTTGGCACAAACTTTAAGTACAATGTTGAATCCTCTAATACAAAACACCACCCAATCGAATCAGCAGATGACAGCGCAAATGACACGTTTGGCTGATTTCTTTGGAGTACCCCAACCTATTCGACAGCCCCAAAGGGCGCAAATAAGGGGAAACCAAGGTATACTCTTAGAGGAAGAAACCACTATCAACCAAGTCCAACATCCTGTCGAAGAAACCCTTAGGGCACGATTGGAGCAGCCTGTCGAAGAACCTAGGGTTATAGCCCCAGAGGTAAGGTTAGTTAACAGAAACCAAAATGCTGACGAAGTAGTTCAGCATATCCAATACCAGAATATGGGTTTGGAAAATAATCTGGCAGCCATGATCGAAAGAATCATGACGCAGAATGGGATGAACATGGGCTTTCGTAGGCCCAACTTCACATCCCCACTGTCAGAATACGTGTTACAAACAGACTTACCTCCTAGATGTAAAGTCCCTAAGTTCACTAAATTCTCTAGGGACACGACAGAATCTACTGTCGAACACGTGGCGAGATACTTGATCGAAGCGGGAGATATTTCAAACAACGAAAACCTGAGGATTAAGTACTTCCCAAGTTCTTTAACGAAGAACGCATTTACCTGGTTTACAACTCTCCCCCCCAATTCGATCCATCATTGGACCCAGTTGGAGAGATTGTTCCATGAGCAATTCTACATGGGACAAACCAAGATAAGCCTGAAAGAATTGGTCAGTGTAAAGAGACGTTTCATTGAACCTATAGACGAATATCTAAATAGGTTTAGGTTGCTCAAAGCAAGATGCTTTACACAAGTTCCAGAACATGAGTTAGTCGAAATAGCCGCAGGCGGTTTAGATTATTCCATTAGGAAGAAGTTAGACACTCAATACCTGAGAGACATGGCCCAATTGGCCGATAGAGTTCGACAGGTAGAACGCCTTAAAGCTGAAAAAGCCAAGGCGACAAAAACTCATAAAAGAGAGAGGATATCGTATGTCGAAATGGATGATGAAGATCCAGAAACCTTCGACGAAACTATAACCGTCGAAGAAAGCGAGGTCGATTTAGTGGAACTGAAACAAGGGCCACCATACTCTTGCAAACTGTTAGTCCCCTCAAGTGGAAAAAATCCCACTGGTCCAGAAAGGACCAACGATAGGTTCCCCAAAAAGATTTATAGTTTTGATATTACAAAATATGATGAAATCTTTGACTTGCTTGTAAAAGATGGCCAAATGATAGTACCCTCAGGGGTAAAAGTGCCTCCTCTTAATCAAAGAAAGAAGAGAGGCTTTTGTAAATATCATAATTTTCTGGGCCATAAAATGTCTCAATGTTTTCTTTTCAGGAATCTTGTGCAAGACGCTATCGAAGAAGGGAGGTTGAAGTTTGCTGACAAGACCCACATGACTGTGGACTCTAACCCGTTGCAGGCTGAAGCCCATTATGCTGAACCTTCAGAGGTGAACGTGATCGAGGCATCCAGAAGCCAGTCGAAGAGGCCAGGAATCACAATGGTCGAAGTCTCAAAGGACCATGTCAACATGCCAATCTTTGGCAGTTTTTCTGGGAATCTATCCAGAAAGACAATTGAAGCGGTCCAAAAGGCGGTCGAAAGCCCAAAGCTGGAGACAGTTGGAGCCCAAAAATCTGGAACAAAACCCAGTTCTCACTTGGCTGCAGTTCAAGGCCAGACAGAGGACTTGGAGATTCAGATGAAGAAGTTGACTCTTGCCACCAAAGATACCATGAATGTCAACATGGTCGAAGTCTCTGAACCAAAAGCATCAGAGGAGGCCATGAGGCAAGAACAAGCCTACAAAACTGCTTTCCCTCGGGAAAATGAAAATCTGGAAGATTTCCTGCAAAGATGCCAGAAAAAGAAGTCAGAAGTGATGCTGTGTCCTCGATGCAGTTCAATCTTAGACAAAAAAGCTGCTGAACATATTCAAGGTGTAAGAGCAGCAAATAGAAAAAGGGAGAGTGTTGATACTCGACATGACCCCAGAAGAGCCTCCCAAAGGGGTTCAAATCAAGAAAAGAGGCCACTGACTTTCAGGCCTCCAACTAATGTGCCAGTTGATACATGGTACAAAACATCTGGTCGAAAGAGACCAAGCGAGGAAAGATGGCACTCCTTCGAAGTGCCAAGAGGTTCATCTTTAACACATAAGAAAGAACCTCAGGTTGCTACCCCTAAAGTGACCCAGGTGTCAAGCAACTACAAAGGGAAAAATCCCATGTCTCGATCTCAATGGAGGAGATACCAGAGGCGACGAAAAGCTGAGAGGGAAGCTGCTAATGAACCAAAGGCAGAAACCAGTTCAAATGTTCCTCAGAGAAAGCAGAGGAAGCCTCTGGAAAGAGAACCAGTAACCAATAGGCTAGTCTGGCCTAACCAGGGTGAAGTCGATAACGAGGATGGCTCTGAGTCTGATGACACTTTAGATATCATGGTGAACATAGTCTCAGTTTTGCCCAGGGAGTTCAACCGCCAGGTGGAGGTCGAAACGAGTGACTGGGAAGTTGAACAAGAAATGGCCAAGCATAGGCCAGTGTGCTATTTCGTCATGGATAATGGCGCTACTGAAGAGCAGAATGGGTTCTTCGAACCTCCTACAGAGGCGATGAAAAATCACCTTAAGCCTTTATTTATAAGGGCTAAACTCGAAGAAACCACAGTAAATAAGATCTTGGTGGACTGTGGGGAAACCATCAACATCATCCCTCACTTTATTCTGAGAAAAATAGGCAAAAGTGATGAGAACATCAAGCCTCACAACATGGTCCTGTCGAATTATGAAGGCGGCATAGGGACCACTATGGGTGTGATCCAACTGGACATCAAGGTGGGATCTATCCTTCGACCAACTATGTTTATGGTCATATCGGCCAAACCTAACTATAATCTTTTGTTGGGCCGTGAATGGATTCATGGTGTTGGAGCTGTACCATCATCAATGCACCAGAGGTTGCTACTATGGCGTCCTGATGGAATGGTCGAAAACATAGAAGCGGATCAAAGCTATTACCTGGGCGAAGTAAATCACCTAGGGCTGGCAGACTTCGACAAAAATCTGGCCCACATTAGGCCATGCCCAACACCTGACTTCGACTTGGCGCCAGCGCCAAATACTTTTTGTTCCCTATACCTGCACCCTGAGCATGGTTTTCAATGGGACAGAGAAGACTTGTCCCACATTGAATTTAGTGGGTTAACTGATATCCAACCAACTGGTTGGGGAAGTGAATTCAGTGACAATGACTGAGTCACAATCATTGCAGCGAATTTCGGCTTACATAGCCGAAACAAGGATGATAACGGCTCTCGAGGCCGAAATAAAATATATGGCCACACAGGCCAATGATCAAGAGTTACCTTCTGCAGGTCCTGGAAAGGACTTCGATCCAGAACCTCCTGATATCATGCCAGAAGGGATGCAGGAACAAAGGCTCGACGCCATCAAGATGCTAGCGCAGGATCCTTTAGAAGAAATCAACTTGGGCGAAGGGTTAGAGAAGAAGCCAACTTACATTAGCGCAAAAATTGACCCAGAACTCAGGTTGGAAGTAATCCATTTGTTAAAAGAGTTCAAGGACTGTTTTGCATGGGATTACGATGAGATGCCTGGTCTCGACAGAGGATTGGTGGAACTTCAGTTGCCAATCAAACCTGGGAAGAAGCCAATCAAGCAAAGTCCAAGACGCTTCGCTCCAGAAACACTGTCGAAGATCAAAACGGAAGTCGAAAGACTGCTGAAGTGAAAATTCATACGAGCTACAAGGTATGTCGAATGGATTGCAAACATTGTGCCAGTGATTAAGAAAAATGGTACATTGAGGGTGTGCATAGATTTCAGAGATTTGAATGCTGCTACACCCAAAGATGAATATCCTATTCCTGTGGCGGAAATGCTAATCGATTTTGCCGCTGGCTATGAGTACCTGAGTATGCTCGATGGTTATTCAGGATATAATCAAATATTCATTGCTGAAGAAGATGTGTCGAAAACAGCTTTTCGATGCCCAGGGGCGTTAGGCACTTACGAATGGGTAGTGATGCCTTTTGGCCTAAAGAACGCTGGGGCAACATATCAATGGGCAATGAACTCTATCTTCCATGATTTTATTAACACTTTTATGCAAGTATATATTGATGACATTGTTATAAAATCTGTTTCCAGGAAGAACCGTATAGACCACCTTCGACAATCATTCGAAAGAATGAGAGAACATGGTCTGAAGATGAACCCTTTGAAGTGTGCATTATGTGTAAAAGTTGGAGATTTCTTGGGCTTCGTCGTCCACAAGAAATGAATCGAAATAAATCAGAACAAGACGAAGGCAATTCTGGAAGCGAAAGCGCCAGCGAACAAAAAGGAATTGCAATCTTTGCTGGGCAAGATAAATTTCCTGAGGAGATTCATATCTAACCTAAGTGGGAAAGCTCAAGCCTTTTCACCTTTACTTCGCCTGAATAAGGAAAGGTTCGACTGGGGGCAAGAGCAACAAGAAGCCTTCGACAAAATCAAAGGGTATCTCACAAAGCCACCTATTTTGGTGCCTCCTTGCAGCAACAGGAGTATGAGATTGTACATAGCTGCATCCGACAAAACTTTGGGAAGCATGTTAGCCCAAGAAGATGAAAATGGAGTCGAAAGACCCATTTACTATCTTAGTAGAGTTTTGAACGATGCAGAAACTAGATATAGCGAAGTTGAAAAATTGTGTCTATGTCTGTATTTCTCTTGTACAAAGCTCAAACAATATATAAAACCAGTTGATGTGTATGTTTCGTCTCATTTTGATGTTTTCAAGTACATGTTGTCGAAACCCATCTTGCACAGTCGAATTGGCAAGTGGGCGCTAGCATTAACTGAATACTCCTTGACCTTCATGCCTCTTAAAGCAGTGAAATGACAAGTGGTGGCAGACTTTATAGTCGACCACTCAATTCAAGTTGAGAGTATTAATTATGTGGAGATAGAGCCTTGGAAATTCTACTTCGATGGTTCCAGCCATAAAGATGGAACAGGAGTAGGAGTCTTGATTATTTCTCCAGAAAAAATTCCAACAACATTCAAGTACAAGATATCAGGTTCTTGTTCGAACAATGAGGCTGAGTATGAAGCTCTAATTACTGGCCTTGAGATATTGTTGGAATTGGGGGCAACTCTAGTCGAAATAATGGGAGACTCAGAGTTAGTCATTAAGCAAGTCACAAAAGAATATAAATGCATAAGAGAAAATCTCATTATGTACTTTGTGATAGCAAATCGTCTATTGAAAAAATTCGAAATGGTCAACATTCGACACATACCCAGGTTGGAAAATCAAATAGCCAACGATTTGGCACAAATAGCATCTGGGTACAAAATTTCAAAAACGAGATTGCAAAGAGCAATCGAAGTTCGAGAAAAGATAAAAGCAACTTGTCTGTCACCAACAGACTTGGAATCGACAAGACTAGGGTATGCTGATCAAAGGAACTTCGAAATTTCGTTCATAGACAATTTGTCAGAGCAAGATTGGAGGAAACCCATTATGAATTATCTACAAAATCCAGCAGCTTCGACAGAACGAAAAACAAAATATAGGGCGTTGAGTTACATACTCATGGGTAATGAGTTATTTAAAAAGACGCCTGAAGGGGTATTGCTAAAGTGCTTAAGTGAAACTGAAGCATACATAACCCTTTCGACTACGCACGCTGGGGCATGTGGGGCTCACCAAGTAGGCCATAAGATGAAATGGTTGTTGTTTCGACAAGGACTATACTGGCCCACCATGTTGAAAGATTGTGTCGAGTTCGCCAAGGGTTGCCAAGAATGTCAAGTCTTTACAGGCATCCAGCATGTACCAGCAAGCGAACTTCACTCGATAGTGAAACCTTGGCCCTTTAGAGGATGGGTGTTGGACCTTATTGGAGAGATTCGACCAGCATCATCAAAGAGCCAGAAGTATATATTGGTAGGCATTGATTATTTTACTAAGTGGATCGAAGCTATTCCTTTAGTCAATGTAGACCAAGAAAATGTCATTGAATTTATTCAAAAGAACATTATCTTTAGATTTGGAATCCCTGAAACTATAACTACTGATCAAGGATCAGTTTTCACCGGTCGAAAGATGCAGGAATTCGCTCAGGAAATAGGCTTTAAACTCCTAACATCAACGCCTTATTATGCACAGGCAAACGGTCAAGTCGAAGCAGCGAATAAAATAGTGATTGGCTTGATAAAAAAGCATGTTGGGAAGAAGCCAAAAAATTGGCATAAGACGTTAGACCAGATCTTGTGGGCCTGTCGAACGTCTCCATAAGAAGCCATAGGTACAACACCATATAGGCTAACTTTTGGTCATGACGCAGTGTTGCCAGCGGAAATTTGTCTTCAATCTGCAAGGGTTCAGAGACACCATGATATCCCCTCTGAAGTTTATTGGGATATGATGTTAGACGAACTAGTAGATTTAGACGAAGAAAGACTGCGCGCTCTCGACCTACTAAGGATTCAGAAGAAAAGAGTAGAAGACTCTTACAATAAAAAAGTGAAACCTAAGGCATTCTCGCCTGGAGAATTAGTTTGGAAGGTGATTCTTCCCATGGATCGAATGGATCGAAGCATGGGAAAATGGTCACCCAAATGGGAAGGACCATTCAGAATTATCCAAACTTTTTCTGGTGGAGCTTATGAAGTCGAAGAGTTAGGTGAAGATAAAAGGCTCTTGAGAGTAAATGGAAAATATTTGAAAAAGTATAAACCCATGCTCCAAGAGATCAAAATAAACAGCAAGTAATGACTAAATTAACCATAAATAAGCCAAAATGGAAAATTTTATAAATTAGCCAAAATGGCGACATTGTCAAATACATATTACAATACATGGTTAAAGGGCTGAGTCAATCAGAAGGGGATAGAATCTTTGAGTCGAAGGTACTTGGCCTGCTGCAACTCCAGTCTTTTGTTGCACAAGGCATTCGCCTGGGCAAGCTTGGCAATTTGGTCATCGAAGGCTTGGGCTTTCTCAGCAAACTCTAGGCCTCGTGTGACTTCAGCTTGGCTCTCTGTTTATGAAACGGTCGAGAGAAGCTCCTCCTTGCGCTTAGTATTCGTGTTCATCTTGGCTTCCAGCTCTTCGATTTGCGCCTTTATGGAGGCATTGTCTCGATCTATGGCATCAATTTCTTCTTGCTTAGACACCTTTTGCTTCGACAACTCTGCAATTCGAGAAGTCGTCTCTGCTACAGCAGTCCAGGCAGAAGAACTTTTGCCATGTAACGCTTCGAGCTGGCTGTTGAAGCCCCTCTGACGCCGATAGTCTGTTGAGACTTGATCAACAATGGAGTATAACTCCATGATAAAGCTCGAAACCTCTGGAGTCACAGCGAGCAAGTCGACTGCATTCAAAACAGCTCCCAAACACGACGGAGCAGTAGGGTCCCCCTCCAAAGCTTTCATCAAATCTTTCTTGAAGAACTGAGCCTTGACCTTCGTCAAAGCCTCATCGAGAGGGGAAGTCTCAGTGGACTTCCCCGACTGAGTAGAAGCCTCCTGACTAATATCAGACGAACTTCCCTTGCTCTCGATAATGGCATTCAGATAGCCAATGGGATCAGTTTGCTTCAGGAGTGCTAAGTCTTCTTTGGACCTATGCTTTGTCGAGGTGGTAACCTTTGCAGCAGCGTTGTCTTGGGGTTGAAGCTGTTGAGTAGCGTTTGCATCGACATGACTATCTTCGACTTGAAGATCAGCAGTGCCAGCATCAGCGTGATCCCCTTCGTCATGTTGTTCCTCTGACAGATCGACCACTTGAATCTCCTTTGGTTGTTGTTCTTCTGTTTCAGCATTGGCCTCATCATTCGCCAATTCCTTCTCTTGTGGCCTACTGAGTTCAGCAGAGTCTAGTGCTTCAGAAGTCTTTGGTGCTGAACTTTAAGTGGTTTCCTGAAAATAGAAGAGGAAGAATCTTCTAGTTTAGAAAGAGACATAATCGAACGTGAGTATCGACACCTGAGTTGAAAATGGTCAGAGAAATTACCTGCAGAGGAACTTCAGCCCCAGGGCTGGAATTATCACTTTCAACAGGTTTATTGAGCAAAACATTTAGCTCTTCCTCCGTTGGCTCTTCGATAATCACTAGAGGTGGCCTGGGTTTTCTCCCTGCAACCTTTATTCTGATTGTGGGTCGAGTCTCAGGAGAGGAAGCATCTTTCTTCAGTTTTCTCCGTTTTAGAGGAGCAGGGGGAGAGTCGTCTTCTTCGTCGCTCCCAGATTCGACCGTCAGTGCAGGTCGTTTCTTGGGTGAAGGTGCCTGAAAACCAATTGGAGTTCGATTTAGAATGCTACATCGAAAATCAGAATGTTAAAACAAGAAGGAAATAATAAAAGTTGGTTACCGGTGCTGAGGGTTTTTTCGAAGGACCTTCCCCCTGATGGCTTGTTATGGTTTTCGCCGGTGCTGGAGGTTTTGTCAAGGGACCTCCTCCCTGATGGCCTTCTGCAGCTTTCTTGGCTGCAGGCTTTCGAACAACTGAAAGAAGACAAGTTATAATTAACAGGCTACCAGTCGAAATGGAAAGACAAAATAATTTGGAGAGTGAACTTACATTTCTTTATTTTGTCAAGGACTAGAACGAAAGACTTCTGAAGTTCGTCCACAAAGTCTTTCTCGTCGAAAAACTCTTCAGCGTAGTAACTCTTCCACCAGTCTTTGAAGGATGGTGAACAGAGAAAGTTAAGTTGATAGTCGAACAGTGAAAGGACTGTTCGACCAGCATACCTGCCGATATGCTTGGTGGCAGCATCTTCAGTATAATCGTTGCAAAAATATAACATGGATTTCTCCCTAGGAAAAATAGGAGAAGGAAGTGTTTGAATTATACCAAACTGTCGAGAAACCAAGTTTGGTTGGTAAGCGATTAAGCTCAGGTGAGTCTTGGAGCTCTTGAAGCGCAGGGGCATTATTCTAGGTGTGAGAAATGCTTCCCACATTATTGTGTGTTCTTCGACCTGAGGGTCACCTGACGACTTAGGATGGGGCCTCGTGAACCATTCTGGACCAACCTTTCGTCGAGCGAAGGGAGCCATGGTCGAAGCAAATTCTTTTCTTCTTGCAAACTTCAAGACGAAGTTCGCAAAAGTCTGTTGAAGCTCCAGCCCATCTTCAGTCGGGGTCAGTAGAGCTAATCTGGTGCCTTCGATACGCCTATTTGCTATCTCCGGAGCCTGCTCATTTATTTGAGTCTTCTGAGGTAAGAAAGATTCGAAAGTGGCATTGAGCCACAGCTGAAGTAGCCAAAAAGGTCTTGCAAGCAGCAGACTGGCTCTATTCTCGATGATCTTCAACAGAGTCGCTCCGCTGTTGATCGACTCGTACAGATTCGCCAAGATTAATTCTGCCAAACAAATATTTTGGCCATGGTGGAGTTGGGTGGCGAGGGTGACCATCTTCTTTGTCACCTGTAAAGACTTTGTGCAGAACACAAAGCGTGACAGCCATAGGGCTAGAAACGCGATATGTTCTACATCCGTCACAGTGGCTGTCAACTTATCATGGTAATGGTTGATATAGGTGGTATAGGTGGGTTTCGTAGCTGAGAATCCAATCTGATCCTCCGACATTTCCTCTGGGTCGAAATAATCCCCAGTGGGTCGAAGGCCAGTGATGGCAGCCACGTCGAAAAGCGTGGGTGTTAGCATTCCACAAGGAAGGTGGAAAGTGAAATGGGTGTAATCCCAGAAAAGCAAGGAGGCTATCAACATCTCAGGGGAGTAGTTGAGACCCGTCTTCGACAGCATAACTAGGTCGTATATCCCCAGGTCCTTCCAGATCGACACCCTTGTTTTATTAATATAAGCCATTAAAGCTGAAGAATGGTTTCGACCAGCTGGTTCTGTCGAAATGCTCATCAGAAGATGGCAATGTACTTAGAGAATTTCTTCCAAGGGAGAATCTTGTTGCCTTCGACGTCGAAGGTGCTTCTCGACGAAGGCGTTCGATTGCTCAGAGTGGAACGGTTTGAGATTCAAACGTTTGGAGGGAAAACGGTTCCCAACGGTTATCAAGTGCAACGTGCCAAGATCTGGAGCGTCGAACACTGTGAACGTGCCAAGTGGAGTCATCTCGAAGCAGCGTAACTGCCCGACGGTTACTTGGGATGTGTTTAGTATAAATATTAGTAGTTCACGCAGTTTTTCGCGTGTGTTCACAATTATATACAAGTCACTCATATAGATTTGAGTACCCAGCGTGAGAGAAAGAATTGTTGAGAATGTATGTGTGAAACACCACATTAATTAATCAAAGTCATTTATTTTCCAGAAACTTTACTTGCTTTCTCCTTTACTTTTCCATTCGAAGCCTTTCATTTCAAGCCTTTCTTTATTCTATCACGTTTTCTTCTTCATGCAATTTACATAAAGCTTCTTTATTTTCTTGTCATTTAACCATTATCAAACTTAGTCAAAACCCCAAAATCAACCATGTCTTAGGATCAATCGGATCGATCCTGCGAGTCACCAAATAAGTAACCTTTTGGAAGATCAGCGGTTGTTTACCAATTCCCACGGTAAACAAACGTGCCAAGATCTGGAGCGTCGAATGCTGTGAGCGTGCCAAGTGGAGTCATCTCGAAGCAGCGTAACTGCCCGACGGTTACTTGAGATGTGTTTAGTATAAATATTAGTAGTTCACGCAGTTTTTTGGTGTGTGTTCACAATTATATACAGGTCACTCATATAGATTCAAGTACCCAGTGTGAGCGAAAGAATTGTTGATAATGTATGTGTGAAACACCACTTTAATTAATCAAAGTCATTTATTTTCCAGAACTTTACTGCCTCTTCATTTACTTTTCCAGTCGAAGCCTTTATTCAAAGCTTTCTTTTATTCTACCAAGTTTTCTTCTTCATGCAATTTACATAAAGCTTCTTTATTTTCTTGTCATTTAACCATTATTAAACTTAGTCAAAACCCCAAAATCAACCATGTCTTAGGATCAATCTGATCGATCCTGCGAGTCACCAAATAAGTAACCTTTTGGAAGATCAGCGGTTGTTTACCAATTACCATGGTAAACAGTTAGATGGATACTCTGGGTACAATCAGATTTTTATTGCTGAAGAAGATGTTGCCAACACAGCATTTTGTTGCCCAGGAGCCTTAGGCACCTACGAATGGGTGGTGATGCCTTTTGGTTTAAAGAATGCTGGGGAAACTTATCAAAGAGCAATGAATTCGATTTTCCATGATTTCATTGAAACTTTTATGCAGGTGTATATTGATGATATAGTCATCAAATCTATATCTGCAGAAACCCATTTGCATCATTTGAGCCAGTCATTCGAACGAATGAGAAAACATGGCTTAAAGATGAACCCCCTTAAATGTGCATTTTTTGTGCAGGCCAGAGATTTTCTCTGCTTTGTGGTTCATAAAAAAGGAATTGAGATCAACCAAAATAAAACCAAAGCCATAATGGAGACGAAAGCACCTACGTCAAAAAGGGAGCTGCAATCTTTGCTAGGGAAGATTAACTTTCTCAGAAGGTTCATTTCGAATCTGAGTGAAAGAACCCAAACTTTCTCTCCATTGCTTCGTTTGAAGCAAGGCCAAGCCTTCGAGTGGAACGAAGCCCATCAGGAGGCATTTGATAAGATAAAAAGATATCTCTCTCAGCCTCCCATCTTGTCTCCACCTTCATGGGGAAAGCCCATGAGATTGTACATATTTGCCTCTGAAGTTAGTATAGGTAGTATGTTAGCACAAGAAGATAGCAATGGCATCGAAAGAGCCATATACTATTTAAGTAGAGTATTGAATGATGCAGAGACTAGATATAGCAATATAGAAAAGCTATGTCTCTGTTTATACTTTTCTTGTATGAAACTCAAGTATTATATAAAGCATGTTGATGTTTATGTTTGATCTCATTTCGATGTTATCAAACACATGCTTTCGAAACCAATAATGCATAGCAGAGTTGGTAAATGGGCTTTAGCCTTAACAGAATATTCTTTGACTTTCATGCCCTTAAAAGCTGTGAAAGGCCAAGTGATTTCTTATTTCATTGTGGACCATTCATTGGTTGAACAAACTGTCATGAGTTATGTTGAAATGCAACCATGGAAATTATACTTTGATGGTTCGACCCACAGGAATGGTAGTGGTGTTGGAGTCCTCATAATTTCTCCTGAAGGAATTCCAACAAAATTCAAGTATAAATTAGATGGTCCTCGTTGCTCGAACAACGAAGCTGAGTACGAAGCGCTTATTGTTGGACTTGAAGCTTCGTTGGAATTGGGGGAAACTAGAGTCGAAATTAAAGGAGACTCAGAGTTAGTGGTCAAGCAAATAACAAAGGAGTATAAATGCATAAAGGAAAACCTGATGATATACTTCATCATAGTTAACAGGCTACTTAGAAAATTTGAATACATGGATATTCAACATATACCAAGATTAGAAAACCAAGAAGCAAATGACTTAGCACAGTTGGCTTCAGGTTATAACGTTTCTGCCAAAAACTTTGAGGATTTAGTTGGATTAAGGGGTAGAGTTATGGCTACTAGATTCATACCATCAGATTTAGAAAGTATGAAATTAGGTTATGCTGAGAAACAGGGATTTGAAATATTAGCCATAAACACTTTATCAGATGCAGATTGGCGAAGTCCACTTGTGAGCTATTTAACAAATCCAACTTCGAATGTTGATAGGAAGATAAAGTATAGAGCATTGGCATATGTCCTCATGGGAAAAGAATTGTTCAAAAAGACCCAAGAAGGCGTATTACTGAAATGCCTAGGAGAAAGTGAGGCATACTTAGCATTGTCAGAAGTCCACAATGGGGCATGTGGGGCACATCAAGCAGGTCATAAAATGAAATGGTTGTTATTTCGATATGGCATGTATTAGCCCAGTATGCTCAAAGATTGTATAGACTTTGCTAAAGGGTGTGAAGAATGCCAGAAGCATGCAGGGATTCAACATGCCCCTGCAAGTGAGTTGCATTCAATCATTAAACCATGGCCCTTTAGAGGATGGGCATTGGATTTAATAGGAGAAATAAATCTTGCTTCGTCTAAAGGACAGAAATATATCTTGGTAGGAATAGATTATTTTACCAAGTGGATCGAAGCAATGCCATTGATAGTTGCTGATCAAGATGCTATTATTGAGTTCGTACAGAAACAAATCATCTATAGGTTCGGATTTCCAGAGAGCATAACCATAGACCAAGGTGCTGTGTTTACTGGTAGAAAGATGCAAGAGTTTGCTCAAGAAATGGGGTTCAAATTACTAACATCAACCCCATATTATGCTCAAGCAAATGGTCAGGTCGAAGCAGCTAATAAAGTGATAATAGGGTTAATCAAGAAACATATTGGTAAAAAACCAAGGAACTGGCACAAAGCTTTGGACCAAATACTGTGGGCCTGTAGAACATCTCCTAAAGAAGCTACTAACACCACACCTTTCCAACTCACATTTGGTCATGATGCAGTTCTGCCAGTAGAAATTCATCTACAATCAGTTCGAATTCAAATACAAAACGAAATTCCAGCTGCATTATATTGGGAAATGGTGATGAATGAGTTAGTTGAGTTGGATGAAGTTAGATTGCATACATTGGAAATCCTGATGAGACAAAAGGAAAGAGTGGCCAGGACATATAACAAAAGGGTGAAGGGAAAAGCATTCACTATTAATGACTTAGTCTGGAAAGTCATATTTCCCATGGACAAGAAAAATAAAACGTTAGGTAAATGGTCACCTCATTGGGAAGGACCCTTTCGAATAATAAAGGTATTTTCAAACAATGCATATGAAATCGAAGAGTTGATGGATGATAAACGTATCCTAAAGGTTAATGGGAAATATTTAAAGAAATATAAGCCACGCCTGCAGGAGATTCGAATAATAACAACGTAATCAAAATATCATGAAAATGCCAAAATGGTAATATGAGATTGCCAAAATGGCGTTGTTTAGATGTTACATACAAAAAACCAAATTTCAAAACTAATTAACACTAAGATTTAAAAATAGACATTATTCTTCAATCTGTTAAAGGTACTTCGAAAAGACTCAAGCCTTTGTTGAGTAAAATGTCTTGCTCCCTCTAAGGTAACCACTTCTCCCTTGAGTTGTTCTGCGGTTTCCATTTCTGCAAGTCCTTTGTTGAGGAGCTCTTCGAATTGGTTGCCAGCAGTATTGGTTTCGTAGGCTAATTGTTGTTCTTGAGCCTCTTTAACCTTCTATTGAAGTTCCTGAATTTGCCTTTCCCAGAGAAGGATAGACTCAGTTCGAGCTTCATAATCAGTTTTTGCTTGCTTTAGATGCATGGCTTGATCCTCAGCTTCTTGAGAGAGTTTCGAAGCATGCTCATAAGCAGCATCCATTGCAGTTCGTTTTTCTTGGACCTTTCTGGTAGCAAATTCGTCTTGGAGAAGGCACCCAGTCACGTTGTCTAGCAGAGATTGAAGATCAAACAAGATAGTGCTAACTGGCAAAGAGCAGGTAGCAAGGTTGAGTTTTGTAAGTAGCTCCTTCATAATGTAGCAAGTTGTGCTATCCTGTTTGAGCACTTCGAACAAATCCACATCAAGAATTGTTCTCCTAATCCTGTTAAGAAGTACAATTCTATCATCTGTGGGCAACAGATGGCTAGTCGAACCGGTACCAGCCCTAGCAGGTGGAATATCCCTTTGAGCTAGCTTTGCCTTCATGTACCCAATTAGGTCATTTCTTCTTAGGAGAGCAAGCTCCTCTTTAGTCATTCGGGATAGAGACGGTTGAGGGAGTTCCACGCGCAAGGGAGTCACATCCATTTCGACTTCCATGGGTTTATTGGTCGCGTCACCTTCATTCGTTTCTCGCTCATTGCCTTCTTCATCATCGTCCAGATCCACCACTTCGATATCGTTGTTTTCACTGCTATTTGCATCTGACTCTGTCCCAGCAGTCGAACCATTGTTGGCATCTTCTTCCTCAGACTCTTCCTCTGCAGATTCTTCGTTTCCTTGATCAGAATCAGCTTTCTCTCCTTCAGCGTGAATGTCCTTTGGATCCTCCTGAAGGGTTTCAAGAGGGGACTTTTGAAGAGAAGTCTTTTGTAAAGTCTCTGCAGATTCATGAAGCGTTGCTTCATTTGTCTCTTTTAGAGGGGGAGAAGTGCTCTGATCATCTTGCTGCTCTGAAGCTCCAGTCAGAACCGCCATATTGGAGGACCCTTTGTTCTGCACAAGGTTGCTGGAGTCCCCTTGAGGAGAAGAGTTGATGGGAGCAGCAGTTTTCGATGGAGAAGTCGAAGTGGTGAGAGCTGGATTCAAAATGTCCTACAGAGGCAAAGAATGTTAAGAGCATGCACCAAGGTAATGAATAATCAATTTGTTTCTGAATTAGAGTTCGATTTACCTGTGGACTCTCAGAAGAGAGGTTGCTAGCTATACGTTCCAACATTATGTTGGAGGTCGAAGGTGGATTTTTGGATTTAGTTGAGGGAGCAGCATCTCTGGAATCGAGTCCAGAGACACTAGTTGGTACAACACTTTTGGAAATTTCCTTCTTCTGCTTCTTCTTAGAAGCAGTTGGTGAATTCCCTCCAGCAGTGGGATCCTTCCCAGTAGTGTTTGTTTTTCTTTTCTTTGGAGTGGTTGGCGGGAGTTTTTTAGTCTGAAAAGATTTAAACAATGAGTTAGATACAAATCATGAAACATCAGTGTATTCGAAACATCAAGGCTAATTGATTACCTGTGGAGTTGGAGCACTGGTTATTACTGGTGTTGTTGTTGTTGCAGCAGTTGTTGTTGGTTTGGATAGAGTCACATTATTAATGGTTTCGACAGATGCCTGAGAGGCGCTTCCCTCTTTTGACTTTGAAGCAGCAGTCTTTATCCCGATGGCTGAAAATCGAAACAATTAAGGCAAAAGTTAAAAATGTAGAAAGTGAGAAACATTTGGGATTTTCCCAAGCATTCGCACCTGCGCCTTGATCAGATTTAATCGACATGGCAGAAAGGTCATAGCGAAGTGTCCTGGGAAATCGTGGAGCCAATGTCGAGCCCATGTTACAGTCTCAGATGGCTTTGGTTTCTTTTGAAGATATTTGAACATTTCTTTGCAAGTGAACCACCAAGGGTATGGAGGAAACCAAGCCAGAGCCAGTTCTGAGGTAGGTAATCTCGAAAATTTAGGTGGATGCATTTCGAATGCCAACCTATACCTATCCTCAGGTGACAACCCTGAAGGAAGTTTTAACTTAGAAATTTTTTCTTTGAATTTTTCCTTCAAGGTCTCAGCCGCTTGATGCACAGCGGATTCCAAGTGTGTGGGATCATAAGTAGTTTCGAAATAATTTTGAAAAGCCCTAATATCTTTGGCATGAGTGAACATACCTTTCTTGGATTGTACCTGCACATCGAACGCATCAGTTAGTTTCTGCTGAATAGTGAGGGTATCGAACATATAAGACTGATAGAACTTTGTCCACCATTCCAGAAAACCCTTTGCTGTGAGGTGTGTAGGTTCAAAAGATATTAGTTCAAAGTGGGCGAAGCCTTGGTATTGTTCCTGTTGTAGTTTGGCTTCTCTTGCCTTGAAGGTTCGCCCAGAGGTGATGGCACTTTCTGTTTGGAATAGGGGTTCAGGGATTAGTTGGAACAAGCCAAATTGTCTCGAAACGAAGTTGGGTTGATAAGCAAAAAGGAAGATCTGATTCTTAGCAGGAGTAATTCGTGAGGAGATTAGTCTGGGAAGCAAAAAGGCTTTCCATACATCTTGAATTTATTTGCTTTTGATTGCTTTTGAGAGAGCCATGGTGAACCAGGATGGTCCATGAGTCCTTGAGGCAAAGGGCGCCATGGTCTCTTCGAATTTGTGCCTCTTGGAGAAGATCATTATGTATTTGGAAAAGAGAACTTTGAAGTCATCCTTATCATCGTTTAGGGTAAGTCTTCGCAGC
Source organism: Vicia faba (assembly GCA_948472305.1). Taxonomy (NCBI): domain Eukaryota; kingdom Viridiplantae; phylum Streptophyta; class Magnoliopsida; order Fabales; family Fabaceae; genus Vicia; species Vicia faba. The sequence continues at coordinate 304,063,126 of OX451735.1, read as the reverse complement.
CTAGTGCCTTCGATGATTCGATCCGCTATTTCCGGATCTTGTTCAGCAATAGTATTGGCAGTTGATAGTGAAGGTTCGAACATGGCATTAAGCCATAACTGGAGTAACCAGAAAGGGCCAGCTAGCAGGATGTTTTTGGAGGTGTGAGATTTCAAACTCGACACAGCCGATCTTAGACTTTCGTAAAGATCAACGAGTAGCAGTTTGCTTAAACACACCCTCTGATTCTCATGCAAATCTCTAGCTAGAGGAATAAACCTACTGGCTACCTATAGGGACCTGCTGCAAAAGACATACCTTGATAACCATAAGGTAAGGAAAGCGATGTGTTCCACATCCGACACACTGTCTCCTTCAGTGTGATAGTGGCTAATGAACTTTGAAAAGCTGGCTAGCTTGACTTCGAAGTCAATAATACTCGAATGCTCTTCATTGTCAGGAATGTAGGTTTCTCCTATTGGTGATAACCCAGTAATGGCTGCTATGTCAAAAAAGGTGGGTGTAATCATTCCACCAGGGAGATGGAAAGTGTTGTAGGTACTGTCCCAGAAATATAAGGACGCGAATAATAATGGGTGGCTATAGGTAAAGCCTGGTTTCGATAGTTTAATCAAGTTGTAAATGCCTAATTCTTCCCATTGCTGGGATTTCTTGGCTTCTACTTTAGTAAACCAGTTGTGATAGGCTGTGTCAGAGGTGGGGCAAGATCGAAATGGTTTGAAGTTACTCTTTACATAATCTAGCACAAAAGGGTCCTTAGGGGGAATGATTGGAGGTTCCACGGTGGTCGAATCAGAAGACTCCCCTGTCTTAGGGGTATCCATTTTATTAAACAAAGGTTTAAAATTATAACAAACAGGGAAAAATTTTCTGGTGTCTTTTAAGATCTCAAAGACTGTAAGAGGGCCCATTAAAGCTAACCTCTTGCCAGCGGCGTTAGTAGGAATTAGTACCTGGGATGCGTAGAGCATTTCCTTCTCTTTTGAGATCATCTGAGGAATAAGAACATATTGACCTTGGTAGGTGCCAACCTTGCTTTCCATTGTGGTTCCTGTGTTCTTTCCTTTCTTTTTGGAAGCTTTTTTCAGTTGGGATGAAGTTGAAGAAGACATTGTTTGAAGAGTGTTGGAAGTTTTAGGGTTTCGGTGAGAAGAGAGGAAGAAAAGATTCAGAGTGTGGGAAGAAAAAATAAAAGACTAAGTTGATGGGTTTTTATAGTGTGGAAGTTTAAACATCCACTGAGTAAGATTGTGATACGTGGTAATCATGGGTTGGTTTGAGAAGGAGGTTGCATAAAGTTGATATTGGTAATAGGCGTGATTAAATAATAATCATTGTTTTGTAACTGCACCATGCTGTGAAATGGTTCAAGGCGGTTCAGGAATCTGAAAAGCGTCATGATTGACGTGACTGGAGTCATGTGCAATAAATGTTACGATGATTCAAAGGTCGCATCAAAATCTTGCGAATATGTTTAAAATAAGTATTTCTCAAAGGAATCGAAATACATATTTTAAAGGGGCATTTTGTTGGCTGAAGATTTTGATGATATTGTTCGAAGCGAAGCAAGTTGGATGTTTCGATTGGAATAAAGCAAGATGTCATGTTTCGAAATGGTAGAAGCAGTGCTTCGAATGGGCATGTCAAAACTCTGAGCTTCGAGTGACAGTTATGGGGATATATTCAAAGAAGTCTCGAAATGATAACAAGGCTGTGTCCAAGAAATGAGTTCGAAACGAAGAGTGCCAAAACATTTGAAATTCAAACGCAAGCGGGATGTTCGAAATTTAAAATATATGCGCTGGAGCATTCGAAGACGCGTGGAAGCTAGAGAGGGGCATTGATTTGCATGTTCTGAACGTGGCAGAATCTTATAGCAAGACCGTTATGGTCGAAGTAGTATAAATAGAAGTCTTAGCATTAGGATTTCGTGTGTCATATCTATTGTACAAAAATTCAGTAAACATTCAAAATACCACATGGCTAGGGAAACGAATGCACGAACAATGTACGTATGATAACACCAAATGTTTATGATTCAATAAAACTCTTTATCATTTCCAGTCTTTTCCTCTATCTTCATGTCAATATCATTCAAAAGCCTTTACATTAAAATATTTTCATTCGAAGTCTTCTTACTGATGTCTTACATTTAAATGTTTTCTTTCCATTTCAAATCCTTTACATTTCAAAAACTTTTGTATATTTCATGCCTTTATCTTCATGCTTTTATCATTCGAATACCTTTTTCATTCAAAGTCATTTTACTGATTTCTTGCATTTAAACGCTTTCTTTATATTTCGAGTCTTTTACATTCCAGAGAATCTTTTACATTACATGTTTTTATGCTTCGAAGTCATTTACTTGTCTTTTCTGCAGTTTTTACATGTCTTTACAATTGAACTTTATTCATGCAATTTAGTTTCGCACGCATTTACTTGATCACGTCTTTAGATCTTTAATAGATTAATCAAAGTAAGTTAAACACCTACACAACATTCTAAATACCAACCATGAATATCAGTTCTATAGTGAGAATTATCCAAATGACCAATACATCCTAGGATCAATCTAGTCGATCCTGCAAGTTACCAGAGAGATTAAATAACAGTCATTAAGATTATTTGATAGTTTGGAGGACTAGCGGTTGTTTACCAGAAATCATTGTAAACACCCACGTCATTCTTGTGAACTCATATACAAAGGACACAAAATATATATTTCTTCCAAGTGAAGGTTTTGGAAATGGTCCACACGCGTCAGAATACACTACTCCTAAAACATGTTTTGCTCTTGGGGCTACTTCTAACACAAATGGAAATATGGGTTTATTGCCTTTCATGCATACCTCACATGACTTCTCAGACTTCACAATCTTCGGAATGCCACACACGAGCTTCTTGGAACTCAGGTGCCCTAGGTTTCTGTAGTTCAAATGCCCTAATCTTTTCTGTCACAGCTTACTATCAACTTCAACATCTTTTGAACTAAGACATTTTGCTTCTGCTGTCTCCACATTCAGCTTGAATGTCTTGTTGCTTCCTTGTTCTGATTGCATAATCAGCTTCTAATTAGCATCATACAACTTCAAGATATTTTCCTTCATAATAATTGAGAAACCTTTCTCAATGAGATGACCCACACTCATCAGATTGCTCTTAATTCCAGGAACATACCAAACATCCTTGATCAGAACGGTCTTCCCGCTCTTCACTTTAACTTTGACATTTCCCATACCTTCTACATTAAGGTATTTATCGTCATCACATCTTGTTTTTGTCCTCCTTCTGGAGTTAAAACTTATCAGCCATTGTTTGTTTCCATTCAAGTGATTTGAACAGCATGTGTGCATATACCACCAGTCTGCCAAACATTTTCAATCAGACTCAAAAGCCAATAATAGCACAGGTTCATCATCAGAATCTCCTCTGGCTATATTTTCTTCTTCTGATCTTTTTTCCTTATTTGACCATCAATCTTTAGCAAAATGGTCAAACTGCTTACAACAATAACATTGAACCTTCTTCTTGTCAAACTTCTCCTTACCTTTCTGAGGTTTCTTCTCATCAGAAGTAGAAGTTTATGACTTCTGGAATCTATCACCACGTCTATTCTTGGTTTCTGACCAATAATGCTCCTGGTCCTTGTTGACAAAAGAATCCTTCAAAGCCATCTCAACTTCCCTCTCCGAAGTTCTTTTAGTCAAACACAACTCATACGCCTCTAGAATGCTTTGCAGCTCTTCTATTCTCATGGTTTCCATATCTTTAGAATGTTCAGTTGCTACAAAAATGTAATTAAATTGAGGAATAAGTTACCTCAATATCTTCTCAATGATTACTTGCTCAGAAAGGGTTTTTTCACAAGCCTTCATCTCATTAGTGATCAGAATCACTCTAGAGATGTACTCAAACATTCTCATTGTTCTTCATGTTGAGATTCTCATATTGCTTTCGCAGGGACTAAAACTTTACCTCCTTCATTGATGTGTCACCACCATAGCATCTGACCAGTGTGTACCATGCCTCCTTCGCCGTCGACGAATCAACAATCTTCTCAAACACATTCACATCCACACACTGATGGATGTAGAACAATGCGTTTTTATCTTTCTTCCTCTTCTCTCTCTGTCCATTTCTCTCTTCTTCTGTCGCATCTGATGCAACCAGAAGATAGCCATTGGTAACAAGCTAAAGCGAATATGAATCATCTATATGTTCTAGTTCTTGCCATCAAAAATAGGAAGTTTGGTACTCAGACTACCGTTTTTGTTCATCCATAGCCTTGTACAACTCACTCAGATCTCACAAGCACAGTATTTACCAACCCCACAGAATCAGAAAAATGTGATTTTGTTCAGATTTTATTCAAGTTCAATACGAATCCAAACCAAAATCAATCATACAAACGCCTCATGTTTCACCCATGTTTCTCCGTGTTTCCCTGTGGATCAGAACTGAAGCTCTAGATATCAATTTGTTAGTGCACAAGAATCAATGATGAACAAAGAATAAATTTAAGAGAGCAAAGAGAATGACGACTGTAAAAGCTACAAGAGGGATAAATGTTGTTGTTGTATTTATGACATTTACAACTAGTCTATTTATACACAAAAGAGAATATCACATAGGCCCTAATATAATAGACTTAATAACTAAGTTATCTAAAACAATTAGAAATACTAAAATACCCTTTAATAGTTTGGTTAGTCTTTTGTTATTAGTGTGTCCGTAAACTGCTGAACTAAATACATAGAGTGTGAATGTTGCATATTGATATTACAATATAAAATTCAGAATGATTTTGTATTGTGTATAAGTTTTACCATTTATATTATAGTGATGTTTATTTAAAACTAGGTTCATAACAAGTTCACATATGTCCTAAAAAGAGCATTTTTTTAAAACCCAATTAGCGTCGACTATACTTATAACTAGTTCTCAAAAGACTGACACTAAGTCATTAATAGTAGCGGTTGTGGTCGAAGCTAGAATAAAACATAAAACATTTTTGCGTCTCTAAATGCTGATGCTAAGTGCCAAAATAGCATCAAATTTTTAGTCATGTACTATTTTCGCCCTAGAGTTTCTAAAAGATGACGCTATGTAACATCAACTGAACGTTATTGTTAACTTTTAGGTTAGAGGCGTTCATGTTAGAACAAATGATTCAAGAAAGATGAATATTGTGAAAAACAAGAAGAAGAAGAGAGAAGAATAGAGAGAGATTGCTGAGTTAGTTAGTGTAACTAACTCTTGAAACTGAATCTGTTATTATTGTTACTACCTTTATTACAAAGTAATGGTCCTTTATATAGGCAACATGCCCAAGCCCAAATACAAGTTAAAGCCCAAATAACAAATAACAAGAATTAACCAACTAACACACCCCCTTAATTCATGTTATCAAGACTTCTCATCCCAATGCCTTTCTTTAACTCTTTGAATCTCACTTTCTTCAGAGGTTTGGTGAATATGTCAGCTAGTTGCACTTCTGTCTTGTAATGTTCTATTTCAAGCTCCCCTTTGTTTACTTGGTCTCTCAGAAAATGATACCTTCTTTCAATGTGCTTACTTCGACCATGACACATTGGGTGATTCGCAAGATTTTATGCTGACTTGTTATCAACAAACAGCTTCATCTTCGATTCCATTATTCTAAGTTCTTCAAGTAGAATTTTGATCCATGCTGCTTGGCATGCAGCATATGATGCAGCCACATATTCTGCTCTGCATGAAGACAAAGCCACAATGCTTTGCTTCCTCGAACTCCAGGAGATTGGAGCTCCTTCGATCATGAAAATGTACCCTGCATTAATCTTTTTTTCATCTTGATCTCCACTGAAATCTGAGTCAGTGTATCCATGCACTTCGACCTCTACACTGTTCTTCGATCCTTTTGGAAACAACACACCATGATCAACAGTTCCCTTGATGTATCTAAACACCCTCTTTACTGCAATGAGATGACATTCCTGAGGCTTCTCCATAAATCTACTTAACAATCCCACACTTTGGAGATATCTGGTCTAGTATTGCAAAGATACCTCAATGATCCAATGATTTGTTTGTAAAGGGTCGAACATACAAACTCATCTGGTCTAGTATTGCAAAGATACCTCAATGATCCAATGATTTGTTTGTAAAGGGTCGAACTTACAAACTCATCATTTGATTCCTTCTTCAGCTTTGCTCCAGTCTCTAATGGAGTAACAATTGCCTTACAGTTGCTCATATTGAACCTCTTCAATATATCTTGAGCATACTTTGTTTGATGCAAGAAAACTCCTCCTTCGATGTCTTTGAATTCCATTCCCAGAAAGTAGGAAAGATTCCCTAAATCAGACATTTTGAATTCCTGCATTAACTTTGACTTTACCTTCATTATCTCAGCTTCATCTGATCCTGTAATGAGTAAGTCATCAACATAAAGGCATAAAATGATTCGATTGGAACTTTCGACATCATTTACATACACTCCATGTTCAGAGACACACTTTGTGAACCCTGCTTCGATTAGGAAGCTATCTATCCTTTTATTCCAAGCTCTAGGGGCTTGCTTCAAGCCATAGAGAGCCTTCCCCAATCTATAAACCTTCGACACTTTCCCTTTGACGTCGAGCCTGGTGGTTGAGTGACATAGACTTCTTCTTCTAGAGGCCCATTCAAAAATGCTGGCTTCACATCAAGTTGGTGCATTCTCCATCCTCTATATGAAGCTATCGAAACAACAATCCTGATTGTTTCGATCCTAGCAACAGGCGCATACACTTTGTCAAAGTAAATACCTGGTTGTTGTAGAAAACATCTGGCCACCAGTCTTGCCTTGTACTTTGCAATCTCACCATTTGGCCTTCGTTCCACCTTGTAGATCCATTTCACATCAATTGGTTTCTTGTTGGTTCTTTCGACAAGTTCCCAAGTGTTGTTCTTATCAATGGCTCTAAGTTCTTCTTTCATGGCTTCACACCAATTCGAATTGCTCAAGGCTTCACCCAAGTCAATTGGTTCTACTTCAGCCATCATCATGGCTTCTTCGATTAATTCACCATCAGCATCTATTGCTTGATATGGAAACCTCTCATATTCAGTCAGCCTAGTTGACTCAGTTCTCGTTCTTGTGGATCTTCTTTCGTTCTGCACAGGTGGTTCTTCATTTCGACCAGTCAAAGTATCACCTTGTTCATTTTTACTTGTCGAAGCTTTATCTCATTTGAACACAGTTGTGACTGTGCCTGATTCTTGTCGAACTGCACTTCGACTCCAATCCTATCCTTTGCTTTCGTCTGCAAGAACATATCTATTGATTACTAGTTTATCTTAGATTGGTGAATAAAACTTGTATGCACCAGTCAAATGATAACCTATGAGCACCATGACTTCACTTTGATCATCCAGCTTCTTTCTCAATTGTTCAGGTACATGGATGAAACACATTGATCAAAAAATTCTAAGATGACTTACATTTGGCTTCGACCCTGTCCAAGCCTCATGTGGTGTCTTTTCGACCATCTTCTTCGTTGGGAATCTGTTTAGAATGTATACTGTTGTTGAAGCTACTTCATCCCAAAATCTCTTAGGCATATTCTTAGCTTTCAACATACATCTGGTCATGTTCAGTACACTTCTATTCTTTCTCTCAGTGATGCCATTATGCTGAGGCGTATAGGGTGCAACAACCTCATGCTCTATACCTTCCTCATTGCAAAATCTGGAAAATTCTGCTGAAGTATATTCACCACCACCATTTGTTCTTAACTTTTTCAATTTGCATCCACTTTGTTTCTCATCATGCAACTTGAACTTCTTGAACTGCGTGAATACCTCACTCTTCCTTTCAATAAGGTAAATCCACATATGTCTGGTTAATTCATCAATGAAAGTAAGGAAATACTTGTTACCTCCATTGGACTTTACTCCGAAAGGTCCACACACATCTGAATGAACCAACTCCAGTTTTTGCTTTGACCTTATAGGCAAATCACGTTTGAATGCCTTCCTTGCCTACTTAGCTTTGCAGCATTATTCACATATCTGCTTTGGTTCCTTCACATACGGCAACCCAAGCACCATTTTCTTCTGATTGGGCATACATAAACTTTTAAAGTTTAGATGTCCATACCTGTGATGCCATAGCCAGTTCTTGTCTTCTTCTACAGTTGAAGCAAGACATTTGTCATCTGAGGTGTTGAGTTCTATTTTGAAGGTTTTTTTCTCCGCTAATGGTGCTTTCATGATTATCCTCCCATCAGCCCTATATACCTTCATCTGATTATTCTCCAACTTCATATTGAATCCTTTTGCAAGTAATTGACCTACACTTATCAAGTTACTTGTCATCGAAGGTACATACAAAACTTCAGTGATAGTAGCCTTTCAACCATCCTTCCTGATAATTGAAATGTCTCCTTTACCACCTGATTTGATATGCCTGCCATCTGCAAACTTTATTACATTTTCGACTGACTCATCTAACTTGGTAAACCAGTTTTTATTGCCAGTCATGTGGTTGCTACATCCTGATCCAGATACCACATGTTGTTTTTCTCAGTGTTCGATTGAGTGTTCACCAGCAACAACACATCATCATAATCACTACTTCCAGCTTGTGCATATTGAGCTTCATCACTATCTTTTGACCTTGCAGCTTTCTTGCTTCGACAATCTCTAGTATAGTGGTCAAAACCTTGACAATTGTAACATTGCACCCCATTCGTGTCAACTTTCTTCTCAGAATACTTGTTGCCCACTCCTTTCGAATCAGTATTCTTGCTTGACTTCTCATCACCAGCTAGATTCTTACGCTGCTTCGATTTCTCTTTTCCAGATTTCTTGCTGAATCTTGATTGCAATGCTTGTTCAGTTGTCTTTTCCCTTTCTGAGTTTCTTTGCTGCAGCCTCATTTCACAAGCCTCCAAAGAAGCTTGAAGTTCTTCCAACTTCATCTCAGATAGATTCTTGGCCTCTTCGATTGTTACAACAAAGTAATCAAAATCTGCAATTAGAGATCTTAATACCTTTTCTATCTTCTACAGATTCGTTAGTGCTTCACCACACACCTTTATCTAGTTTGTTAGCATCACCACTCATGAGAAATATGCTGAGACATATTCATTCTCTTTCATTTGCAGCATCTCATACTGCTTTCTCAGAGTCTGCAACTTCACCTTCTTCAGTTTCTCATCTCCACCATACAACGACTTCAGCTTTTCCCAAGCTCCTTTTGTTGTTTCTTCTTCGATTATCTTCTCAAACACATCACAATCCACACACTGGTGAATCAAGAACAGCGCCTTGCCATCTTTCTTCCTCGGATCTTTGTGCGCAGCTTTCTAGGCTTTCGTAGCATCTTCCTCTAATTGTGACATTCTATCATTCAAGATTTCTACAACATCTTAAAATATGAAAATAACCTTCATTTGTGCCACCCATCTTTGATAATTTTCACCTTTGAAAACCGGAAGATTTGCTGGAAATTGTGTTGAGGTTGTTGATCTGTTTGCCATTAGATTCTCTCTGAATCGCAAACAAGCTCTTGATATCAATTTGTTGGAACAAAAGATTCAAGAAAGATGAATATTGTGAAAAACAAGAAGAAGAAGAAGAAGAAGAAGAAGGAGAGAGAGAGAGAGAGAGAGAGAGAGAGAGAGAGAGAGAGAGAGAGAGAGAGAGAGAGAGAGAGAGAGAGAGAGAGAGAGAGAGAGAGAGAGAGAGAGAGAGATTGTTGAGTTAGTTAGTGTAACTAACTCTTGAAACTGAATCTGTTATTATTGTTACTACCTTTATTACAAAAGTAATGAGCCTTTATATAAGCAACATGCTCAGGCCCAAATACAAGTTAAAGCTCAAATAACAACTAACAAGAATTAACTAACTAACAGTTCACCCCTACACTAACACTAGATGGGCGCTAATAACCCATTAGCGATGACTTTTAGCCTTGTCCAACGTTAAAACACAATTTTCTTATAGTAAAAGTACATAAGATGGATTTGACAGTCTAAAAAGATAGATGAATCACATGTTATCTGATGTGTGATGTTTGGTGCTATGATCTTGAATGGATTGGACTTTGTAAAAAGATAGATAAATCACATGTTATCTGATGTGTGATGTTTGGTGCTATGATCTTGAATGGATTGGACTTTGATGGAGACCCACAATTTATTTACAACTTCATTTAATTTATCACCTTCACCTTACACCTTGATCGGAAGCAACACTCTAGGGATGATCTACGGTAAAGTTAGTGAGGTTTTTTCTAGCAAATGATTTACCCAAAAAGAGTAAATGAAATTTTTATATGGCCTTGGTCTAGTAAAAAACACATATTTTTATTTCTCATTTTCAGTGACATTAAATTATTTCTTCTTCTTTCTTTATTTTAATGTTCAATCTTCTCAAATTTATTAGACACACACGGCGATTTCCCTGCTCTCAACTGGATTTTTTTTTACACATAAGAGGTAGGGGTTAACCCATTAACCACTTGCTTAAATGATTCAAACTATTTACCCCTTAAACTAATTCATTATTGATTTCATTTATTTCTTATTTTTTCTACCTCCTTCTTTTTGTTCTTCTATGGTGTTTTAAAATAACTAAATACTCCTAAATTAAGAGTTTTAGTTGTATCATAGTTTTATATAATTATATACATAATATTTTGGTACTTCATCCTCTAAATGTTTTCTCTCTCTATTTAAATTTATATGCATTTGCTTAATTTTATGATAACATTATATACATATTATTTGTTAAATTGTACTACATATGTTCCTTGATACAAGAGACAACTTAATTTTTAGGTTCATTGAATAATCAATGTAATTGGTCAGTTTATAGACCAAATACATTAATTATTCAATGAATCTAAAAAATAAATTGTCTCTTATATGAAGGAACTAAAGTAATAGTTCATAGTGTAGAAACTATGTGTGTCGAAGGATTAGTGGTTGTTGAAGCAGGTTGTTCGATAGAAACCATTACTCAATCGAAGAGCTTGTGTGTCAAAAATATTGCACACATATTTGATTTTAGATTTAGATAGATTTGATTTAAATCTAAAATAGAATTGATTTGATTTAGTTCTAAAATAGGTATGTTGGGCTTTTATAGTTTTTGGCTTTTTGGCTTAGAGAGCAAGCTAACCTAAATCTATAAATAGAGGGGGTAACCTCTATTTTTGAAATCAAGTCAATTAAGTTGTATTCACAGAATTTGCAGTTGCAAGTGAATAAAGTTTTCCACAGTTTGTGGGCAGAGAGAAACTCTGCAGAAAAATAATTGTTTTCTTTCTTTCTTTTATATTTTTCATCGTTATTGTGTGGTGATAACAATCTTGTTCATCAAGATTGATAAAAATTTATCATAGGTTTTGGTGGATTTCCAACATCTAGTATCAAGAGCTCCGGTTGAGTGATTCAAGGGAAGAACTATCAAGAACGACTGAGGAAGAAGAAGAAGAAGATCACGATGGCGATGAATTACGCTAACGGAAATTTTCCAGCAAGTCTCCCTATTCTTAAAGGTGATAACTATGAGAATTGGTGCAAACAAATGAAGGTTAAATTCTGTTTTCAAGGTCTTTGGGATCTTGTGAAACATGGATTAGAACTGCTTGATGAAGACACTTAAGAAGAAGAAGCAGAATACAAAGAATCGAAGAAGAAGAAGAAGAATTATAAATCTCTCTTTATAATTCATCAATGTGTCAACCCAGACAATTTCAAAAAGGTTAGTGATGTAGAATCTGCAAAAGAAGCCTGAGAAATTCTGAAGAACTCGTTTGGAGGAGCTGAGAATGTGAAAGAGGTGGGGTTACAAACTCAAAAAAGAATGTATAAATTGCTTCAGATGGAAGATAGCGAAAGCATATCTGATTTCTTCACTAGGGTTACAAAACTAGTGAATCAAATCAAGACTTATGGAGAGACGTTAACAACGAGAGCTGTTATTTCGAAGATCTTGAGATCTTTGGCTCTGAAGTTTGACCATGTGGTAGTTTCCATAGAAGAGTCAAAAGACATGTCATCTTTGTCGAAGGAAGAACTTCAAGGTACGCTTGAATCTCATGAACAAAGAATGGCTGAAAGAGCAGCAGGCAAGTCGAAGAGTGATGTAGCTCTGCAGGCTCAATCAGCAAGAGACAAGAAAGACAAAGGAAAATGATTGGACAACAAAGATAAAGGTGGCTACAACAATTTGACTGGTAGAGGAAATTAGCATGAAGAAAATGTGTCGAATCAAAGAAGACCATACCAAGGCAACCAAAGAGGCGGTGTTGCAAATAGAGGAAGAGGTGGTGGTCAAAAATCTGACAAGAGTCACATTCAGTGTTTCAATTGTCAGAAGTATGATCACTATTCTAGTGATTATCCAGAAAAGCGAAAGAATCAAGAAAGTGATGCAAAGTTCGAAATGTATGAAGAAGAAGAGATTTTGTTGATGGTTGCAACATGAGATGAAGAAAAATTCAAGGATCAATGGTACTTGGATTCAGGATTCTCATCACACATGTCTGGAAGAAAAGATTGGTTTGTCAACTTAAAACCCTCAATAAAGAACATGGTAAAATTTGCAAATGACAATACTATAGCAGTTGAAGGTATTTTAAATATTTTGATTATGAGGAAATATGGCAAGAGGTCAGAATTTTCAATGTGTTGTACATACCAGGCATGAAGAGCAATTTGCTCAGCATAGGGCAGTTGGTCGAAAAGAATTACAAAGTGTTAGTCAAAGACAAGATGATGAGACTCGTCGACGTAAATGGAAGATTAATCTTGAAGGCTCTTATGTCTTAGAATAGAACCTTCAAGATTGAACTTAATATGACAAGCACAAGTGCCTTTCGACTGCAGCTAGCAGAGATGAATGGATATGGTGTTACCGACTAGGTCATCTCAACTTTAGAGACATCAGAGATTTGAAGAGAAGAAATATGGTTTCAGGATTGCTATAAATTGACATTCCAAACAAAGTGTGTGAGAAATGTGTGCAGGCAAAGCAGCATAAGAATAACTTCAGCAAGTCGAAGGATGTCCTCAAAGTCATATACTCTGATGTATATGGACCAATCCAGGTGGATTCGTTTGGAGGTAATAAGTATTTTATCACACTCATAGATGATTTTAGTCGAAAACTATGGACTTACCTGATCAAGAAGAAAAGTGAAGTAGTCGAGGAATTTTCCAAGTTTAAGTCTATGGTCGAAAGACAAAGTGGTTGAAAGCTCAAAGTTTTGAGAACTGATGGTGGTGGAGAGTATGTGTCGAAAGACTTAGACAAATTATGTGAAAAAGAAGGGATTATGCATGAGGTGGTGCCACCCTACACTCCACAATAGAATGGAACTGTAGAAAGGAAGAATCGAACCATCATGAATATGGTGAGAAGTATGTTGAAAGGCAAGCATTTATCGAAAGAGTTTCGGGGTGAAGTTGTATCAACTGTAACATATATTTTGAACATATGTCCTATAAAGAAGCTAGAAGGAATTACTCCTGAAGAATGTTGGTACGGTACGAAGCCTAGCTTAATTCATCTGAAGGTATTTGGATCTATAGCACATAGACATGTGTCGGATCAGTTGAGAAGAAAACTTGATGACAAGTCGAGTCAAATGATTCTAGTTGGGTATCAATCGACATGATGTTACAGGTTGTTCGACCCAGTGAACAAGCAGATTATGATCAGCATGTGTGTGATTATAGATGAGCTTAAAGAATGGGATTGAACTGAAAATATCAAGAAAGATTCAGTAAGAATCTTATTCGAAGAACCAGAAACTCAAGTCGAAAAAGAATTTCGAAAAGAGGAAGTTAGACAAGAGGAGGTTAGAAATCAACCAAGTACAAGCAGACCTCAAAGAACAAGACACATGCCTACAAGGTTGCAAGATTGTGTGATTACATAAGATGATATGGTTGATAACAAAGGTGAGCTGGTACATTATACTTTCTATGCAGATGTCAAACCAGTCAATGCAGTTGAAGCATTAAAGGATTCGAAGTGGGTGAAAGTAATAAATGAAGAAGTGAAGTCCATCGAAGAAAACAACACTTGGTCCCTTGTTGAATTGCCTCAAGGCAAGAAAGACATTGATGTCAAGTGGGTATACAAAGTGAAGATGAATCCTAAAGGGGAAGTAACTCGATACAAATCAAGGCTCGTGGCGAAAGGATTTCTCCAGAAAGAAGGAATAGACTTCGATGAAGTTTTTACACATGTTGCTAGAATCAAAACAATCAGGTTGGTTATTGGTCTAACAGAAATAAACAGTTGACACATATGTCAGATGGACGTGAAGTATGCATTCCTGAATGGACCCTTAGACGAAAAAGTTTGTGTTAAATAACCAGTTGGGTTTGTGAAACATGACGAAGAAAGAAAGGTGTACAGGCTTCATAAAGCTATGTATGGATTGAAACAAGCTCCAAGAACTTGTAATAAGAAGATTGATAGTTTCCTAAGGAAGAAGGAATTTGTAAAGTGAACAACTGAACATGGAGTATATGTAAGAAGAAGCAATAGTGAATTACTTATACTATGTCTCTATGTCGATGACTTGTTAATAACAGGTAGCTGCAAGAAGGAGATCGAAGACTTCAAAGGTGACCTCGGCAAGGAATTCGAAATGTATGATCTGGGTGACATTTCATATTTCCTGCAAAACCAACACTACAAGTGTCGAAAGATTCAGAAGAAAATGATGCCGACCCAACCCGATACAGAAGACTTATTGGGTTATTAAGATACCTTTGTCACACAAGGCCTAACTTAGCATACAGGTAGTATGGTTAGTAGACTCATGCAGAAGCCAAAGGTATCACACCTAGCAGCGGAAAAGAGGATAATGAGTTATCTCAAAAGAAATCTCGACTATGGCATTTTATTTCATGCAGCTGATAAAGGAAAAGAGTGCAAGTTAGTGGGATACACTGATTCAAGTTGGTGTAGTGATGATGAGGATCGAAAATCTGCAACAGGATATATGTTTATGCGAGGTGGTGCACCAGTTGCTTGGAGTTCAAGAAAGGAACCAGTAGTGACATTATCATTGTGCGAAGAAGAATATGTAGTTGTTTCTCTTTATGCATGTCAAGTAACATGGATGCTGAACTTGGTCGAAGAGATAACAGAGAATTATCATGGAGCAATTACCATGAAGATCGATAGCATGTCAGCTATCAACCTGGCGAAGAACCCGATATCTCACGGTCGAAGCAAGCACATCAAAATGAGGTTCTACTATCTTCGAGAGCAGGCAACAGAAGAGAAGATGAACTTGGAACACTGCAGAACTGAGAATCAGATTGTAGATATCATGACGAAGGGAGTGCAAGTTGAAGTATTTCGAAGACTAAGAGCTATGATGAATATAGATACTTTAGACACAATGAATTAGGTGGTGTGTTAAATTGTAATTCATTGTGTCGAAACTATGTGTGTCGAAGGATTAGAGGAATTCATCACAGATTTTGGTGAATTTTGAACATTATTTTTATAATAATAATATTAAACAAGTTTGATACATCTTATCGTTTTTATATTTTGCGCTAACAATATTTTTATTTGTTATTATTTTTTAGATTTAAATTGCTCTTTTTAGTAATCAAACATTTGCAAAAGATTGAAAAAAACACTACGCGAAAATGTTATTAAGGCAAACAAAAAAGGACCAGTTTGATGGCATAAAAGACCAATTTAAAACTCAAAATAAAAAGACCAAAACATTATTAAGATAAAATATAAAATACTAAATATTAAATTTTAACTATTAAAAATGATAAAATTTATTAAATTAGTTATAAATAGGTCTTAAAAATAGTGTTTTCTCATATATATAGTA
Organism: Vicia faba; assembly: GCA_948472305.1. Classification (NCBI taxonomy): domain Eukaryota; kingdom Viridiplantae; phylum Streptophyta; class Magnoliopsida; order Fabales; family Fabaceae; genus Vicia; species Vicia faba. The sequence goes on along the minus strand of OX451735.1, from coordinate 304,047,273 downwards.
TTTTCTCATATAAATAGTGTTTTCTCATATATATATATATATATATATATATATATATATATATATATATATATATATATATATATATATATATATATATATATATATATATATATATATATATATATATATATATATATATATATATATATATATCATAATATTATTATATATGTGATGGATTTGTGTTTTTCTAAACGTTTAACTAAAATCAATGCTACCGAACTATTTAGATAAAGAAAAATGAAAAGCTGAAGAAAAAAAGGACACACTGCACTAGTATGATCTCTCTTTTCTTTTTAAGGTGAATCAAGCATGCCTTAGCAATTATTTAATTTTTCAGAAATTTGCTGTTAAATACTCCTTCCCTTTTAAAGAGAAATTGGTGGCCAGGGGGACCAACCTTATACAACTTTATACCGATAGAAAGAGATGTTAGATCAAATAATGCCCAAACCTTATATTATTTAATCAAGAAAATAAAGCTATGTTTGCATTATAAATTATGCTAAACATAGGTCACTATCTATCTTCTTTTGATAACTAATGAGTATGCACTATGAATAAAAGAACAAAGTTTTAATACGAGAAGAAATCAATTACATAGTGTTTTTCTTTGGCAAATTATTACGATTGGAAAATAAACCAAAAATATTTAACTATAATTATAAAACTCCCTTCCTTTTGTTGGAATTCAAAGACAGGGTGACCCATCTTCCACTTAGATGATTAATAATTTTGATTTAGTTAATGACACAGGCTTCATGATATATATATATATATATATATATATATATATATATATATATATATATATATATATATATATATATATATATATATATATATATATATATATATATATATATATATATATATATATATATATATATTGTTAGCTCTTAAATTCGACACCTACAACAAGTTGGTCTTATGGGTCAAAAATAGATTGAACAAGTCTAAATTGGAAAGACTTCGACAGAGTAGAAAAGTACTTAGAGAAATTCTAAGTTAAAATGAGTCTTCGACCAAAAGGTTCTCGCATCCTTCGACCGAAAGGGTCCAAAGGCCTTCGACTAGAAGGAAACTCCGTATCTGCAATAGAAGATTTTGAATCTGAAGAAAAGAGGGAAAAACAGTTCGCTTGACAGTTGAAGAAAGAAACACGGCGTGAAGAGAGGGGTCGAGGCGCATGTAGAAGACACTTGTCTTCATCCTAGAGCAAGGCAACTCCTCGACGGTTACCTAGTTTTAGTATAAATATAGGAAGTTTGTGTAGATTCAAGGGTGTTCAACTGATCGTACAAATTATTCAATACTATTCAAGTACCTGCTGCGTGAGAAAGAATACTGAAAATGTACGTTTGAAACACCACATTTTACAATCAAAGTCTTTTATTTCTCTCTTTACATTTCTTGCCTTTTTATCTTGTTTGCACTTTATCTTCACTTTTACCCAGATTCCTGCACCTAAACTCTCCTCAACCCCTTTTTTCTATTTACTTTATGCACTCAAACTCATCCCTTTCCCAGTCGAATGTGTGTTCTTCACTTACATTAGCATTTATGTTCAAACAACATAAAAAATTAGCATATGTCCTAGGATCAAACTGACCGATCCTGCGAGTATCTAAAAAGTTACCCCTTTTTAGAAGATCAGCGGTTGTTTTCCAGAAAACAAGGGGAACAAATTGGCACACCTGGTGGGACGTTGCTAATTATTGTTGCTTTATTTATTTTGTCTTCTAGTTTTTCTTATTAATCTTGATATAAATGCTTCGCATAATTTTATTTCTTTTACAAAGTTTTGCATGCTATTAAAAAATGGTAAAGTAACCACCAACGAGTGTACAACTAGAAAGAGAAATAGTGAAAGCAATATGGCGAATCAGCCAAATAATGGAGAAATACCTCCACCAATTACTACGGAAACAACAGTAATACCAACCATTAGTGAAATTGTCTCGTCAACTTTTGGTCCAATCCCAACATTAACAGCAACCCAAACGGGACCAATACTTTCGTATGCAGGTCCCAGAGATCCAACAGGAACACCCCCACCAAGGGTGAATCCAGAATCTCGATCACACGCTCCCCCAGGATTTTCGACAGCCTGGATGGGTCGAGACCAGCCTTATGGCATGCCAACTACTGAAATGGCTAGCCTTATGAACGCTGCGCCTATATTTTTGGAACCTTTGGTAAGTGAGTCTTCACCATTACAGGGATCTGGAATTGGTATGGGTAGGAACCAACTTTTAGGAGGGACATCCCATGCAATGCCAAGCCTCACAAACGCTTCCACAACAATTTTGAGGCAACAGATGGATGAAAGCAACCATGACATGGTACAAATGTTGGCCCAAACTCTAAGTACAATATTGAACCCTCTAATACAAAATATCACTCAGTCAAAACAACAAATGACAGCGCAAATGGTGCGCATGACTGAATTTTTTGGGGTTTCCCAACCTATTCGACAATGCAGAGAGCTCCTATGAGAGAGGATCAAGGTGTAGTCTTAGAAGAAGATGTAACTATTAACTAAAATCCACAATTCGATAGGAGGAACCACATAGTAGAAATCGAACAACCTAGGGTTGAAAGACCCAGACTTCCCCTGCAGATCCTTAGAGATGGTGATCAAGGTGTAATGATGGTAAATAGAAACCAAAATGCTGACGAACTGATACAGCAAGTTCAACACCATAATTATGGCACAGAAAATAATCTGACAGCCATGATTGAAAATATTATGATACAAAATGGAATGAATGTTGGCTTTCATAGGCCAAATTTTACACCCCCACTATCAGAATATATCTTGCAAACATATTTACCCCCTAGGTGGAAAGTTCCAAAGTTCACTAAGTTTTCAGGGGATACGACGAAATCAACTGTCAAACATATAGCAAGATATTTGATAGAAGCTGGGGAAATATCAAATAATGAGAGCCTTAGGATTAAATACTTCCCAAGTTCTCTAACAAAAAACGCTTTTACTTGGTTTACCATCCTCCCAACCAATTTAATCCACAATTGGAATCAATTGGAAAGATTGTTCCATGAACAATTTTACATGGACAAACCAAGATAAGTCTGAAAGAACTGGCAAGCGTGAAAAGAAGATTCACCGAGCCAATAGACGAATATCTAAATAGGTTTCGACTGCTCAAAGCCAGATGCTTTACACAAGTGCCCGAGCATGAATTGGTCGAAATGGCTGCAGGGGGCATAGACTATTCTATTAGGAAGAAACTAGATACCCAATATCTGAGGGACATGGCCCAATTGGCCGATAGAGTTCGACAAGTAGAACGTCTTAAAATTGAAAAAGCTAAAGCAACTAAGACTCATCAGCGAGAAAAGGTATCCTATGTTAAAATGGATGATGATGATCCAAAGACATCTAGTAATCCTATAGTTGCCGAAGAGAGCGAAATAGATTTAGCAGAGTTAAAACATGGGCCTCCATACTCTTGTAGAGTGTTACTGCCCTCAGATGGGAAGAATCCTACTGAGTCTGAAAAGAACAGCGATAGATTTCCAAAGAAAACATATAGTTTCGACATCACAAAATGTGATGAGATATTCGACTTGTTAGTGAAAGATGGCCAAATGATAGTGCCCCCAGGGGAAAAAATGCCTCCTTTAGAACAAAGAAAGAAAAGAGGTTTTTGTAAGTATCATAATTTTTTGGGCCATAAAACTTCACAATGTTTTCTTTTCAGGGATCTCGTACAAGGAGCAATCAAAGAAGGCAGACTCAAATTTGCTGACAAACCCGAAATGAAAATTGATGCAGACCCACTGAGAGTTGATGCCCACTATGCTGAACCAACGGGTATCAGTATGGTCGAAACTTCTGAAGACTTCATCAATATGCTGGTCTTTGGCAATTTTACTGGGAACATCTCCAGAAAGACTGTAGAAGCGGTTAGAAAGGCCACTGAAGGCCAAAACAAGAAGGCTAATGAAAGCCTAAGCAAAGGAGTTCCTGAAGACTCAAACAAAAGGACAACTATAAGTTCTTATGTGGCTGCCGTCAAGGGTTCGATAGAGGACCTTGAAGCCAAAATGCAAAAAATGAATCTCGCTGCCAAGAGCAACGTACAAGTCAACATGGTCGAAGTATCTGAGGAAAAGGCTTCATAGGAAGCCATTAGACAAGAGGAAGTGAATAAAACTGCATTTCCAAAAGAAAATGAGAATCTGGATGACTTTCTACAATGATGCCAGAAGAAGAAGTATGAAGTTATGTTATGTCCAAGATGCAACTCCATCTTTGACAAAAAGGCTGCAGAACACATACATGATAAGGGCAGTGAAAGAAAAAAGGGCCACCAATGCCCAACCCCAGTTGGTTTCTGAAGTTAGATACGATCCCAGAAGAGGACCAATGAACCAGGTGAAGAGGCCATCAACTTTCAGGCCTCCAACGAATGTCCCCGTGGACACTTGGCTAAAGACAGCAAACAGGAAAAGGCCAAGCGAAGATAAATGGCGAACCTTAGATGTGCCAAGAGGTTCATCCTTGGCATATAGGAAGGAATTCCAAACTACAACTACAAACAAAGTGGCTCATGTGTCGAGCAACTATAAGGGGAAGAACCCCATGTCTCACTCCTAGTGGAGAAGATTTCAAAGATGGTGAAAAGCCGAAAGAGAGGCTACATAAGAGCCTCAACCAGAGTCAAGCACCAATGTACCACAGAGAATGGACAAAGGCAAACAAAGAAAGCCTTTAGAAATGAAACCAATTTCCAGAAGGTTGGAGTAGCCAGATCAAGGTGAATCAGATGACGAAGGTAACTCTGAATCTGATGCTACTTTAGACATTATGGTAAATGTAGTATCAGTGCTACCCAGAGAATATGACCGCCAAGTCGAAGTTAAAGAGACCGACTGGGAAGTCGAACAAGACATGGCCAAACATAGGCCAATGTGCTATTACGTGATGAACAATGGTTGCATCGAAGAGCAAAATGCATTCTTCGAGCCACCTACTGAGGCGATGAAAATTCACCTAAAACCCTTGTTCATAAGAGCAAACATAGGGGAGATGACAATCAACAAAATTCTGGTTGATTGTGGAGCTACAATAAATATAATTCCCCAATCTATGCTAAGGAAAATGGGCAAAGGAGATGGGGATATCAAATCCCACAACATGGTTATGTCGAACTATGAGGGAGGTATTGGAACTACTATGGGGGTGATACAATTAGACCTAAAGGTGGGAACAATACTTCGACCAACTATGTTCATGGTCATTTCAATGAAGCCCAACTAAAATCTACTCTTAGGTAGAGACTGGATTCATGGCATAGGTGCAGTGCCATCTTCGATGCATCAACGGGTGACGATTTGGCGCCCTGATGGCATTGTAGAGAATATAGAAGCCGACCAAAGTTATTACTTGGGTGAAGTTAATAACGTTGAAAAGAATAGCTTCGACAGAAACTTGGCTCATATAGGGCCATGTAATCTTCCTGAGTTCGGTTTGGCACCAACACCAAAGTCCTTTTACTCCCTCTACCTGCATTCCGACCATGGTTTCCAGTGCGATAGAGAAGACTTATCAAACATTGACTATGGAGGAGTTGATGACATATGACCAATAGGCTGGGGAAGTGAATTTGGTGATTATGACTGAATCACAAGCTTCACAAAATATTTTAGCATATGTAGCCGAAAGTAGAATGATAGCGGCCTTAGAGGCTGAACTCAAATACATGGCTCTTGAAGCCAATGAACAAGTACCTCTTCCAGCGGGTCCTGGGAAAGAATTCGATCCAGAACCACCTGACACGAAGGAGGAAGAAATGCAAAACCAGAACCAGAGGCTAGATTCTATCTATGATGATGAGCCTTTGGGTTTTGAAAAGGACCCGCTAGCAAACAATGTTAAAATGCTAGCGCAAGATCCTTTAGAAGAAATAGATATGGGCGAAGGATTGGCAAAAAGACCAACATACATTAGCACGAAGATAAATCCAGAGCTCAGGATTGAAATAATCCAATTGTTGAAATAATTCAAATATTTCTTCGCATGGGATTATGATGAAATGCCTGGTCTCGACAGGGAAGTGGTAGAACTTCAACTACCAATAAGACCTGGGAAAAAGCCTGTCAAGCAAACTCCAAGGCATTTTGCACTAGAGGTCTTGTCGAAGATCAAGACGAAATTCGAAAGATTGCTGAGATGTAAGTTCATCCAAACAACCAGGTATGTCGAATAGATTGCAAATAGTATCTGTTATAAAGAAAAATAGTACCTTAAGGGTGTGCATCGATTTTAGAGATTTAAACGCTGCAACGCCCAAAGATGAATATCCAATGCCTGTGGCAGAAATGCTTGTCGATTTTGCCGCTGGTTTCGAATACATGAGTATGCTTGATGGACACTCAGGGTATAATCAAATTTTCATTGCTGAAGAGGGTGTGTCGAAAACAGCCTTTCGATGCCCTGGGGCTTTAGGCAGTTACGAGTGGGTAGTGATGCCTTTTGGCCTAAAAAACGCGGGGGAAACATATCAAATAGCAATGAAATCTATCTTCCATGATTTTATTGACACTTTCATGCAGATTTATATTGATGATATTGTTGTTAAATCTATTTCAGGGAAGAATCATATAGACCATCTTCGACAATCCTTCGAAAGGATGAGACACTATGGTCTGAAAATGAATCCTCTAAAATTTGATTTCGGCGTAAAAGCAGGGGATTTATTAGGCTTTGTGGTCCATAAGAAGGGAATTGAAGTAAGCCAGAACAAGACCAAATCCATTTTGGAAGCGAAAGCGCCAACTAACAAGAAGGAGTTGCAATCTCTACTTGGTAAGATAAATTTCCTGAGGAGATTTATTTCCAACTTAAGTGGGAAAATGCAAGCCTTCTCACCACTACTTCGACTCAACAAAGGAGGCTTTGAGTGGGGGCAAGAACAACAAGAGGCTTTCGACAAGATCAAAGAATACCTCTCCAAACAACCCATTATGGTACCTCTTGTAGAAATAGAAGTATGAGATTGTAAATAGCTGCATCCGATAAAACTTTAGGAAGCATGTTAGCTCAAGAGGATGAGAATAGTGTCGAAAGACCCATTTATTACCTCAGTAGAGTTTTAAACGATGCAGAAACTAGATATAGAGAAGTTGAAAAACTATGTTTATGTATTTACTTCTCGTGTACAAAGCTCAAGCAATATATTAAACCAGTTGATGTTTTTGTTTCGTATCATCTTGATGTTTTCAAATATATGTTGTCGAAACCCATCTTGCACAGTCGAATTGGCAAATGGGCACTTGCATTAACTGAGTATTCATTAACTTGTATGTCTATTAAGGATGTAAAAGGTCAAGTGGTAGCAGATTTTATAGTTGACCACTCAATAAATGAGGAATCAATCAACTACTTGGAGATCGAGCCTTGGAAGTTATACTTTGACGGTTCTAGTCATAAAGATGGAACTGGGGTAGGGGTTCTAATTATTTCTCCAAACAAAATTCCAACAACATTCAAGTACAAGATCTAAGGTTCTTGTTCGAACAATGAGGCTGAATACGAAGCTCTAATCGTAGGCCTTGAAATACTGTTGGAATTAGGGGAAACTCGAGTCGAAATAATGGGAGACTCTGAGTTAGTTATAAAACAAGTTACAAAAGAATATAAATCCATAAGAGAAAATCTTATCATGTATTTTGTAATAGTCAATCGTTTGTTGAAAAACTTTGAAAAGATTAACATCCAACATATACCAAGACTGGAGAATCAAGTGGCTAATGACTTAGCATAGATTGCATCCGGGTATAAAATTTTGAAAGAGAAATTACAATAAGTAATCGAAGTTAGAGGAAGAGTGACATTGACTAAGTTGTCTCCAACAGATTTGAAAACAACAAAGTTAGAGTACGCTGATCACGAAAACTTCGAAATTTCATTCATAGATAATCTAACAGAATAAGATTGGAGAAAGCCTATAGTGGATTATTTGCAAAATCTTGTAGCTTCGACAGAATGAAAGATAAAGTACAGGGCACTGAGTTATACCCTAATGGGAAACGAGTTATTTAAAAAGACGCCTGAAGGGGTGCTATTAAAATTCCTAAATGAAACTGAGGCATACATAGCCCTTTCGACTACACATGCTGGGGCATGTAGAGCAGACCAAGTGGGCCATAAAATGAAGTGGTTATTGTTTCGACAAGGACTATATTGGCCCACTATGTTGAAATATTGTGTTGAGTTTGCAAAAGGATGTCAGGAATGTCAAGTACATACAAGTATCCAGCACATACCTGCAAGAGAACTTCACTCAATTGTGAAACCTTGGCCTTTTAGGGGATGGCCTTTGGATCTTGTTGGAGAGATTCGACCAGCGTCTTCTAAAATCCAGAAGTACATATTGGTAGGCATTGATTATTTTACTAAATAGATTGAAGAAATTCTTTTAGTCAATGTAGACCGGGAAAATGTCATTGAATTCATTCAAAAGCACATTATATACAGGTTTGGAATCCCTGAGACAATAACAACTGATCAAGGGTCAATATTTATTGGTCGAATAATGCAAGAATTCGCTATGGAAATGGGGTTCAAATTATTAATATTTACGCCTTACTACGCACAAGCCAATGGTCAAGTCGAAGCGGCAAACAAGGTAATAATCAGCTTAATAAAGAAGCATGTAGGAAAGAAGCCAAAAATTGGCACACGACTTTAGATCAAATTTAATGGTCTTGTCGAATGTCTCCTAAGGAAGCTACCGGAACAACACCCTTTCGACTAACTTACGGCCATGACGCAGTATTGCCAGTAGAAATCTGTCTACAGTCAACAAGAATTCAGAAACATCAAGATATCCCTTCTGAAGTTTATTGGATTATGATGTTAGACAAATTGATTGATTTGGACGAAGAAAGACTGAGGGCTTTGGATCTCTTAAGGTCACAAAAGAGGAGAGTGGAAAGATCTTACAATAAAAGAGTAAAACCCAAGGCATTCTTGCCTGAGGACCTGGTATGGAAAGTAATCCTCCTAATGGATCGAAAAGATAGAAATATGGGAAAATGGTCTCCTAAATGGGAAGGACCTTTTAATATCATCTAAACGTTATCTGGTGGCGCATATGAGGTCGAGGAGTTAAATAAAGACCAAAGGCTCTTGAGAGTAAATGGTAAATACTTAAAAAAGTATAGACCTGCACTTCAAGAGGCTAGAGTAACCAATACTTGATCTTAATAAAGTTAAAAATCCAAGATGGAAAATATATTACAAAGCCAAAATGGCTAAAAGTCATTACAAAATATATAAGCATACAACTAAAAAAAATGCGAAATCATAACGGGAGGTTGGCCTTAATTTGGAGGTATTTTATCTTCTGCATCTCCAAGCGTCTTTTTCACAGGGCTTTCGACTGATGAAGAGTCTCGATTTTGACATCCAATGCTTGGGCTCGTTCATCATATGCAAATACCTTGTTAAGTACTCTCTGAATCAGTGCTGACAGCGAGAAGTTCTTCCTTTCGTTTATCATTGGCAGCAATCTTGGCTTCTAACTCTCTGATATGAGCCTTCATACTGGCTGTATTTTGATCAAGTTATTCTACTTCTTTCTGCCTAGCTTCTTGCATCCTCGATAGCTCCTTCAGCTTCGAAGTTGATTCAGCAGCAGCACCCCAGGAAGCAGCTACATGGCCATTGGCCTCCTCGATTTTACAAGTAAGAGTCCTTCGACGATTGTAGTCAGCCGAAACCTGATCGATGGTGGAAATCAAATCCAAGATAACACTGGCAATGTCAGGCGAAGCAGCAATAAGGTCGACAGCTTTTAAAGTAGTCTTCAAAAAGGAAGGAGCTGTAGGTTCTCCCTCTAAGGTCAACATTAAATCTCTTTGGAAAAGCTGCACCTTAACCTTTTAAAAGGCTTCTTCAAGAGGATATGTTGAAGTGGATTTGCCAGATACAGTCGAAGCACTCTGATCAGAAGAACTTTCTCTACCCTCAAGGATGGTAGTCAAGTATCCAAGAGAATTTTTCCGTTTCAGCAATGCCAAATCTTCCTTAGTATGAGACCCCGTCGAAGTAACCCTCTCGTTTGCAATACGAGCCACATTGGATTCGATAGGCATCTGCACAGACATCTTTAACAAGCGTAGAGTTTCCGACTCCCCCTATGAGGTTTTCCCTCTCATTATTCGTTGGAATATCTTCAGTCTGATTCCCTCCTGCCGATTTATTTTCCTTCTCTGTCTCGACCATATCTTCATCAACCTCCTCTTCCCCATCCTTCTGTCCATCATTGTTAGCATGCGGAGTCCCAATATTCACATGTTCTTCACTATGAACTTCTTCATTAGGCTTCCCAACGGCTTCGTGCCCAGAAGATTGGTTCACTGCACTAGCAGAACTCTTAAAAGATCCTTTTGCCGAAGAAGGCCTGTAAGTAGGATCACCCTTACTGTTTATTAAGGTGACAGATTCTTCTACAAGGTTCTGTTTTGAAGTACTAGCAGTGTCCTGAAGATTACAAGATGGTTATAAGAACCATTGAAAAAATAAAAAAAGGTCGAAGCCAGTAAAAAATCGTGAGGGATCAAAGTAATTACCTTAGGCGGAATTTCAGTGCCAGGAGTTGAGTTGTCGCTCTCACTAGGATTATTTAGCCTAGCAATTATCTCCTGCTCTGTTGGTTCTCTAATGACGACAAGAGGAGCTCTCGACCCAATGGCTTTAACTTTGACCTTGGTTTTTGGAAGAGGCTCAGGAACAGGAGCTGGTTTCATTAACTTTTGTCTTTTTAGGGGGATAGGAGGAGATTCTTCCTCTTTATCACTGGAAATTTCAATTTCTTGAACTTTCCTTTTCTGCGGATTAATTTCAAATGCCTAGAAAGAAAGGATTCGAAGGCATTAGCATCAAAATTAATATGTCAAGAAAGATATAGTAGCAGAAAGTGTTTACCTTTGGTGAAGGTTTCATAGAAGGGTCTCCTCCCTCTGCGCTTTCAGCGACTTTCTTAGTGACGGTCCTCTTGACCGCTAGAAAATAAACAAGTATAAATTAGATGTCGAATGATTAGATTGAAGATGATAAAGACATTTGTTTTGAGAAAGAGGATTACCCTTTTTTATCTTGTTAGAGACTAGCGTAAACGCCTCTTGAAGATGAGCGGCAAAGTCTTTTTTGTCAAAAAATTCTTCGTTATAATACTGCTTCCACCAGTCTTCAGAAAGAGGTGAACACAGGAAATTGAGATTGAAGTCGAACAGAGTTAGTACGTGTGATCGGTGGATTTAGAACTGACTGTTTAATGCTGGTTTCGCAAAATGTCGCGGAAGCAAGAGTCGCCACCGTCTTTTATTTTCTCCAACATGGACAGGACAAAAGCCCAGCAAAATTCCTTATGAGATAGTTTCTCAGTTCGGGAGGTAGATTTATAGAAAAGGAAGGTGTTAGCACCCTTTCTATCCATGGTTATCCATGGGCTCTTAGATACTTGCTCATTTGTGTTTTCAAAAGATGTTTGCTTTTCAAAGTGTGAGTGGGTTTGAAAAAAGTTTCGTTTAAATATTTCAGAATGACTCTTGTATCAGTCCTCAAGAGTGTTTGAAAAATTGTTTTGAAAGCTTTTTTGAAAGTGTCGGTGTGAAAAGAGTTTTGATTGTTTTTTTAGAGAGCAAGTATCTATGAGTCGTCTACCTACCCTAAGGAATTAGGCTGTGTAAATGTCCTTAAGGTAGTGCCATCCCACCATTGAGAGGTAGGTAGCACCACCGTTGGAGGTGTTCGGGTCAATTCGTTTGTAGGGACAGTGTGTTCATCAGAGCAACAGTAGGACACCTTAGAAGCTACCCTTATGCCATTGATCCTTTTTTTATTCCGAGGCAACCGTTTCGAGGCAACTGGATCATGGACATAAGGACTTACTAAAACGTCCTATACTCGACGACCACGTTTCGAAGGTAAGGCAACAGGTGAGGCGTACCCTAGAAGTGGTATGTGAATTTGTGTGTTATTTTCATGTCAATATTTATCTTTGATCAGGGCATTTGTGAGCTACGAGTTATTTTTAATTAGCCATACATTCTTTCATGCAATTAGAATTTAAAAGTGCGGAAATTTAAACGCGGAAAGTAAAATCCTACGCCATTACAAGGCGCGGGTCTATACATCGCCAAATTACAAAGACCCGTTTGGTAAAAAATGCGGAAAGTGAAACCTAGTTACTATTACATGGCTTGAGCAGTTACATAATATTCGGAAGGAAAATAAGAATAACGCGAAAGAATAAAAATAGAACGTTCGAGGGCGTTGGACCCTTTTGAAATTAAATTGAATTAAAAGTTAATTAAGTATTTAATAAAAGAAAAGAAGTGTTTTTTTTATGGTTTTTGTATTTATGAAAGTAAAGAAAATTGAAAATCAAGAGAAACCCTAATTCTAAGTTGTTTTTAATTATTAATGAAAAATATTAAAGTTTAACCTAATTTACTAAATAATTAATGTACATGTTTATTTACAAAATATTTAGTAATTAATAATAATAATAATGATGAGAAAATTATTTATTAAAAAAAGATGAAAAGGTTAAAAATCCTAATTCTACTTATTTTATTTATATAAAAAAAGTATTAAAATTGAAACCTAAATTAATCTAAATTAATTATTAAAGTTTATTTACACAAATAATAATGGTGAAATTAATAAAAATAAACTTTTTTTTGATTTTTCTGTATTTTATATTATGAAAAGTTATTTTATGGATTTAAAAGAAATAATTAAAACACTAAAAATAATTAAAAGAAAATCAAATAAAAAATAAAAATGATGCAAACCATGGGGGGTATCAGGCCCATTTGGGAGGTTTATTGAAGCATTTTGGCCCATCAGAACAAAGCCCTTTTTGACTTTCAGGAATTACATGCTTGATGGTTGACCCAGGTGTATGATGGTCTTCACGTTCTGGCCTTTGGATGAGATCTCCTGGCCACTTGACAAGTCTTAGCATATGCACGTATGGTGAACCACTGGATGGAAACTGCATGGGAATATGTTATAACAAAAATCATGAATAATATGGGGGACCTGGGAATCGAACCCAGGTCCCAATGCTCACCAGCCACGTCTTCTACCAACTGAACCATTGCATTCGTTTGTTAACATAATGATAAAGGAGCATAATATGTGTAACATGCCAAGTATGCTGAAATAATGAAAAAACGCGCTAACTTTTGAATTGTCCAACCACGCTCAGACACCTCAGCGTCTTCTTCATCTTTGTACCTGCAATGTAAACAAATAGCGGGGGTTTTAAACCCCCACAAACTGCAAACTATGAAAATAGCGATTAGAGCATGCTGTAATATAAAAAGGGCGCGAGGTATTGGTTCAATTCGTATGAAGCTCCTAGATTCAATGGTATAAGTCTCAATGCCCAATTTTTCCTCTACATGAAAGCCCTATTTTGGAGCTTCTGAAACCCTAGGTTTCATCAATGGCAGATTTGGCTGTAGGCATTGTTAGTCCAATTAACTATCACCAATCGCTTTAGCACATCATTATTAGTATAAATCAATAAATAAAACACATGAATAATGCATGAAATTTAAGAAACGATTATGGAAATATTCATGAAAAGTGTGACTCTGTTCTACCAATTCTTGGAGTATGGAGACTGGAAAGTGATTGCTACACGTTCAAGGAAGTCTCAGCAAGAGTTTGGAATAGGTTTTAGGCTTTGAATCATGCTCTAACTGTGATTTCAGATTTCAACTTTTGGTGGAAATTTTGCACTTTGGTTATGGCCTCCTGAGCAGTTTTTTCGTGTCCTTGTGCCTTAGGTTAGCTTGTGTATAAGTATCTGAACGAAATTAGGTCAAAACCAAGTCCAAAGATCCATTGAATTTATGATTTCAATATTTGATTTTGTTCATATCTTTTCCAATCTTTTTCCATGCAATTCTTGCCAAATATGGATGATATTGTCCCCTTGAGATGGTGCACGAAATCTTTTGGATATAGTGAACATATTTGCTGCACAAAAAAGATTTAAAACCATTATTTGATATTTTTCTCATATTTAAAACTAATTAAATGAATAAATAAGAATAAAAATTCAATTAATTAATTAAAAATAATAAAATAAATCCCTTTGAGCTTAATGGGTCGTGTATATTCTTTGGTTAATGATTCATGGAAGAATTTGTGGCCCATTAGCAATTTTGAAGCTTTTGAAGCAAAGTTGACTTTTCAAAGTTCCCAAATATTTCTCAACTTCTCCAAGGCATATCTTGCTCAATTTTGAATATATGAACATATTCTTAGACATTTTGGAAAGGTATTAAAGTCCTCTAACCAATACCTTTGGTCCCATGTCATTTTGATTTACCAATCTCAAGTTATGGTCTTTGACTTAAAGTGCCTTTTTGTTGACTTTTGAAAATGACATATAATGTTGAAATTGATAACTTTTTGTGAGAGCATTTCTTGTACTTGAAGTGTGAATATGAGTTGTAGGAAATGTCATTCTATTCAAAATGAGCTTTGGATGGGATTTTTCTGATAAATCATGAGGAAGTTATGCCTTGGTCAATTTGCAGTTGACTTTTCCAACTGTCCAAAAATAGAAACTTTTGCAACTTGAGACTTTTTGAGCCATGCTTTGAGAATCATGATCAAGAATTGATCAAATGAGGTTTGTGGCTTCAAAATAAGATGTTGACCAAAAATTTTGACTTTTGATTGTCAAATGACCATTTTGCCCCTACAGTTGACTGTGAAGCAATTAGGGTTTTTGACTGTGCAATTTGATGCTGTGAGTCTTGAAACTTGACATAAGGATGCTTGATAATGTATGTAGGCATGTGGGACTTGATTGGACCCTTGGAAATCTCAATTTCTTTGCAAGAACCAAAACCCTAATTTTGACTGTGTTAGGAGGTAATTGGACTGTGCAACCTTTGAGGGATTTTGAATCATCTGGAGATTGATTTTGGCAAATCTTGAAGAATATGGGAGGGTAAATTTTGGGGTACAACAATTGCCCCTGTTCAATCTTCTTAGACCTGAGGATGTAGATTGGCTGGCGTGCCTTTCGTAATCTGAAGGTGGAAGATGATTGAACACTAGAGTGCCCAGAAATTTGCACTCACATAGTTGCGTATCAGCAGTGTGATGGTGGGAATAGGCTTACAGATGCCATTGGGAGGATGGGCTTATAGATGCCATCTGGAGATGTTGATATGTGGATGGACTTATAGATGCCATCTAGGTGTCGATCGCGTAAGAGATTCCTTAGCGAGAACTTGCGTACCTGAGAAAGAAAAATAATTACCTGGCCTGTTACAGGAGTTGATCTTCAAACCCTTTATGTAGATGTGCCATGGCTGGATACATGAATCGAATCTTTAAACTCTTCAGACGTGCCCTGGTGAGATACAGGAATCGAGTCCAGAGAATACAATCGTCAACAGATACACCCTGGTAAGATACAGGAATCAGATCTTCAAACTCTTCAGACGTGCCCTGGCAAGATACAGGAATCGAGTCCGGAATTATAGTCGTCAACAGATACACCCTGGCAAGATACAGGAATCGGATCTTCGAACTCTTGAGACGTGCCCTGGCAAGATACAGGAATCGAGTTTGGAATTAGTCGTCAACAGATACACCTTGGCAAGATACAGGAATCGGATCTTCGAACTCTTCAGACGTGCCCTGGCAAGATATAGGAATCGAGTCTGGAATCAGCCGTCAACAGATACACCCTGGCAAGATACAGGAATCGGATCCTCAAACTCTTCAGACGTGCCCTGGCAAGATACAAGAATCGAGTCTGGAATTAGTCGTCAACAGATACACCCTGGCAAGATACAGGAATCGGATCTTCGAACTCTTCAGACGTGCCCTGGCAAGATACAGGAATCGAGTCTGGAATCAGCCGTCAACAGATACACCCTGGCAAGATATAGGAATCAGATCTAGAATCACGACAGTTGATAGCAATTATCTTTGTATTGACTTTTGTCCTGAAAAGACAAAACGTTAGTTGTATGCGATATCATGATGTATGACATGTGTGATGTTCTCAGAATGAATGAGATTGTATGTTCATGATGTGTATGTGCATGCTATAATGTATGAAGATGCGATGTTTCTGAATGTATGTTTTTGTCTGGGAAAATAAGTCCTTGACGGGTTCCGGGAAGTTAACTCCTGGGCTTGATGTTGAAGGATAGTGCTTTGTTTCTGCTGGGGATGATGGTTGCAAGAATACTGGTAGGAGAAGATGACTCCGTTGGTGAATAAACTTGGCGAATATATTACTCTGCGGGGAAATACTCTGTGGGAGGAGAGATGCCTTGCTGAGATTCGTGATAACTCCTGCTGGGGATACCATTGTTAAGTTTTGTTGGAAGGTTTGATGAACTCCGCTGGGGATAGAAAGACTTCGTCGGGGACGATCTTTCCGCGGTTATTGGCTGAGGATAACCCAGTTATATCTTGGTGGGGAAATAACCTTCTGAATAAAGCCGGGGAGCGTTCGTGCTCTGCGGGTGACAAGCTTCCAGAATCTACTGGGGATAAGCTTCAAGATCTGTTAGGGAGATTGATTCCACTTTCCTGGGGAAACTTTTGGACTGGACTCTCCTGGGGAAATTTTTGAGATGTACTGGGGAAGTGGCTCTACTGAATGTCTGGTATACCGCCGGGGAACAATCTTAGATCAAGACTGCCGGAGATGCTTGTTAAGAATGTTTGTAGACTCCGCTGAGGAATGTTGAGGTCTGCTGGGGATAATCCAACTTCCATAAGGCTGACTGAGTAGGCTAACTCTGCTTGGGGAGAGTATCGCTGACTTGCTAGGAGATACTGTGCCTTGTTAGGGCTGATTGGAGACCAACTGCTTGGGGAGAATATTGCTGAGTCTTGGCTCACTCTCTGGGGAATTAAGATATCTTGGTTGCATTCTTCAGCTGAACTTACCTTGGTACCTTGGTGGATAGAGCAATTAGATCGCTTAGACAACTCATTATTGCCCCTATTTCTAATGTTACCTGTAATTAATCCTTTTGTTTCGTATGCAAATATTTATGAGTTAGCAGTTAGTGTCAAATGCATATATCACAAATTGAACATTGGACGTTCTTCGCAAAACAAAACAGAAAAAGGAAAAACAACTAGCAACTTGTCTGAAAAGTGAATTTGTATTGATTTTTGAATTTGCCTGTAAATAGGCGTTTTATGTACAAGAGGCTGACGTCCTAGTAAGATAACACCGCCGAACAACAGAGTTTATACAATTTTGTGAAAAGGGAAAACAAAACAGCTATTTGAAAAGAATAATCCCACTGGGTTCCAACTCTGCTATCGCCTTTATATCTTCGAGCGTCTCATCACTTTGCTGCTCAGTTAACGATGAAGCTGATTGATCGATGCCGTCCGAACTTGAGGTTGATACCGGATTCTAGATGCAAGGTGATTCAATGAGACATAGTATTATGCTTTAATCCCTAACTTTTTCCTGGACCGCCCTTTCGGGTTTTCAGTCCACCGGGATACCCATTTTTGCCCAAGCCGCCTTTTCAGGTTTTCGACTTGCCGGGTATACAGATTTTTTTCATTTCATCCCTCATTTTTCCCGAACCCTTTTGGTTCGCCGGGAAGCCCTAATTTTTGCCTAGGTATGTCAACCTAGCGGGTCTTTTATCATGCGTAGTATCTTTTTACTATGTCTGCATTGGCGGGGTGAGGAAGGTCGTCACCATCCATGGTAGTTAGAATCATGGCTCCTCCTGAGAACACATGTTTAACCACAAATGGCCCTTCGTATGTAGGGGTCCATTTTCCCCTGGGATCACTTTGAGGAAGAATGATGCGCTTGATTACCAGGTCCCCAACTTGATACTCTTGTGGTCTGACTTTCTTGTTAAATGCCCTGAACATCCGTTTTTGTTACGTTTGACCATGACAAATAGCAGTGAGTCTCTTTTCGTCAATTAGATTTAGTTGATCAAGTCGTGTCTGGATCCAGTCATCTTCGCTCAGATCTGCATCCTTCATTATCCGGAGAGAGGGTATCTGGACTTCAATCGGTAAGACTGCCTCCATGCCGTAGACCAAGGAAAAGGGTGTTGCCCCGGTTGACGTCCTTGCTGAGGTACGATACCCATGAAGAGCAAACGATAACATCTTGTGCCAATCCTTATAGGTCAATGTCATCTTCTGCACAATCTTTTTGATATTCTTATTCGCTGCTTCTACAGCCCCATTCATCTTCGGCCGATAGGGAGAAGAGTTATGGTGCTGTATCTTGAATTGCTCGCAGAGCTCAGTGATCATCTTGTTATTAAGATTGGTACCGTTGTCCGTAATGATCTTTTCCGGGACGCCATATCGACAGATCAGGTTATGCCGAATGAACCGTGCCACAACGTTCTTGGTTACAGTGGCATAGGAAGCTACTTCAACCCACTTCGTGAAGTAATTAATTGCTACCAGGATGAAGTGATGTCCATTGGATTCCGTATGTTTAATCTCGCCGATCATATCGATGCCCCACATTGCAAAAGGCCAAGGTGCCGTCAAGACATTCAAAGGAACTGGAGGAACATGCACCTTATCTGCATAAATCTGGAACTTATGACATGTCCGAGAATGTTGGTAACAGTCGGCTTCCATTGTGGACCAGAAATATCCTTCCCGAAGGATCTTCTTTGCCATGGTGTGTCCACTGGAATGTGTTCCGAAGGTACCTTCATGTAGTTCTGTCATGATCTTTTCTGCTTCAGCTTTATCCACACAATGCAGTAAGGTCGAATCATGGTTTCGCTTGTACAGAATGTCGTTGCTAAGGAAGAACTTTGCTGCGAACCTTCTCAGAAACTTTTTGTCGTTGATAGATGCACCTCCAGGGTATTCTTGAGCTTCCAGGTACCTCTTCACCTCATGATACCAGGGTTTTTCAGTCACTACCTCAGCCTCAAGATCACAACAGTATGCCGGTTCGTCCAGTTTCCAGATGATGATCCGGGGAGCCTCATTGTCCCACTTGACTTTGAACATAGAAGACATCGTAGCCAGCGCGTCCGCCAACTGATTCTCCTCTCTTGGAAAGTGGTCAAAAGTGATCTCTGTGAAATGGGGGATCAATGTCAACACACATTCTCTGTAAGGAATAAGATTCAGATGTTTCGTATCCCACTCTCCTTTGATCTGATTGATCACGAGAGCGGAATCTCCGAAGACACTCAGAAACTTGATCCTTAAATCAATCGCAGCTTGAAGACCCATGATGCATGCCTCATACTCCGCCATGTTGTTGGTGCAGTTGAAACATAGCCGGGAAGTGAGTGGAGTATGAGTGCCTTGAGGGGATATGATCACAGCGCCAATACCTTTACCCAAAGCGTTGGAGGCTCCGTCAAAGTGCATAGACCATCGGGATCCTTCCTCAGGTCCTTCATCCGGTCCAGGTACTTCACAATCAGTCATTATCATGATGCTCTCGTCAGGAAACTCGAAGTTCATAGATTGATAGTCATCCACTGCCTGGTGTGCCAAATGGTCTGCCAATACACTCCCTTTGATTGCTTTCTGAGTTGTGTACTGGATGTCGTATTCTGTCAAGATCATCTCCCATCTTGCTATTCTTCCGGACAGAGCAGGCTTTTCAAATATGTACTTTATTGGATCCATTTTTGAAATCAATAAGGTAGTGTGAGTCAGCATATACTGTCTCAGCCAGCGAGCAGCCCATACCAAAGCGCAACAAGTTTTCTCAAGCAGTGAGTATCGGGTCTCACAGTCGGTAAACTTTTTGCTAAGGTAATAAATGGCGTGCTCTTTTCGGCCAGACTCGTCATGCTGCCCCAACACACACCCCATTGAGCTGTCAAGTACTATCAGGTATAGTATTAGAGGTCTCCCTTCAACTGGTGGCATAAGGATGGGTGGTTCTTGGAGATACTCTTTGATTCTGTCAAAAGCGGCATGACATTCATCATTCCAACGTACTACCTGATCATTCTTCAGCAGCTTCAAGATTGGTTCACAGGTAGCAGTTAGGTGCGAGATGAATCGAGCAATGTAATTCAGACGTCCTAGAAAGCCTCTGACTTCTTTCTCTGTCTTAGGAATTGGCATCTCTTGTATGGATTTAACCTTGGCAGGGTCCACTTGAATACCTTTGTCACTTACGACGAAGCCTAGCAACTTTCCAGATCTCACCCCAAAGGTGCACTTATTTGGATTCAACCTCAGCTTGTACAACTTCAGACGGTCAAACAACTTCTGTAGATGGTCAAGGTGTTCCTCCTCAGTTTGGGACCTTGAAATCATATCGTCGACATACACTTCAATCTCATGGTGGATCATGTCATGAAATAAAGCAACCATGGCGCGTTGGTAGGTTGCCCCAACATTTTTCAGTCCAAAAGGCATGACCTTGTAGCAGAAGGTGCCCCACTGAGTAACAAAGGTAGTCTTTTCCATATCTTCAGGAGCCATCTTGATCTGATTATAACCTGAAAAACCATCCATGAAGGAGAACACCTTATGTTGAGCAGTATTGTCAACCAGAACATCAATGTAAGGTAGGGGGAAGTCATCTTTGGGGCTGGCCCTGTTCAGATCCCTGTAATCAACACACATTCTGACCTTACCATCCTTCTTTGGCACTGGAACCACGTTGGAAACCCACTGAGGGTAAGAAGTCACTGCTAGAAAACCGGCATCAAACTGTTTCATAACCTCAGCTTTGATCTTCTCGGACATCTCTGGACGCATACGGCAGACCTTTTGCTTAACCGGAGGGCAGTCTTCCTTGGTAGGCAAGTGGTGGACCACAATATCAGTATCCAACCCAGGCATGTCTTTGTAAGACCAGGAGAAGATCTCCACATAATCATGCAACATCTGAACCAACCGTTGTTTCACGCTGAGCTCCAGATTGGCACCAATCTTAACTTCCTTTCTATCTATCTCAGTACCCAGATTTACCGTTTGCACTGACTCTTCATGTGGCTGAATGGCCCTCTCTTCCTGGAGTAACAGTCTTGCAAGCTCTCCAGGCACTTCGCAATCATCTTCACCTTCGTCTTCGGCTAAGTTGATCGGATTTTCAAAGTCATAACTGGCAGTAGCAGAGTCGTTACCAGTGAGATCCAGAGTGGATTGAAACCTGTATGGGTGAGTGTGTGTAAATATAGCTGTTTTGCAATATATAAAGAAAGAAAGAAAGAAAGGGAGCACAAGATTTGAAATGCGAAAAACGTCCAATGTATTTATTCATGATATATGGAAATGACAAGTAATAAGCCCTCACAAATGAAGCCACGGTGCCCCGGGTAAGACACTGGGCCATAAAGTTTCAATTTATTATTCATTACAAAATTAAAACAAAGGAATTCATTACTGCGTAACAAAAGTAACAGGTATGTGGTCTTTTGCAGTCCAATTGCTCAGTCCCCCGTTGGTCGTCGGGTAGATCCAGCTATCGAACTCTGATTCCTCCACATCGCCTTTTATAGCATTCACTCCTAGGTTGGTGATGAACACGGGAGGTCTTCCGATCCTTGCTTTGTGTACAGCCCTCTGAGCCTCTGCAGTAAAACCCAGCCCAAACTTGTCAGTTTTAGGAGTAAAATCAGGGAGCCTGCCCCAGTTAGCACATTCACCTTTCTCAATTACAGCACGGGCGTCCTTCAAGGAAGCCATCTTCAAAGGAAAGTCTTCTTCAACCACTGTTTCTGCTGACGCCAATGTTGGGGGTACCTCTTCAAAATGTTGAAAGGGGGTTTCAATAAACTCCCCGTCCATCTCAATATACCGGAATGAGTTCAGATGACTAACCATGTATTCTTCCTCCCCCTGCACTGTAACAATCTTCCCTCTGACAGGGTATTTGAGCTTCTGGTGTAGAGTGGAGGTCACAGCCCCAACTTTGTGAATCCAAGGTTGACCCAGTAAACAGGAATAAGATGGACGAATATCCATCACATAGAACGTTGAATCAAAGACTTGGGAACCAACACGAATTGGAATGTCCACTTCACCATGCACCATCCTCTTCGACCCGTCAAAGGCTCAGACAATGATGTTACTAGGCTTCAACTCCAGGCCCTCACAATCCAACCGGTTTAAGGCCTTCTTGGGCAATACATTCAGGGAAGAACCGATGTCCACCAACACGTGAGCAAGAGTAGTGCCCCTACATTCAATGGAGACATGCATGGCATCATTGTGGTTATTTCCCTTAGCAGTAAGATCAGCATCCGAGAAACCCAAACCATTTTCAGCTATCAAATTGGCCACACAGTCAGTGAATTGATCTGCAGATGTCTCTTGTGGCACATGGGCCGTCTTCAGAAATGAAATCAGGGCCTTGGCATGGGCCTCTAAGCACAACAGCAATGATAGCATAGAGATCTTGGAGGGGGTATGCCCTATCTGTTCAACGACGTTGAAGTCGCTCTTCTTGATTATCATAAGAATTTCCTCCATCTCTTGCTGGGAGGCTTCAACATTGATAGTCTTTGGTGCCTCCATCCGGGCAGGCTCATCATCAATCCCTTTGCCCCGAGTGTCAGATGACTCGGCAGTAGGGGTAGAAACTGGATCAGAAGTGGAAACAGGCGCACTTGCAGGTGTAATGATAAGAGGTCTTCGGATAACTTGTGGCGCAATGTCAGGCGAGAAGAGCCTGCCACTGCGAGTAACTTTGGCGGGACCAGTGATGTTGTTGATACCGGTGCTGGTGTTGAACTCCTGCTTCACTCCAAGCACATACACATCTGCCCCATAGTGCCATGGGACAGCCTTGTTAGATTCATAGGGGAGGGGCCCCGGAACAGTAATAATGATGGGTGCAACAGACATGATTTTGACGGGCTTCCTCGGGGGAGCCTTGGTAGGATTGTTGAAAATTGTGACGATAGATACTTCTTCGGTAGGAACAAAAGAAACAGCGGTCTTCTTGAACAAAATCTCTTTGCTGTCCATCAGGCTTTGGATGCCTGACTTCAGCAACGGACAACCAGTAGGGGAAACAGCACACAGAAGGCAACCCTTGCTACAACCCGGAAATAAACTGGCCAGCAACAGGTTCCTCTTGACAGTCAAAAGAGGGGTAGCAACATCATCCACAGAAACGGCATACAAGTCTTCCTCAATGGCATTTACTCCATGATGGGGCATAGGAGCAGTCACAACGTTTGGCCTTTCGGGCGCCTCAAACTGTATTTCCTTCACATTGATAAGGTCTTGAACCTTATTCCTTAGGGCCCAGCAATCATCAGTAGAATTCCCTGGGCTATCAGAGTGATAAGCACAACGAGCATTGGGATTATACTTCGGAGAGGTCGTGTTTACAACCTTCGGAGCTTCTCTGACGGTCACCAAGTTGGTCGATAGCAATTGCGGCAAGATCTGTGAAAAGGTCATACTAAGCCGAGTGTATTCTCTTTTGGGTCTCTCACCCCTTGGTTGGCTGGGTTGTCGAGGAGCGGCAACAGGCTTTGCAATTACCACCGCGTTGACAGCTTGGCGGCGTTCTGGTTTATTCTGCCTTCTAGGCCCATACACAGCACTGACTTCCTTTTTAAAAGGCTTTTTCTCAGAACTTGAGGACGCGCCTTTATGAATCTTCCCTGATTTCATGCCAACCTCTATCCTTTCCCCAGTCAGAATGAGATCTGTGAACCCTGCAGACAAATTGCCAATGAGATGATTGAAGAATGGCCCGGATAGGGTCCCCAAGAACATGTCTACAAGTTCACGGTCTATTAATGGCGGTTGCACCCTGCCAGCCAGGTCCCTCCACTTCTGCGCATACTCTTTAAAACCTTCTCCCGATCCTAGCGACATACCTTGGAGCTGGGTACGTGTAGGAGCGAGGTCGGCATTATATTGATACTGCTTGTAAAAAGCAGTAGCCAACTCCTCCCAGTTACGAACCTTGGTTCCATCCAACTGATAGAACCATTCGAGATGAGTCCCTGAAAGACTCTCCTAGAAGAAGTGGATCCACAAGTTCTTGTCCACAGTGTATGGTTGGATCTTCCGCACATAAGATCTGAGATGTAGCTTAGGGCAGGACGCCCCGTCATACTTTGCGAAAGATGGTGCTTTGAACTTGTGTGGGATCACCACACCAGAAGATAAACCCAAATCTCCGAAATCCAAACCAGGCACTTATTGAATTTCCATAGCATTCAGACGGTCTTCCAATTGCTTGTACTTGTCTTCAGCTGGAGGATATTTCTCCTCATTGAAATCAGTCTCATTGTCAGAGACCACTGGACTAGGAACTCTTCCCCCCTGGGGACTGCCTTTTCCAACAGAAGAACCAGCTTGATCAACCTTATTTTGCAGTGTGTTACCAAACCTCTGGCCAGTGTTGAATAGTACAGTTCTCTTCTTTTTCTTCTTGACCAGCAGAGCCTTCAACTCCTTTTGGCCTTGGGCCAAACTCATAATCAGCTCTTGGAATTGGGCGTTCTGAGCCTGGAGGGCCTTGATAGACTGCTCGGTAGATGATTCAGGGTTCATGATGCTGAAATAAACAGCGAAGAACATTAAGCAACCTGAAAAGAAGAGTACCTGCGATGCACATGATACATGTTATGTGTTTATGCAATGCATTCAAGGGTTCGAAAGTTCAAATTTGTTGTAGACAAAAAGGAACACACGTTATCATTAGGAAATAATTGTTCAGTACATTAAAGCCTCATGGGCAAAATATTACAAAAGCAAATCAATCCCAGAAGACACTACGCATCCTCTTTGGAGCTATGTAAGTGTTGAGAGTCTTTTCCTCGTGCAGTAGGCGGGTGAGCTCCAAGACCTTCTTCTCACTAGCATGTAGACTGGACTCAAGAGACTTCCGTTCTTCCTTAAGTTGGATCCAGCTCTTCTGTATTTCTTCCTAGGATGTAGGCATATCAGGATGTTGAATGGTGTAGGACACCTCTCCTTCCAAAACTGGCTCTTTGATCACAGGGAGAACATGAGGATAAGGCATCACTAACTTCTGGGAGCGGGCTCGTACCCACTTGAGATAAGGTTCCAACGGGATGGAGTTCCTGTGCCCCAGTGTCTTGATGTCTATTTTGTTGGGCATCCTCCAAGCTCTGATAAATCTCTGGCGAAGTCCTTGGGCATCGTTGTCGAAGTCAAAAACTATGTCAGGAATTAACATGTCATGAGGGCCTTCCCTTCGAGCATAACCAAACTGTCTCCAAGCCAGACACGGGTTGTAAGTAATACCTCCTCTGATTCCAAGTAAAGGAACATTAGGAAACTCCCCGCAACGATCAATGATAGTGACATCTTCTTTGGACCGAGAACACCAATGTATATCAGCATGTGTAAGAGTCATTAATTGTTGTGACCATCTCAAACCCCGCTCATTCTTCAAAACTGATTGTGGAAGGTGCGAAATAAACCACCTTCCCAGGAGAGGAGTACAACACATAAGGACACCTCTTTTTCTCATGGTTCGAGTGTAACATGAGTGAAGGATGTCTCCAAGCAACGTGGGTATAGGATTCTTGGACATGAAGATCTTGACAGCATGGATATCTATAAGCTGATCTGGATTCGGGAACAAAACCAGTCCATAGACAAGGAGGGCCACAACATCTTCAAAGGCTTGTAGGTCAAGGGAGTCCCAACATTCTTGGGCCTTCTCAAACAGAAACCTGGATAAGAACCCTTTGATACCACTTCTAACTTCCCAGTGTCCCTTGATGTCAGATGGTTGTAGGCGTAGTGCTTTAGCAATCTCTTCAAGTTTGGGTTCCTTTTCCGTACCATTGTAGGGTAGTTGACTTAGGATAGGGATCTTCAGAAGCCAGGAGAACTCTTCCAATGTAGGCACCAGTTGATAATCCAGGAAAGTAATACAGTGGTGTAGAGGGTCAAAGAACTGGAAGAGGACCTTTATCATATCTTCCTCAATGTTGGTGTTGACCAAACTGACGAGTCTTCCATGCCTCTCACTGAAAGAAGAGCTCTCGGGAATCCTGGATATAAGTTCCTTAAGCTGAGGAGGGATCCTTACAAGGCTGATCTGAATTGTCTTTCTGCGGATAGTTTCCATGTCCTATAAAACAAGAACAAAGATGAAGATTCGAACCCCTGAAATGGTTAGTCAATGCATATGATGTTGTATGATGTCATGATGCCATGATTAAACACACCACAAGTATTCATAAAAAGCAAACATGGTAAGGCACACAAGTCACACCACAGCCCTTAGAGTTTAGGCCAGCATGGGGTCTGAGTATTACCCTCTTGAAGTTGGTGGGCTCAAACCTGTCCTATCAGAAGTAACCGGGTTCTAAGGGTCCCAATATCATTGGATTGTTTTCATTGTTCATCGTTTCGATTTAGCCACTGAACTGGCGACCGAAATATTCCAAGAAAACAACCCTTAATTGAGTGTAGTATCGAGTATCAACCAACCTCGGACTGCACCAAAGTCAGTTATCTCACTACCCTAAAGAGGCCAAGATGGTTCAATTAAGGTTCCTAAGGTCAGTTGATGCTTTACGACACCATGCGGCGGCCCCGTACTCTCCTTGACTGGACTCAAGGGTTACCGGTACTCACCAAAGTGCCACATCAACGTAGCAGACTGCTTCAACCATGTCGGTATACCCCGCACAGTTCCCTCACAACCTTGTTGCTACTTTCTAAGAAGGTATCCCCAGATCCGGGTTAGCATCTATAGAACTCCCAAGACATCACCCACAATTTAAAGCAAACAATTCAGACAATTGAAAACACAAGTGATCTTAGTCCTAAGGTACACCTCACTTTAAAAGGGTCCCCAACAGAGTCGCCAGTTCTGTGATCGGTGGATTTAGAACTGACTCTTTAACGCTAGTTTCGCGAAATGTCGCGGAAGCAAGAGTCACCACCGTCTTTTATTTTCTCCAACATGGACAGGACAAAAGCACATCAAAATTCCTTATGAGATAGTTTCTCGGTTCGGGAGGTAGATTTATAGAAAGGGAAGGTGTTAGCACCCTTTCTATCCATGGTTATCCATGGGCTCTTAGATACTTGCTCATTTGTGTTTTCAAAAGATGTTTCCTTTTCAAAGTGTGAGTGTATTTGAAAAAAGTTTCGTTTAAAGATTTCAGAATGACTCTTGTATCAGTCCTCAAAAGTGTTTGAAAAATTGTTTTGAAAGTTTTTTTGAAAGTGTCGGTGTGAAAAGAGTTTTGATTGTTTTTTTAGAGAGCAAGTATCTATGAGTCGTCTACCTACCCTAAGGAATTAGGCTGTGTAAATGTCCTTAAGGTAGTGCCATCCCACCATTGAGAGGTAGGTAGCACCACCGTTGGAGGTGTTCGGGTCAATTCGTTTGTAGGGACAGTGTGGTCACCAGAGCAACAGTAGGACACCTTAGAAGCTACCCTTATGCCATTGATCCTTTTTTTATTCCGAGGCAACCGTTTCGAGGCAACTGGATCATGGACATAAGGACTTACTAAAACGTCCTATACTCGACGACCACGTTTCGAAGGTAAGGCAACAGGTGAGGCGTACCCTAGAAGTGGTGTGTGAATTTGTGTGTTATTTTCATGTCAATATTTATCTTTGATCAGGGCATTTGTGAGCTACGAGTTATTTTTAATTAGCCATACATTCTTTCATGCAATTAGAATTTAAAAGTGCGGAAATTTAAATGCGGAAAGTAAAATCCTACGCTATTACAAGGCGCGGGTCTATACATCGCCAAATTACAAAGACCCGTTTGGTAAAAAATGCGGAAAGTGAAACCTAGTTACTATTACATGGCTTGAGCAGTTACATAATATTCGGAAGGAAAATAAGAATAACGCGAAAGAATAAAAATAGAACGTTCGAGGGCGTTGGACCCTTTTGAAATTAAATTGAATTAAAAGTTAATTAAGTATTTAATAAAAGAAAAGAAGTGTTTTTTTTATGGTTTTTGTATTTATGAAAGTAAAGAAAATTGAAAATCAAGAGAAACCCTAATTCTAAGTTGTTTTTAATTATTAATGAAAAATATTAAAGTTTAACCTAATTTACTAAATAATTAATGTACATGTTTATTTACAAAATATTTAGTAATTAATAATAATAATAATGATGAGAAAATTATTTATTAAAAAAAGATGAAAAGGTTAAAAATCCTAATTCTACTTATTTTATTTATATAAAAAAAGTATTAAAATTGAAACCTAAATTAATCTAAATTAATTATTAAAGTTTATTTACACAAATAATAATGGTGAAATTAATAAAAATAAACTTTTTTTTGATTTTTCTGTATTTTATATTATGAAAAGTTATTTTATGGAATTAAAAGAAATAATTAAAACACTAAAAAGAATTAAAAGAAAATCAAATAAAAAATAAAAATGAAGCAAACCATGGGGGGTATCAGGCCCATTTGGGAGGTTTATTGAAGCATTTTGGCCCATCAGAACAAAGCCCTTTTTGACTTTCAGGAATTACATGCTTGATGGTTGATCCAGGTGTATGATGGTCTTCACGTTCTGGCCTTTGGATGAGATCTCCTGGCCACTTGGCAAGTCTTAGCATATGCGCGTATGGTGAACCACTGGATGGAAACTGCATGGGAATATGTTATAACAAAAATCATGAATAATATGGGGGACCTGAGAATCGAACCCAGGTCCCAATGCTCACCAGCCACGTCTTCTACCAACTTAACCATTGCATTCGTTTGTTAACATAATGATAAAGGATCATAATATGTGTAACATGCCAAGTATGCTGAAATAATGAAAAAAACGCGCTAACTTTTGAATTGTCCAACCACGCTCAGACACCTCAGCGTCTTCTTCATCTTTGTACATGCAATGTAAACAAATAGCGGGGGTTTTAAACCCCCACAAACTGCAAACTATGAAAATAGCGATTAGAGCATGCTGTAATATAAAAAGGGCGCGAGGTATTGGTTCAATTCGTATGAAGCTCCTGGATTCAATGGTATAAGTCTCAATGTCCAATTTTTCCTCTACATGAAAGCCCTATTTTGGAGCTTCTGAAACCCTAGGTTTCATCAATGGCAGATTTGGCTGTAGGCATTGTTAGTCCAATTAACTATCACCAATCGCTTTAGCACATCATTATTAGTATAAATCAATAAATAAAACACATGAATAATGCATGAAATTTAAGAAACGATTATGGAAATATTCATGAAAAGTGTGACTCTGTTCTACCAATTCTTGGAGTATGGAGACTGGAAAGTGATTGCTACACGTTCAAGGAAGTCTCAGCAAGAGTTTGGAATAGGTTTTAGGCTTTGAATCGTGCTCTAACTGTGATTTCAGATTTCAACTTTTGGTGGAAATTTTGCACTTTGGTTATGGCCTCCTGAGCAGTTTTTTCGTGTCCTTGTGCCTTAGGTTAGCTTGTGTATAAGTATCTGAACGAAATTAGGTCAAAACCAAGTCCAAAGATCCATTGAATTTATGATTTCAATATTTGATTTTGTTCATATCTTTTCCAATCTTTTTACATGAAATTCTTTCCAAATATGGATGATATTGTCCCCTTGAGATGGTGCACGAAATCTTTTGGATATAGTGAACATATTTGCTGCACAAAAAAGATTTAAAACCATTATTTGATATTTTTCTCATATTTAAAACTAATTAAATGAATAAATAAGAATAAAAATTCAATTAATTAATTAAAAATAAGAAAATAAATCCCTTTGAGCTTAATGGGTCGTGCATATGCTTTGGGTAATGATTCATGGAAGAATTTGTGGCCCATTAGCAATTTTGAAGCTTTTGAAGCAAAGTTGACTTTTCAAAGTTCCCAAAAATTTCTCAACTTCTCCAAGGCATATCTTGCTCAATTTTGAAGCTATGAACATATTCTTTGACATTTTGGAAAGGTCTTGAAGTCCTCTAACCAATGCCTTTGGTCCCATGTCATTTTGATTTACCAATCTCAAGTTATGGTCTTTTACTTAAAGTGCCTTTTTGTTGACTTTTGAAAATGACCTATAATGTTGAAATTGATAACTTTTTGTGAGAGCATTTCTTGGACTTGAAGTGTGAAGATGATTTGTAGGAAATGTCATTATCTTCAAAATGAGCTTTGGATGGGATTTTTCTGATAAATCATGAGGAAGTTATGCCTTGGTCAATTTGCAGTTGACTTTTCCAACTGTCCAAAAATAGAAACTTTTGCATCTTGAGACTTTTTGGGCCATGCTTTGAGAATCATGATCAAGAATTGATCAAATGAGGTTTGTGGCTTCAAAATAAGATGTTGACCAAAAATTTTGACTTTTGACTGTCAAATGACCATTTTGCCCCTGCAGTTGACTGTGAAGCAATTAGGGTTTTTGACTGTGCAATTTGATGCTGTGAGTCTTGAAACTTGACATAAGGATGCTTGATAATGTATGTAGGCATGTGGGACTTGATTGGACCCTTGGAAATCTCAATTTCTTTGCAAGAACCAAAACCCTAATTTCGACTGTGTTAGGAGGTAATTGGACTGTGCAACCTTTGAGGGATTTTGAATCATCTGGAGATTGATTTTGGTAAATCTTGAAGAATATGGGAGGGCAAATTTTGGGGTACAACAGTACGGTTCGACCAACGTACCTACCAATATGCTTGGTAGCAGCATCCTCTGAATAGTATGCATTGTAAAATAGTAGAAGCTTTTCTCGAGGGTAGATTGGTGAAGGGAGCGTTTGGATATTACCAAATTGTCTAGAGATAAAATTCGGTTGATAAGAAATTAAGCTAAGTTGATTCTTTGAACTCTTGAATCTCAGAGGCATGATTCTCAGTCTGGAGCTTTTCTCAATTCATGAACAAGGGCAATAGGATGTTTAGATCTTGCCCCAGTCTTACTTCAGAATACTCAGAATGGCTAAGCAAAATGGAAAAAGTATAAGCCCAAATCTGGAAATATATGGGGATGGTTGGGCTTGAATCTCAGAGGCATTATTTGGGCTTGTTCCTGGATATCTTCCTTCGTTTAAGAATGTTGCTGGTTGGCAGGGGTTGCATCCTCAGGATTATTCTTGGGTTTCTTCGCACAACCTATAGGCTTGAGCCTCGGGTGAGTTGGGAAGAAGTTATTATTTTGTTTTGGGTTCTCGAAACATGTAGACAATGGGCCAGACATAGCATACATCTACCCAAAATACCTAACAGGGATAAGCAACTGGGAGTCATAAGCCTCACGCCACTCTTTGGCCATGGGTTCAGATACGACCCTTCATTCCCTAGTCCAAACAGGGACAGTGTTAGTGGAGAAAACCTCTGGTTGTCTTTGGAGATCAGAAACGTTCTTAGTTTTTGTATTTTTGGGTGCATTGGAAAGGAAAGCCATGGTTGAAAATAATAGTAAAATAACGAAGAAGATGAAGTTGTTAAGACTTTTTCTTTGCAAGGAAGTGAAGAATACTAGGAGTTGTAAAAGAATTTCAAAGAGAGGATTTGTCTATTTATAATATTTAGGGAGGAGTGTTTTCCCTCAAGACCATTTAATGCTGCGGAGTTAGTGGGGCACGTGGCGAGCGTTGAAGCAGTTATGGTACGAGTAATAAAACGTTTTCCATACTTTCCTAGGTTGTAGGGATAATGGCCATCATGACAGCATGGTAACGGCTGATTGACAGTGACGTGTTGGAAAAAAAAGGTAATGATGACTCCAAATACTAGCAATAGTTGGTAGAAGGCGAAAAGCATACAAGCGATATCTGTGGTCAAAGAGAAGACATGTGTCGAAATGGAATCTCAAAGAATGATCATCTCTCCTTGCATTGAAATTTATATTCTTGGGGGGCAATTTGTTAGCTCCTAAATTCGACACCTACAACAAGTTGGTCTTATGGGCCAAAAATAGATTGAACAAGTCTAAGTTGGAAAGGCTTCGACAGAGTAGAAAAGTACTTAGAGAAATTCTAAGTTAAAATGAATCTTTGACCAAAAGGTTCTCGCATCCTTCGACTGAAAGGGTTCCAAGGCCTTCGACTAGAAGGAAACTTTGTATCTACAACAGATGATTTTGAATCTGAAGAAAGGAGGGAAAAGCAGTTCGCTTGGCAGTTGAAGAAAGCAACGTGGCATGAAGAGAGGGGTCGAGGCGCATGCAGAAGACACTTGTCTTCATCCTAGAGCAAGGCAACTCCTCGACAGTTACCTAGTTTTAGTATAAATATAGGAAGTTTGTGTAGATTTAGGGGTGTTCAACTGATCGTACAAATTATTAAATACTATTCAAGTACCCATTGTGTGAGAAAGAATACTGAAAATGTACGTTTGAAACACCATATTTTACAATCAAAGTCTTTTATTTCTCTCTTTACATTTCTTGCCTTTTTATCTTGTTTGCACTTTATCTTCACATTTACCCAGATTCCTGCACCTAAACTCTCCTCAACCCCTTTTTTCTATTTACTTTCTGCACTCAAACTCATCCCTTTCCCAGTCGAACGTGCCTTCTTCACTTACATTAGAATTTATGTCCAAACAACATAAAAAATTAGCATATGTCCTAGGATCAAACTGACCGATCCTGCAAGTAACCAAAAAGTTGCCCCTTTTTGGAAGATCAGTGGTTGTTTACCAGAAAACACTATGAATACCTACCAATTGGCTCTGCCTGTAAAAATAGATTTTTTTGTCTACCTAAATGTCTAGTTGACGGTGACCTATAAATAATTGTAAGCATACATATAGAAATAAATGTTGGTGGCATGAAATATTTGCATTGAGAAAGAATATTTTAAATAAGTCACAACTCACAATAGGCTAGATCTATGTATTGTCAAATTTACATTTAGTTTTGTTTGATCACGATGATCTCATAATGATGATGATGAAATTATGGAGAAGATGAAGAATATGAGAGAGAGAGAGATATATTGAATGATGTAAGATATTCTTGATGTCATGAATTTTACTATTATCACGAGTCTCTATACATGCAAGTATTTATATCATCAATGGTAGATGATTTCACTATGTTAGTTACATTCTAAGCTCAATGTAACTAGCTTTTGGCTAGTCTAACTACCTCACCAATCATAACCAACTCTTCTAACTAACTCAAATCTATAACTTTAATACACTCCCTCAACCTCATGCAAGTTTGAAAGATATGACTTTGAGTTTGTTACAAAATGTGGAGAAGAGACTTGTAAGAAGCGGTTTTGTAAGTATGAGTTAGGCTGAACTTATAAATTATGCCCATTTCATACCACTACTTTGTTTGGATCTATTCATAATTTAATGCATTGCAAGTTTAAAGAATTTGAAGCAATATAGTGAGATGCACCTGAGTCTGCAAACTATGCCTGAGACTCGAGTCCTAAAGCAACTTGCATCTGATCATGGTGAGCTAAGTATTCTGCAACAGGTGTGGTCATGTTCTCATGAGTCTTTAGTGATTCTTGAGTGGCATTATGTTGGTTGATGTAGATGCTTGATCTTGTGATCATTTATGGAGTCACACCATTTGTGGACTACCATTCTATTAATAAAGTTTAAGCCTTTACCCAATTCTTTGTAATTCTTATTTTATGCAGCATACAAAAAGTTCATTTATTATTGATGGTAATTTTCAAAACAAAGAGACTTAAATGATAAAACATGTTTTTTGAAAATAATTTTTAAAATAACTTGTTCACTTCGATTTTCTGAATCAATGGGACAAAAGTAGTGGTTCTAAGGATATACGAACTCTGAAGTCTTGAAAAGTTTTATCCTTGAAGTATCCTTGGGTTATTCTCACTGACATGCGCATAGTCTTCCTATGGTAATTCTTTGGATAGTTAGATTTTATCCAATATTGCTATGTGATGTTGGGTTTGTGGTCCCATACTCCCTAGTTAAGTCTTGATTTAATTATACCTGTTGTGATGCGGTGGGAGAACTGACTTGAGGCTTTGCGTTTGTGTTCGCAAATGTTTCGGTTTAGCAAGAGTCACCACCGACTTTTTATTTATCCAAAGGAAAGGTCAAAAAGCACAGGAAAGACCTTTGAGATGTTTTCTTGGGTTCGAGGGGTAGATTATGAAAAGGGAAGGTGCTAGCACACTTTTCATCCATGGTTTTCCATGGGCTCTTAGTTACTTGTTTTAGATCACTTGCTTTTGCTTTTCAGTTGTTTGAAATGGTGCTTTTGTGTGTGGTTTTGAAAGTATTTTGAAAAGAGGCCTTTTGTCTAGGCAACCTTTGTAATGATTCTTGTTTGAATATATACAAAGGTGTTTGTCTTTTGAAAAATGTTTCATTGTTTGAAAGTTTGTTTTGGGAAATGTTTTGAAATTGTGTTGTGATGTGTTTTTTAAATTAGCAAGGATGTTTGCAAGTTTTATCAAGTAACTAAGAGTTGTCTACCCTATCTACTCAAAAGTCTTTCCTACACATTTTTTAACCCTTTGACAGTGTTGTTTTACCATTGCATTTGGTAAACAACCTTGTGTTTGGATGTTAAACAGGACAGGCGCGGATCATCGTATTGACCATGATAGCAATAGTGCTAAGTATCTTAGCAAGTTTTTTGAGGGTCTAGATTATTTTGTATAGGCAACCAAGATAACGTCGTCGAGGGACTATGATCTTTTTGTTTTGTTTTTGTTTTGCCAAGATACCTAGCATGCATACCATGTCCATTTTAAAGGCAACAAGTGGGTGAAACCCTAGAGGTGCTTGTGCGCATTGTGTTGTCAATTTCATGTATTTTTGTCTTGTATTAGGTCAAGCTATTTGTTTTGATTTTGGATTTTTGCATACAAACCCTAATCTTACTATCATGGCATATTTGAAAGCTATAAATGCGTAAAAGTAAATCTACAACTATTACAACATTGATATGGAGAGGGGGATACAATTTTGAATAGGGGATTATTTGCAAGAAATTAAAACCCTAAGATTATTACAACCATATTGAATTCTTTGTACAAATAAATAAATAAACAATATTTAAATAAGCAATTAAATATAAATATGAAAAAGATGATTTTTGTATTTATTTTTATGTATGTAAAAATAAACTATTTAATGTATCAAAAATAAGAAAATAAAATATTATTTTTATTAAGGGTGGAAACCCTAATTTGTTTTAAGAAAATATATATATATATATATATATATATATATATATATATATATATATATATATATATATATATATATATATATATATATATATATATATATATATATATATATATATATATATATATATATATATATATATATATATATATATATATATATATATATATATATATATATATATATATATATATATATATATATATATATATATATATATATATATATATATATATATATATATATTTATGTACAATAAAATAAATAAAAATATATACAAATGTTTAGAAAATAAAAATATATGAGAAAATATTATCTAAGTGTATAAATAATAAAAATATAAAAATATAATATTTTTGTATTAATTATAAGTTTTTATTTGAGAAAATAAATATATTAAGCCTAATAAACTAAATATTATGCCAAAATAAAATAAAAAAATTTAATAAAATGTGAAATTTTAAGAAAAATATTTTTAGTAATTTTTAATATTTAGAAAAATAAAATAAAGTCAGAAATGTAAACAAAAATAGAAAAATATAAAAACTAAAATGAAATGGGCCAAGGGGGTGTGAAAAGCAAGCTGGAGGGGTGCAAATAGTGAGAAATCCAAGCCCAGCCCATATTGCTTCGTCCCTGTCCTTGAGACAGCAACCAAACGCACGCTTCTTGTTCAAATGGCTAACTCCTGCATACGTGCTCTAAAGCAAAAACTTGCAACATGAAAGTTATAGAGCATAATCACACGATTCTAACCATGTAAAGAACTTAATCAAACTCTCAAAGACCAGAGAGAATTTCTCTGGCCCTAATTTCTAACCTAGTTTTTTCAGAAAGTTCATCATTCAAATTCTCCCAACTCAGTTAACTTAAATGAAATTTATGCATATGTACAGCTCAAGGGCAATGAGTACTACATTTTTTATTCACAAACCTAAGCCTAATGATTCCTAAATAGAGAGATAGAAGTTTGAACTTTACCTGTTTCAGTTGAGCTCGAGTATGGAAATGTAGGGGTTTTTAGTGAGGCCTGAGATGCTTGTGAGCTTGCTTGAACTTCCTTTGACCTTCCCCAATGCTTAGTTTGCTTTGAAATTGCTTTAATAAGCTTGTAGAAGTCAACCTGCACAGTCAGAATTCAAAAATGGTGAAGCTTGAAAACAAGGTTACAGTTGATGGCCAATGGTTGGGATAGCTTAGATGTGTTGTTTAGAAGGTGTTTGAAGTGGTTGCAAGCACAGCACACGAGTGGATTTTGCTTTGGATGTCAAACTGCAGAAGTTGCCCTGTTTTGCAAGAAAATGTGATTTTTGTGTTTTTGAAGGTTTGAGAAGTGGTTAGCTCGTGCTTCTGACTTAGTGTGATATGCAAAACCTGGTTCAAATGTTTACAACACTTGGTTTTATCAGATTGCCCCGTTCTGTCCTTTTTGCAAGTTGACTTGGTTTTGAAGAAAAGTGTGAAGTTTCCAAGGGCAGGCCTGTACAGGCTAGCTTCAAGCATGCACAAAGTTGATGTACCTTTGCCCAAGTTTATGGAGTTGTTTTTCTACAAAGGGATGGGTTCAAGGCTCAAGGGAAACAAAAATGCATAAAGTGAACTTTATCAAAATGACATTGTTAACTTTTTGCCATTTTTGGATTAATCCTTTGTGTAATCTTCCATTGATCAGAACAATGCATTAATCCATTGATTTTGCATTCAATTTTTGAGTGTGGAAGGGTTTAGATACCTGTAAACAAGTACAAGCAAGGCTGGATAGAATTTGCAACTTGTAGCATAGTGAAAAATGCCATGGACCAAAGTGATATTTTTCCAAATTCAAACCTTCGATTCTCCCTAACCATAAATGATTTTGGAGATTTCTTGGACATTTTGGAAAGCTTGTAACATGATCTACAATCCATCTTTGAAATACATTTTGATATTCCAATGGGAACTAGGTGAAAAATTTCCATGAAGATAGGTCAAAGTCCTGCCTAAACTAAGGCAAAATTTCACTAAGTTAGAAAGTTTTTGAACCCTTATTCACAGAATCATAACTTGAGATCCAAACATCTTTTGGGGAAACTTTGTGAATAAAAGTTGTAGATTTTATGTAGGACTAAAACTTTCATGTTGAAAGTTTTCTTTGAATCTAATTGCATCATGGTGAAAAAGTTGGGAAAAGTTGGCAAAAAATAAGAAATTTTCATAACTTAGAAAAATTCTAAGTTATGAAAATTTTCAATCTTAAACCCTAATTTTCAAATTTAGATTTCTTGGTGAACAAGTTTCATGTTTTGACACATATTGATGAAAAATGACCCTTGGCACTTGATTTTGACCAAAAAGTCAAAGTTTGACTTTTCCGTGTATAGTTGATTTTTGATCAGTTGACTGGAAAATTCATCTGTCAATCCAATGCATTTGAGATCTTTTGAACCTTGTGATTAGGTCAAGATTATGCCGTTGAGTCCTTGAGTCCATGTTTGAACCCAATTTTCCATTGGCTAGGTTAAAAATCAGAAATTACCCTTCTGCAGTCAAAACCCTAAAAATGGCCATTTTGCCCTTTTGATGATCTGATCAAATTTCTTGAGGAGTTATGGTACAAACTTGATCAAATGGTTCATATGAGTCTATAATGTTTATGTGGATAAAAAATTATGAGGTTTGACTGTAAATTGGCCACAATTGACTTTTCCCCAATACAACTGATTTCTAGGTCAACTGTCCAATTGACTGGGCAAAAATTTGATTCAAGGCTTGAAACTTGGTATGGGCAATCTTATAAGTCCAAAATGAAGTGTGAAAGTCACCTTGAGCATTTAAAGTACAAAAATCATTGTGCAAACTTAAACCCTAATTTCAGGCCATCAGTGCAAGGAGATGTCTTGAGCAGAGCAAACCCTAATCCTGTCTGGAGTCCAAAGAGTCTTGTGAGGGGAAATCTTGGTAAAATGAGAGGGAAAATTTTGGGGTACAACACCTGTTAACTCAAATTGTTCAGTAAACACACGTCCATATGGAATGAATGATTTTTTAGAGTTTCTGGATGTTTGGATTGATAGCTTCAGATGATTGAATATTATTTTAGAAAGTTGAATTTGAATATTCTTACAAAGACAATAAAGACGACATTATCCCTAGGAAAGACTATATCAAGATCTTCTCCTCTAGGATGAAGATTTTTCAAAAGAAACTGAAACCAGACTTTTGAAAGTGATTTCAAGTGATTTTTCAAATCTAAATGAAGAGTTAGGAACATTTGGAAACATGTCAGAATTCATGCAGGAGTTGGGTAAAGGTGGACTCTGGATGGCTTCACCAATGGAGGAGTAAGTGATGGTAATCGGAACACCAAAGATGTGAGAATCAATGGTGTTTCCATCAGGACTAACTAAAGCATGGAGCCATAATTTCTTTAAGAGGTTAGGATAAACAGGACCTCTCAGCATTGTTGCATACTGTAATACAGTGGGAGAACTGAATTTTTGGTTTTATCACAAATGTTGCGGTTAGCATGAGTCGCCATCGACTATTCTTTTATCCAATATTTAGGAAAGGTGAAAATAACAAGAAAGACCTTTGATATATTTTGAGTTTGGGGGATATGTTATGAAAAGGGAAGGTATTAGCACCCTTTTCATCTGTAGTTATCTACAACTCTTAATTTCTTAGCTCACTTTAAAAAAAAATAATTGTGTGTGTGTGTATGATTTGTTTGGAAATATTTTGAAATGCCAATATAAGGCTAACTTTGTAATAATCCTTGTATCGGTCCTCAAGAATGTATACAAAATGTTTTTGAAAATATCTTGTTTTGAAAGTGATGCGTGAAAAATGTTTTGTTTGTGAGCAAGCATTCAAGATTTCTTACCCACTAAAGTCTTTCTTGTTATTTTCCTTCTCCTTTGGAGATAGTATTATCCATACCATTAGTTGGTAGGTAATCCTATCTATTGGATATAAAGGGACATGCATAGGGTCACCGTATGGCAACATGTAAGGATACATTAGCAATTGTATCAAAGGGACTATCATCATTTTGCTCATAAGGTCATTGAAGGTACTAGATCATTTTGTAGGCAACTCAGAGGGTCATCAAGGGACAATGATCTTTATTTGAAAGGGACCATGATGATTTGTTACTGAGGGTCTTTGGCTAAAGTATCCCTACTTTTGAGGGACATGACCAAAGTTTCGTAGGGCAACATGAGAGATTACCCTGGAGTTGCAAAGTGCGCAAAGTGTTTGTTTTCAGTTATTTAGTATTGAAAATTAGGTTTTCTATGTCGCTTTTAGTCTTTCCATACAAACCCTAATTATTAACAGTTATATAACGTGCGGAAAGTAAAACCTAAGCTATTACATCCTATGAGCAGTTACATAATTAGAAAAAGATGCGAGAAAAGATAAATCTAAGCTATTACAATTGAGAATGTGAACCTATACATTTTGTCTAAGAATTTAAATTGTAAAAGAAATAAGAAAAATGTTAGAAAAAATGTTTTAATGTTTTTTTGTTTTTTTTAGAAAATAATTTAGGTTAATAAATAGTGTTGTACCCCAAAATTTGCCCTCGCGCTTTTCCCCAAGAAATCTCGGCTTCAAACATTTCCTGACTTCTCAAACTAACTCAAGAATCGGACAAACGGACCTTTCTTGACAGTCAAGCAAAACTAGGGTTTTTACTGATTTTCGGAACTCTGATTTGTTTCATACAGTGGGCTTAGGGTTTGGTTAATTTTTTGGTTCAATTTTGATCAAGCGAGCGTGATTTGGCATTTAATCAGGAATTAGGGTTTCATGGGCATATTCTCAGAAGAATTTAAATTTCACAGCACTTTGCGGTTTATTTCAAGATTCAGATTAAAATTCGCGTTATCTTGGTTTAATCAGCAAAAGAGACATTGGTTTTGAATTCAGTACGTTTTGATTGGGCCAGTCAGATACAAGATGCAGTTTTGAATTCACAGTACTTTTGCATTTGATCAGTCCATTTAAGTTAATTACTGCTTTGCTTTGGATGTGGGATAAGACAGGTTTATTGGACCAATGTTGTTTTATTTAAGTTATTTATTATTCTGAAATTAAATGATTGAATTTATTTTTCAATTGTTTTAATTCTAAGAATTTTAAATAAATAAATAAGCAATAAAGAAAATTAGAATTAATTGGATAATTTGAATTTTTATTGATATTTAAATTATTTACAAATTGTTGTTACAAACAATAATTTACATTTAATTTAAATATTACAATAGAATGAAAAACTATCCTATTTTCTAAATACTCTTCGTTCTTCACTCCGCTCCGGCATTCCGTCTTTCATCTGCAAAAAGAAACAAGAAAAGTCAGAAAACATTTAATTAAAAGACAGTAAAAAAGTTGCTCATCATTAGGGGCCACTGACTGGGATCAGTTGCCCTCTCTGCAAATCACGGGATTTCTCCCGGTTCACAGAGAGGGAAGATTATTTTTACTTCATGAAATGCAAATGTCAAAAAATGCATAAGTTACAAATTCAAGCTGCATAGAAATTCAAGATTCAAAATCCAATCCAAACTGAAAAAGTTCAAATCCAAAATTTCTATCCAAAAGCCAAGGCTACTGTCAAAATGCCCAAAGTCCACTCAAAGAAAGTCACAAGTACCCAAGCTGTCATGAAAAGATTTAACCAAGATATCAAGGAAAAGGA
Source organism: Vicia faba (assembly GCA_948472305.1). NCBI lineage: Eukaryota > Viridiplantae > Streptophyta > Magnoliopsida > Fabales > Fabaceae > Vicia > Vicia faba. Next base: position 304,006,481 of record OX451735.1, on the reverse strand, counting down.
AGTCAGCACACATAAACTGTCAAAAGAGATGAAGATGTAAAATGTAAAATGCAAGCAATCTAGAATCATCACTTCCCATCTAGGGCCCCTTCAGAAAAGTACAAACAAAAATCATATAAAATTTTCAAACTGTACTTTGGAGAGAGAGTAAAGAGAGATAAAGTAGTTCAGGTTAGGCATAGCAGTTCAGCAGCAGGCCAAGACAGTAAGGAAAACAGCAGAAAAAGATATACAAGTCTGCAAGTCCACAAGCTCAGTACAGTAGACAGTAGAAGTTGAAATAGAAAAGGAAATATACAAGACAGTTCAGTAGCAACAGGGCAGAAGTCAAAAGCCAGTACAAAGCAAGCATAGGCAAGGCCAAGACAGTTCAGCAGGCAATTCAAAGAGAGATATACCAAAGTCAAAAGCCAACTCAGCAAAATACAAGGCAGTGCACAGCAGACAGTAGAAGAGTGAATATAGAAAAGAAAATAGCTAACACAGTTTAGGCAACTCAGAATAGACAGAAGTAAGGTGAGAGAGGAGAGAAATATGAAAAACTGTCAAGGCAAACACAACTAGGTAGCTGCATCAAGCACTCAACTCTGCCTCACCACAATACACATCAGCCAATATAGCAGTTCAGAGGATAAAAGAGATATATACAAGCTGAAGCAAAATCACACAAACACAACATAAACTTGCAAAAAAACTGAGTTGTCTCAAACCAACATCCTCTCATATCCCAAAACCCATAGCACAAACATACTGAGTTTATCAAAAACAAAAAAATCATAACCATCATCTGAACCTAACATGTTTCAAGCCTCAACCTTCATGCTAAACCCACAAACCTGATAACACATTTCAAGCCTCAACCTTCATGCTAAACATACCAACCTCATGTCCAAACTTGCCTCACCATAACATACTGAACCAAGCACATACAAGCTAAAGTCTCAAACCAATACCATAACCTGAACAACCTCAAGCTTAAGCATCAGTGATAACCATAACCAAAACCAACCCAAGCCTACAACCCTGTGAAGCTGAACATCTCAAGTCACATAGCATCAAGCTCACAAACAAGCACATAGTCTCTCAAGAAGAAGAAGAAAGAAGCAATTCAAAGTGAACTCAGTAGCAATCTCAAAAGGCAGTTCAAAGAGCCTCAGAAGCAAGCTTCATCATAGGCAAGCACACGAGCAAATACTCAGACATATCATACTCAGACATATCATACACAGGCAACAATCCAAGGCAACGCATTGTGGAAGAAGAAGATAAAAAGTGAATTTCAAGAAAGGTTTTTCAGGCAAAATCGAGCATCATCATCAAAACCTTAATCATAAACAAGGAACGAAGTTACCAGGAAGGCATCAAAAGCAAGCATCAAGCTTCACCGCTCCGGCCTCCTCAACATCTCGCTCTCCGCCTCTCCTCCATCTCCTAAAATCAGGTAGCAATCTTCTTCCCCTTCACCTCATAAAACGAAAAATAAAGAGCTCAGAATAAATTCTACGCGAATCAGAAAGGAAGAGGAAAGTATAAAACATTTGGAACCAACCTTGTTTCAAGGGACGTGGAATTCTTGTCTTGAAGGGAAGAGAGCGTGAGGATGATGCTGGTGGCCGGAGACAATCAAATGCTCAGAAATCGCTAATCGGAGAAGACGAATACCACGAACGCGCCGCTGCTGACGAACCCTAATTTCGTTCCCAACTGAAACAATGGCCTAACCCTAATTCTGTTTCAAAACCTTGGGCCAGACCCGCTGCTAATCTCCTCTGAAGCCCAACAAGAAATCACCTCATTTTCTAATACTAATCTTATTTCATAAAACACTAACTCTTTTCATTCTTATAATAAAAAAACAATATTTACTCTTTTATATACTAACTCAATTATTTCATTGTTTCTAAAACATATACAATTTATTTCTTAATATCGTTAAACATACTAACTTAATCTAAATACTTTTATACACAATTAACTAAAAAACATTTTTTTGAAATATATTTGTACATATCATATAAGGTAAATTTGAAAATATTTTCTTAATACACATTTGCATATAAAATAACCAAATACTTTTTGTACATAATTAAATTGAAAATACCTCTTTTAATTAAAACATGTTTGTACATATTATACGTAATTAAAATTAAACTTTTTTAGTTAACATTCTTTTTGTACATAATTAACATATAAATCAAAATACAGATTAAAACGTATATCTAGGTCAAAACCCTAATGCGGCTCAACTTCACATTTCGCACTTGTACATATTTACATTTACACAATACATATACATTTGCACTCACACAATATATTGCCCTATACACACTTTATCTTATATTTGTATATTTGATATTCATTTTGATCGCACATTCGATTTGGTTGTAAATTATTGGGTACTATAAGTCTCATCCCCTTGTACATTTATACCCCCACTCCCGGACATTATTTTGTAATAGCGTAGATTTATATTCCGCAATTTACAGTTTTCAATTATACCATGGTTAGACCTAGGGTTTGTATGTACATAAAATCAAACGCTAGATAACCTAATACAAGACAAATGCATGTAATCAATACACAATCACACTTGCACCCCCTAGGGTAATCCCACATGTTGCCTTCCAAAATGGGCCATGCTTGCACGTCGAATGTCTTTGGCAAAACAAAATCAAATGATCATAAGTCCCTCGATGACGCTTTCGAAAGTTGCCTAAACGGAATGATCATAGTCCCTTCAAAACAAATTGCCAAAGACACTTGGCATCATTGCATTCATGGTCTATGCGATGACCCGTGCCCGTCCCGAATAAACTTCCTAAACGCAAGATTGCCCATCAATTTCAATGGTGGAACAAAATTGTTAAAAGGGGTTAAAACATAACAAAAACCTTTGAGTACAATAAGGTAGACATAACTCTTAGTTACTTGAGATCAAACTTGCAAAAACACTTGCCTTCTTTTCAAAAACCACAATCCACAACACTTTCAAACAAACTCTCAAAAACATTTGAAAACATCTTTTCGAAAAGATTCACACTTTTGTAAAACACTCAAACACGAGTCAAATACATTAGTTGCCTAAAACAAGGCATCTTTTTCTAAAAAAATTTCAAAAAGCACCCACACACACACCATTTTCAAAGCAATCGAAAAACAAGGCAAGTGATCTAAAAAACCAAGTAACTAAGAGCCCATGGATAACCATGGATGAAAAGGGTGCTAATACCTTCCCTTTTCATAATCTACCCCCCGAACCCACGAAATATCTCAAAAGGTTTTTGCTGTGCTTTTTTTTTAACCTTTCCTTTAGGATAAAATAAAAAGTCGGTGGCGACTCTTGCTAACCGCACAAGTGCGAATACGAACGCAAAACACTAGTCAGTTCTCCCACCGTATCACAAATAGTAATTAAAACCTAATTATTTCTAATTGATTTTAATATTGAGAAAAAGCTAATTAATTAATAAATAAAAATATGTCAAAATTAATTACTAATTAGAAAACCCTAATCCTAAATTTGTTATAGTTTAAAAAAGGTTTAAGGCTTGTTAATGGTTGATTAGAAAGGAATTAATTAAAAAAATAGAATGAAAATAGGGTTAGTAAAATAAGAAAACATAAAATACATGGGATGGGACTTGAACCCACACACTCCTGTCTCAAAGAATGCCCTTCTACCATTGTGCTATATTGTTGTTTCTGTTTGAGAATAGGTAGCGCTCAACATATGTAAACCTTGTATTTTACCCTAAAAAATAAAAGAAAATTTGCACAAGGACTGGCTCGAACCACGCCCTTTACTATGCCAAATGTATCACTCATCATCAGGCCAATTGTTGTTACGCATCATTTGATTATGAATTAAACAACAAACAATAAAACGCGCGTTAATTTTGGAATTTTCAAACGAGTCAAAAGTGGACCCCGATGGCTTAAGTGAGGACCAATCATGATGCGCCTTCACGCCATGCAACCCCTATTGGAGTCAAACAAAACATAGAGACGCCGGAGTCAAACTTCGGTCGTCTTCTCCGGCGACCTCAAAACTCAACCTACAAAAACAACAAGAATCAAAGACCAAGAGGGATAGTGTCCCCCTAATTTGGACCTCCTGAATCCATTGCTGGTCTTAGTTTGTCCTGAAAATGCTTGTAACGTGAGATTCGATGAAAATATTTCAAACTACCCTAACAATGGCAGATCTCTATTCCTGCATCAAACCTCACAAGTAATGGATCAAAATAGTTCCAAACATCATCATGAACATGAATGTATGCATCAAATTCATTTAAATTGCATGAATTAAAAGTTTGAAATTCAAGAATGTTACCAAACCGATGCAGCTGAGGTGTGTTGTTCTGGCGTACTTCGAGCTTGAATAAGGATTGAAATGACTTCATGGGAACTTCAGGAACACGATTTGAGGCTTGGTTTTGATTGAGAGTGGCTGGAAATAACAGTTTGAGTTTGCCCTAGTTCTTGAAAATTTGAGACTTTTAGGGTTTATTCTTGAGGTATCCTGCATGTTCTTTGATGTCTGAAGGTATTGTGTATTTATAGAGAAGAATTTTAGGTCAACAAAATTGAATCAAATCTTTGTAATTCATGGTGTAATATTTGATTTGAATTTTGCATGAAAAACTTATATTTTAGGCCAATCTTGTGCCAATCATCCTCGCACGGTTTTGGCAAGTTGTCATGAGCTTTTTGGGCCTCAAATTTGATCAGAACAAAAGCCTACACGCCTGAGTCCAATGCTCTCAACTTTTATTTTATTTAATTTGCATTTAAATGAATAAAATCCAAATAAAAGAAATAAAAATCATAAAAATATGTGATTGGATTTAGAGGTCTAATATGAGGTCATGAATACGTTTGAACCTAAAAACTTAGGCCCATTATCCCAAAATTTCAAGTTTGCTCAATTTGAACTTCATGCATTTTCTCAAAATTGCTTAACTTGCATCAATCACAACCCTCTCAATTTTTGTCATATGAAGATGATCTTGGACTTTTCGGAAACCTCAAGAAGTCTACTACGACTTTCATGTTGGTCATGTTTTCATTTTAAGTCTTTAACTTGATGTAAATTGCTTTGACAAAAAATGTCTTTTTGTTGACTTTTAAAATGACTTGTAATGTTTTGGTCCATATCTCTCAAATGAAGCATTTTTTGCCTTGAGTTTAGAGAGACAAAGTTGTATATAATTAAATTTCCTTCAATATAGGATTTGGTTGAGAAATTTCTAATGAAGTATGTTAAAGTTATGCTTGGTCAAAGTTTAGTTTACTTCTCCTAAAGAAAACCCTGATTTAGTAACTTTTGACTTTTGATGAATCTTGAGTTTTCTTGATGAATCATGATCAACCCTTGATAAAATGATGAATGTGACTTCAAAATGTTGATTTTGACCAAAAATATTGAAGTTTGACTGTAGATTGGTCAAAGTTGACTTTTTATCCAATACAGTTAACTTTCAATCATCTGACTAATTGACTGAGCAAACTTGTGATGTAAGGCTTGAAATTTGGAACGAGGATACTTTGAGACATATGAGAAACCATAAAGTCAATTTGAGGGATTAGAAGTCCAGTTTCCTTTAAGAAAAGTAAAACCCTAGTTCTAGGTTAATTGCTTAGGAGGAGAGTCAATCTGATCAATCTTTGACAAGTCTTGAGAAATTTGAGACCTTCATGAGCATGAGGATATGTTTGAATCAATTTATCTCAAAGATGGGAAGACATATTTTGGGGTACAACACATACCCAAACCATCCTTGACTTTCAATGACCCTGTTGATGAAACCATCATCAGACACATAATTGGGTCTTTTCTCTTTGATTACTTCAAGAAGATTTTCATCTCTTTGAAAAATTCTAACAACCATGATATGTAGAAATGTTTAATTGAAGATGATACAAGGATAATGACTTGATGAAAGACTGTAGATGAAAAGAGATATAAATAGTCAGTCAAGCAGTTCACGAAATAATACAATTTAAACACTCAAGTGACGTCTCAAACTACTAAAATAAGGAAATGTAGAGAGAAGTAGATCAAATGTTAAGATGTGAGAGCACGCAAATATTTAATCATGACATGAAATGTCAGACATAGACATAGAGGTATGACATGAAACAATTGTTACCAAGGAGTATTTAAATAAATGTAATCATGATTAATCAATTTCAAGAAAAATAATTGCTTGTGCATGACCTAGGTAGAGTGTGATAGACACTAGGTATATTTAGGTAATGTGTTTGATATTCTCAAAGTCTGGAGAACCAAAAAAGGTTTCCCTTAGATTAGGGACATTTCTGACTGAAACATCTTCTGATGACTTAAGATAAATATATTACAAGTCTTTCGATTAAGTCATAATCATATTCCTTCAGACTACGACTAGAACATAGTTGATTCTAATGACATCTTACTCTGGACAGAAATATGTTTTTAGATTCTTTAGAATAAACAAAAATATATCTTCAGCCAAGGGTTTTGTAAAAATATCAATCCATTGATGGTCTGTATCTATAAATTTTAAAGATAGAATCCCTTTCTGATTATAATCTCTAATAAAATAATGTTTAATTTCTATGTGTTTAACCCTAGAGTGTAGAATAAGATTCTTACTTAAGCAGATAGCGGCAGTGTTATCACAGAAGATAGGAATGTTACTTTTATATATCTGATAATCTTCCAGCTGATTTTTCATCCATAGCATCTGAGTGATGCATAGTGCTGCTGATATGCACCCTACTTCTGCTGTTGAAAGAGAAATTGTTGATTGCCTCTTGCTTGACCATGAGATTAGATTATTTACTAAGAACTGACAATTTCCAAAAGTGCTTCTCCTTTCTAGTCAATCTCCAGCATAGTCTTCATCTCAAAATCCAGAAAGAGAATACTCTGATGTTTTCTCATACATCAAGCCGAGGTTAGGGGTTCCTTTTAAATACCTTAGAATTATTTTAACAACAGTAAGGTGAGATTCCCTAGGATCTAATTGGAATCTTGCGTAAATATGTACAATGAATAAAATATCAGGTCTAGATGTTGTTAGATACATAAGAAAGCCTATCATACCACGATAGAGCTTCTGATAAAACTTTCCACTTACCTCTTCTTTTTCCAAGATACATGTAGGATGCATTAGTCTTTTCTACAGTGCAGTCTGTCATGTTGAATTTCCTCAGAAGTTCTTTTGTATACTTACTTTGATGTATGTAAGTATCCTATGGTTTTTGATCAATTTGGATTCCCAGAAATAACTTCAGTTCCCCCATCATGCTCATTTCAAACTCATACTGCATTAGCTTAGAGAATTCCTCGCAGAGAGATGGATTAGCAGAACTAAAAATAATATCATCGACATAGATTTGAACAATTAGAATATCATTTTTTGAATGTTTTGCAGAAGAGTGTAGTGTCAACCTTTCCTCTGGTAATCAATTTGTTATACCAAGCTCTGAGAGCTTGTTTCAAGCCATAAAGAGATTTCTTTAGTTTAAAAACAAAGTCTAATTTCTCATATTTTTCAAAGCTATGAGGTTGTTTGAAATATACTTCTTCTGAAATATAACCATTCAGAAATGCACTCTTAACAACCATTTGATAAAGAATGATATTATGATTTACAGAAAAGGAAACTAATAGTTGAATAGCTTCTAACCTGGAGACTGGTGCAAAGGTTTCTGTATAGTCTATACCTTCTTGTTGACTATAACCTTGTGCGACCAGTCGATATTTGTTTCTAACAGCTTCACCCTTCTCATTGAGCTTGTTTCTGAACACCCAATTGGTTCTAATGACATGGACACCTTTAGGTTTCTGAGCAAGATCACACACGTCATTCTTTGAGAACTGGTTCAGTTCTTCTTGCATATCCAGAATATAATCCTTATCTATAAGAGCTTCCTTAATTGATTTAGGTTCTATTAAGGAGACAAAACCCATAAGCACTTCATCAGAAGGTTTCAGAGTCGATCTTGTTCTGACTAGAGCATCTTTACTTCTAAGAATAAGATCTTCAGGATGAGAGGATGTGATTTTGTTCTTCTTTGGTTTAGTTGGATTAGAAAGACTATCAACATTATCAGAAGGAGGAGCTTATGATTCTTTATCTTCTTGAATATTCTCCTTTAGTTTAATGAATGTTATAGTCACATCTACAAGCTTTCCACGTAACTTTGACTTTTCATAGTCAAACTTATCATCAAATCTGACATAAATTAATTCCTCCACAATCTGTGATTCTATGTTACAAATTCTAAATCCTTTAGATTTTTCATAGTATCCTAATAGAAGACACTTTTGTGCTTTGGAATCAAACTTACCCGAATTCTCTTTAGTGTTTAACATATAACAAATACATCCAAATTGATGGAAATAGGAAATGTTGGGCTTTCTATTCTTTCACAATTCATAAGGAGTCTTACACAAAATAGGTCTTATGGAGATTCTATTTTGAATATATCATGATGTATTTACTGCTTCTACCTAGAAGTGCTTAGCCATCTGAGTTTCTTGGATTATGGTGTGAGCTATTTCTTGCAAGGTTCTATGTTTCCTTTCTATAACCCCATTTTTTGTGGAGTTCTAGGGCAAGAAAAATAATGTACTATGCCATTTGAATAAAAAAGTTTTTCCAAATCTTTATTGTCAAATTCTCCACCATGATCACTACGAACTCTGATTATATTGTAACCTTTTTCATCTTGCACTTGGGAACAAAAGGAAGCAAATACAGAGAATGACTCATCCTTGTGTTTCAAGTATTTTACCCATGTCCACCTACTATAATCATCAACGATGACAAGTCCATATTTCTTACCATTGGCAGAAACAATTTTCACTGGTCCAAATAAGTCAATATGAAAGAAGTTCTAATGGCCTTGAAGTAGAAACAATCGTTTTAGCTTTGAAAGAGGTTTTTGAAAATTTTCCATTCTGACAGGCTTCACAAAGAGCATCTGAAGAGTACTTCAGATTGGGCAAACCTCTGACTACTCCAAGTTTATTTAGTTGAGAAATCTTTCTCAAGATAAGATGACCCAAACATCGATGCCAGACCCACTGCTCTTCTAGAACAACCAGAAGACATTTTACATTTTGATTTTTCAAATCTAACAATCGTATTTTGTAAATATTGTTCTTCCTCTTACCATTGAACAGAACTGAGCCATCCTTCTGACTAACAGCTTTACAGGATGTTTGATTAAAGATGACGTCATAACCATTGTCACTAAGTTGACTGATTGACAATAAGTTATGCATCAGACCCTCGACTAAACGAACATTGTTAATAGAAGAAAATTTACCATTACCCATCATTCTAGAATCGATGATCTTTCCCTTCTGATTTCCTCTGAAGCCAACAATACCTCCAGACTTAAGTTCCAAATCATGGAACATATGCCTTTCGCCCGTCATGTGTCGTGAGCATCTATTGTCCAGGTACCATGACTGGTGTTTCAATGGTGCCATTAAGGAGATCTGCAATTAGGTACCCATTTTATGGGTACTCTTTTGTTAGAAGTTCCAGAGGTTTTGACCCCTTTGGATTTTCGTGCAACAGAATAATCATGTGAAATTTGTGCATGATACTTTGGTTTCAAAAATTTCTTCTATTTCAGTGTTCATGTTATAGAATTATCATAACCTTCTTGTTCTGGACATTTCAAATATGTGCCAGCAGACATGAAATGTTCAAAAAGAGGTATTGGTTTGACATTCATAGTCTCATCAAATTTCTTTGATGGTCTTTAATACCCCAAGCCTCTACTTCATTTAACAACATAGATCATTGAATCTATTTTGCTTCTATCTATGCTTTTAGCAAGAAAGTGTTGAAAATCTCTATCATATCTGATTACTTCATCAGTAATAGATGTGTTAGAGATAATCTCTTCTTTTAATATAGACACTTTACTTTTCAGAGCAATGTTTGATTTTTGTAAAAAAAATAGTTTTTCATTTAAAACAAAAATACTTTGCTCATCTATAGTCGTGTTCTCTGAAGTAGCCACAACACTCTTTTTCAAGATTTTGTGTTTACTTAGAAGAGATTAATACCTTTTCATTAATTCAGTTAAACCAATTTCAAGTTTAGAACGAGATAAAGAAGAAAGAACCTCTTTGTCATCATCAGAGTCTGAATCATAATTTAATGTCAGTTCGTCTTCTGATGTTATTTCTCCTCTGCAGGTCCTGGCCATGAATGCCATATTTACCTGTTCTTCATCAGAATCTTCATCTTCTGATTCTGAATCATCCCATGTTGTCATGAGACCCTTCTTGGCTTTGTAAGCCTTTTTAGGATTTTTGTCTTTCTTAAGCTTTGGACAATCATTTTTGTAATGTTCAGGCTCGTTGCATTAAAAACAAGTGACTTCTTTTCCAGAAGCATTTCTCTGACCAAAAGTGGATTCACCTCTTCCATACGTCCTTCTTTGACCTCTGAACTTGCTTTGTCTATGCTTCCACATTTGACTTATTCTTCTGGATATTAAGGAGAGTTCACCATCATCTGAATCTTCTTCATATTCTTTTGATTCTTCCTTAGCTTGGTAAGCCTTGGTTTTCCCAGAAGTAGACTTTATAGCAACTGATTTTACCTTCTTTTGAGGTTCATCTTGTTCCAACTCTATTTCACGACTTCTGATAATATTTTTAACATGCAGACTTTTGATAATATTTTTAACATGATCTGCGGTGGAGTAACCTTTGTTCAGAACCTTAAGTTCTGCCACAAGAGTCTGAAATCTTGAAAACATTATTTCCACAGATTCGTCGTTTTCTATCTTGAAGGTTATATACTTTTAAATTAAGGCCAAAACCTTTGTTTCTTTTACATGTGCGCCACCTTCATGTGTCATCTGAAGAGAATCAAAAATAGACTTTATAGTCTCTCTATCTGTGATTTTCTTAGATTCATTATATGAGATAGAACTTAGAAGAATGGTTCTTGCTTTCTAGTGATTTCTGCATACTTTCTTTTGTGCTTCAGTCATTGCACTTCTTGCAATCTTATGACCTTTTTCATCTACTAGGCGAGTGTAGCCATCAACTACCAAGTCCCATAAATCTAAGTCATATTCTAGAAAGTAACTTTCTATTCTATCCTTCCAATAGTCAATTTTCTCCCCATCAAACATATGGGGTTTTGAACTATAGTGATCTCTATCATTATTTCTATTATCAACAGTGGAAGTAGATGTAGCCATTGGTGTTTCATACACACTAGATTGGTACTGGACACTGTTAAGTATTGATAAAATTTCAAACATTTTATATTCTCAGAACTAAAGCTCTGATACCAATTGAAGGTGTGAAAAATACAATAAGGGGGGGGGGGGGGGTGAATTGGGTTTTTAAAACAAAACGATTATTTTAAAAATATTCCCCTTTTAAGTTAAAATTATTTTTCCTTCACTCTTTATAATAATAATAAGTAAGAACAGGAAGTAAAGAACAATGTATGTTTATACTAGTTCACTTGAAAATTATCAAGCTAGTCTAGTCCACCCGCCAAGGTGATTTTGCCTCACTCAATCGAGGACTTATTCACTATAACCAAACTTATTACAATTTGTACAAGATACCCGCAAGTGACTAACAACCTCTAGACTCACAAGTCCTAGACTTCTTAAGGATTCAGACCTACTCAGTCCCTTAAGTAATATCAACTAATAATCAACCTAATTATTATAATGCACAAGCTACCCGTAATTGACTAACAACTTCTAAGACTCGCAAGCTCTAGACTTCTTAAGGATTCAGACATATTCGGTCCCTTAAGGAATATCAAAGAACAATTTTAATACAAGTTTTGAATACAAGTTTTTTTTACAAGAATGTTGCTTCTAAAATGCTGAGTATGTAAACTATTTTATGAACATTGACTTAAGAATGTGAAAGCAATGAACAACATTTGCGCGTGAATATTTTGTTAGGTTGCTTATTTATTTCTTAGTCTTCGAGCCTTTATATATATCCATTAGCATAATGTATCTATTTAGGAATACTCTTGGAATTTCAAGAAACATTAGCAGCTTGAACAGTAATGTGGGGGACAAGATCATGCGACGAGTTCGTCCTTTCATGGTAGTGGAATGAAACGTTGATTGTACCATGTACTATTTGTACCATGTTAACATTGTCATCTTTCCTTCTAAACTTCAGAGGCATCTGCGAGCATGAGTTTAGAAGCGAGAACATAACAACAGGTCTTCAGAACTTCAAGTCTTCAAAGTCTTCAGAACCGCGTCTTCAGATTCTTCAGCACTTGGTCATGAGAACCTTTTCTTGGAACCTTGGATCTTTAGAAATTAAAGTCTTTAGAGTATTTATACCTTCTATCATTTAGAGTTTTCAGCACTTGGTCTTCAGAACCCTTATCTTTAGAACTTCATTAATAGAAACACAAGCTTTCAGCATCTAGACTTCAGTAGAAAGTTTGAACATGTTGTCATTAGAAGCTTGAGTCTTCAGCATCTGGACATAAGTAACAACTTCTATCTTCAGATATTTTGACTAGTTTCTTTAGACAAATATCAGAGTTTACACTTCAGAGCCTTTTGGAGTGTCAGAGCCTGTTGCCTTTTGGTAGTCTGCGAATGGCGAGACCCCATAGATGATTACGAAGTTTGGAAAATGGTAATATGGAGAAGATCCTGAGCAGCGACTTCTGTTGAAGTATGGTGAAGATCTAAGAAGATTAATGCTTCAATGATCAAGTCTTTCCTGACGTAGTTACTTGCCAAGAAAATCCCTAACTTCTTCCTAGGTTGTCCTTGCGGGTTTTCAACCTAGCGAGAAGAATTTATTCTATTTATGTCTCTTACTTTTGCCTAGACCACCCTTTCGAATTTTCATCCTACCGAGACGCTCTTTTTTTACTAAGCCGCCCATTCGGGTTTTCGACTTAGAGAGCTATTCTTTTATTACTTTAGGAAAAGTATTTCTTGACTGCATAAACATTCATAGGACGTGGGAACTCCTCTCCATCCATAGTTTCAAGAATTAATGCATCACCAGAGAAGGCTTTCTTGACAATATATGGGCCTTCAAAATTGGGAGTCCACTTGCCCCTAGAATCAGCGTTAAAAGACATGATCTTCCTGAGCACGAGGTATCCTTCTCTGAATTCACGAGTGTTATACCCCAAAATTTTCCCTCTCATTTCTCAAAAGATCATCCTGGACCCTCAGGTTTTCTTCTATCAAGTTTCAAGTATGGAATTATAACTTTTCAAGAAAATCATTCACAAGGGCAAAATGGTCAAAAGCGCACTAAAAAGTCAAACTTTAACCTTTTGACCAAATTTGAGTCCCAAAAATCACATTGCGTCAAGACGTCCAAAAGATGAAATTTGATCATCAAAAAATCAAGAGAATAAAAAAATCCAACTTTTGCAAGACTTTGGAATTTTTCTAAGTATTTTCTATACTTGTTAATTTCATTTGCTTCATGACATTTTTTTACTATAATTCCAAATAATTTAAAATGAGGCAAATAATTCAAGCTATTACAAAGTGACTTTTTTTGCAAGATTACAAACCCTAAACTTGGTATTGCCTGGTTTTTTCCCTTTGACTCAAAACCTTGTCACATTGTTTTGTCCTTGATACAATGTGCATAAAATACTCCACAAGACTAACTTTGTTTCATGCTACAAATCTTGTTGTCCAAGTTGAACAAAGTATGATATGTTGCATTGCCAAAACACCCCAAAATCTGCTCCATCGTTGTCCAACAGAAAACCTTGTGCTATGCTGCACCACAAATCTGCATATGCTGCCCTATACAGTCCAAAACTGCTATATGCAGTCTGCCTAACCTGCATCATAACAGCCCCAAAATTGCACCAAGATGGGAAAAAGAAAATTGTGTGAATAAAGTATCAAAATAGTAGGCAAAAACAATTCAAAATGACTTATTTTGTTTCCCCCCTAAACCTCAGTCAAGGGTCTACAAAAGGGACTGTTTCATAAGACATAAGGGTTGGAATTTTTGGAGAGAATAGAGAGTCTTTGAACAGAAAAACAGTATTCTTTATAACTTTGGTTCATTCAAGAAAAAACCAGCTCTAATCTCATTCAAAATAGAACTTTAATCCATTATTCTATCTTACAAACTCTGCCATAAACCAAACACCTTGGCACATAGAGATTGTAAAAACACTAAAACAGTTTCTGTTAGTGCCATTATCCTCACCATCCAAACATAAAAACAATATTGTACAACTTGACTGGGTCGCAACAGTTTGGAACAAGCTTCCTGAAGATTCATTGGAGCCCTCACAACATTTCAAAGTAAGTCTTCTTGACTTGGTATTTTTCATACATCATTAATGATTTATTTTTGAAGAAAAGATGTAGTAATCATTGCCCCTTTTAGCTAACCGTTTGCTTGCTATTTATGTTTATCAATCATATGCTGTAAACTGACATGTATGGACAATAAAAAAATGTTTAAGGCATAAAAATACAGTATGTATCGACACATATGCACACATGTCGACTCATCCTAGTAAAAAAAAGGGTATGAATCGATACATAAACCCCATGCATCGATTCATACTGATTACAGGTCTGAAAACAGAAGGTTGAAAAGTCTATGGGTCGACACAAAATGCGTATGTGTCGATACAAATATTGTGTATGAGTCAACACATCCCATTATGTGTCGGCTCATACTGAGCTGACTTATCTTTACAGGAGCAAGGAAAAGTTATGTGTCGATGCATAACAACATGTGTCGACACATAATGGTTCAAAAGGCAGTTTCTACCATTTTCTATACTGTTTATGCATATATTTTCATTTCTGCCCAGTTGTCCGATATGGTTGTAATAGTTAGACACTTATTTCATCCCTATTTGCAAGTTGTACCCCCATCCCCCTAACGATGTAATAACTTAGGATTTTATTTTCCGTATTTTATTTTGCTTTCATATATTGCTAGTAATTAGGATGTATTGCAAGATAAAATCAACAAATAGATAACCTTAAAATGCAAAACAAGATGCATGCAAACAAACACACTTGCACACTAGCACCTCTAGGGTAATCTCACTTTGTTTGCCTTTCAGAAAACAGTCATGTCCCTCGAATATGGGACGCTTTAGCAAAGACCCTTCGATTAAAAGATCGTAGTCCCTCGATGTCCCTCGGTGTTGCCTTTGATAAAACGATCTAGTCCCTTACGAAAAATTGCTAAAGCGTCTCACAAGCTGCCTACTATGACCGTACGATTGATCGTGCCTGTCCCTTCACATCTAAAGATGGGGATTCTTACCAAATCAATGGTAAGATAACAACATCTAAGCGAGGAGGAAAATAAACATTTAAGACCTTTTGAGTAGGTAGATTCCCTCCTAGTTGCTTGCTTTCTCACAACCAAACATTTTACACCAACACTTTCATATTAAAACCTTTTTTCTCAAAAGACAAAAGCTTTTTGTATACGTTCTTATAGAGACAAGAACCATTACAAAAACATCTTTTCAAGAACACTTTAAAAAAACACATTCCATAAACACCTCTTTGAACTATCTTTGAAACAACACTTTGTACGCATTCTCATAGAAACGAGAACCATTACAAAGACATTTTCAAAATACTTTCAAAAGCCACACCACAAGAACACATTAAAACAAAAGCAAGTGATCTAGCAAGAAACTAATAGCCCATGGATGAAAAGGGTGCTAACACCTTCCCTTTTCATAATCTACCCCCCGAACTCAAGAAAACATCTCTAAAGGTCTTTCCTGTTCTTTTTAGCCTTTCCTTTTGGATAAAAGAAAAGTCGGTGGCGACTCTAGCTAACCGCAAAATTTGCGAATACAAACGCAAAACACCCAAGTCAGTTCCCTCACTGTATCACAGAACTGGCGACTCTGTTGGGGAATTTCTTAAAGTGGGGTTACCTTAGGGTTAGATCATATTTACTTGCTTTCATTGTTTGACTTGTATGCTTTACACTTTGGTTCTTTGTTTGGGTTTGAATCCTCTACCCAGATTTGGGATACCTTATAGGTAAGTAGCAATACATTGTGGAAACTGCACGGGGTATACCGACATGGTCTAAGCAATAGCTACGTAGTGCGACATATTTATGGGTATCGGTAGCCCTTGAGTAGTCAAGGAGAATACAAGGCCGCTGAGTGATGTCTTGAAGCACTAATTGACTTTTAGAACCTTTACTTGACCAACTTGGCCTTTAGGACGTAGTGAGGTGACCGGCTTTGGTGCAGTCCGAAGTTGGTAGATACTCGATACTACACTCATTGAGATTTGGTTTTTTGGGATATTTCGGTCGCCATTAAAGAGGCTTGCGCTGAAACAATGCCCGAGAAAACAAACCAGTGATATTGAACTCCTTAGAACCCGGATACTATTACTACGACAGGTTTGAGCCAACTAAACTTCAAGAGGGTACTTACCTATGAGACTCCATGCAAGCCTAAACCTAAGGACTTATTGCTTTGTTTGTGTATATATACATGTACATAACACCATGAACATCATAAACATAATAACATCATACTAATGTTCACTAACCATTTCAAGGATCTTGGGACTTATCTTTGTTCTGTTTTATAGGACATGGATTATATTCGCAGAAAAACCATTCAAGTCAATCTCGTAAGGATTCCTCCTCAACTCAAAGAGTTAGCATCAAGGATTTCTGAGAACTCTCCATTTACCGAAAGACATGGTCGCCTCCTAAATTTGGTTACCTCCAAAACTAATGAAGATATGATGAAGGTGCTCTTCCAGTTCTTTGATCCTCTACACCATTGCTTCACATTTCTCGATTATCAACTTATGCCAACTTTGGAAGAATTCTCCCAACTCTTGAGGATTCCCATTCTCAGTCAACTACCTTTCAGTGATACGGAAAGAGATCCAAAGCTAGAATAGATTTCTCAAGCTCTACACTTGCAACCATCTGATATCACAACTAATTGGGAAACAAGGAGTGGTGTCAAAGGTTTCTTAGCAAAGTTCTTGTTTGAGAAAGCCCAAAGCTGTTGGAACTCTTTAGATTTGCAAGCTTTTGAGGAAATTGTGGCTCTCCTCGTCTAGGGGATGGTTTTGTTTCCAAATCCTGATAAACTCATAGATGTGAACGCTGTCAAAATCTTCATGTCTCGTAACCCGGTACCTACTTTGTGTTGTACCCCAAAATTTGCCCTCCCATATTTCTTAAAACATTTCAAGAAAAATTCACAAGTCCAACCCGGCGCGTCATATTCAGGTGTTCTTTCGCCAAGATATCTCTGATAACGTATTCTCAAATTCAAGTTTGGCTCAAGAGTCAATTCTTTAAAGAAGGTATCCGAATGTGTGAGTTTTCTCGAAGAAATATGGTGAAAAAGTGTGCTGAAAGTGCAGTTTTTACACGCTAAAAAAATTCATAACTTAAAGATCGTGGCTCGTTTTGAACCCGTTCCGGTGGCCAAAATTCCGTCTTGACATTATCTACGTTTTCATTTCTCACGGCTGAAAGCCAATTTCGATCAGAAGGTCTTCAAAAATGTGGATTTATCAAGTATTTTCATACAGAAAATTTGTGACAGAAGTTTATTTCTGTCATGTTCAGAAAATCATAACTTGGTCGATTTTCATCGTATCGAGCTGGTTCCGGCGTCAAAAAGTCACAAATTGAGTTGGATACATTTTCACATAAGGTATTGAGTTCAAACGTTATTCAAAAGGCCTTAGTTTTTTGCTCAGAGTGCGTGATACGCTGAAAATCCTGAATGCTGAATATTATTTCATCTGAGCCGAAACTTCGAAAATTCATAACTCGGTCAATTTTTATCGGATTGAGCTCATATTTTTACACAAGGTCACTGACTCATAGATCTACAACTTTGCTTCAAAAGTCGAGACCGGATTATGCTCCGATCAATACCAGATTTTTATTGAAGAACGTGTCAGAGTCGACACTGGAGTACAAAATAAGTTTGTCTGAGCTGAAACTTCAAAAATTCATAACTAATTCACCGTTTATCCGATTGAGCCGATTTTCGGACAGGAGTTAGTTCTCGATGTCTGCTACATTTTGTTTACACATTTTAACTTCAAAATTTTCACTTAAGTCCCTGCGATTTAGCCTGGAAAGTGACGAACTCAAGTGAATATTGGAGGCCCAATTGCACATTCAAAGCCCATTTTCTTTATCCTAATTTCTATTATATAATCACATTCTTTTCACACAAACCGGGAGAGAAAAAAAACCTGGCCACAACACTGTCAGAATATCAAATTCTTTCAAGAATCCTAAAACCTTGAAATCCTTATTACAAATCTCTCTCTCACTACAAACAAGCCATCCCAGTTACAAACCAACATCTCACTACAAACAAGTCATCTCAGTTACAAACCAACATCTCACTACTTCTTCAGTAAGGGTAAGGCTGACTTGATCTCCATGATCAAAAGGGCATAAAAGCATTCATGTCACTACTTTTCCAGTAAGGGTAAGGTTGATTTGATCTCCATGATCAAAAGGGTATAATCATTCATACATGTCATATTGGCCTAAACATTAAATTTCTTCATATATTGGTTTTATTTGTATTTTATGATATATAGTAATTTATTTAATGTGTTCATGAGATTCAACACTGCAGATTTAGACATGATCCCATGCAGGTTCATTAAAGAACGTTGAGGCCAAAACACAAATGGCCAAAAGCCAAAAGCCAAATGGCCAAAATAGAACAGCTTACACATGACACCAATACATGGCGAGACAGACATCCTGAGAAGGTTAAGAAACGTTGAGGCCAGAACACAAATGGCCAAAAGACAGAACACAAATGGCCAAAAGCCAAAACACAAATGGCTAAAACAAAAGAGTTTACACATGACGCCAATAGCTGTTTCACCCCTCCAATCAGGCCCGTATACTCCTAAACTCTCTCTCTATTTTTATTATTTTCCTTTAATTAATTAATCGTTATTCTTTTTATTAATCACTAACCAATTAACATTTTTTCCTAATAAAATCAAAAACACAAAAAATATTTTATTTATTAAAATTAACTTCATCCTTTTATTTTTGTAAATAAATTAATTTAATCAATTTAACTTTAATTAGATTTAACTTTTAATATTTTTTGCAATATTTAAAATCAATTTAGAATATTAGGTTTTTATTAGCATTAATTCAATTTATTTTATTTCTTTAAAAAACTCAAAAATCCAAAAATATTTTCATTATTTAATTTAATTTAATTGTTCATTTAATTTAATTCCATTTAATTCAAAAATAACCAAAAAAATCACTTTCTTTCAAAAAAGGATCAAAACCCCAAAAAAACTCACATCCGATTTAATTTCCCGCACGCGATTCATTTTATCATATTATTGTATCTGTTTCCCGGAATGTAATAGCTCTTAATTAGGATTATTTATCGCTTTCATTTATTTTCCGCAATTTACTTTTCGAGGGTTTGTTTTTGGCGATGTAAATACCCGACGCCTTGTAATAGTTTAGATTTACTTTTCGCAACTATTAACTGCTAGATGTATGTTAACTAGGCTATGCATGACAAGACTTATTCTCAAAATAAAATCAAAACATAGCTCACCATAACATGTACAAAGATAACTTAACTGAAACCTGACACACTCACACATGTCACTCCTAGGGTACGCCTCACTTGGTTACCTCGACGTGGTCATTGAGTATAGGGTGTTTTAGAGGTCTCCCTCCTGTCTAAAGATCAAAGTTGCCTCGAAACGGTTGCCTCGATAAAAAACGATCTAAGACATTAGGGTTACCGCTAAGGCGTCCTACTATTGCTTTGGTGACCACACATGTCCCTATAATCGAATTGACTCGAATAACTCCAACGACGGTGCTACCTACTTCTCAATAGTGGGATAGTACTGTCTAAAGGACTTTTACACAGCTTAATTCCTTAGAGTAGGTAGATTTCTCCTGGGTACTTGCTCTTTCAAAAACAAAACAAACTTTTCGCACTCACACTTTCAAAAAGTTTTCAAACAAACACTTCATACACTCTTGAGGACTGATACAAGAGTTACCTAGAAGTTTTCAAACTAAACTTTTTCAAAATCCACAAACACAAGAAAAGCAAACTCTTTTGAAAACATAGTGAGCAAGTACCTAAGAGCCCGTGGATAACCACAGATAGAAAGGGTGCTAACACCTTCCCTTTCTATAATCTACCTCCCGAACCGAGAAACATCTCGAAAAGGAATTTTGCTGTGCTTTTGTCCTTTCCTTGTTGGAGAAAATAAAAGACGGTGGCGACTCTTGCTTACCGCGACATTTCGCGAACCATCATTTCAAAACAGTCAGTTCTCATTCCCACCAATCACAGAACTGGCGACTCTGCTGGGGACATTTATATAAGTGAGGTGTACCTTAGGATTAGATCATTCTATGTTTTCAATTGTATGTCTTGATTGATTTTATATTTGTGGGCTTGCATCGGAGTTTCATAGATCCTAACCTGGATCTGGGGAATACCCTTTAGGTAGCAAAAACTGTGAGGGACCTGTCCGGCGTAGACTGACACGGGTGAAACAGTAGCTACGTTGGTGTGACACCTTGGTCTGTACCGATATCCCTTGTGTTGGAACGAGGAGAATATGGGTCTTCTGAGGAGCCATTAAGCACCAACCGACCTTAGAACCTTAAATTGACCCAACTTGGCCATAGAACAGTAGCAGTATGCTACACTCATTGAGGCTAAACTCTCGCGATGGTTCTGGCCGCAAGAAAAGATTTCGAAGCTGGAGTTATGACCGATTGAGGGTAGTCAGTGATATTGAGATCCTCTAGAACCCGTTTACTATTTTCTAGGACAGGTCTTAACCAACTGAAACTGAAAGAGGGTAGTGCCTAAACTTCATGCCAGCCTGAAATCTAAGGGCTCTTTTGTGTGACTTGTGTGCCTTCAAACTTGAACTACTTGCACATTCTTGTTATCTGACACATGAGTTCCTTGCAGGTTTTGTTTACAGTCCTTAATCTGGACTTATTACAGGGCTTACTTACACCTCACACCTTTGCATCCACGTACATAACATCATACGCATCATAACATCATACCATAGCATTTCCTTAACCATTTCAAGGATCTCAAGGGTTTGTGATGCAAGTCATGATGGACCAAATGTCTAGCAAGGGGCAAAGGGGATTTATTTTCCTCTAAGCCAAGGTTGTTCGGAGATCAAAACATGATAACTCGAGTCAGGGGCTATGACCCACTCGATATGGTGAGCTTTGACTCTTGAAGAAGGACTCCCAACAACATGAAGTTCCTTCAATCAAGCTACCAAATTCAAATTCTAACAAGTTTCTTTGTTTACCCCGCGAGATCCTTGAAAACATTGCATACATATATCATACATATCATTGCATAACAGGTCGTCCGATACAGGTCTCTCATATTCTCGCTGTTTATTTCAGCAATGGCTTGCCAACAAAACAACCAGGATCTTCATGCTCAAGAGACTCAGTTCAGGGAAATCCTCCTAAACCTATCCAAGGGGCTGGAAGAGTTGAGAACACTCCTCATGGGGAGTTTGGTCAAGAAAATTCCTGAAGACGATAAGGACGAACGGCTGAAACATCTGCAAGCTGAGGTAGATGCAATGAAAACCCAGATGCTAGGGCAGATGACTCTTATCCAAGGCTTAGCTCGAGAGCAAGAAGAGTTGAGAATAGTGATCAACCAACTCCATCAAGACAAATACAATAGTATAAAGCAAATAGTCAAGGCTGAGGATCAAGTCATTAATCAACTTCCGAGAAGTCAAAGGTTTGGTTTGATGAAGAATGGACCTCTCCAGGGTGCCACTACCTCACAGGTCCAACAACAACCTGACCATAAGCAACGGGTTACTCCGAGGCCGTTTACCAAGCTCAACATGCTGCTGTCCCAAGCTTTGTAACACCTGTTGAGATTGAATCTGGTGACGTTGGTAGGACCTCATCCGAATCCTAAGACTTCTTCACCCAACTATAATCTTGATGCCAGGTGTGCATACCATTCTAACAGCCCGGGGCATGATACTGACGACTGTTGGAAGTTGAGGTACAAAATCCAAAACCTGATTGATGAAGGAATATGGGAGTTCGCACAAGATGGTCAGGCTAAGTTCTTCTACTATCCCTCCAAGGTTCACCATCTGAAGTGACAAGTCCTTAGCCGAGAAGACTTTTTGTTCATTGGAATTTTCAATTTGTAATTTTCTTTTGATTGTTCAAACAATTATTGTCACGGCAAACCTTTTTATTTCATTAATGCATCGCATATGTCTGTTTTGAATCAATCCATTCGTATTCACTATATTCAAACTCTTTCATTTTTTGTGATGTTCAACTCTCGATTAAAAAATTCTAAACCTTTTGAGGGAGGATGACGAAAATGATACCACGATCTTTACAGTATGATTTTGAACAGACCCCGCTGATGAGGTACAGGCATTGTTTCAAATCCTAAATAGTGGAGTTATAAGGAAGATAATCCCTCGTCAACCCCTTTGAGCCAAAGAAGTTGGAGTTTTTCTTTTCAAAAAAATTAAAACCCTTAATCATAATCTGGGGCAGGGTAGTTTTCTCAGTTGATCCAGGTGCACAATGAATGGTCTCAAAGAAGTCCTTCCAAAACAAAAGACAGTGATGATTTCGTATAATCGTAAGGACAGGCAGTCACTATCTCTCAAAAATAAAAGCCCAATAAGTCAAAACCTATGAAGGAGACTTACAAAACTGGGGCATCCCGCTGACTGTAATCATAAAAGAAACAGTTCAGGCAAAAAAACAGGGATAACAAAACCAAAAGGGAAAAGAGGTCCTGCAAACCCTCAACAAAAAAAGAATGACTGCCTATTCAAAATAAACTATCAGTATCCGAACCATCACTGGTATATCAGAGCAAAGACTCAAACAAAATCTATTGCGATTAGCTGAGTTTAGGTTTGAAGAACATCACGAAGAACGGGTAGGTACAAATAAAATTTGAGCCTTTATCCTTTGTTTCTTAAACCGTGAACCAGGCCACGTTATAACCCTTAAAAAGTCCTAGCTGAAGCATGGGTTAGTTCGAAAGCATACTGTTACAAAAGGTATCCTGACTCCTGTAGGGCTTGCTGTAAAATCCTGAGTTGACATCACATTTTACAAAAAATCACTGGTTTATTGAAAAGTGCATTTTCAAAAACTTCAAGACAGACATAAGCCTTGCATTCTTGAAATAATATTGTTTGCATATGACTATTTGTTCAAACAGCAGAGAAATTCGCACGACGAATATATAGTGAACAAAAACCTTCTCAGCAAAAAGGTCACCTCAAATGGAAAAACACTTCCAATCAAGGGGCACTACATGACCCTCGCCCATCATCTGGGGCAGTCAAGTCAAGATTCAAGGAATCTCTCAAAAGGACAAATAGCCAGGGGCAAATCTCCGCCTGAGTCAAGTGGGGCATTGGACATGAATTCCAGCAACGAATCTTGCACGGTCAGACATCTTCTGGTAATATGACAACACAACACTACTGACAGTGACAACTCCCTGCGCTCTGAGAACATGGACATAGTCGAAAAAATACTGCGCATAATCAAAGACCCGCTAGGTCGACTGGCCTAGGCAAATATAAGGGCTTCCCAGCGAACCAAAAGGGTCCGGGCAAAAATAAGGGATGAAAATAATAAAAAAAATAATAATAAAAAAATCTGTACACCCGTCAAGTCGAAAACCTGAAAAGGCGGCTTGGGCAAAAATGGGTATCCCGGTGGATTGAAAACCCGAAAGGGCAGTCCAGGCAAAAATTAGGGATCACAGCGTACGACTATGTCCCGGCATCTCGTCACTTGCCTACCAGAAGAAGATTCGTCAATCAGCAGTTATCACGCACCTCCATAGGTACCTTCTCCCGCAGAAACTGGGGCAATAAGAATTGTCCGAACTGTACTAGTTGCTCTGTCCACCAGGTACCAAGGTAGATTCAGCTGAAGAATATGACCAAGATGCCTTCACTCTCCGCAGAGTAAGACAAGAGTCAGCAATACTCTCCCCAAGCAGAGTTGGCCTCCCATCAAGAGCACGGTATCCCCAGCAAGTCAGCATTACTCTCCCCAAACAGAGTTGGTCTACCATCAGTCCTGAAAAGTTGGGTATCCCCAGAAGATCTTAATATTCCCCAGCGGAGTATAAAGATATTCCTCAGCAAGTATCCATGTCAGTCTTAATATTCCTCAACGAAATATAAGGTTGTTCCCCGGAAGAATACAAGATACCCTCAGTGGAGCCATTTCCTCAAAAGTTTCCCCAGGAGAGTTGAATCATCTCCCCAGTAGATTCTGGAAGCTTGTCCCCTGCAGAGTACAAATGCATCTCCCCAGCCGTATTCAGAAGGTTATCCCCCACCAGGGTCTAACTGGGTTATCCTCAGCAATTGCAACGGAAAGATCGTCCCCAGCTATGTTCTTCCTATCCCCAGCGGAGTTCATCATTAGAATCTCTAACAGAGCTCATCAACGGAATCCCCAGCGGAGTTACCATTAAAATATCAGCGAAGCATCTCTTCCCACAGAGTAATTCCCCGCAGAGTAATCTCTTCACCAGGTTTATTCCCCAACGGAGTCATCTTCTCATACCGGTTTATTCTTGCAATCATCTTCGTTCATCATCCCCAACGGAAACGAAGGACTCTACTCTTCAACATCAGCCCAGGATTCAACGAACTTCCTGGCATTCGTCAAGGATTTATTTTCCCAGACGAAGATACATTCATAAACATCACATTGTCATACATCATGATACATGCATATACGCATCATATCATACAATCTCATTTATGTTGAGAACATCATTGCTCGATCCATATCATGCATTGCATATGACTGACCTTTACCTTTCAGGAAAGATGCAGTTAAACTCTAAATTCAGTCAAAAAAGACAACCCGTCAATAAAGACAACCCGTCAATAAAGACAACCTGTCAATGAAGACAACCCGTCAATAAAGACAACCCGTCAATAAAGACAACCCGTCAATGAAGATAACCCGTCAATGAAGACAACCTGTCAATAAAGACAACCCGTCAATGAAGACAACCCGTCAATGAAGACAACCTGTCAATGAAGACAACCCGTCCATGAAGACAACCCGTCAAAAGAGACAACTCGTCAAAGAAGACAAAACCTCCCCTGGTTCAGTCAAATCGATTCCTAAAGATTTTTCTGAGATAACCCGTCCATGAAGACAACCCGTCAAAAGAGACAACTCGTCAAAGAAGAAAAAACCTCCCCTGGTTCAGTCAAATCGATTCCTAAAGATTTTTCTGAGATAACCTGTCAGTAGAGACAACCCATCAACCTTTTTAAGTTCCAGATTCGATACTTGTATCTAGCCAGGGCATATCTGTGAGCGATTGATTGTAGATTTATACCTGTATCTAGCCAGGAAAGTATCTGCATGAAGAGTTTGAAGATCAACACCTAGAACAGGCCAGGAAATTATCTCTCATTCTCAGGTCAGAGGTCTACACCTGTATCCATCCAGGAAAGCTATCTCGACCAACCTTTTGAAGTTCCAGATTCGATACCTGTATCTAGGCAGGGCATATCTGTGAGCGACTGATTGTAGATCTACACCTGTATCTAGCCAGGAAAGTATATGCATGAAGATATTGAAGATCAATACCTGTATCTAGCCAGGAAGTCATCTTTCTTTCTCAGGTCAGAGGTCTACACCTATATCCAGCCAGGAAAGATATCTCTACCAACCTTTTGAAGTTCCAGATTTGATACCTGTATCTAGCCAGGGCATATCTGTGAGCGATTGATTGTAGATCTATACCTGTAACTAGCCAGGAAAGTATCTACATGAAGAAATTGAAGACCAATACCTAAAACCAGACAGGAAAACTATCTTTCCTTCTCAGGTATGCAAGTTCTTGCTAAGGAATCTCTTACGCGATCGACACCCCTGGATGGCATCTTTAGCCCATCTCCACAACTATCCGTTACATTTCCAGATGGCATCTATAAGCCCATTCAAGACAAGATTCTGTCACATCTCCAGATGGCATCTATAAGCCCATCCTCCTACCAACAATCTCCAAATGGCATCTGTAAGCCCATTCCCGACATCACATTGCTGATACTACACCATGTGAGTGCAAATTTCTGGGCACTCTAGTGTTCAATCATCTTCCACCTTCGGATCACGAAAGGCACGCAAGCCAATCTACATCCTCAGGTTTAAGAAGATTGAACAGAGGCAACTGTTGTACCCCAAAATTTGCCCTCCCATATTTCTCAAAACATTTCAAGAAAAATTCACAAGTCCAACCCGGCGCGTCATATTCAGGTGTCCTTTCACCAAGATATCTCTGATAACGTATTCTTAAATTCACGTTCAGCTCAAGAGTCAATTCTTTAAAGAAGGTATCCGAATGTGTGAGTTTTCTCGAAGAAATGTGGTGAAAAAATGTGCTGAAAGTGCAGTTTTTACGCGCTAAAAAAATTCATAACTTGAAGATCGTGGCTCGATTTGAACCCGTTCCGGTGGCCAAAATTCTGTCTTGACATTATCTACGTTTTCATCTCTCACGGCTGGAAGCCAATTTCGATCAGAAGGTCTTCAAAAATGTGGATTTATCAAGTATTTTCATACAGAAAATTTGTGACAGAAGTTTATTTGCGTCATGTTCAGAAAATCATAACTTGGTCAATTTTCATCATATCGAGCTGGTTCCGGCGCCAAAATTTCACAAATTGAGTTGGCTACATTTTCACAGAAGGTATTGAGTTCAAACGGTATTCAAAAGGCCTTCGTTTTTTGCTCAGAGTGCGTGACACGCTGAAAATCCTGAATGCTGAATATTATTTCATCTGGGCCGAAACTTCGAAAATTCATAACTCGGTCAATTTTTATCGGATTGGGCTCATATTTTTACACAAGGTCACTGACTCATATATCTACAACTTTGCTTCAAAAGTCGAGACCGGATTATGTTCCGATCAATACCAGTTTTTTATTGAAGAACGTGTCAGAGTCGACACTGGAGCCCAAAATAAGTTTGTCTGAGCTGAAACTTCAAAAATTCATAACTAATTCACCGTTTATCCGATTGAGCCGATTTTCGGACATGAGTTAGTTCTCGATGTCGGCTACATTTTGTTTTCACATTTCAACTTCAAAAATTGCACTTAAGTCCCTGCGATTTAGCCTGAAAAGTGACGAACTCAAGTGAACATTGGAGGCCCAATTGCACATTCAAAGCCCATTTTCTTTACCCTAATTTCCATTATATAATCACATTCTTTTCACACAAACCAGGAGAGAAAAAAAACCTGGCCACAACACTGTCAGAATATCAAATTCTTTCAAGAACCCTAAAACCTTGAAATCCTTATTACAAATCTCTCTCTCACTACAAACAAGCCATCCCAGTTACAAACCAACATCTCACTACAAACAAGCCATCCTAGTTACAAACCAACATCTCACTACTTCTTCAGTAAGGGTAAGCCTGGCTTGATCTCCATGATCAAAAGGGTATAAAAGCATTCATGTCACTACTTTTCCAGTAAGGGTAAGGTTGATTTGATCTCCATGATCAAAAGGTATAATCATTCATACATGTCATATTGGCATAAACATTAAATTTCTTCATATATTGGCTTTATTTGTATTTTATGATATATAGTCATTTATTTAATGTGTTCATGAGATTCAACACTGCAGATTTAGACATGATCCCATGCAGGTTCATTAAAGAACGTTGAGGCCAAAACACAAATGGCCAAAAGCCAAAAGTCAAATGGCCAAAATAGAACAGCTTACACATGACACCAATACATGGCGAGACAGACATCCTGAGAAGGTTAAGGAACGTTGAGGCCAGAACACAAATGGCCAAAAGCCAGAACACAAATGGCCAAAAGCCAAAACACAAATGGCCAAAACAAAACAGTTTACACATGACGCCAATAGCTGTTTCACCCCTCCAATCAGGCCCATATACTCCTAAACTCTCTCTCTATTTTTATTATTTTCCTTTAATTAATTAATCGTTATTCTTTTTATTAATCACTAACCAATTAACATTTTTTCCTAATAAAATCAAAAACACAAAAAATATTTTATTTATTAAAATTAACTTCATCACTTTTATTTTTGTAAATAAATTAATTTAATCAATTTAGCTTTAATTAGATTTAACTTTTAATATTTTTTGCAATATTTAAAATCAATTTAGAATATTAGGTTTTTATTAGCATTAATTCAATTTATTTTATTTCTTTAAAAAACTCAAAAATCCAAAAATATTTTCATTATTTAATTTAATTTAATTGTTCATTTAATTTAATTCCATTTAATTCAAAAATAACCAAAAAAATCACTTTCTTTCAAAAAAGGGTCAAAACCCCAAAAAAACTCGCATCCGATTTAATTTCCCGCACGCGATCCATTTTATCATATTATTGTATCTGTTTCCTGGAATGTAATAGCTCTTAATTAGGATTATTTATCGCTTTCATTTATTTTCCGCAATTTACTTTTCGAGGGTTTGTTTTTGGCGATGTAAATACCTGACGCCTTGTAATAGTTTAGATTTACTTTCCGCAACTATTAACTGCTAGATGTATGTTAACTAGACTATGCATGACAAGACTTATTCTCAAAATAAAATCAAAACGTAGCTCACCATAACATGTATAGAGATAACTTAACTGGAACCTGACACACTCGCACATGTCACTCCTAGGGTACGCCTCACTTGGTTGCCTCGACGTGGTCATTGAGTATAGGGTGTTTTAGAGGTCGCCCTCCTGTCTAAAGATCAAAGTTGCCTCGAAACGGTTGCCTCGATAAAAAACGATCTAAGACATTAGGGTTACCGCTAAGGCGTCCTACTATTGCTTTGGTGACCACACATGTCCCTATAATCGAATTGACCCGAATAACTCCAACGACGGTGCTACCTACTTCTCAATAGTGGGATAGTACTGTCTAAAGGACTTTTACACAACTTAATTCCTTAGAGTAGGTAGATTTCTCCTGGGTACTTGCTCTTTCAAAAACAAAACAAATTTTTCGCACTCACACTTTCAAAAAGTTTTCAAACAAACACTTCATACACTCTTGAGGACTGATACAAGAGTTACCTAGAAGTTTTCAAACTAAACTTTTTCAAAACCCACAAACACAAGAAAAGTAAACTCTTTTGAAAACATAGTGAGCAAGTACCTAAGAGCCCGTGGATAACCACGGATAGAAAGGGTGCTAACACCTTCCCTTTCTATAATCTACCTCCCGAACCGAGAAACATCTCGAAAAGGAATTTCGTTGTGCTTTTGTCCTTTCCTTGTTGGAGAAAATAAAAGACGGTGGCGACTCTTGCTTACCGCGACATTTCGCGAACCAGCATTTCAAAATAGTCAGTTCTCATTCCCACCGATCACACTTTGCTAGGGGACATCCTACATTCCTTTCACACTCGCACTATGAGGAAAAGAGGTATCCTTATGTGTTGTACTCCTCTTTTGGCAAGATGGTTTATTTTGCATCTTCCCCAGTCCGTATTGAGGAATGAGCAAGGTTCAAGGTGGTCACATAGGTTGATGACGCTCAAACATTCAGACATTCATTGGTGTTCCCGATCTATAGAGAATGTTACTATCGTCGACCGTTGTGGAGAGTTCCCTAATGTCTCTTTACTTGGAATTAGGGGAGGTATCACCTACAACCCCTGTTTAGCCTTAAGACAATTTGGTTATGCCCGAAGGGATGACCCACATGAGATGCTCATTCAAGGTTTGGTATTTGACTACGAGAACGACGATCAAGGTCACCTCCAGAGATTTATCCGAGCTTGGAGGATGTTGAACAAGGTAGATAGCAAGACATTGGGGCATAATAATTCCATCCCTCTTGAGCCTTACCTCAAATGGGTACGAGCTCGTGCTCAAAGTCTTATAATGCCTTATCCCTCCATTATTCCGATAATCATAGAGCCTGTCATGGAAGGAGATGTTCCATACACTATCCTGCATCCTGACATGCCCACCTCTCTTGAAGACTTACAAAGGGATTGGATACAGCTTAAGGGGGATCGAGACACTTTTGAAGCCCAATTTTATGCCAGCGAGAAGAAGGTTTTGGAACTCACCAAGAAACTTCATGAGGAGCGGAGCCTGAACGCC
The DNA here is from genome assembly GCA_948472305.1 of Vicia faba. Lineage (NCBI taxonomy): Eukaryota > Viridiplantae > Streptophyta > Magnoliopsida > Fabales > Fabaceae > Vicia > Vicia faba. The sequence continues at coordinate 303,976,262 of OX451735.1, read as the reverse complement.
TACATCGCACCAAAGAGGATGCGTACAACCTTTTTATCTTAGAGTTTTTGTATTTCTTTGTAATCCCAAAGAGGCATGATGTACTAAAGCTTTGATTTATTAATGTAATGTGTGTTTCCTTTTGTCTAAAGCAAATGTGTGTTTTCTTTTGTCTAAAGCAAATTTAAATCTCTAATTTTCTTGAAATCATTGCATATACATATCATCCATAACATTGGATAAGCAGGTACCATTACAGGTTTCTCATCCTCTTCGTTGTTTATTTCAGCAAGAATGGCTTCTGAACAAAGCATCAAAGATCTTCAGGCACAAAATACCCAATTTCAACAGATGTTCATAACTCTGGCAAAAGGGCAGGAGGATCTGAAGGCCCCCTTCTTGAAAGAAAAGAAGAAGAAGAAGAAGCTCACTGGTGCCCTCAATATGGGCAGAAGATTTGGGGGGCCGCTAAAGCAACCATTTGATCTGACCTCCTCGTCCAAAGAAGGGGAAAATCAAGGGAGATAAACAAGGGAGGAGAACCCTAGTCCTGAAGTCTCTGACAATGATACAGACTACAATGATGAGCAGTATCCTCCCACTGAGGATGGGTACAAGAAGTTAGAGGATCGGTTAAGTGCCATAGAGATCTAGAGAATACCATGGCTAGATTTTGAAGAGCTGGGATTGGTGTCCGGGGTAGTCATCCCACATAAATTTAAAGCTCCAGTTTTCGCAAAATATGATGGAGTGTCTTGTCCCAAGCTTCATCTTTGTTCCTATGTGAGGAAGATTCAGCCTCACACTGCTGATAGGAACTTGTGGGTTCACTTCTTTCAAGACAGCCTGTCAGGGACTCAGCTTGAGTGGTTCTACCAATTGGAGGGAACCAATGTCTGAAACTGGGAGGATTTGGTTGCTGCTTTTTATAAGCAGTATCAATATAACACCGACCTTGCCCCTACTCGTACTCAGCTTCAGAGTATGTCCATGGGTGCAGGTGAAGGCTTTAAGGACTATGCGCACAAGTGGAGATATTTGGCTGGGAGAGTCCAACCCCCTTTTTCTGATAGGGAGTTGGTCAACATGTTTCTAGGGATGCTGTCTGGTCCGTTCTTCAACCATTTGATCGGTATCTCATCGGCTGGTTTTACTGAGCTGATATTAACTGGAGAGTGGGTAGAAGCTGGGATTCGGAGTGGTAAAATATAGAAAGATACCTCGTAAAGTTCAGCAAAGAAGCCCTTTGCTGGTAAGAAGGAAGCCAGTGCTATCTATAGCCCAAGAGGTCAGAGCAGAGCTGAACACCATCTGACGGTAAGTGCTGTAATGATACTTAGGCCTGTGGCTGCTCCACAACGCAACAATCAACAAAGGGTAGAAAGACCACAAAGGTAGTTTACCCGGATTAACATGACATTGACATAGATTCTATCCTATCTGCTGAGATCCAACTTGGCGACCTTGAAAGAGGCTCCCAAGAATCCTAATACCACCTCTCCTCGGTACAATCCAAACGCTCGGTGTACCTACCATTTTGAAAGTCCTGGTCATGATACAAATGACTGTTGGGCTCTAAGAAATAAAGTACAAGATCTGATTGAAGCCAAGGAGATTGAGTTCGATGCTCTGGAGAAGCCCAATATCATAATTGCGCCCATGCCTAAGCACAACCGTGGAGTTAACGCCATTGATACCGATCTGTTCGAGACCTCAGTTGATGAAGTTTCTACTCCTCTTATGACTGTTAAGAAGAATTTTTTGTTGGTCGGTTTATTTCCGGGTTATGGCGAAGGTTGCCACATGTGTTTATCTCTGCCTTCTGGTTGTTATTTACTGAAAACAGGTGTCCAGCGCCGGATGGACAGCAGAGAAATTTTGTTCGTAAAAACTTTGATTCCAACTGTTCTGTGTGAAGATATTGATATTATAACCATTTCCGCTAATCCTTCCAATGCCTCCTCGAGATGACCTGTTTGGATTACACCCGCTCCGAGAGTTGCTCCATTAATAATCACTTGTCCTGGTCCTGTCCCATACGCCTCAGACAAAGCTGTCCCTTGGCATTATGGTGCTAAGATTTACTATCATGGCATTAAATAGGATTTGAAGAATAAAGAGGTTGATCCCGATGTCAGTAACATTTTTGGGACCAGCAAGATTACTAGAAGTGGAAGGGTTTTCTCTCCCGAGATTTCCCCAAAGACTGTCAACAAGCTTGTTGCTATTCCATCTGTCGTTCCTACTAATACTTCAGCTACTACTCCCGTTCTTACTCTATTTGTTACCCCTGCCGATGAGTCATCTGGGACTCAAGGAAAAGAAGTTGTAGGTGAGCTTTCCTGGATGGAGGCATCTACAAAATTCGTTATGGAATCCTCTAAGCAAGAGATAGAGGAAATCTTAAAAATAATCAAAAAGAGCGACTACAATATGGTCGAGTAGTTGGGGCAGACCCCCTCGAAGATATTGATGTTGTCTTTATTTTTATGTTCTGAGGCCCATGCAAAGGCTTTGATTGCATTCCTCAAGACCGCACATGTGCCGCAAGAAACCTCAGCCGGTCAATTCAAAGATTGTGTGGCCAGCTGGACTGCTGACAATGGGCTGGGTTTTTCAGATGCTGACTTGACTCCGAAAGGGAGAAAGAATAATGATGATCTGCATTTATCGATCGAATGCAGGGGTACCACTATGGCTCATGTACTGGTGGATATTGGGTCTTCAATGAATGTTCTGCCTAAGAAGGCTCTTGATCGACTGGATTGTGAAGGCTTGACTTTTAAACCTAGTAACATTGTGGTAAGGGCTTTTGACGGGTCAAAGAGAATGGTGCACGGGGAGGTGGACATCCCTATCAAGGTAGGCTCTCAGACCTTTGAGTCCACCTTCTACGTGATGGACATTAGGCCATCATACTCTTGTTAGTTGGGTTGTCCTTGGATCCATGAAGCTGGGGCTGTTACTTCTACACTACATCAAATGCTGAAATATCCGGTAAAAGGGAAGATTGTCATTGTGCATGGTGAAGAGGAGTATATGGTGAGCCACCTGAACTCCTTCAGGTATGTGGAGATGGACGGGGAATTCATAGAGAATCCTTGTCAAAACTTTGAAAAGGTTCCCCAGATTTTGGCGTCAACCAAGACTACCACCAGCACCAAACCTCCTCTGAAGATGACTTCTCTCAAGGACGCCAGAGCAGTGGTCGAAGAGGATGGGTGTACCAATTGGGGACAACTCCCTGATTTTATTCACAAAACTGACAAATTTGGTTTGGGCTTTACTTTAGGAGTTCAAAGGGTTGTTCGACGCGCTCGAGCTAGAGGACCTCCCCTACGCATCAATAATCGTGGGGTCAACGCTATTGAAGACAGTGAGGAAGACTCTGAAATTGACAGCTGGATCTACCCGACTACCAACGGTGGACCGAGTAACTGGACAACTAGAGATTTCATACCAGTTTATTTTATTCTGCAGTAATTGTCTTACTTGTGTTCTGAATTTGTAATAAACAATCTTTAACTTTTTGGCCTTGTGCCTTACCCGAGGCACAATGGTTCTATATGTGAAGGTTATATGTGTAATTTCATATGTCATCAATAAAGCACTGGACGTTCCTTGCATACAAACTTTGCACTCTCTGTTTTTCTTTTCTGTTTTTACTTTATCAATACAGCTATGCTTTTACACACACTCACGTATCAAACTGCATATCCATATCCACTCTGGATCCCATTGATAACAATTCTGCTACTGCCCGTTTTGATTTTGAAAATCCGATCAACCAAGCCGATAACGAAGGTGAAGACGATTGTGAGGTGCCTGGAGAGTTGGCTAGACTATTACAATAGGAAGAGAGGGCTATACAGCCTCATGAAGAGCCAATTGAGACAATAAACTTGGGCACGGAGATGGACAAAAAAGAAGTCAAGATCGGCGCAAATATGGAGACTAAGATCAAACATAGACTGACACAGATGTTGTGCGACTATGTTGAGATCTTCGCCTGGTCATATGAATACATGCTTGGTGTAGACACTGATATTGTGGTACACCGTCTGCCGGCTAAATAAGATTGTCCTCCGGTTAAACAAAAGGTCCGCCGTATGCACCATGAAATGTCAGAGAAGATCAAGGCAGAGGTCATGAAGCAGTTCGACGCAGGGTTCTTAGTTGTCACCTCCTATCTACAGTGGGTTACTAACATCGTTTTGGTACCTAAGAAGCACGGCAAGGTACAGATGTGTATGGATTACAGAGACCTGAATAGGGAAAGTGCCAAGGATGACTTCCCGCTTCCCACATTGATGTTCTGGTTGACAACACCGTGCAACACAAAATCTTCTCCTTCATGGATGGTTTCCCTGGCTACAACAAGATCAAGATGGCTCCTGAAGACATGGAGAAGACAACCTTCGTCACACAGTGGGGCACCTTCTATTACAAGGTGATGCCTTTTGGGATGAAGAATGTTGGGGCAACTTACCAGCGATCCATGGTCGCTTTGTTCCATGATATGATTCACCGTGAGATCGGGGTTTATGTTGATGACATGATAGCCAGGTCTCAAACCGAAGAAGAGCACCTCAACCATCTACAAAAGCTGTTTGACGGGTTGAAGACATACAAGCTGAGGCTAAATCCGAACAAGTGAACCTTCGTGGTAAGGTCTGGTAAGCTTCTGGGTTTCATCGTCAGTGACAAGGGTGTTCAGGTAGACCCTGCAAAGGTAAAGGCCATACGAGAAATGCCAGCTCCCCGTACAGAGAAGGGAGTTAGAGGTTTCTTGGGACGCTTGAATTACATCGCCAGGTTCATTTCACATCTTACTGCTACTTGTGAGCCCATCTTCAAGCTTCTGAAGAAAGATCAAGTGGTAAAATGGAATGACAAATTCCAAACTGCTTTCGAAAGAATCAAGGAATACCTTCAGGAACCAGCAATAATGATGCCTCCGGTTGAAGGAAAACCTTTGATATTGTACTTAACAGTGCTAGACAATTTAATGGGGTGTGAGATGGGGCAGCATGACGAGTCTGGTCGAAAAGAGCATGCAATATACTACCTTAGCAAAAAATATACCGACTGTGAGACAAGATACTCACTACTCGAGAAAACTTGCTGTGCTTTGGCATGGGCTGCTCGCCGACTAAGACAATATATGCTGACCGACACTACTCTATTGATATCTAAGATGGATCCAATCAAATACATCTCCGAGAAGCCCGCTCTCTCCGGAAGAATAGCGAGATGCAGATGGTCCTAACTGAGTATGATATACAATATACAATCCAGAAAGAAATTAAGGGAAGTGTATTGGCTGATCATTTAGCTCATCAGGCCGTGGATGACTACCAGTCCATGAATTTTGAGTTCCCGGACGAGAATATCATGCTAGTGACTGATTACAGAGAACCTGGACCAGATGAAGGACTCGAGGAGGGATCCCGATTGACTATGTTCTTTGACGGAGCTTCGAACGCACTTGGTAATGGAATTGGCGTCGTAATCATATCTCCTGAGGGATGTCATACTCCTTTCACTACTCGACTATGCTTCAACTGCACTAACAATATGGCAGAGTATGAAGCATGCATCATGGGTCTCAAATCTGCTATCGACCTTAGGATCATGTTCTTAAATGTCTTCGGGGATTCAGCTTTAGTGATAAGTCAGATCAAATGCAAATGGGGTATGAAACATCTGAATCTCATCCCATACAGAGAGCATGTACTGAAATTGCTCCCACACTTTGAGGAAGTAACCTTTGAACATTTCCCGCGAGAGGAGAATCAGTTAGCGGACGCGTTAGCTACTATGTCTTCTATGTTCAAAGTCAGGTGGGACACCGAAGCTCCCCGAATCACCATTGAGAGGTTGGATGAACCAGCGCACTGCTGTGAGATTGATACCGAAGAGAATGAAGATAAACCCTAGTTTAATGAAGTGAAGAAGTACCTCTAAACTCAAGAGTATCACGAAGGGGCATCTGTCAACGATAAGAAGTTTCTGAGAAGGTTCGCTGCAAAATTCTTTCTCAGTAATGGAATCCTCTACAAGCGCAACCATGACTCTACCTTACTGTGGTGTGTAGACAAGAGCGAAGCAGAGAGGAGTATGACATATCTACATGAAGGTACCTTCAGAACCCATTATAGTGGACATACCATGGCTAAGAAGATCCTACGGGCAGGATACTAATGGTCCACTATGGAAGCGTATTATTATCAGCACTCCCGAATCTGTCATAAGTGCCAAATCTATGCTAATTAGGTGCATGTGCCCCCGGTTCCTTTGAATGTCTTGACGGCTATGTGGCCCTTTGTAATGTGGGGCATTGACATGATCGGAGAAATCAGGCCTACCGCTTCCAATGGGCATCGCTTCATCCTGGTAGATATCGATTACTTCACAAAGTGGGTTAAAGCTGCCTCTTTTGCTACTGTAACCAAGAAAATGGTGGTGCGGTTTATCAGGCATAACCTGATCTATTGGTACAGTGTGCCAGAGAGAATTATCACGGACAATGGTACAAATTTCAATAATACGATGATCACCGAACTCTGTAAGCAATTCAAGATACAATGTGATATGGTGGCAGAACCGACTTTTTTTACTGGTTTGCGTTTTGTGTTTTTTGTTCGCAAAATGTCGCAGTAAGAAAGAGTCGCCACCGACTTTTATTTTATCCAATCAGGAAAAGGAAAAAGAACAGAAAAAACCTTTTTTCGAGATATTCTGAGTACGAGGGGTAGATTATAGAAAGGGAAGGTGTTACCACCCTTTCTATCCATGGTTTTCTACGGGCTCTTAGGTACTTGCTCATTTTGAAATTGCCTGTGTGTGCTTTGTTTTGAAAAGTTTTTTTTACTTCGTTTTAACTTGTTTTTGTCCTCAAGAGTGTTACGAAGTTTTTTTTGAAAACTTTGTTTGAAAAGTGTTTGGTGTGAAAAAGTTTGTTTATCTTGAGCAAGTACCTAACAGTTATCTACCTACTCGAAAAAATTCTATTAGTTTCCTCCTATCCTTTAGACTGTGTTATCCTACTATTAGTGAATAGGTAACCCTATCCTTGGATGTTTGAAGGACTATCGAAAGGGACGTAATGGTCATTAAAGGAAACATGTAAGGATACCTTAGCATTTCGAAGGGACTGTCATCATATATTCGTAGGCAACATCGAGGGACAAGATCATTTCTCGTAGGCAACTCGAGGGACATTAAGGGACTATGATCTTTATGATGACTTTTAGATTGAGGGTCTTTTGCTAAGATATCCCTACGTTCGAGGGACATGACCATTGTTTTCCGAGGCAACCAAGTGAGGCATACCCTAAGGGTGCAAGTGTGAAGTAGTGTTTGATTTCAGTTATTTAATCTTTGCACAATTAAGGTGATCTACTATTTTAATTTTATTTGTCTTTTGCATGCAAGCCTATTATCCATACATCTAGACAGTTCATAGTTGCAGAAATTAAAAGCGAAAAAGTAAATCTACGCTATTACAAGGCTTCGGGGAGGGGGTTACATGACCAAAAGCCGGGGATTAATCAGTAAATAATATGCGGTAAACTCTAATTTAAAACTATTACAAACCCGAAGCAAATACAATAATTGGAAAATAAAATATTGCGCGCGAGAATTAATTACGGGAATCAAAGTTTAAATTCTAAAATCTAATCAATTAAAGAGAAAATATTTTTTGTATTTTATTGTTGAGAAAAATATTTGAAATCTTAACCTAAATCTAATTAATTAAAGAAAAATATCTTTTGGTATTTTGTTGAGAAAATTAAATATTTGTGAATTAAATCTAATTTGTCTAATTAATTTTAATTATGAAAAGAATCAAGTCAATATCATTAAATTAATTATCTTCCAAAAAAAAACTAATTTTAATAAAAAACCTAATTCTATATTTTTGTGGTTTTCTTGATTTTATGATTAAATAAAAAAGTTATTTTTTTTGTGTTATTTTTGTAAAAGGAAATAATTAATAAAATAATTAAAATAAAGGAAATAAAATAAAAAAAGAAAAGAAATTAGGCCTGTATTGTTGAGCAATTCAGGGGGTGTAGTACTGAATTTGTTAGGCCCATTCCTTGCTCAGCCCAGTCAACGCGCTAGATCCAGTGTAATGCTCTTTCTGACGGTCCATGGTATGACTTGAGCGTTGGATCTAGATTGATGATAAATCCAATGATTGGATGGTTAGTTGTAAATATAATAACATAAATAAAATATAAAGGAAATAAAGTGGTCTTTCCCAAACGCGCCCGTGATTCAAATCACCCAATGGGATTCTGCCACCTAATTGTCTCTTTCCCCATAACTGTTGTTTTTGGTCACGCTTTTACCTACAGTCGTTTCCGTCACTAAAAGCTATAGTGACGAATTTTGTTCGTAGCTATAAACCTGTAAAATTCAAAAACGCAGCACAAGCAGAATAAATTCAAACCAAAGACATGGATCAATTGCAAATCATCTTCTGAGCATGATAGTACCCATAATTTTGTCCAATTTTGCCTTTATATTAAAACAACCGGCTGAAAATCATCAAACAATGAAGTCGCCATCGAACGTCTTTTATCCCACAGGAAGGGAAAGGTAAACATCGAGGAAACCTGAAAAGGGTGAAATCAAGGTCGAACGACCAAGAGATAAGGGTAAGGGAGTCTGTTACGCGAGGGGAAGGTATTAGCACCCCACACGCCCGTAGTACTCTACGGTATCCACTCTTGTTGTCTATCTTATGGGTGTGTTTAATCTATGCTTACTGTTTATTACTTCTAAAGGGAATGCATGCAAAAGGAATGAGAAAAGAATGTAGGGAAAATAAAAATTGTGCTCGTTCGGGCCCTACCCCGATGCCTATGTATCCCTTTTAAGGAATCAGAGCAGCCGTAGTTCGGCTCATATATTCTGGTTGGTTTGTGTTTTTTAGTGAACAACATTAATTTCGCCCTCTGCTGCAACTCGGCCTTTGGAGACTTACGCGTCAGCACAAAAGTGAATTAACATGTTCTTACCTGAAAAGTGTTTGGAGAAAACGTGCCTGGGCGCACAAAAGGTTTGAATTTGTTTGTTTTTGTAATGAACGATATTAATTTCTCCTTCTGCCGCAACTCGACCGTTGGAGACTTACGCGTCAGCACAGAAGTGAATTAATATGCTCTTCTGAAAAAAAGTTTGGAGAAAATGTGCCTGGGCGCACAAAAAGTTTGAATTTGTTTGTTTGTGATGAACGATATTAATTTCGCCTTCTGTCGCAACTCGACCTTTGGAGATTTACGCGTCAGCACATAAGTGAATCAATATGCTCTTTTTGAAAAAAGATTTTGAAAGGAAAGCCCGAAGGCAAAAAGAATTTTGTGTTGGTTGGTGTTTTTGCTTGTAGATAATAACTAGTTAATCTCAAGGGAGAGATTTTAGACATGTCTCTACTTATTCGTGAAATGAGTCTTTGAGACTTGAACCACGCTGAAGCCTAGAATAAGAGAATAATAAGGTCGAGAAGAGACCCGCTTATCATTTCTCGTACTAAGCAAAAGCGTGAATCTCATCAGTAGTTTAAAAGTGTTTTGAATTTTGAAAAGAAAAAGAAGTTTTAGTTTTAGATGCGTATGCAAAAGGGGGAAAGAAAGTCACAGGAAGACTAACCTATTTTTAAACCTAATTTTATCATGCATTGTACGATATCTCGAAAGCGATAAATGCAGAGATGGTGAATAGAACGAGGTTGCTACGATACCGAACGGAGAAGGTCCGTTGCCTCTTCAAAACCATTCAAGCAAAGAGAGCTCTACAAAAGTTGCTCCGTCCGAGTGATCAAAGAATTAGTTTCCAAGCTTTCCTCAGCAAAATTTGTATCAATATTCTATCACAAAATCTTGGCTAAAAATGGCAACGGAAATGATTATTAAACATGAAAATAATAATATATAAAAAAAATCATAATAAATTTCTAAAGAGAATCTAAAAATATTTCCCAAAATATTCTACTATTTTTGTATCATTTTTATTATCAACTAAGAAAGAAAAAAAATTAAACTAGAAGAAAAAACTAGAATCTTAATGGGATTAGAAAAGTCAGGGTGGTGTTGAGTTGAATTGGGGAGTGTATTAAAGGAACTCAGAACACTAGGCCCATTAAAAGTTCAAAAAAACTATTTTTTTATACCATTCTACAATACCAAAAAAGTGAAACTATGGGCTCAACAAGATCATTTTCGACCCAGATTTTATTATTATCACAATTATGAGGTTGACCTTTATTTAATTTGAATTAAAATAAACAAAGATATATGAATAAATAAATAAATAAATAAAATATATATACGATGTAAATCTGAAAGGGATTAGGTTTAGAAAATTGGGACAACTGTAGCTTATTCTCCTTTCTTCTTCGCGACGCCGTTCTCAAGTCCCTCCACCGCTACGATTCAATCCTTGCTCGTCTCAGTACATATGTTCGCTTCTAAGTCCTTGACCCCTCCAATCTGGTCTCAATCACGGGAATTGAAAGAATGGGGGTTGCAAACCCTAGCTTTGATCACGATGACGACGACGCCGAAGGTCACGTCTCTCCGGTGAAAATCGTACAACGCTCACCTCCCCAATTACGATTCCTCACCTCACTTCAGCTATCTCCATCTCAAACGGCCACGAATTCTCTTCATCATCGCCTGATTCTGCGCTCCCCGCTTTTTAACGTCACATTCTCTTTCAGTTCCGTTCGACACCATGAGTTACAGGCTCTGAGGACGCTTCAAAACTCCGGTATGTTCACTCTTCTTTCTTCCTCTCCACTTCTGCGTTTTAAGTTGTAATTGGTGATGATGGTGATATTGTTGTTGATGTTGAATTCGTACACGTTTTGCAGTGAAAAGAAATTGAAGATATGAAGTTGTAAAGTGCTGAAAACATGATGATATGCGCAAATTGAAGATGAAGATTGTTCTAGGAGAATCGGTGAACCATTGTTTAGGGATGAAGATGGAAATAGTTGATGACGATTTAAGCAAAGTGCAGAATGAAACAAAGAAGATGATGGTGTTGATTCTGTTAGGGTATCAAGAAGAGAGCAGGGAATTTTGGTGGTGATTATTATGTGAGCAGGAAAAATGATGGAGATAGATAAAGGTTGAGGATTCTGTTACTTTCTGTTAGAAGTCTTTTCTTTTTTTTTGGACTATTATCTTTGCCGCTTTGTTTCTTGATTCTGAATTGTGATGTTGATGAAGATGCAGTGACGAATCTGCAATTTATTGATCCAGTAGCTTGAAGCAGGAACAGAATGATGAAGATGATGGAAAGGATATCAATTGCACGCAAAGCTTGGTTCAGAGGTTGATGATGATCGAAGAGAGTGAAGCAAATGTTGATGACGATTGAAGAGAGTGAAGCAAATGTTGATGATTATGCGATTTCAGAGAGAATTGGAAGGTGAGTTTTTTTTTGTGTTGAATCATAAAAAAAATGAATCTCCAACTGAATGATAATCTCCCTGTTATATAGATTTTCTGTAGAGTTGGTTAGAAGATGGGATTTGGTTAGAAACTGTTAGGATGCAGTTAGAAAATTCTGTTATGGAATTGGTTAAAATGAGTTGTTATCGGTTAGAAAACAGTTAGGGATTGGTTATAGGTTCTGTTAGAAATTTAGGATATGGTTAGAGGTTTTAAATTCTGTTATAAAAATGAGAAACTTAGTTTTTCTGTTATGGTTAAAACAGTTGGGTGAGTTAGTTATAGATTGTTTGGGTGGAAGTTAGTTAGTTGAAAATTCTGCTTAGTTAGTTATAGGTGCCAAAATCTGTTGTTTGTTGGATAGAGACAGTTAGTCGAATATCCCCTTAGATGCTAAAAGTTAGTTATAACACTAAACTAAACTAAAACTTCAAAATCTTAGTTATTTTATTTTCTACTGTGAAAGTTTATTAAAATGTTAATTGTTAGAAGTTATTGATTTTCTGTTTTCCATCTTTCTATTTAAGTGCAGGTTTGTTTTTTGTTTGAAAGCAAGGCATGGGTTAGAATTGTACCAAGCCAGTTGCTTATGGATGCATGGATTTAGTAGAGGCAAGGCAATGTGTTTGGAGTTATCTTGGCTTGATGTTTTGTGACTGTTTTAATGGTTGTTGAATGTGTTTGCAAATATATGTTATCGCATCTCTAGTCGTGTCTCGGCATGGTTTCAAGGTCCATTAATGGGTGAGGATAAGAATGTTAGTAAGCTAAAAATGAAGGTGAGATACCATAGTTTTGTCATGAATCCCTTTAGCATGTATATATGTTGGCCTGTGCGCACTTGCAGTAGCTTTTCTTTGAATGACATTTACTTGAACTGGATTTGAATTGGTGTATGTATGTTGATGACTTGTATTATTGAACTGTAACTATTTTGATGCGTTGGTTATGAGTTGTTTAGGAAAAATGTTAGAAGTAGGTGGTAGAAAAATGTTATTTAATTCGGTTATTAATTGGTAGCTAGTTATGAATGATCGGGACCGGGTTTTAGTTGGTTAGGCTTGGTGACTATTTTTGTATGAAGTCATGATTGTTTGTACTGACTTGGTTTTTTTTTTTTTGTGAGTGTGCAGGCCATGAACTGAAGATGAAGAACTTTGGCATGGCATGGAATTGGAAGTTTACTCATGGAATTTTAGCACCTTTAGGACTAAAGAATTTTGTTCAAGTGTATTTTGTAATAGTTTTTTTTTCTTTGTAGAATATTGGTGTAATGGGATTGTAATGATTTTATACTGAATGTTTGGTTTGGATGAACTTGAAATTTATAGTGTGAATTGTAAATTACCTTGAGCTCGAAATGTCGGGTGATGAATTTTATGGACGGTATTTAAATGACAAAGTCTTGAAACTTTAACTTTAAAATGCTTGAAGACATGAAAGCATCAAATTTTCTTGTAAGGTATTATTACACTTGAATGAAATTGAATGGAATTTGATAGTATTTTCTTGAACCATGAATGAAAGGGTTTGAATAATTTTTTGAACGCATGTGAACTTGAATTTGGAATAACGGTTAACATCTTTGTAATGTGGATGAACTCCGACTTGTAACAAGACCTTGCAGTGTGTACTTTACCTTCCAAGAAACTCATATGACCAATACTTAAGGCTCTTTGCCAATTTTAATCCAATCAAACACTTTCGAACATCTTGAATTCAAATCAAACTCCAAATCCAAATCACACTTGCATTCTTAATGAACTCCTAACTTCAGTCTTGGATACAAATCAACTTGTATGATAAGTAATTTGAATAGACAACAAGATCTTGATCCTAAAAAATTCACAACCTTGCCTTGAATGCCTTGAACCTTGAATTACTTTGCATGAATTCTTCCATGAGAAGCCTATTTCAATCTAAATCTGCTCGCATAAGAGATAACAAATGACAATGATGAGGATAATAATTGCCTTGGTTAAGGAGAAGTCCAAGAATTCATATCTTAGGTCATGAACCGCGCTTCACAATTCCATCCCCAGCCCTTAGCGATCGGTTATTTCAACTTGAAATTAGTGTCATAAGGAACATCTTACAGATGGATGATAAAGTCTGAATCACAGAAGAATTCCCTTGACGTGAAACCCTAGTTGCACAAATGAAAACCCCAGCACTTGCCAAGACTGGATAAAAGCAATTATATCTTGAAGAGAAAGAAATCCTGTTAACCACACCTCACAATCTTGATTCCTCGTTTAGATGCACAGAGAAATATTTGGATGAAACATCTTTGAACCAGGATTCAACAAAACCTGAATTGATTAACTGAAGAGTAGATGAATGTCATGTCATAGTCCTTAATCCTAACCAAATGATAAGCATACTTATATGAAGAGACGCCATGATTCGAAGCCCACATATTCTAGGTCATGCCCTGGAGTTTTTCACCAAAATGACCTACAACCAGTTGTTCATCAGAAGATATTAGCCCTGTAACTTGGTGGAGAAGAAGTCCAGAAATGAGCCTGAACCACAAACTTAATTCCAAAACTTTGTACATCGAGAAGACCCTGGATAATCAAACTTATTCAACACATATACCTCAAATCAGCTGTAAACCCTAGGTCCCTAACTGCTGGTCTTTTGAACCATAGGCGATCTATTTTATGAAAAATGTGTGTTATGCACATGACCCATTGGAATGATGCAGATGAATGCAAAAAGTCTAAGCCATAAAAGTGCAATTAGGAGGGAAAATTGTAGGGTACAACAGCTGCCCCTATTTAATCGCCTTCGACCTGAAGGTGAGATTGGCATCAGCCTTTCGAACTTTTAGGGTGGAAGAAGATTAAATACTAAAAGAACCCAAAAATTTGTGCTCCGAAGCCAGTCAGGTATTATTATATCTTTGGTTTTCTGTATTTTCTGTTATTATTATTATTATTATTTGCTAGATAAAAGAGGTTATCTGGTTAGATGTACGTTTAACCAGGGTTTGACACACAGCAGAATAACTTGGTTATCAAGGAACATCTGTTGGGATTTAGTAACAAACACCTGTAAGAAAGATATCAAAAGATATATGCCTGAAGTTTGTAGCAGACATACAAAAAAAAGTATCAGAGACACATATCCGGGGTTGGTAGCGGATATACAAGAAAGAGACATCAAAAATACATATCCGTGGTCGGTATCGGACACGTAAGAAAGAGATAGAAAAGATACATATCCGTGGTCGGTATCAGATACGTACAAAAGATATAGAAAAGATACATATCTGTGGTCGGTATCGGATACGCACAAAAGAGATATCAAAGATACATATCTGTGGTCGGTATCGGATACGTATGAAAGAGACGTCAAAGATACATATTCGTGGTCGGTATCGGATATGCACAAAAGAGACATCAAAGATACATATCTGTGGTCGATATCGGATACGTACGAAAGAGACATCAAAGATACACATCCGTGGTCGGTATTGGATACGTACGAAAGAGACGTCAAACATACATATCTGTGGTCGGTATCGGATACGCACAAAAGAGACATCAAAGATACAAGAACATATGTTTGGGGTTGGTAGCAGACATATAAAATAGGTATCAAAAATACATATCCGTGGTTGGTATCGGATACGCACAAAAGAGACATCAAAGATACAAGAGCATATGTCTGGGGTTGGTAGCAAACATATAAAACAGGTATCAAAAATACATATCCGTGGTCGGTATTAGATACGTAAGAAAGAGACAGACCGAAGAAAGCTCTTGCAAAGAAACACCAATCGAAGGCGGACTTACTGAAGGAAGAGACTAAACGAATGAGACTCTTGATAAATGATACCAATTGATGATGGATTTTAACAAACGATACCAACCGAAGCGGGGTTTTGAAAGATACCTGTCGGAGTAGGATTTTAACAAAGGATACCAGCCAAAGCGGGATTTTGAAAGATACCAGGAGAAGCGGGATTTTGAAAGATACCAGCCGAAGCGGGATTTTGAAAGATACCAGCTGAAGCGGGATTTTGAAAGATACTAGCCGAAGCGGGATTTTGAAAGATACCAGCCGAAGCGGGATTTTTGAAAGATACCAGCCGAAGCGGGATTTTGAAAGATACCACCTGAAGCGGGATTTTGAGGGATGCCAGCCGAAGGTGGACTTTAGGATAAAGAGACCAGTCGAAGGGGAATCTTCATCGAGGAATACTATGCTGAAGGTAGATTCCTAAGAAAAGAACGTCGGTCGAAGGCGAACTTACAACTGCAAAGAGACCAGCCGAAGGGGACTCTCAACAAATGATAAAGGTATGCATATCTGGTCAGAGTTAGATACACAAGAGCGAAGTTGATCATCAAGAAACAAATGTTTAGAATTGCTAGCGAACACAGGAACGAGACTAACCGAAGAAAGCCCCAATAAAAAAGGACACATTCGCCTAAATAAGGATGCCAGACAACTGGACTTTGAAGAAACATTGAAAGACTCTTAATCATAAAAAGTTAGCTAGGCTAACGAAAGGAGGACCCGACTAACGCGGATAAACCAAAACAAGGAACCGACTAAGCAGGACCTTCAAAGAGCACCGATCGAAGGTGAACTTTACAAGAGAAAGAGATTGGTCAAAGCAGACTCTAACAAAGATTGCCAAAACACACTGTACTTTCGATAGGTTACAAATACGTAAAAAAAAACCTCAGGTCATAGGCGGGGTGTTAATTCTTCAAGAGTGGCAATCATCTGAACTACCATACACCAAGTATGGATACTCAAACACTTGAGAAGCTAGAAAGGTTATACATCGACTCTTACTCACACTCTAATGGCAAAGCAAACGCGGGTAAAATAACCAAATGCTTGCGAAGGCAAGCGCAAACCACAGACTTACTGGGGAAATGGAGAAATACCAAAGATCTGACTCGTGGTGAATCAAAAAAAACTTTGCTGGGGAAACATAATTGAATTACCCTAGGCTTGTCGTAGAGATAAATCAAGTCTGAGCGCATAACAATCTGGTTACTGCAAGTGGACATAACTGGCTTATACTCATGCATGTTTGAAATTTTTTTTATAGCGTACCGCTCCATGCAATGGAAATGCTACGCGGTTTGGTAGATGCAATGTAATGATGCAATGCATTAAGAAAACAGGTCAACAATCGGCTACTGAGAAGACAAAGAACTTCCGAATGATTATTATGGCACATCGGATCTTCTGTAGAGAAAAGGCAATCTGTACTTTAATGGGGAACCGAGATTTGGAACCGTCGACCCCTAAAGATCGATGTCACTGGGGAAGTAATTTCCTGGGAAGAATATTGCAAACATAAATTGCGGTTCAGGGAAAATCTTGAATTCTAATCAAACTCCCAACTTCACGGGGAACAAGTTCCTTATCCTCTATTGGAAAGAGGAAAAAATTTGCTGGGAATGGAAACTTCTGGCATAGAAATCTTTGACGAAGATCACTTCCATTGGGGAGTATAGGAATTATTAAATAAAAAGAATTATACTCAGGCCGCACTGGGGATAACATTGTTGGGAGGTAAAAGATCCTCACTTGGGGAAGAAACAACATCCCGGGATAGAAACTCCACTAGGGATATCTCAACAAAATCTTCTACCACTGGTAGCGACAGAGTTATGAATGGAATTCTCCTGTACATCTCACCTGAGAGATAGGACACTTGCTCCATTAGGGAAAGAAGAAGAATTCCATTAGGGAAATTGGGTCTCATTATACGAACATCTTCACGTTAGTCACATACAGACCTTTCTTGATTCCTTTGTTGGTATGGATCTTGTCATACAAGACCAACAATACTTGCAAAAACAGAAGTTGGGGCGACATGCCCTTATTTGGGGATGGAAAACCTTATTGAATAATAGAAAATTTGAACGATCAATCACTGGGTAAAAACCGCGATGCAAGATTGCCACTTCAACATGTCGACTCCGAGGAGGAATGCCACTAAAAAATGGACTTTAGAGGAGATGCTGCAAAAATAAATTGCAGTCCAATGAAAAGGGGTCAACTAGACTTTAAACAACTTCTATATCTCCAGGGAGAAAGAACATTCTCCTACTGCAGAGAAACGAGGATGCTTCACTGGGGAGAAAATATCTCAGAAGAGGAACCCCTTGGTAGATAGGTCTATGTCAAGTAGCAACAGGTATTTTACTAGGAGTAGGCATCCCCCTAAGAAGCAATATTCCCATTACGTCTCGTACGAATAAACAGACCCAAATAACTTTGTGTTACTGCTCATATCCTACTGTGGATAACAATCCAAACTTCAACTGGGGATAATAACCTTTACTTAGGACAAATGATATCAGTAAATGGACTTTAGTCTCTGACAAGTCGAAGATGACAATCCTGACTTCTTGGCTTGATTTTTAAATTCATATGTCATTTAGCATGCATATGGACGTGATCTGATCAACCACTGAAGGAGAGAGAAAGTGCCCCTGCATAAATTCTTGCCTCAGTCTGTAAGGCTTTTGCAAAAAAAAATGTCTTGAGAGGACTTTTTGAGATTTATACTATTGAAGATAATCTGCCCCAGTGTTATGAACTTTGGAACATGATGTTTAGATAACCAAAATTGGAGAGGATGTCAACTATGCTTGAGCGAGTTCCCATACACCTTCAAATTCTGGGAAGATTCTCCTCTGATCAACAAATTCCTAGAGAGATTTATCAAATCTCGACATAACTGCCCCAGTTTAACTGTATTTTGAGGGATCGCATCCCGACTTGAATGCCTCAGATTGGCTGAATACCTACTCGACGAAATATTTGTCACACCTGCCCATTGCTTAACAGAATCTCGACAAATCTTTTCTTTGTCCCATGCTCATGGAGAGATGAAAACTTGAGGATTTTGGAAGACAACATAACCTTAGAGTGGTTGACTTATGTCTTGAAAGTACGTTATTTCACAACCATATTTCTCGACTTGAACTGCTTCTTTCTTGAGCAAATACTTGAAGCAATACGTCCCTTGGGACCAACTGAAAGTAGTGCACCACTGCTTGACAGAGACTCTGGGCGACCAACTTTTGCAATCTACTTCAGATCATTTCTCAAACTGGTATTCTTTTACTCGACGGAGTCAACTGAAGATTTGCCCCAGATTAAGACCATTCTCACAAATGATTCACCTTTAAACGGTATTCTGACGCAAACTGTCCCTGGAGATGATCAAACTTTCATCTGATGCTCGTTACGCAAGCTTACTTGATGTTTAAGCACTTGCTCATATGCACAGAATGTTTATTATAAGAATGATAATTGTAATGCAAAGTCCATTTTTGTCTTGAAGTTTTAAAAACTTGTACTAAAAATACATTGAAATATCAAAAAAAAAATTGTACAAAAGATAGTAAAAAGATGGAGTGATACCAACTCAAAAGTTTTTGCAAGCCTCTCTAGGAGTCAGATTACCGTATTCTTGTTACAGTGTGCTTTCAAATTAACCCTTGCTTCAGTTAGGACTTTTCAGGGTTGTAACGTGGCTTGGTTCACGGTTTTTTTGAAAAAGAGATTTAAGGCTCAAAATATTTGGTGCCCACCCATTCTCCATGATGTTCTCCAGTCCTAAATTCAGTTAAACCAATACGAGCACTCATCCCTCAAAAGGAGTTTACCATGGTTGAGGAGGATGGCAGTCACTCACCTTTTTCATTCTTGGTGTTTGATCACACGACTTTATTCTTTGTGGAGGATCTTTTTCGGTAATCCCTTTTCACTTTTCGCACTTTTCGCTTTCTTTTTGTATTCCCTAACTTTTTCCTGGACAAATTCCTTTTGAATTTGATTTTGAAGTACAACGGGATGCCCTGACTTTTGCCTAAGCGACTTGTCTTTTCAAGTTTCGGCTTAGCAAGGATTTTTGTCTCTTTCTTTCATCATTTCTTTTGAACCAGTCGTGTGATTTCGATTCATTCTTTGGTTTGCTGAAAAAGGTGTGACTGCCTTGCTGTTTAGTTGATGAGAAATAACCATTATGGTATCGTCACCTTTTGACCTTTTGATGTGCGAGAGATATCTATTGGGATATCATTATCATTGATGCACACTGCTGATAGATGAGAGTTTAGCCATTGTGCTTTTGATCTTTCTCAACCTTCTGAAGGATAACCTTTGTTGTATCCTTTGATGTGCACTCTTAATGAGTTTTGAACACTCAATCAGATTAACTGAAATCTACCCTGCCCCGGGTTAAGTGTGAAGGTTTTTCTGAAAAGAAAAGAAACTCCTACTTCAAGGCTCAAATGGGTTGACGAGGGTCTATCTCCCTTATATCTCCGGTGTTTGGGAATTGAAGCAAGGTCTGTACATCGTCAGCAGGGTCCTATTCAAAAGCACACCGTTTGAACTTTCGGCATATTACTCATCATCCTCCCTCCAGAGGTACTTTGCTTTATTTAACTAGAATTAAGTATCAAAAAGAAACAAAGAAAAAAATTAATGAGTGAATATGAATGGATTAATTAAAAAAAACATACTCAATGCATTACGATTAGTATTCAACAATAACCAAGTTTTGCATGCAAGAAAGTACTTAACCAAAACAAGCAAGATTACAGATGAGAATGCAAATGTAATTTTAAATTTCCATGTTGAGGAAACTAGTCTCCGTATGGACTTGTTGCTTCGGACGATCATACGCCGATCTTGATATCTACTAAGTCAACGGAGACTTCAAATCTGACTGGCTGGCCTAAAATTGATAACCTTTGTATCCAGCAGGTCTTGCACATTTTCTTTGAAAGCCCAACAATCTTCAATGGAATGGCCTAGTGCCCCAACATGGTAATCACATCGAATTCCTTCACCATATGTGATGAGGACTTTATCAAGCGAACTTGAATAAATTGCATCACGCAGTATCTTCTACCATAGAGAAGAAATGTCAACCATCTTCTATCACAAAGAAGAGAAATCCAGCCGCTGATTTCCGGAGCGTCTCCCACTGCACAAAAGAAGCGACGTCTTCTATTACATAGAAGCGACATCCAACAACCATACCAAAGAATCTTCTACTACACAGAAGAAAGTAAACTTCATCTCCTACTTCACAAGAGAGAAGTTTTAGCAACCGAATTACGGAGAATCTCCTACTTCACAAAAGAGTCTTCGTCTTCTACTACACAAAAGAAAAATTCAGAAACTGTAACAACGAATCTTCTATTACACATAAGAAACTAAACTATGAATATAGCATTCGACCTTTGAGGTATTTTTCTTCTACACAATAGCAGATATCCAAGAACTCGATATCTTATACTTCTTTATCACAGAAGCATCACCCCATCTTATACTTACACATAAGAAGCATCCGGATGAGGAAAAAGAGTCTGAAATGGTTTTCCAAACATGGACTGAACCTGGAAAGGAATCCTAACAAGTACCAAACTTCATACTTCAACCCCTTACAGCATTCAATATCCCAACCAAGTGCCCCAAAATGGGAGACACATCTAGCATTTGTATCGAAATCAGGAGAGAAATTTGTTGGAGGATGGCCCAAAGCACGAAGCTTAAATAACTGAGCTTCCAACACACGAGGAAGTAGCTGGATACAAGGTATTGAGATCGTATCAACCTGCTTCTCAAGCTTTTTCTGTCTCTGCTGGTAAGTTTTACCCCACATGTTCACTTGGAGACCAGAAACTAGCTGCTAGCAAGAAAATCCGAGAACACGAAGCTCTGGGTGAGACCCATAAAGTATCTCATGATTTGAAAAAATGTCCCATAGGCCAGGGATGAATGATAACTTTTGTAGCAACACCATATACAAGGCCACTTTCCCTTGCTGATACTACCTTTATAAATTCCATACCCGACTCAACCGAGTCTTCAACTGGTTGTCCTTCTCCTTGAGGATTTCTGACTACAGACCATTACATGCATGTCCATGATAAACAACCCCATCTCTTTTTTTTTATCTCATCGAACTCCCCACGAAGTTATTCCACAACTTTTTTGGATAACAGAGCGGTGAGAAGTCAAGATTCACAATTCTGAAGAGAAAATATCGAGCGTGAATAAGGATTCCCCATTCCGAGTACCTTCTATGGATGCATGAAAATGCATGAGGTGAGTGAGAAAATTCTCCCTTTGATATGATTTGGACACCACAGTCTCCGAATTGATCTCGTCTTGGACCTTGTCTCTAGATGACATACCATCTTCAACCGAATGATCAATTTCCCTAGAATAATATGTGTAGAGGATTCTTTCAGGAGAACAAATGAATTCTTTTCCAAGCAAATCGATATAAACTGCATCATTCGTATTACTACACCACAAAAAACTAATACAGTCTGTCTTCTATAAAAATAAAAGAGACATCCACCTGGTGATAAAGAATGTGGCAATTGGCCAAAAAAGGAATTGGACCTTTGGAAGAGACGCCAAATAGGTGTTGGGCTTTATATTTCAACCCCTTTGTAGTCTTCAATATCAAAACCGGGTACCCCAGAATAGGGGATGCATCTAGCATACATATTGTAATCAGAAGAGACGTTTGTGGGAGGAAGACCTCAAAGATCAGAGCTAGGAAGAACTGGGAATAATAGGATGTAATGCATTGGGCTCGCATCAACATGCTCATCGGGATTCTTGTGTCTTGGCTTAAAAGCTTTTCCCCATGAATTCACTTGGGGAATAAAGACTGACTATGTTGAACAAATTAGGGAACACAAAGTTATGGAGGATGCCCCTGATTAAAAAGTCTGATGCCCTGGTGTGGCAACCACGTCTGACGTTGGTCAACAAGAACGAAGCACTGATATAAGATCCTATAGTAAATGGGAATCATCTGGTGATAAGATGTTCCAAGAATTTAGGATTGCATAGTACTCCACGGTTGGAAGCAATTCCCAAAGATGAGGAGAAGAGAGAACCCGCTGTGGCAATAGGTGCGAGATTGTTGATCATCATCAGAGCTTCCATGACCTGGCTCATTTGAGTTTTCAATCAATTATCTTTCTTCTTGAAGAGATTTCTATACCCGGAGTTATTCCATAACTGATCTCTGAGCATGTGATAGTAAGAATCAAGTTGAACCTCTGAGAAAAACACATGGTCTGAACAAGAATCCCCAATCTTTGAGTACCTGTTATGGATGCATGAATATACATGGGATGCGTGAACAGATGCCATGTCATGTTCCGTTATTTCCAAGGAATTTACGTGCTTTGATTTTGATTTTATGTAAAAAAATTTGGCACAAGGCTTACAAATATGATTCCTTGGAAATAACAGAACATGTATGTTAAGTATGTGGTTAACTATGTTATGTATGCAAAGGCATGAGATCAAATGGGATCAAGGTTCCATCATTTCTGAATATGATTGATGCACTGCTTCTGAACCGAATGAATATCACCAGATTAGAGGTATGACACAACTTCTGCACATATAAAATCCAAGTACTATGTAGATAACCCATTATACGGGGTCAAGGCTTCTGGAACATCAGATACTGTTGAGCATTTTCTAAATACGCTGGGAATGCCAAGATCAAAGGCTTGAATAAATCTCCAGGTAAACAAATCAGGAACTCAGAAAATAAATTTGAGAACCATACAGTCACCAACAAAATACCATATGCATAAGTCACCGACACAAATCCATAACATAATCATTAGAACCACTAATCATCTCCTGGTCACAGTCTCCATCTGAGCATGAGTAACCATTTGAACATAGTCACCAATTGTACCTGTGATAAAATTCCCTCCCCGCTCACGGGTGAAGACTAGGTCAGGGTAAGACAATGGTAACTCGAAAATCATGGGTCCTCCTGAAAGTGCTATGGGCTTACCCACAGACGTGGGTGCCGATAGTAATTCATTTGAACCTCGTCCGAGCGTGGTATATGACATGACTGCACTAATCAAACCACGTCCTATAGCCGTCATGCCCCCACTCTATTCCTAGTGTCCTAGTGCACTCTGGCATGGGTACTGGGCCTTTTACCTCCATAGTAACATCCCCACCCAACATGGAAAACTAGAATCCAGCATAATAGATAACAAATATGGAAAGCAATAAAATGCAATGCAAACTTATGCTCAGATAAACATGTACAAATGAGTAAACTGAAAGTATAAAAATAAACACCCAAAGAAAAGAAAACAAGAGCTAGGATCGACTCCGGCATGGACCAGCATTTGGTTGACCTTTCCCCAGTGAAGTCGCCAGCTGAAACAACCGGCTGAAAATCATCAAACAATGAAGTCGCCATTGAACGTCTTTTATCCCACAGGAAGGGAAAGGTAAACATCGAGGAAACCTGAAAAGGGTGAAATCAAGGTCGAACGACCAAGAGAGAATCGTAAGGGAGTCTGTTACGTGAGGGGAAGGTATTAGCACCCCACACGCCCGTAGTACTCTATGGTATCCACTCTTGTTGTCTATCTTATGGGTGTGTTTAATCCATGCTTACTATTTATTACTGCTAAAGGGAATGCATGCAAAAGGAATGAGAAAAGAATGTAGGGAAAATAAAAATTGTGCTCGTTCGGGCCCTACCCCGATGCCTACGTATCCCTTTTAAGGAATCAGAGCATCCGTAGTTCGGCTCATATATTCTGGTTGGTTTTTGTTTTTTAGTGAACAACATTAATTTCTCCCTCTGCCGCAACTCGACCTTTGGAGACTTACGCGTCAGCACAGAAGTGAATTAACATGTTCTTACCTGAAAAGTGTTTGGAGAAAACGTGTCTGGGCGCACAAAAGGTTTGAATTTGTTTGTTTTTGTAATGAACGATATTAATTTCGCCTTCTGCCGCAACTCGACCGTTGGAGACTTACGCGTCAGCACAGAAGTGAATTAATATGCTCTTCTGAAAAAAAGTTTGGAGAAAATGTGCCTGGGCGCACAAAAAGTTTGAATTTGTTTGTTTGTGATGAACGATATTAATTTCGCCTTCTGTCGCAACTCGACCTTTGGAGATTAATGCGTCAGCACAGAAGTGAATCAATATGCTCTTTTTGAAAAAAGATTTTGAAAGGAAGGCCCGAAGGCAAAAAGAATTTTGTGTTGGTTGGTGTTTTTGCTTGTAGATAATAACTAGTTAATCTAAAGGGAGAGATTTTAGCCATGTCTCTACTTATTCATGAAATGAGTCTTTGACACTTGAACCACGCCGAAGCCTAGAATAAGAGAATAATAAGGTCGAGAAGAGACCCGCTTATCATTTCTCATACTAAGCAAAAGCGTGATTCTCATCAGTAGTTTAAAAGTGTTTTGAATTTTGAAAAGAAAAAGAAGTTTTAGTTTTAGATGCGTATGCAAAAGGGGGAAAGAAAGTCACAGGAAGACTAGCCTATTTTTAAACCTAATTTTATCATGCATTGTACGATCTCTCGAAAGCGATAAATGCAGAGATGATGAATAGAACGAGGTTGCGACGATACCGAACGGAGAAGGTCCGTTGCCTCTTCAAAACCATGCAAGCAAAGAGAGCTCTACAAAAGTTGCTCCGTCCGAGTGATCAAAGGATTAGTTTCCAAGCATTCCTCAGCAAAATTTGTATCAATATTCTATCACAAAATCTTGGCTAAAAATGGCAACGGAAATGATTATTAAACATGAAAATAATAATATATAAAAAAAATCATAATAAAATTCTAAAGAGAATCTAAAAATATTTCCCAAAATATTCTACTATTTTTGTATCATTTTTATTATCAACTAAGAAAGCAAAAAAAATTAAACTAGAAGAAAAAACTAGAATCTTAATGGGATTAGAAAAGTCTGGGTGGTGTTGAGTTGAATTGGAGAGTGTATTAAAGGAACTCAGAACACTAGGCCCATTAAAAGTTCAAAAAAACTATTTTTTTTATACCATTTTACAATACCAAAAAAGTGAAACTATGGGCTCAACAAGATCATTTTCGGCCCAGATTTTATTATTATCACAATTATGAGGTTGACCTTTATTTAATTTGAATTAAAATAAACAAAGATATATGAATAAATAAATAAAAAAATAGAAAAAATAAAATATACAATGTAAATCTGAAAGGGATTAGGTTTAGAAAATTGGGACGACTGTAGCTTCTTCTCCCTTCTTCTTCGCGACGCCGTTCTCAAGTCCCTCCACCGTTGCGATTCAATCCTTGCTCATCTCAGTACATATGTCCGCTTCTAAGTCCTTGACCCCTCCAATCTGGTCTCAATAACGGGAATTGAAAGAATGGGGGTTGCAAACCCTAGCTTTGATCACGATGACGACGACGACGAAGGTCGCGTCTCTCCGGTGAAAATCATACAACGCTCACCTCCCCAATTACGATTCCTCGCCTCAGTTCGGCTATCTCCATCTCAAACGGCCGCGAATTCTCTTCATCATCACTCAATTCCGCGCTCCCTGCTTCTTAACGTCACATTCTCTTCCGGTTTCGTTCGACACCGTGAGTTACAGGCTATGAGGACGCTTCGAAACTCCGGTATGTTCACTCTTCTTTCTTCCTCTCCACTTCTGCGTTTTAAGTTGTAATTGGTGATGATGGTGATATTGCTATTGAGGTTGAATTCATACGCGTTTTGCAATGAGAAGAAATTGAAGATACGAAGTTGTATAGTGCTGAAAACATGATGATATGTGCAAATTGAAGATGAAGATTATTGCAGGAGAATCGGTGAACCGTTGTTGAGGGATGAAGATGGAAAGAGTTGATGACGATTTAAGCAAAGTGCAGAATGAAACAAAGAAGATGATGGTGTTGATTCTGTTAGGGTATCGAGTAGAGAGCAGGGAATTTTGGTGGTGATTGTTATGTGAGCAGGAAAAATGGTGGAGATAGATAAAGGTTGAGGATTCTGTTACTTTCTGTTAGAAGTCTTTTCTTTTTCTTTTGGACTGTTATCTTTGCCGCTTTGTTTCTTGATTCTAAATTGTGATGTTGATGAAGATGCAGTGACGAATCAGAAATTTATTGATCCAGTCGCTTGAAGCAGGAACAGAATGATGAAGATGTTGGAAGGGATATCAATCGCACGCAGAGCTTGGTTCAGAGGTTGATGATGATCGAAGAGAGTGAAGAAAATGTTGATGACGATTGAAGAGAGTGAAGAAAATGTTGATGATTATGCGATTTCAGAGAGAATTGGAAGGTGAGTTTTTTTTGTGTTGAATCATAAAAAAAATGAATCTCCAACTGAATGATAATCTCCCTGTTATATAGATTTTCTATAGAGTTGGTTAGAAGATGGGATTTGGTTAGAAACTGTTAGGATGCAGTTAGAAAATTCTGTTATGGAATTGGTTAAAATGAGTTGTTATCGGTTAGAAAACAGTTAGGGATTGGTTATAGGTTCTGTTAGAAATTTAGGATATGGTTAGAGGTTTTAAATTCTGTTATAAAAATGAGAAACTTAGTTTTTCTGTTATGGTTAAAACAGTTGGGTGAGTTAGTTATAGATTGTTTGGGTGGAAGTTAGTTAGTTGAAAATTCTGCTTAGTTAGTTATAGGTGCCAAAATCTGTTGTTTGTTGGATAGAGACAGTTAGTCGAATATCCCCTTAGATGCTAAAACTTAGTTATAACACTAAACTAAACTAAAACTTCAAAATCTTAGTTATTTTATTTTCTGCTGTGAAAGTTTATTAAAATGTTAATTGTTAGAAGTTATTGATTTTCTGTTTTCCATCTTTCTATTTAAGTGCAGGTTTGTTTTTTGTTTGAAAGCAAGGCATGGGTTAGAATTGTACCAAGCCAGTTGCTTATGGATGCATGGATTTAGTAGAGGCAAGGCAATGTGTTTTGAGTTATCTTGGCCTGATATTTTGTGACTGTTTTAATGGTTGTTGAATGTGTTTGCAAATATATGTTATCGCAGCTCTAGTGGTGTCTCGGCATGGTTTCAAGGTCCATTGATGGGTGAGGATAAGAATGTTAGTAAGCTAAAAATGAAGGTGAGATACCATAGTTTTGTCATGAATCCCTTTAGCACTTGCAGTAGCTTTTCTTTGAATGACATTTACTTGAACTGGATTTGAATTGGTGTATGTATGTTGATGACTTGTATTATTGAACTGTAACTATTTTGATGCGTTGGTTATGCGTTGTTTAGGAAAAATGTTAGAAGTAGGTGGTAGAAAAATGTTATTTAATTCGGTTATTAATTGGTAGCTAGTTATGAATGATCGGGACCGGGTTTTAGTTGGTTAGGCTTGGTGACTATTTTTGTATGAAGTCATGATTGTTTGTACTGACTTGGGGGTTTTGTTTTTGTGTGAATGTGCAGGCCATGAACTGAAGATGAAGAACTTTGGCATGGCATGGAATTGGAAGTTTACTCATGGAATTTTAGCACCTTTAGGACTAAAGAATTTTGTTCAAGTGTATTTTGTAACAGTTTTTTTTTCTTTGTAGAATATTGGTGTAATGGGATTGTAATGATTTTATAATGAATGTTTGGTTTGGATGAACTTGAAATTTATAGTGTGAATTGTAAATGACCTTGAGCTCGAAATGTCGGGTGATGAATTTTATGGACGGTATTTAAATGACAAAGTCTTGAAACTTTAACTTTAAAATGCTTGAAGACATGAAAGCATCAAATTTTCTTGTAAGGTATTGTTACACTTGAATGAAATTGACTGCAATTGGATAGTATTTTCTTGAACCATGAATGAAAGGGTTTGAATAAATTTTTGAATGCATGTGAACTTGATTCTGGAATAATGGTGAACATCTTTGTAATGTGGATGAACTCCGACTTGAAACAAGACCTTGCAGTATGTACTTTACCTTCCAAGAAACTCATATGACCAATACTTAAGGCTTTTTGCCAATTTTAATCCAATCAAACACTTTCGAACATCTTGAATTCAAATCAAACTCCAAATCAAAATCACACTTGCATTCTTAATGAACTCCTAACTTCAGTCTTGGATCCAAATCAACTTGTATGATAAGTAATTTGAATAGACAACAAGATCTTGATCCTAAAAATTTACAACCTTGCCTTGAATGTCTTGAACCTTGAATTACTTTGCATGAATTCTTCCATGAGAAGCCTATTTCAATCCAAATCTGCTCACATCGGAGATAAAAAATGACAATGATGAGGACAATAATGACCTTGGTTAAGGAGAAGTCCACGAATTCATATCTTAGGTCATGAACCGCGATTCACAATTCCATCCCCAGCCCTTAGCGATCGGTTATTTCAACTTGAAATTAGTGTCATAAGGAACATCTTACAGATGAATGATAAAGTCTGAATCACAGAAGAATTCCCTTGACGTGAAACCCTAGTTACACAAATGAAAACCCCAGCACTTGCCAAGACTAGATAAAAGCAATTATATCTTGAACAGAAAGAAATCATGTTAACCACACCTCACAATCTTGATTCCCTGTTTAGATGCACAGAGAAATATCCGGATGAAACATCTTTGAACCAGGATTCAACAAAACCTGAATTGATTAATTATAGAGTAGATGAATGTCATGTCATAGTCCTTAATCCTAATCAAATGATAAGCATACTTATATGAAGAGACGCCATGATTTGAAGCCCACATATGCTAGGTCATGCCCTGGAGTTTTTCACTAAAATGACCTACAACCAGTTGTTCATCAGAAGATATTAGCTCTGTAACTTGGTGGAGAAGAAGTCCAGAAATGAGCCTGAACCACAACCTTAATTCCAACACCTTGTACATCGAGAAGACCCTGGATAATCAAACTTATTCAACACATATACCTCAAATCAGCTGTAAACCCTAGCTCCCTAACTGCTGGTCTTTTGAACCTTAGGCGATCTATTTTATGAAAAATGTGTGCTATGCACATGACCCATTGGAATTATGCAGATGAATGCAAAAAGTCTAAGCCATAAAAGTGCAATTAGGAGGGAAAATTTTGGGGTGCAACATATATAGAATTCATAATTTGGGACCTCAAAACCCTAACAATGGCATCGTGCATTCCTGCACTTAAACTTCAATCAAACTAATAAAAATTATTGCAAATATGATAGCAAGCATGGATATATGATCAAAACATGTTTATGATGGATAAATTATTGAAAACGAATCTTGAAAAAAAGATGCAAACCGTGGCACTGTGAGGCGTGATTTCTGAAGGTTTTAAGGCTTGAGGATGATTGGAATGGCTTCAGAACACGTTCAGGAACAAATTGTTGGCTTTTGAATTGCTTTAATCAGTCTATGGAGGAATATGTGATCAACACTTTTTTTGACAAAAATTTGAAGTTGACTCCTTTGTTTTCACGACCAAGAACTCTTTTTTATGCTTTGAAAATGTTGTGTATATATCATAGAATGATTTAGGTCAACAGAAACTTATCATATCTTTGCAAATTATGAAGATTTGATTTCATTCTTTGCCTTGTATGATCTGTTTCAAAAATAGACCAAATTAAGATCTTTTCCAATCAATTAGCTCTTGCACGAATTTTTTGATTTGCTAGCTGTTCATGGACTCATAATATGCTCATAAAATCAAATCTTTGATTTGATTTGATTATTCTACTATTTAAATTGATTTATTTTGATTTAAATGGATAAAAAATCAAAATAAATAATATAAATAATAGGTGGATAAGCTCAAGGGTCGTGGGCCATCTTAGGAACAAGTTTCAAACAATAAAACATGGGCCCATTTGAAAAAAAAAGTCATTTTGATCGATGTTGACTTCATGCACATTTCCAAAAATTGGTCAATTTTGACAATACATATCTCCCTCAACTTTAACCCTAAGAGGGTGTTCTTGGACTTTTTAGAAAGCTTAGTATGTCCCCTAAACAACCCTTTTGTTTCATCTCAATTGTGTCTTCCATGTTCATGTAAGAAGCTTTGACCCAGAAAGTGTTTTGTTGACTTTTCAAAAGGACCTATAATATAGAAATTCATATCTTTTGATGAGTGCATATTTTGAACTTGGGGGATGAAGATGGATTGTAGGTAATTGCATCATCTTAAAAATGAGCCTTGGATGGAAAATCACTGATAAAGTATGAAGAAGTTATGCTTGGTCAAAGTTTGGTTGACTTTTCCTGAGAAACCCTAATTTAACAACTTTTGGGTTTTGATGAATTTGGGGAATTCCTTGAGGAATCATGATCAACCCTTGATAAAATGATGGATATCACTTCAAAATGTTGATGTTGACCCAAAATCTTGAAGTTTGACTGTATGTGGGCCACAGTTGACTTTTGACCTAGTATAGTTGATTTTCAGGCATCTGGGCAATTGATTGAGCAAACTTCTTGTGCAAGGCATGAAACTTGACATGGATGATCTTGAGAACATATTAGGACCATGGAGGGAATCTGGGACCTTTGGAGCTCCCCCACCCTGATGAAAATAGAAACCCTAATTTGAGGTACATTGCCTTAGGGGGAGTTTGTCTGATCAACTCTTGGGCATCCTTGAGCAAGTTGAGGATCTCTAGGAGTATGTATTGAGTAAAATGAGAGGGAAAATTTTGGGCTATAACATACAACATCATAACTCTTCTCCCTACCGGCCGAAGATGAATGGAGATGTTGAAACTTCTAGCAAGAACATCAAAAAGATCATACAGAAGATGACGATGACATACAAAGACTGGCATGATATGTTACGATTCGCTCTTCATGGGTACCGTACCTCCGCATGGACATTGATATGGGAAACACCCTACTCTCTGGTATATGGCATGGAGACAGTCCTACCCATTAAGGTCCAGATTCCTTCTCTAAGGATTTTGAAAGATACGGGTTTGAACGAAGACGACTAGATCCAGACTCGACTTGATCAACTAAATCTGATCGACAAAAAGAGACTGACTGTTGTCTACCATGGTTAGACGTATCAAAATTGTATGATCAAGGCTTTCAACAAAAAAATCAGACGTCAAGAGTATCAAGTCGTGTATCTGGTAATCAAGCGCATCATACTGCCGCAAGGTGATCCCAGGGGCATATGGACTCCCACATACGAATGGCCATTTGTTATTAGAAACATTTTCTCGGGTGGAGCCATGATTCTAACCACCATGGACTGTGACAACCTCCCTCACCCTGTCAATGCAGACATAGTGAAAAGATACTACGCATGATAAAAGACCCACTAGGTTGACTGGCCTAGGCAAAAATAAGGGCTTCCCGGCGAACCAAAAGGGTTCGGGCAAAAATAAGGGATGAAAATGAAAAAAAATTGTACACCCGGCAAGTCGAAAACCTGAAAAGGCGACTTGGGCAAAAAAAAGGTATCCCGGTGGATTGAAAACCTGAAAGGGCAGTCCAGGAAAAAGTTAGGGATGAGAAGCGTATCAATATGTCCCATTGGATCACCCTATGATCATACCTCAGTATCAACTGTCAAGCTCGAACGACACCAATCAATCTAGTCAACTTCGGACAAGCAACAAAGTGATGAGACGCTTGAAGACATAGAGGCAATAGCAGAACTGGAACCCAATGGGATTGTTGTACATAGTTGTTTTCTTTTTACACAATATTGTATAACTTCTATTCTTACAACGGTGTTCTCTTACTATAGCGTCAGCCTCCTTGTACAAAAGCGCCTATTATAGGCCAACTTCGAAAATCAATACAAATCATTTTTACAAAAAAAAATTATGTGTTTTTCCTTTTCTATTCTGTTTTGCAAGAACGTCCAATGGTTTATTCTTGACATATGCATTCGTATATGATTGCTACTCACAAATGTTTGCATAAGAAATGAAAAGACAATTGCTCAACGGGGGCAAAAAACCAGAAATGTCAAAACCCGACAGTTACTCTGTCCAGCCGGTACTGGGGCAGAGACAGCTTTGAAACATAATCATCAACACATACGACCTCGTAGCATCTATATTCCCCACAAAGTAAAGGTAATCAAAGCATTGATCTCACTAGCCAGGTTCGTCCAGAAACCTGACATCTATATCCCTCAACCGAATTTCATAATCGCGAGCGGATCATCATAAATTTTTTATCTCCCCAAGCAGAGTTTATTTCTCTGGATACGGAAGCTCAATCCCCAATAGAGCTTATTACTTCAGCTACGGAAGTCCACCTTCCAACAGAGTCATTCCCCCACAGAGCTATTCTCATACAAAGTCTCTCCCTAGAAGAATATTCACAAATAACAAAGGGCAAATCTCCGGCACAGTCATTTCCATTCACCATCCCCAGCGGAAGTAGAAGAACCACAATTCTCTATAACAGTCAGGAATGCTTACTCTCCAGCAGCAATCGGGAATTTATTTTCCCAGACTCGGACATGTCACAATAGCATCTCATGCTCATACATCATGACATGCTCATACATATAACATACAGCATAATCTCATTTGTTTTGAGAACATCATCCCACAATGCATTTCATGCATCGCATATAATTAACCCTGTTATCTTTTCAGGAAAGACAATTATCACCAACGATTCCAGCAGTTTTACATGTCATATTTGCAGACAGCTAATGAAAAATCAATTCCCGAAACCAAATGGGTTAACTAACCTACATGATTAATTGAAGTAACCCTACTATCCATGTTCCTTCCCATAAGCCTTACTATCCAGGCTTTCATCTTGAAGTAACGCTACAATCTAGGTTCCTTCCCATAAGCCCTATTATCCAGGCTTTCATCTTGAAGTAAATCTACTATCTAGGTTCCTTTCCATAAGCCCTACTATCCAGGCTTTCATCTTGAAATAACCCTACTATCCAGGTTCCCTCCCATAAGCCCTACTATCCAGGATTTCATCTTGAAGTAACCCTACTATCCAGGTTCCTTCCCATAAGCCCTAATATCCAGGCTTTCATCTTAAAGTAACCCTACTATCCAGGTTCCTTCTTATAAGCCCTACTATCCAGGCTTTCATCTTGAAGTAACCCTACTATCTGGGTTCCTTCCCATAAGCCCTACTACCCAGGCTTTCATCTTGAAGTAACCCTACTATCCAGGTTCCTTCCCATAAGCCCTACTATCCAGGCTTTCATCTTGAAGTAACCCTACTATCCAGGTTCCTTCCCATAAGCCCTATTATCCAGGATTTCTTCTTGAAGTAACCCTACTATCCAGGTTCCTTCCCATAAGCCATACTATCCAAGCTTTCATCTTGAAGTAACCCTACTATCCAGGTTCCTTCCCATAATCCCTACTATCCAGGATTTCATCTTGAAGTAACCCTACTATCCAGGTTCCTTCCCATAAGCCCTACTATCCAGACTTTCATCTTGAAGTAACCCTACTATCCAGGTTCCTTCTCATAGCCCTACCATCCAGGCTTTCATTTCGAAACAGACCTACTACCTAGACTTTCATTTCGAAGCAACACTACTATCCAGATTCCTTCTCTATTATCTCCAGACAACAGTTTACAACATTGTAAGGCCCGGACCCGACCAAATACGGTCGATTTCACATTTCCCTAGTAAGTCGCTGTACAGCCTAGACCCTAACCAGATATGCGTTCTGCTTTCACCTCCTCAATCAAGAGTTAATTCCCCAGTAGAGTAATGGACAACCGAAGCTCCTAGACTCTACTTCCCAGGACATAAACCAACATTCCCCGGTGAAGTCCTCCTCGACAGCAGGTACAAGAATTCTCGCCAAGGAATCTCTTATGTAACCGATTTTTTCTGGATGGCATCTTTAAGCCCATCTCTGATGATTCTCCGTCGCCTTCCAAATGGCATCTGTAAGCTCATTCCCGACATAACCAATCAGTATTACTTCATGCGAGTGCAAATTTCAGATCACTCTAGTGTTCAATCATCTTCCACCTTCAGATCACGAAAGGCAGACCAACCAATCTACATCCTCAGGTTTAAGAAGATTGAACAGGGGCATCTGTTGTACCCCAAAATTTTCCCTATCATTTCTCAAAAGATCATCTTGGACCCTCAAGTTTGCTTCTATCAAGTTTCAAGTCTGGAATTACAACTTTTCAAGAAAATCATTCACAAGGGCAAAATGGTCAAAAGCGCACTAAAAAATCAAACTTTGACCTTTTGACCAAATTTGAGTCCCAAAAATCACATTGCTCCAAGATGTCCAAAAGGTGAAATTTGATCATAAAAAAATCAAGAGAATAAAAAAATCCAACTTTTGCAAGACTTTGGAATTTTTCTAAGTATTTTCTATACTTGTTAATTTCATTTGCTTCGTGACATTTTTTTACTACAATTCCAAATAATTTAAAATGAGGCAAATAATTCTAGTTATTACAAAGTGACATTTTTTGCAAGATTACAAACCCTAAACTTGGTATTGCTTGGATTTTTTCCTTTGACTCAAAACCTTGTCACAATGTTTTGTCCTTGATACAATATGCATAAAATACTCCACAAGACTAAGTTTGTTTCATGCCACAAATCTTGCTGTCCAAGTTGAACAAAGTATGATATGCTGCATTGCCACAACACCCTCAAAACCTGCTCCATTGTTGTCCTACAAAAAACCTTTTGCTATGTTCCACCACAAATTTGCATATGCTGCCCTATACAATCCAAAACTGCTATATGCAGTCTGCCCCAACCTGCATCATAACAGCCCCAAAATTGTACCAAGATGGAAAAAAGAAAATTGTGTGAATAAAGTATCAAAACAGTAGGCAAAAACAATTCAAAATGACTTATTTTGTTTCCCCCCTAAACCTCAGTCAAGGGTCTACAAAAGGGATTGTTTCATAAGACATAAGGGTTGGAATTTTTGGAGAGAATAGAGAGTCTTTGAACAGAAAAACAGTATTCTTTATAACTTTGGTTCATTCAAGAAAAAACCAGCTCTAACATCATTTAAAACATAAATTCAATCCATTATTCCATCTTACAAACTCTGCCATAAATCAAACACCTTGGCACATAAAGATTGTAAAAACACTAAAACAGTTTTTGTTAGTTCCATTATCCTCACCATCCAAACATAAAAACAATACCGTACAACTTGACTGGGTCTCAACAATTTGGAACAAGTTGCCTAGAGATTCATTGGAGCCCTCACAGCATCTTGGAAAGTATTCATATTTCAAACACCAAGTGTATTTTCAAGGTAAGTCTTCTTTACTTGGTATTTTTCATACATCATTAATGATTTATTTTTGAAGATAAGATGTAGTAATCATTGCCCCTTTTAGCTAACCGTTTGCTTGCTGTTTATATTTATCAATCATATGCTATAAACTGACATGTATGGACAATAAAACAATGTTTAAGGAAGAAAAATACAGTATGTATCGACACATATGCACATGTGTCGACTCATCCTAGTAAAAAAACATGGTATGAATCGATACATAAACCCCATGCATCGATTTATACTGATTCTAGGTCCCAAAACAAAAGGTTGAAAAGTCTATGGGTCGACACAAAATGCGTATATGTCGATACAAAGAAGGTGTATGAGTCGACACATCCCATTATGTGTCGGCTCATACTGAGCTGATTTATCTTTACAGGAGCAAGGAAAAGTTATGTGTTGATGCATAACAGCATGTGTCGATACATAATGGTTCAAAAGGCAGTTTCTCTCATTTTCTATACTGTTTATGCATATATTTTCATTGTTTCCCAGTTGTTCGATATGGTTGTAATAATTAGACACTTATTTCATCCTTATTTTCAAATTGTACCCCTATCCCCCTAACGATGTAATAACTTAGGATTTTATTTTCCATATTTTATTTTGCTTTCATATATTGCTAGTAATTAGGATGTATGGCAAGATAAAATCAACAAATAGATACCCTTTAGATGCAACACAAGATGCATGCAACCAAACGAACTTGCACACTAGCACCTCTAGGGTAATCTCACTTTGTTTGCCTTTTGGAAAACAGTCATGTCCCTCGAATATGGGACGCTTTAGCAAAGACCCTTCGATAAAAAAATCATAGTCCCTCGATGTCCCTCGGTGTTTCCTTTGATAAAACAATCTAGTCCCTTACAAAAATTGCTAAAGCGTCTCACAAGCTACCTACTATGACCGTATGATTGATCGCGCATGTCCCTTCACATCCAACAACTGGGCTTCTTACCAAATCAATTGTAAGATAGCAACATCTAAACAAGGAGGAAAAGAAACATTTAATACCTTTTGAGTAGGTAGATTCGCTCCTAGTTGCTCGCTTGCTCACAACCAAACATTTTACACCAACACTTTCATATTAAAACCTTTTTTCTCAAAAGACAAAAGATTTTTGTATACATTCTTATAGAGACAAGAACCATTACAAAAACATCTTTTTAAGAACACTTTCAAAAAAACACATTCCACAAACACCTCTTTGAACTATCTTCGAAACAACACTTTGTACGCGTTCTCATAGAAACGAGAACCATTACAAAGACATTTTCAAAATACTTTCAAAAGCCACACCACAAGCACACATTCAAACAAAAGCAAGTGATCTAGCAAGCAACTAAGAGCCCATGGAAAACCATGGATGAAAAGGGTTCTAACACCTTCCCTTTTCATAATCTACCCCCCGAACTCAAGAAAACATCTCTAAAGGTCTTTCCTGTTCTTTTCAGCCTTTCCTTTTAGATAAAAGAAAAGTCGGTGGCGACTCTTGCTAACCGCAACATTTGCAAATACAAACGCAAAACACCCAAGTCAGTTCTCCCACTGTATCACAAAGAGGCTTGACCTTCTTATCAAAAGCTTTCTTCATTCTCTTTTGGTATAATTGGCCATGACACAAGACCGTCATTCTCTTTTCTTCAATCAAATTCAATTGTTCAAACCTGTTCGGGACCCATTCAGCCTATGACAATTTGGTTTCCATTATCACATGTAAAAAGGGAATCTCTACCTCAACAGGGAGCACTGCTTCCATACCATACTCCAGAGAGAACGGGGTTGCTCCTGTTGAAGTGCGGATGGACATACGATATCCATGCAAAGCAAAAGAGAGCATCTAATGCCAATCTTGTAGTAAAAGGGATATGTGACCCATGAGGAGTTATAATCATGGAACTAATTCCTTTCCCATAAGCATTCACAACTCCATCAAACACCATACCCCACCGGGATTCAGGATCGGGACCTTCCTCAGGCAAAGGTTCATCACAATCTTTTATCTTCAAAAACATCACATCCTTATCAGGGAAATCATATTTAACAGACTGATAATCATCAACCAGTTGGTGAGCAAGATAATATGCTAACACACTACTTTTTATAGCCTTCTGAGTACGGTATTCAATATCATATTCGGACAACAGCATCTGCCAATGGGAAATTCTTTCAGTAAGAGAAGGCTTTTCAAAAATATACTTAATTGGATCCATTTTGGAAATCAACCAAGTAGTATGATTTAACATATATTGTCGCAACTGTTTTTCCGCCTAGGCCAAAGCACAACATGTTTTTTCCAACATAGAATATCGTGACTCGCAGTTAGTAAACTTCTTGCTGAGATAATAAATGGCATATTCTTTTCTCCTTGTTTCATCTTGTTGTCCCAAAATACAGCCCATAGAATTATCTAACATAGTCAGATACATAATCAATGGTTTTCCTTCAACAGGAGGGAGCAAGATATGAGGTTCAAGCAGATACTCTTTAATGCTTTAAAATGTCCTTTGGCAATCATTTCTCCATACACAACCTTGATCTTTCTTTAATAACTTAAAGATCGGCTCACACGTTGCAGTCATATGGGAAATAAATATGGAAATGTAATTCAAACGCCCAAGGAAGCCTCTAACTTGCTTTTCAGTTTATTGTGCAGGCATTTCTTGAATTTCCTTAACTTTATCAGGATCAACTTCAATTCCTTTTTGGCTGACGATGAAACCTAACAATTTTCCTGATCGGACACAAAAGGTGCATTTATTTGGATTCAAGCTTAGATAATACTTCCTCAAATTCTGAAACAATTCCAACAAATATTCTATATGGCCCTCTTCAGTTTGGGATTTTGCAATCATATCATCAACATATACCTCAACTTCCTTGTGCATCAGATCACGGAATAGGGTTGTCATAGCCCTCTTGTACGTTGCACCAGCGTTCTTCAACTCGAAGGGCATCACTCTGTAAAAAATTGTTCCCAGGGTGTGATAAATGTTTTTTTTTCATGTCCTCAGGAGCCATTCTGATTTGATTATATCCGGAAAACCCTTCCATGGATGAGAATACTTTGAATTTTGTTGTACCGTCAACCAACATATCAATATGTGACAATGCAAAGTTATCTTTTGGACTAGATTTGTTTAAATATCTATAATATACACACATGCAAATTTTTCCGTCTTTCTTTGGTATTGGGACAATATTGGCAATCCACTAAGGGTACACTGATGTCACAAGAAAACCGGCATTAATCTGCTTTAAAACTTCTTCTTTAATTTTCACTGCCATATCAGGGTGAGTTCTTCGCAATTTCTGCTTGATTGGCGGGCATTCTGGCTTTAGCGGAAAATGATATTCCACAATATCAGTATCCAATCCCGGCATGTCTTGGTAATACAAAGAAAATATGTCTACATACTCTTTCAATAATTCAATCAACCTGCTCTTCACATCAGGATGAAGCAGTGCTCCAATCTTGACTTCTTTTGGATCTTCCTTTGTACCAAAATTAATCGTCTCCAACGGCTCTTTATATGGATGAATGGTACTTTCCTCGCACTCAAGCAATCGTGAAATATCTTTTGGGATTTCATCATATTCTTCTTCTCCGACCACATACGCGGGATATTCAAAGTTGGGAGAGGGTGCAGGGTCATTGTATTCAACGGGTTTTTTAATTAATCTGCACATATGATTTATGATTGATTTTATAAACTGACACATATAGCAAGTGATTATGAAAATTTATTTACAATTATTATTTATTTTGAAAGGATTTTTCTGATTACTATTTTCCAAGAAAAAGCAAAGAAAAAGACACAATTTGGGAATCAAAGACAACTTTTATTAATGATTTTAAAGATCAAAACAAACAGATATGCCCATACAATATTAATACTTTCACCTTGGCCAGAGTGAAATATTTTTGAAAAGATTAACAAAAAAACAAATTAATTTTAAATATGAATGTGAGAGGGAACATCAATAGTGATCCAATTTTGGACTCTGATTCCATGTGTCACGTGGTTCGGCATCTCTTGCTCTGATTCACCTTCCAGAATAACATTGATCCTAGGAACAGTTAGATGAAGATAACCTCCACTATGAAAGATGTCTTCATATTTTCCCAAAGCAGGCTTCGGTTTCACAATCTCACCTTTATTACTCTTCATAGAGAATCCCAAACCAACTCTATTCTTATTCACAAGCGGATCAACAATCTTCCCCCACGCCTTGCTAGGGCCATTATGCACTACCTATTGAGCATCCTTAAATGAGGCTATAGAATCCTCATTTTTCCTCACATTATCAATGGATAAAGCTTGGACCTGAGTTCCAACAGCAGCTTCATCTGCTTCTACAACACCGAAAGAGGATAAGTGAGATATTAACAAAGCTTGCACTCCATTTATGATGACCATCTTTCCTTCACGAATAAACTTCAGCTTCTGGTGCAAAGTTGAAGTAACAGCCCCTGCCTCGTGGATCCATGGTCACCCCAGTAAAAAACTGTAAGAATGAACTATATCCATAACCTAGAAAGTATTCTGAAATAAGTGAGGGCCTATGTAAATAGGAAAATCTACTTCTCCAATGACAAAATTCCTCGAATCATCAAAAGCTTTCACAATTATGCCACTCGGGCGCACGGGTGTTCCCTAGTACTTCAGCTTCATGAGTGTGCTCCTCGGTATTACATTTAAAGTAGACCCATTGTCAATCAGCACGTTAGATAATGAGTCATTCTTACAATTCATAGAGATATGGAGAACCAGGTTATGATTCCTTCCTTCATTGGGAAATTCGTCATCATAGAAAATCAGGTTATTGCAGGATGTAATATTCCCTACAACACCACTGAATTGGTCCAGAGACATATCACTTTCCATGAAAGCTTGATTCAATACTCTCATCAAAGATTCTCTGTGGGCAGAAGAGTTCATTAGCAAGGCTAGAATAGATATCTTAGACGGAGTTTTCAATAATTGATCTACAATCTTGTAGTCACTCATCTTGATAATCTTCAACAGGTCATCCACATCTTTTTCCAGAGTAGTACCACTAGATTCCCCTACTGCTTTCTTAGGTTCAGTACTTTCAACAACCTTTTTATCAGTATTAACATTTCCTCGAATGACATAGGAAAAAACACGGCCATTGTGGGTCACTCGGCTGACTTCAGAAATATTCTTGACATCAGACAAAGGTTGGATGGGAATTTCCACACCATCCTCCAAGATTGTTGCATTGTATTTGTATGGCACGACTTTGTCTGATTCGTAAGGAACAGGACCTGGCAAGCAAATACTGGAGCAACAACTGGCTTGCTATGGTACTCAATCTCTGTAGGGGTGGGAACACCAAAACAAGACACAATAACATTCACCCCTTCTTCGGAATACTTAGACATCACAAAATCATTGTTGGAGAACATATCTTCATCAGAAGAAAAGAACTCATCTGCAGAAGCCAATTCATCATCTGACATAATCTCGGCTGAGCAATCTTCGATCACGTTAATTCCATTGTAATTGTCACCATTTCCTGAGACTTTGATAGTACCATTGTCCAACAATAACTGAACTCCCCTTTTCACAATGGAACAACCACGAGAATCTATGCAGTAGACCTGGCAAGACCCATAATGGTGCTCTTCTTGTCCATCCATATGACAGAAGGTAGGTGTAACTGCACCAAATCATCATTCATGTGATTCACGTCAAAAATATGGAATTCACTGGGACATCCATAGACCATATTCACATCTTCTTCATACTTTGCCCTAGGCCTGATTATATGAATGAGGTCTTCGTCCATCATTTCCTGAAGATCAACTTTTATCTTATCACACCCCTGGATATTTGTACTGCAAATACTACAACCAGCATGGTCGTGCGTATAGTAGCTGAATTCGCAGAGGTCAGTATGCATTTTTACCAAATCACTTATAA
This sequence comes from Vicia faba, assembly GCA_948472305.1. Classification (NCBI taxonomy): domain Eukaryota; kingdom Viridiplantae; phylum Streptophyta; class Magnoliopsida; order Fabales; family Fabaceae; genus Vicia; species Vicia faba. The sequence continues at coordinate 303,934,789 of OX451735.1, read as the reverse complement.
CCAGGTTAATATCAAAAATCCAGAAGTCTCTAGGACAACCAGCAACCATGTTTACAGCATTTTCCCCTCCATGTGTAGGCAAAGGATTACCTTTCACATTAGTGCCAACATCTTTAAAGGATAGGATGCCAGATCTCACCATCTTTTGTACTTCAGATTTCAAAGGATAACAGTTCTCAATGTTGTGCCCTGGGGCTCTTTGATGGATAGCGCATGTATGATTTGCCTTATAATATAAGGGTAAAGGTGATGGTATAGCAGGGGGAGGCCTGGTCTGAACCAACTTCTTATGAATCAAAGTCGAGAATAACTCTGCATAGCTCATTGGAATAGAGTCAAAGGCTTCTCTCTTATGACTTTTCCCTTGATTCCCCTGAGGAGATGGTCTTTGATATGCAATAGTGGTTGGAGCTACATTGATAACTGGAGTCACGGAAGAAACCTGTTGTTTTATAATGATGATGTCTTCTAGGTGGCCTAATCTTCCTTTCCCCAATAATAGCATTTGTTTCACTTTCTTTCGAGAGAACCCGTATGATGACTTGTTTGTCCCTTCATCTTTCGTTAAGCGCCCTTCTCTGACAACTTCTTCTAGTCTAACACCCATGCTCACCATCTCTGTGAAATCACTCGGTGCACTGGAGACCATCCTTTCATAATAAAATGACCCAAGGTGTTGTACCCCAAAAATTTGCCCTCCCATATTTCTCAACACATGGCAAGTGAGGTCCCCAAGTTGCTCAAGGGAGTTCAAGAATTGACCAGACAAACTCTCTCCTAAGGCAGTATACCTCAAATTAGGGTTTCCATCTTCATCAAGATTTGTGAACCACAAAGGACTCAAATGCTCAACATTGTCCTAATATGTTCTCAAGATCATCCATGTCAAGTTTCAAGCCTTGCAGAAGAAGTTTGCTAAGTCAATTGCTCAAATGCCTGAAAATCAACTATACTAGGTCAAAAGTCAATTGTGGCCCACATACAGTCAAACTTCAATATTTTTTTGTCAACATCCTCATTTTGAAGTATTATCCATCATTTGATCAAGGTTTTATCATGATTCCTCAAGGATTGCTCACAATTCATCAAAATCCAAAAGTTGTTAAATTAGGGTTTTACAGGAAAAGTCAACTCAACTTTGACCAAGCATAACTTTTCTCATACTTTATCAGAAATGACTCATCCAAATCTCATTTTGAAGAGGATGAAATTCCCTACAATTCATCTTCATCTCCCAAGTCCAGAATATGCACTCACAAAAAGATATGAATTTTGACATTATAGGTCCTTTTGAAAACTCAACAAAAACATCTTTTGGGTCAAAGCTTCATACATAAACATGGAAGACTCAATTGATATGATACCAAAATGGTTGTTTATAGGACATCATAAGCTTTCTAAAAAGTTTAATAACACCTCTCTAGGGTCAAAATTGAGAGAGTTATGCATTGGCCAAGTTGACCATTTTTGCAAAATTGCCAAAAGTCAAATGTGCTCAAATTTGCATTTTTTGCTAAATGGGCCCAACTTGTTATGCTTGCACCTCAATTATAATGTGGTCCACGACTCAAATGTTCACTCACACATTATGTGCTTCATTTTTCAATTTATTTTGATTTTTCATTAATTAAAAAGTGAATTAAATCAAATAAATGATGAATATTAACAAAGATATGATTTGATTTGTTTTTTTGACAGATTGGCAATCAAGATATGCTGAGTTAACAAGATCAAATCGAATCAAGGTCAATTGGTACAAGAAATGCATGATTTGGCTCAAAATAGCAACATATCATATAGCTTGCAAATCAAATCAAATCTTGGATAAATGCAAATATTTAGTCCAAGTTTGTTAACCTAATTCACTCTAGGTTATATAGTGAACAATTCCAGATCAAAAACAGAGATGTTAAAGTCATAAAAAAGGGTAGAGCAAACTTCAAAATTCAAAGAAAAGTGTGAATTGGTTTTCACTCCATAGGCCATCTCAAGCCATCCTAGCTATCCCAATCCATTGTTGGACGTCCCAGGAAGTTGTCCCAATCATTTGTAAGGCCTGAAACACCCAGGAACGCCCGCTATATCTCATACGATTTGACATAATTTTCCAATTCGATTATCATAATTCTTGCATCATTAGCACTTTTGATTGTTATATTCGTGTTTGTCATCATGTTTGCAAGCTAACCATGTCATTTAATTTCATTTTTGAAGCCTGTACACGATGTTACCATTGCTAGGGTTTTTGTGTTATTTTTAGGGTCTTTTTGTATAGGAACAATTGGGCCTTGAATCAGGTACCATAATGCTCGTGAAGATGAGACGAGTTGATTGGTACCATTACCTTTCATTTATCTTGCGTGTACAACATTTTTGAAATATGCAGGGTTATACCTACAGTGGGTGTCTGTAGGTAAAAGTCCTTTTTTTCTAAAACGATGGTTGCAGCGAAGAAGGTGATACGTGACAGCCCATGAATGGCTGGTTTAAATTTTGCGCGCATTTTCTGAATCCAATGTTTATTTTGCTTATATTGTTTTGTTTCTATTATATGAACAAAATAACATGGTAGCCCAGCTGGCAAAGCATCACTGGTGGCGAGCATAAGGACCTGGGTTCAATCCCAGGTCTCAACATTTGCTTTCTATTATTTTTTCTCATATGACCAGGTGCACCACATTCTCAACCATCCACCATACAACTCAAGATTTGACCATCAGATCCATCTCCAGCCAAGATCCAACGCCTGCAAGGAAGGAACAGGATGCACCACAAAGTCAACACTACACTGAATCCAGCGCTGACTGGGCTTGGGAGCTTAATGGGCCAAAGATATTCATATTGACACCCCCAGCATTGTTATTCAACACAGGCCCAATTCTCAACTTCTTTTTATTTTATCTTTTATTTTGTTTAATTATTTTATTTTTAAAATCAGTTTTAATTAAATCATAAAAATCAAAAAAATCAAAAAAAAATTAGATTTAGTTGTTTTCTTAAATTTAATTTTGTTAATTAATTAGATTAATATTTAAATTAGGGTAACTTTAATTTGTTTTTTTTACAATTAAAATTAGATTAGAAAATTAGGTTAACTCTTGATTTAATCTTTCTCTCTTTTTTTTCTCAAATAAAACAAAAAATACAAAATAGGTTGTTTAGAATTAATTAATTAATTTTCAAAAATTAATATAAATTAGGACTGAGGTTTTTCTTTTAATTTAATTCTTCACTATTTTCTCAAATAACAAAACATGATAAAAAAACATTTTTTCTTTAATCAATCGCAAGTAGGATTAGTCAAAGGGTCAAAACCTTAATCGCCTCGCATTTAACTTACCACGCGCATTTAATTCTTTTATTATTTTTGTAACTGTTTTGAGGATGTAATAGCTTTAATTAGGTTTTTTTTTAATTTCCGCAATTTTATTTATTGTCAACGACAATTATGTAATTGTCAAAGCCATGTAATAAGCGTAGGTTATCTTTTCCGCTTTTACTTTTCGCAAAACTCTTAACTGTTAGATGTATGTTTAGGATTGTATGGAAAGAATGCATGACAAAATTAAAATGGTTAGAAAACCCTAATGTGCAAAGATAATAAACTGAAAATAAATCACTCGCACATATTCACTCTTAGGGTATACTCTCACTTCGGTTGCCTTCGGTAAACGATCATTAAGCATAGGGTGTCTTAGTGGTTGCCCTCCCGTCTAAAGAGATCAAATTGTCCCGTTCATATGTTGCCTCGGAAATGTTGCCTCAAAAAGATCTTAAGACTCTAGGGTTACTACTAAGGTGTCCTAATATTGCTTTAGTGATCGTACGTCCCTTTCGAATTGACCCTTACAAATTCCAACGACGGTGCTACCTATTTCTCAATAGTAGGATAGCGTTGTCTAAAGGAAACAAGGATAGAAACGATCTTTTTTAGAGTAGGTAGATGCTAGTAGGTACTTGCTCAAATCAAAACTTTTCACACTTACACTTTTCAAACAAATGTTCAAAACAACTTCATCACACCCTTGAGGACTGATACAAGGGTTATCACAAAGTAAAACATTTTTCAAAAACAAGCCCACAAACACAAGCAATTTAAAAATGAGCAAGTACCTAAGAGCCCATGGAAAACCATGGATAGAAAGGGTTCTAACACCTCCCTTTTCTATAATCTACCCCCGTACTCAAAATCTCGAAAAAGGATTTTTTTTTTTCTGTACTTTTTTCCTTTCTGGTTCGATGAAATAAAAGTCGATGGCGACTCTTGCTTACCGCGACATTTTGCGAATAAAAAACAAAAAACGAAAACCAGTAAAAAACAGTCGGTTCTGCCACCGTATCACAGAACTGGAGACTCTGCTGGGGACTTATAAGTGGGGTATACCTTAGGATCTAGGTCATTAAAATTGCTTCTCTTGATTGCTTTGTTTGCTTTATTTTTTAGGGTTTTGTTTGGGGTTACTATAGATCCTATACTCGGATCTGGGGGCACTTATTAGGTAAGTAGCAATAGACTGTGAGGGAACTGTATGGCGTAGACCGATACGGTTGAAGCAGTAGCTACGTTGGTGTGGAACTTTGGTTGGTACCGGTATCCCTTGTGGTGATACGAGGAGAATACGGGGCCACTGCATGGTGTCGTGAAGCACTAACGAACCTTAGAACCTTAATTGAACAACTTGGCCATTAGGAAGTAGCGAGATAGCCGGCCTCGGTGTAGAGCTGAGAACTGGTTGATACTCGATGCTACACTCATTGAGATCATACTTTCGGAATATTTTGACCGCAAGAAAAGATTGCTTGAGCTGAAACCATGACCGATAAAGGATGGTCAGTGATATTGAGATCCTCTAGAACCTGGTTACTTTTCTAGGACAGGATTGAAATCAACTTAACTTCAAGAGGGTATTACCTTTGACCTCATGCAAGCCTTAAACCTAAGGGCTTTGTGTGATTTGACTGTGTTTGCAATACCTGTGTTTGCTATACCTGTGGTTTATCATGACATCATGCATCATAACATGACATTCATGCTTCATTACATTAACCATTTCAAAGACCAAGGGAATTTATCTTTGTTCTGTTTTACAGATCATGGCTTCCGTGCAAAGAAATACTATCTGAATTAGCTTTGTGAAGATACCTTCCCAACTCAAAGAGCTAGTATCAAGAGTTTCTGAAACTTCTACTTTCATTAAGAGACACGGTCAACTTCTCAGCCTGGTTACTTCAAACTTTGATGAACAGATGATGAGTGTACTTTTTCAGTTCTTCGATCCCAAGTATCACTGCTTCACCTTTCCAGATTATCAGTTGGTACCAACCTTGGAAGAATTCTCTCAGCTATTGGGCATACCCATTCTTGAACAGATACCGTTCACAGGTATAGAAGAAGTTCCTAAGCCAGAAGTCATTGCCTCAGCTTTGCATTTGAAACGGGCCGACATGGTATCCAATTGGGAAACTCGAAGCGGAGTCGAGGGTTTTCTAGCCAAATTTCTGATAGACAAGGATCAACTATTTTGGGATGATATTGATTTTCAGGATTTTGAGGAGGTCTTGGCTCTTCTTATTTATGGTTTAGTTCTCTTCCCTAATCCGGACTCCTTCGTAGATGTGAATGCTATCAACATTTTCCTTTCTCGCAACCCTGTGCCTACCTTGCTTGGAGATATTTTGGACACTCTCCATACTCGTACCATGAAGAGAAGAGGGACTCTTATGTGCTGCATGCCGTTGTTGTTGAGGTGGTTTATTTCTCACCTCCCTAAGTTTGTACCGAAGAACGAAGAAGGTTTGGGTTGGTCACAAAGGATAATGTCACTCGCTCATACGCATATTCTTTGGTGTTCCCGAGCTATGGAAGACATTGCTATTATTGACCGCTGTGTGAAGTACCCTAATGTCCTGTTACTTTGTATCAGAGGGGGTATAACTTACAATCCTTGTCTTGCTTTGCGACAATTTGGTCATGCTCGAAGGGATGGTCCCTATGAGTTACTTATTGAGGGCATTGTATTCAACTATGAGGATGATGCTAATGAGTATCGCCAGAGGTTTATACGAGCTTGGAGCATGGTAAACAGATCTGACACCAAATATTTGGGACCAAGGACTTCCATTCCTAGGAGCCTTACCTCCAATGGGTACGAGCTCGTGCCCAGAAGCTTATGATGCCTTATGTGGCCGTATTACCAGTGACTGTGGAGCCCACTACTGAAGAAGGCATTCCTTACACGGTTCTCTATCCTTACATGCCCACTGATCTTGGGGAGTTACAGAGGTCTTGGATTCAGCTGAAGAATGAGCGGGATACTTACAGGGACCAGTTCCATGATCAAGAGAGGAAGGTTTTAAAGCTCACCAGGCAGCTCCAGGAATAAAGAGTGCTTAATGATTATATCAACACAAAGAGAAAGCGTCCATGGGACTTTTGATTTTTCTTTTCTAGTTTTAGATTTGTTTTATTTACTTATTTGTAACGCCTTAAAGGCATTTTGAACCTTCAAATTTAAGCTAATAAAGTTTTTGTTTATTTTGGTTTGCAAATTTAAATTTCCCGAAGTCTTTGAAATCATTACATGCGCATCCCATTATCATACACATCACTACAGGTACCACTACAGGTTTATCATCTTATTCGCTATTTATTTCAGTAGAAATGTCTTTCGATCAAGCCATTAAAGATCTTCAGGCACAGAACGCCCAGTTCCAACAAATGTTCATCAGTATGGTAAAAGGGCAAGAGGATCTGAAAGCCCTCATTCTGAAAGAGAAGAAGAAGAAGAAGAAGGTTGTCGGTATTCTGAATATGGGCAGTAGGTTTGGAGAAAGGTTGAAGCAACAAACTAATCTAACCTCTTCATCCAAGGAAGGGGAGAACCAAGAAGGGGAAAAGGACCCTAGTCCTGCAGTCTCTGACAATGATACTGATTATAACGATGAGCAATATCCTCCTACTGAGGATAGATAGAAACAGTTAGAGGATCATCTGAGTACCATGGAAGTTCAGAGGATACCTGGGTTGGATTTTGAAGAATTGGGTTTGGTATCGGGAGTGGTCATCCCTCAGAAGTTCAAAGCTCTGGTTTTTGCCAAGTATGATGGAGTGTCCTGCCCAAAGCTCCATCTCTGCTCTTATGTCAGAAAAATCCAACCCCACACCGTTGATAGAAATTTGTGGGTGCACTTATTTCAAGATAGTCTATCAGGGACTCAGCTTGAATGGTTCTGCCAGTTGGAGGGAGCCAGTGTCCAAAACTGGGAAGATCTTGCTGCTACTTTCTACAAGCAGTATCAGTATAATGCCGACCTTGCTCCCGCTCGTACTCAACTCCAGAGTATGTATATGGGTGCAGGTGAAGGTTTTAAAGATTATGCTCAAAAATTGAGAGACTTTCCTGGGTGAGTTCATCCCCCTTTGTCGGATAGGGAGTTGGTTGACATGTTTCTAGGAACGCTATCAGGTCCATTTTTCAATCACTTAATCGGCAGCTCGTCATCTGGTTTCATCGAGCTGGTTTTAACTGGAGAAAGAGTAGAAGCTGGAATTCAGAGTGGTGAAATACATAAGGATACCTCCTCGAGTTCAGGAAAGAAGCCTTTCGCTGGTAAGAAGGAAGCTAGTGCGATCTATAGCCCGAGGGGCCAAAGCAGATCTGAACACCATCAAACGGTAAATGCTGTAGTGATACCAAGACCCGCAGTTGCTCCATAATGCAACAATCAACAAAGGGTGGAATGACCAAAACGGCAATTTACCCGCATCAACATGACTTTGGCTGAAGTTCTACCTCATTTATTAAAATCCAAATTGGCAACCTTGAAAGAGGCTCCCAAGAATCCAAACACTACCTCTCCCAGATACAATCCCAACACGCGGTGCACCTACCATTCTGACAGTCCTGGCCACGATACAAATGATTGATGGGCTCTGAGAAACAAAGTACAAGACTTGCTTGAAGCCAAGGAGATAGAGTTCGATGCTCCGGAAAAGCCGAATGTTATAACTGCTCCCATGCCCAAACATGGTCGTGGAGTTAATGTTGTAGACACTAATTTTTTTGTGACCTCTGTTGAAGAAATTTCTACTCCTCTTATGACTGTTAAGAAGAATTTGCTATTGGCCGGTTTATTTCCGGGTTGTGGTGAAGGTTGCTGCATGTGTTCGATTCTACCTTCTGGTTGTCGTTTGTTGAAGTCAGGTGTTCAGCGCCTGATAGATAATAAAGAGATTTTGTTCAAGAACACTGTGATCCCTATTGTTCCCATTGAAGACGTCGCTATTATAACCATTTCCGCCAATCCTTCCAAGGTTTCCTCGAGAAGACCTGTTAGGATTACACATGTTCAAAGAATTGCTCCACTAATAATCATTGTTCCTGGTCCCATCCCGTACACCTCAGACAAGGCTTTCCCATGGCATTATGGTGCCGATGTGTACTATCATGGCATTAAACAAGATCTGAAGAATGAAGAAGTTGATACTGATGTCAGTAATATTGTCGGGACTAGTAAGGTTACCCGAAGTGGAAGGGTTTTCTCTCCTGAGATTGCTCCGAAGATCATCAATCCTACTGTTATTCCAACTGTTGCTCCAACCAGCACTCCTGACATTTCTCTTGTTCCTACTCTAGTTATTACCCCTATTGCTGAGCCATCTAGGACTCGGGGCAAGGAAATTATAGGTGAGCCTTCCTGGACGGAGGCACCTAAGAAAATCGTTGTGGAAGCCTCTAAACAAGAAATAGAGGAAATATTGAAAATCATTAAGAAAAGTGACTACAATATGGTCGAGAAGCTGGGGCAGACCCCATCAAAGATATCCATGTTGTCTCTGCTGTTGTGTTCTAAAGCCCATGCGAAGGCTTTGATTGCATTTCTCAAGACTGCGCATGTGCCGCAGGAAAATTCAGCAGATCAGTTCAAAGATTGTGTGGCCAGCCTGACTGTTGACAATGGGCTGGATTTTTTAGATGGATATCTGACACTGAAAGGAAGGAAGCATAATGATGCTCTGCATGTCTCGATTGAGTGCAGGGGCACCACTATGGCTCATGTGCTATTTGATATCGGGTCTTCAGTGAATATTCTGCCGAAAAAAGTGTTGGACCGTTTGGATTATGAGTGTTTGACTCTAAAGCCTAGTAACATTGTGGTAAGGGCTTTTGACGGATCGAAGAGAATGGTGCACAGGGAGGTGGACATCCCTGTCAAAGTGGGTTCTCAGACTTTTGGGTCCACCTTTTATGTAATGGATATCAGGCCGTCGTATTCTTGCTTGTTGGGTCGTCCTTGGATCCATGAGGTTGGGGCAGTTACTTCCACACTCCATCAAATGCTGAAGTATCCGGTGAAGGGAAAGATTGTCACAGTGCAAGGTGAAGAAGAATATATGGTGAGTAACGTCAATTCCTTCCGCTACATAGAGATGGACGGGGAATTCATAGAAACTCCTTGTCAGAATTTCGAAGAGGTCCCTCAGATCTTGGCATCAACTGAAGTTACTACCAACAAACCTCCATTGAAGATGGCTTCTCTCAAGGGCGCCAGGGCTGTGGTTGAAGAAGGTGGGTGTACCAATTGGGGTCAGCTCTCTGATTTCACACACAAAACTGACAAATTTGGTTTGGGCTTTACTACAGGGGCTCAAAGGGCTGTTAGGCACGCTCGGGCTGGAAGACCTCCTCTACACATCAGTAATCAGGGAATTAATGCAATTGAAGACAGTGAAGAGGATTTAGACATCGACAGATGGATCTACCCAACAACCAACGGTGGATCGAATAACTGGATGGCTAGAGACTTCATACCTGTTTCTTTTATTCCGCAGTAATTGACTCATTTGTTTTAAGATTTATAATAAACAATTTGAAACTTTACGGCCCGGTGCCTTGCCCGAGGCACCTTGGCTTTGCTTGTGAGGGCCATTACTTGTCATTTCATATATCATTAATAAAGCATTGGACATTTCTTGCATACAAATTATGTGCTCCTTGTTTTTCTTTTATGTCTCTCACTTTATCAAAACAGTTATTCTCTTACACACACTCACGTATCATACTGCAGATCCATATCCACTCTGGATCCCATTGATAACAGCTCTACTACTGCCAGTTATGACTTCAAAAATACGATCAACCAAGCCGAGGACGAAGGTGAAGATGATTGTGAGGTGCCTGGAGAACTTGCTAGACTATTATAACAGGAAGAAAGGTCCATACAGCCTCATGAAGAGCCAGTTGATTCAGTGAATTTGGGTACAGAGGAAGACAGGAAAGAGCTTAAAATAGGTGTGAATCTGGATCCTAGTGTCAAACAACGGTTAATACAGATGCTACACGACTTTGTTGAGATCTTCGCCTGGTCCTATGAAGACATGCCTGGTTTGGACACTGATATTATGGTACATTGCCTACCGACTAAAGAAGACTGCCCTCCGGTAAAGTAGAAGGTCCACCGTATGCTCCCTGAAATGTCAGAGAAAATCAAGGCAGAGGTCATGAAACAGTTCGACGTAGGATTCTTAGCTGTCACTTCTTATCTGCAGTGGGTTGCCAACGTCATTGTGGTACCTAAGAAGGACGGTAAGGTACGGATGTGTGTGGACTACAGAGATCTGAACAGGGCAAGCCCCAAGGATTACTTCCCACTTCCTCACATTGATGTTCTAGTCGACAACACCACACAGTACAAGATCTTCTCCTTTATGGATGGTTTTTCTGGCTACAACCAGATCAAGATGGCTCCTGAGGATATGGAGAAGACAACCTTCGTTACACAGTGGGGAACCTTCTGTTACAAGGTAATGCCTTTTGGGTTGAAGAATGCTGGGGCAACTTATCAGCGCGCCATGGTCGCTTTGTCCCACGATATGATTCACCACAAGATTTAGGTTTATGTTGATGACATGATAGCCAGGTCCCAGGCTGAGGAAGAGCACCTTGATCATCTCCATAAACTGTTTGACAGGTTGACGACGTACAAGCTGAGGTTGAATTCGAACAAGTGTACCTTCGGGGTAAGGTCTGGTAAGCTTCTGGGTTTTGTTGTTAGTGACAAAGGTATTCAGGTAGACCCTACAAAGGTAAAATCCATAAAAGAGATGTCGGCTCCCCGCACAGAAAAATAAGTTACAGGTTTCTTGGGACGCCTGAATTACATCGCCATGTTCATTTCACATCTGACTGCTACTTGTGAGCCAATCTTCAAGCTGCTGAAGAAAGATCAAGTGTTAAAATGGAATGATGAATGCCAGACTGCTTTTGAAAGAATCAAAGAATACCTTCAAGAACCACCAATTCAGATGCCTCCAGTTGAAGGAAGACCTTTGATATTATACTTGACAGTGCTAGACAGTTCAATAGGGTGTGTGCTGGAGCAGCATGCCGAGTCTGGTCGAAAAGAGCATGCAATTTACTACCTTAGCAAAAAGTTTACCGACTGTGAGACCCAATAATCATTGCTCGAGAAAACTTGTTGCACTTTGGCATGGGCTGCTCGCCGACTGAGACAGTATATGCTGACTCACACTACCTTGTTGATATCAAAGATGGATTCGATCAAATATATTTTCGAGAAGCCCGCCTTATACGGAAGAATAGCAAGATGGAAGATGATCTTAACCGAGTACGACATCCAATACACAACCCAAAAAGCAATCAAGGGGAGTGTATTGGCGGATCATTCGGCGCATCAGGCCGTGGATGACTACCAGTCCATGAATTTCGAGTTCCCGGATGAGAATATCATGTTGGTAACTGACTGCGAAGAACCTGGACCGGATGAAGGACCCGAGGATGGATCCCAATGGTCTATGTATTTTGATGGAGCCTCGAACGCATTGGGTAATGGCATTGGCGCTGTAATTATATCTCTTGAGGGCTTTCTTATTCTGTTCACCTCCCGATTATATTTTAACTGCACCAACAATATGGCGGAGTATGAAGCGTGTATCATGGGTCTTCGAGCTTCTATTGACCTGAGGATTATGTTTTTGAGTGTATTCGGAGATTTCTCTCTGGTAATAAGTCAGATCAAAGGCGAGTGAGATACGAAGCACCCAAATCTTATTCCCTACAAAGAGTATGTACTGACATTGCTCCCACACTTTGAGGAGGTAACCTTTGAACATTTCCCAAGAGAGGAGAATCAGTTAGCGGACGCGCTAGCTACTATGTCTTCTATGTTCAAAGTCAGGTGGGACAATGAAGCTCCCTAAATCACTATCGAGAGGTTGGAAGAACCCGCACATTGCTGTGACATTGAGACTGAAGAGGTAGTAGATAAACCCTGGTTTCACGAGGTAAAGAGGTATCTTGAGACTCAAGAATACCCTGAGGGGGCATCTATTAATGATAAGAAGTTTCTGAGAAGATTCGTTGCGAAGTTCTTCATCAGTAATGGAATCCTCTATAAGCGTAACCATGATTCAACCTTACTGTGGTGTGTAGACAAGAGCGAGGCAGAAAGGATCATGGCAGAGTTACATGAAGGTATCTTCGTAACTCATTCCAGTGGACATACCATGGCGAGGAAAATCCTACGGGCAGGATATTACTGGTCCACTATGGAAGCCGATTGTTATCAGCACTCTTGAACCTGTCATAAATGTTAAATCTATACTGATAAGGTGCATGTACCTCTGGTTCCCCTGAATGTTTAGACAACTTTGTGGCCTTTTGTGATGTGGGGCATCGACATGATCGGCGAGATCAGACCGATTGCGTCCAATGGACATCGCTTCATTCTGGTAGCCATTGATTACTTTACGAAGTGGGTTGAGGCAGCTTCCTTTGCTACATTAACCAAGAACATCGTGGCGCGGTTCATCCGACACAATCTGATCTGTCGATATGGTGTCTTAGAGAGTATTATTACTGACAATGGTACAAATCTCAATAACACATTGATCACTGAGCTCTGCAAACAGTTCAAGATTCAGCATCATAACTCTTCTCCCTACCGGCCGAAGATGAATGGGGCTGTTGAAGCAACTAACAAGAACATCAAAAAAAATGTGCAGAAAATGACGGTGACATACAAAGACTGGCACGAGATGTTACCATTCGCTCTTCATGGGTATCGTACCTCAGCACGGACGTCGACAGGGGCAACACCCTACTCTTTGGTGTATGGCATGGAGGCAGTCCTACCCATCGAAGTCCAGATACCCTCTCTCAAGATTATGAAGGATGCGGGTTTAAACGAAGACGACTAGATCCAAACTCGACTTGATCAGCTGAATCTAATCGATGAAAAGAGACTTACTATTATCTGTCATGGTCAGACGTATCAAAAGTGAATGATCAAGACTTTTAACAAAAAAGTCAGACGTCAAGAATATCAAGTCGGGGATCTAGTGATCAAACGCATCATACTACCGCAAGGTGATCCCAGGGGCAAATGGACCCCCACATACGAAGGGCCATTTGTGGTTAAGAACATTTTCTCGGGAGGAGCTATGATTCTAACCACCATAGATGGTGACGACCTTCCCCACCTCGTCAATGCAGACATAGTGAAAAGATACTACGCATAATCAAAGACCCGCTAGGTTGACTGGCCTAGGCAAAAATAAGGGCTTCCCGACGAACCAAAAGGGTTCGGGCAAAAGTAAGGGATGAAAATGAAAAAAATTGTACACCCGGCAAGTCGAAAACCTGAAAAGGCGACTTGGGAAAAAAAGGGTATCCCGGTGGACTGAAAACCCGAAAGGGCGGTCCAGGCAAAAATTAGGGATCGAAGCATAACACTGTTGGCTCCTAAACTAGACACCCTTGTTTTATTAATATAAACCATTAATTGAGAGGGATGGTTTCGACCAGCTGATTCTATCGAAATGCTCATCAGAAGATGGCAAGGTACTTAGAGAATTTCTTCTAAGTAGGAATTTTCTTGCCTTCGACGTCGAAGGTGCTTCTCGACAAAGTTATTCGATGCTCAGAGTGGAACGGTTTGAGATTCAAATGTTTGGAGGGAAAACGGTTCCCAACGGTTACCAAGTGCAACGTGCCAAGATCAGGAGCGTCGAATGCTGTGAGCATGCCAAGTGGAGTCATCTCGAAGCAGCGTAACCGCCTGACGGTTACTTGAGATGTGTTTAGTATAAATATTAGTAGTTCACGTAGTTTTTCGCGTGTGTTCACAATTATATACAAGTCACTCATATAGATTCAAGTACCCAGTGTGAGCGAAAGAATTGTTGAGAATGTATGTGTGAAACACCACTTTAATTAATCAAAGTCATTTATTTTCCAGAACTTTACTGCATCTTCATTTACTTTTCCAGTCGAAGCCTTTATTCAAAGCTTTCTTTTATTCTACCAAGTTTTCTTCCTCATGCAATTTACATAAAGTATCTTTATTTTCTTGTCATTAACCATCATTGAACTTAGTCAAAACCCCCAAAATCAACCATGTCTTAGGATCAATCTGATCGATCCTGCGAGTCACCAAATAAGTAACCTTTTGGAAGATCAGCGGTTGTTTACCAATTCCCACGGTAAACAAATTGGCACACCTGGTGGGACCTTGTGTTGATTTTGAAGGTTAACCGTATTCATACAGAATATCATCTTTTTCGAGAAGTATTGCATGTTATTGAGAAGTGGTAGAATATACACTAACAATACCAATACTGCCAGAAGAAGAGAAGAGATGGCGAATCCGCCAAACAATAACGAAATCCCACAAACGAATGTGGGAACAACGGTTACCCCAACCGTAAGTGAAGCGATAACTGCTGGTTCAGCACCAGCAGTAACAATCACACAAACGGGGCTATTACCTCCGTTCACTGGCCCCAGAGCGCCTTTGGGAACTCCCCCACCAAGGGGAAATTTAGGAACAAAGCCTTATGTTCCCCCAGGATTTATGACAGGCGGTCCAAATCGAGAACCACTCTATGGCATGCCAACTTCTGAATTGGCTAGCCTGACGAACGTTGCGTCCACTTTTTCAGACCCTTTAGTGAGTGCCTCTTCGCCACTCCAAGGTTCTGGAGTTGGTATGGCGAACAGAAATAGGACCCAACTCTTAGGAGGAACATCCCAAGTAGCGCATGGCCTTACAAATGCCTCGACAGCAGTCTTGAGGTAACAAATGGACGAAAGCAACCATGATATGGTTCAAATGTTGGCACAAACTTTAAGTACAGTGCTGAATCCTCTAATACAAAACACCACCCAGTCGAATCAGCAGATGACAGCGCAAATGACGCGTCTGGCTGATTTCTTTGGGGTACCCCAACCTATTCGACAGCCCCAAAGGGCGCAAATAAGGGGAAACCAAGGTATACTTTTAGAGGAAGAAACCACTATTAACCAAGGCCAGCAACCTGTCGAAGAAAACCTTAGGGCACGATTGGAGCAGCCTGTCGAAGAACCTAGGGTCATAGCCCCAGAGGTAAGGATAGTCAACAGAAACCAAAATGCTGACGAAGTAGTTCAGCACATCCAATACCAAAACATGGGTTTGGAAAATAACCTGGCAGCCATGATCGAAAGAATCATGACGCAAAATGGGATGAATATGGGCTTTCGCAGGCCCAACTTCACATCCCCACTGTCAGAATATGTGTTACAAACAGACTTACCTCCTAGATGTAAAGTCCCTAAGTTCACTAAGTTTTCATGGGACACGACAGAATCTACTGTCGAACATGTGGCGAGATACTTGATCGAAGCAGGAGATATTTCAAACAACGAAAACCTGAGGATTAAGTATTTCCCAAGTTCTTTAACAATGAACGCGTTTACTTGGTTCAAAACTCTTCCCCCCAATTCGATCCATCATTGGACCCAGTTGGAGAGATTGTTCCATGAGCAATTCTACATGGGACAAACCAAGATAAGCCTGAAAGAATTGGCCAGTGTAAAGAGACGTTTCACTGAACCTATAGACGAATATCTAAATAGGTTTAGGTTGCTCAAAGCAAGATGCTTTACGCAAGTGCCAGAACATGAGTTAGTCGAAATAGCCGCAGGAGGGCTAGACTATTCCATTAGGAAGAAGTTAGACACTCAATACCTGAGAGACATGGCCCAATTGGCCGATAGAGTTCGACAGGTAGAACGCCTTAAGGCTGAAAAAGCCAAGGCGACAAAAGCTCATAAAAGAGAAAGGATAGCGTATGTTGAAATGGATGATGAAGATCCAGAAACCTTCGACGAAACTATAACCGTCGAAGAAAGCGGGGTCGATTTAGCGGAACTAAAACAAGGGCCACCATACTCTTGCAAACTTCTAGTCTCCTCAAGTGGAAAAAATCCCACTGGTCCGGAAAGGACCAACGATAGGTTCCCCAAAAAGACTTATAGTTTTGATATTACAAAATGTGATGAAATCTTTGACTTACTTGTAAAAGATGGCCAAATGATAGTACCCCCAGGGGTAAAAGTGCCTCCTCTTGATCAAAGAAAGAAAAGAGGCTTTTGTAAATATCATAATTTTCTGGGCCATAAAACATCTCAATGTTTTCTTTTCAGGAATCTCGTGCAAGATGCTATCGAAGAAGGGAGGTTGAAGTTTGCCGACAAGCCCCCCATGACAGTGGACTCCAACCCTTTGCAGGCTGAAGCCCATTATGCTGAACCTTCAGAGGTGAACGTGATCGAGGCATCCAGAAGCCAGTCGAAGAGGCCAGGAACAACAATGGTCGAAGTCACAAAGGACCATATCAACATGCCAATCTTTGGCAGTTTTTCTGGGAATCTATCTAGAAAAACCATTGAAGCGGTCCAGAAGGCGGTCGAAAGCCCGAAGCTGGAGACAGTTGGAGCCCAAAAATCTGGAACAAAACCCAGTTCCTACTTGGCTGCAGTTCAAGGCCATACAGAGGACTTGGAGACTCAGATGAAGCAGTTGACTCTTGCCACCAAAGACACCATGAATGTCAACATGGTCGAAGTCTTTGAACCAAAAGCATCAGAGGAGGCCATTAGGCAAGAACAAGCCAACAAAAATGCTTTCCCTCGGGAAAATGAAAATCTGGCAGATTTCCTGCAAAGATGCCAGAAGAAGAAGTCAGAAGTGATGCTGTGTCCTCGATGCAGCACGATCTTCGACAAAAAAGTTGCTGAACATATTCAAGGTGTAAGAGCAGCAAACAGAAAAAGGGAAAGTGTTGATACTCGATATGACCCCAGAAGAACCTACCAAAAGGGTTCAAATCAAGAAAAGAGGCCACTGACTTTCAGGCCTCCAACAAATGTGCCAGTTGATACATTGTACAAAACATCTGGTTGAAAGAGGCCAAGTGAGGAAAGATGGCACTCCTTCGAAGTGCCAAGGGGTTCATCTTTTACACATAAGAAAGAACCTCAGGTTGCTACCCCTAAAGTGACCCAGGTGTAAAGCAACTACAAAGGGAATAATCCCATGTCTCGATCTCAATGGAGAAGATACCAGAGGCGGCGAAAAGCTGAGAGGGAAGCTGCTAATGAACCAAAGGCAGAATCAAGTTCAAATGTTCCTCAGAGAAAGCAGAGGAAGCCTCTGGAAAGATAACCAGTGACCAATAGGCTAGTCTGGCCTAACCAGGGTGAAGTTGATAATGAATCTGAGTCTGATGACACCCTAGATATCATGGTGAACATAGTCTCAGTTTTGCCAAGAGAGTTCAACCGCCAGGTGGAGGTCGAAACAAGCGATTGAGAAGTTGAACAAGAAATGGCCAAACATAGGCCAGTGTGCTATTTCGTCATGGATAATGGTGCTACTGAAGAGCAGAATGGGTTCTTCGAACCTCCTACAGAGGCGATGAAAAATCACCTTAAGCCTTTATTTATAAGGGCTAAACTCGAAGAAACCATAGTAAATAAGATTTTGGTAGACTGTGGGGCAACCATCAACATCATCCCTCACTTTATGCTAAGAAAAATAGGCAAAAGCGATGAGAACATCAAGCCTCACAACATGGTCCTGTCGAATTATGAAGGCGGCATAGGGACCACTATGGGTGTGATCCAACTGGACATCAAGGTGGGATCTATCCTTCGACCAACTATGTTTATGGTCATATCGGCCAAACCAAATTATAATCTTTTGTTGGGCCGTGAATGGATACATGGTGTTGGAGCTGTACCATCATCAATGCACCAAAGGTTGATTCTATGGCGTCCTGATGGAATGGTCGAAAACATAGAAGCGGATCAAAGCTATTACTTGGGCGAAGTAAATCACCTGGGGATGGCAGACTTCGACAAAAACCTGGCTCACATTGGGCCATGCCCAACACCTGACTTCGACTTGGCGCCAGCGCCAAATACTTTTTATTCCTTGTACCTGCACCCTGAGCATGGTTTTCAATGGGACAGAGAAGACTTGTCCCACATTGATTTTAGTGGGCTAACTGATATCCAGCCAACTGGTTGGGGAAGTGAATTCAGTGACAATGACTGAGTCACAATCACTGCAGCGAATTTCGGCTTACGTAGCCGAAACAAGGTTGATAACGGCTCTCGAAGCTGAAGTAAAATATATGGCCACACAGGCCAATGATCAAGAGTTACCTTCTGCAGGTCCTGGAAAGGATTTCGATCCAGAACCTCCTGATATCATGCCAGAAGGAATGCAGCAACAAAGGCTCGACGCCATCTACGACGATGAGCCTTTGGGATTCGAAAAGGACCCCTTAGCGAACAACATCAAGATGCTAGCGCATGATCCTTTAGAAGAAATCAACTTGGGCGAAGGGTTAGAGAAAAAGCCAACTTACATTAGCGCAAGAATAGACCCAGAACTCAGGTTGGAAGTAATCCATTTGTTAAAGGAGTTCAAGGACTATTTTGCATGGGATTACGACGAGATGCCTGGTCTCGACAGAGGATTGGTGGAACTTCAGTTACCAATCAAACCTGGGAAAAAGCCAGTCAAGAAAAGTCCAAGACGCTTCGCTCCAGAGATACTGTCGAAGATCAAAACGGAAGTCGAAAGACTGCTGAAGTGCAAATTCATACGAGCTACGAGGTATGTCGAATGGATTGCAAACATTGTGTCAGTGATTAAGAAAAATGGTACATTGAGGGTGTGCATAGATTTCAGAAATTTGAATGCTGCTACACCCAAAGATGAATATCCTATGCCTGTGGCGGAAATGCTAGTCGATTCTGCCGCTGGCTATGAGTACCTGAGCATGCTCGATGGTTATTCAGGATATAATCAAATATTCATTGCTGAAGAGGATGTGTCGAAAACAGCTTTTCGATGCCCTGGGGCTTTAGGCACTTACGAATGGGTAGTGATGCCTTTTGGCCTAAAGAACGCTGGGGCAACATATCAGCGAGCGATGAACTCTATCTTCCATGATTTTATTAACACTTTTATGCAAGTATATATTGATGACATTGTTGTAAAATCTGTTTCCAGGAAGAACCATATAGACCACCTTCGACAATCATTCGAAAGAATGAGAAAACATGGTCTGAAAATGAACCCTTTGAAGTGTGAATTCTGTGTAAAAACTGGAGATTTCTTGGGCTTCGTCGTCCACAAGAAAGGAATCGAAATCAACCAGAACAAGACGAAGGCAATTCTGGAAGCGAAAGCGCCAGCGAACAAAAAGGAACTGCAATCTCTGTTAGGCAAGATAAATTTCTTGAGGAGATTCATATCTAACCTAAGTGGAAAAGCTCAAGCCTTTTCACCCTTACTTCGATTGAACAAAGAAAGATTCGAATGGGGGCAAGAGCAACAAGAAGCCTTCGACAAAATCAAAGGGTATCTCACAAAGCCACCTATTTTGGTGCCTCCTTGCAGCAACAGGAGTATGAGATTGTACATAGCTGCATCCGACAAAACTTTGGGAAGCATGTTACCCCAAGAAGATGAAAATGGAGTCGAAAGACCCATTTACTATCTTAGTAGAGTTTTGAACGATGCAGAAACTAGATATAGCGAAGTTGAAAAATTATGTCTATGTCTTTATTTCTCTTGTACAAAGCTCAAACAATATATAAAAACCAGTTGATGTGTATGTTTCGTCTCATTTTGATGTTTTCAAGTATATGTTGTCGAAACCCATCCTGCACAGCCGAATTGGCAAGTGGGCGCTAGCATTAACTGAATACTCCTTGACCTTTATGCCTCTTAAGGCAGTGAAAGGACAAGTGGTGGCAGACTTTATAGTCGACCACTCAATTCAGGTTGAGAATATAAATTATGTGGAGATAGAGCCTTGGAAATTCTACTTCGATGGTTCCAGCCATAAAGATGGAACAGGAGTAGGAGTCTTGATTATTTCTCCAGAAAAAATTCCAACAACATTCAAGTACAAGATATCAGGTACTTGTTCGAACAATGAGGCTGAGTACGAAGCTCTAATTACTGGCCTTGAGATATTGTTGGAATTGGGGGCAACTCGAGTCGAAATAATGGGAGACTCAGAGTTAGTCATTAAGCAAGTCACAAAAGAATATAAGTGCATAAGAGAAAATCTCATTATGTACTTTGTGATAGCAAATCGTTTATTGAAAAAAATCGAAATGGTCAACATTCGACACATACCCAGGTTGGAAAATCAAATAGCCAACGATTTGGCACAAATTGCATCTGGGTACAAAATTTCAAAAACGAGATTACAAAGAGCAATCGAAGTTCGAGAAAAAATAAAAGCAACTAGTCTGTCACCAACAGATTTGGAATCGACAAGACTAGGGTATGCTGATCAAAGGAACTTTGAAATTTCGTTCATAGACAATTTGTCAGAGCAAGATTGGAGGAAACCCATTGTGGATTATCTACAAAATCCAGCAGCTTCGACAGAACGAAAAATAAAATATAGGGCGTTGAGTTACGTACTAATGGGTAACGAATTATTTAAAAAGACGCCTGAAGGGGTATTGCTAAAGTGCTTAAGTGAAACTGAAGCATACATAGCCCTTTCGACTATGCACGCTGGAGCATGTGGGGCTCACCAAGTAGGCCATAAGATGAAATGGTTGTTGTTTCGACAAGGACTATACTGGCCCACCATCTTGAAAGATTGTGTCGAGTTCGCAAAGGGTTGCCAAGAATGTCAAGTCCATACAGGCATCCAACATGTACCAGCAAGCGAACTTCACTCAATAGTGAAACCTTGGCCCTTTAGAGGATGGGCGTTGGACCTTATTGGAGAGATTCGACCAACATCATCAAAGAGCCAGAAGTATATATTGGTAGGCATTGATTATTTCACTAAGTGGATTGAAGCTATTCCTTTAGTCAATGTAGACCAAGAAAATGTCATTGAATTTATTCAAAAGAACATTATCTTTAGATTTGGAATCCCTGAAACAATAACGACTGATCAAGGATCAGTTTTCACCGGTCGAAAGATGCAAGAATTCGCTCAAGAAACAGGCTTTAGACTCCTAACATCAACGCCTTATTATGCACAGGCAAACGGTCAAGTCGAAGCAGCGAATAAAATAGTGATTGGCTTGATAAAAAAGCATGTAGGGAAGAAGCCAAAAAATTGGCATAAGACGTTAGACCAGATCTTGTGGGCCTGTCGAACGTCCCCAAAAGAAGCCATAGGTACAACACCGTATCGGCTAACTTTTGGTCATGACGCAGTGTTGCCAGCGGAAATTTGTCTTCAATCAGCAAGGGTTCAGAGACATCATGATATCCCCTCTGAGGTTTATTGGGATATGATGTTAGACGAACTAGTAGATTTAGACGAAGAAAGATTACGCGCTCTCGACCTACTAAGGATTCAGAAGAAAAGAGTAGAAGACTCTTACAATAAAAAAGTGAAACCTAAGGCATTCTCGCCTAGAGAATTAGTTTGGAAGGTGATTCTCCCCATGGATCGAAGAGATCGAAGCATGGGAAAATGGTCACCCAAATGGGAAGGACCATTCAGAATTATCCAAACTTTTTCTGGTGGAGCTTATGAAGTCGAAGAGTTAGGTGAAGATAAAAGACTCTTGAGAGTAAACGGAAAATATTTGAAAAAGTATAAACCTATGCTCCAAGAGATCAAAATAAATAGCAAGTAATGATCAAATTAACCATAAATAGCCAAAATGGAAAATTTTATAAGAATTAGCCAAAATGGTTACATTGTCAAATAAATGTTACAATACATGGTTAATAAATGGCTGAGTAAATCAGAAGGGGATAGAATCTCTAAGGCGAAGGTACTTGGCCTGCTGCAACTCCAGTCTTTTGTTGCACAAGGCATTCGCCTGGGAAAGCTTGGCAATTTGGTCATCGAAGGCTTGGGCTTTCTCAGCAAACTCTAGGCCTCGTGTAACTTCAGCTTGGCTTTCTGTGTCTGAAACAGTCGAGAGAAGCTCCTCCTTGCGCTTGGTATTGGCATTTATTTTGGCCTCCAGCTCTTCGATTTGCGCCTTTATAGAGGCATTGTCTCGATCTATGGCGTCAATTTCTTCTTGCTTGGATGCTTTTTGCTTCGACAACTCTGCAATTCGAGAAGTCGTCTCAGCTACCTCAGTCCAGGCAGAAGAACTTTTGCCATGTAACGCTTCGAGCTGGCTGTTGAAGCCCCTCTGACGTCGATAGTCTGCTGAGACTTGATCAATAATGGAGTATAACTCCAAGATAAAGCTCGAAACCTCTGGAGTCACAGCAAGCAAGTCGACCGCATTCAAAACAGCTCCCAAACAAGACGGAGCAGTAGGGTCCCCCTCTAAAGCCTTCATCAGATCTTTCTTGAAGAACTGAGCCTTGACCTTCATCAAAGCCTCATCAAGAGGAGAAGTCGAAGTGGACTTCCCCAATTGAGTAGAAGCATCATGACTAAGGTCAGATGAACTTCCCATACTCTCGATAATGGCATTCAGGTAGCCAATGGGATCAGTTTGCTTCAAGAGTGCTAAGTCTTCTTTGGACTTAGGCTTTGTCGAGGTGGTAACCCTTACAGCAGCATTGGTTTGGGGTTGAAGTTGTTGAGTAGCGTTTGCATCGACATGACTCTCTTCGACCTGAAGTTCAGCAGTGCCAGCGTCAGCGTGATCCCCTTCGTCATGTTGTTCCTCTGACAGATCGATCACTTGAGTTTCTTTTGGTTGTTGTTCCTCTGCTTCGGTATTGGTTTCATCGTTCGCCAATTCCTCCTCTTGTGGCCTATTGTGTTCAGCAGAGTCTAGTGTCTCTGAAGTCTTTGGTGCTGAACTTTTGGTGGTCTCCTGAAAATAGAAGAGGAAGAATCTTCTGGTTTAGAAAGAGACACAATCGAACGTGAGCATCGACACCTGAGTTAAAAAATGGTCAGAGAAATTACCTGCAGAGGAACTTCAGCCCCAGGGCTGGAATTATCACTTTCGACGGGTTTATTGAGCAAAACATTTAGCTCCTCCTCCGTTGGCTCTTCGATAATCACTGGAGGTGGCCTGGGTCTTCTCCCTGCAACCTTTATTCTGATTGTGGGTCGAGGCTCAGGAGAAGGAGCATCTTTCTTCAGTTTTCTCCGTTTAAGAGGAGCGGGGGGAGATTCGTCCTTGTCGTCGCTCCCTGATTCGACCGTTAGTGCAGGTCGTTTCTTGGGTGAAGGTGCCTGAAAACCAATTGGAGTTCGATTTAGAACGCTACATCGAAAATCAGGATGTTAAAACCAGAAGGAAATAATAAAAGTTTGGTTACCGGTGCCGAAGGTTTTATCGAAGGACCTTCCCCCTGATGGCTTGCTGTAGTTTTCGCCGGTGCTGAAGGTTTTGTCAAGGGACCTCCTCCCTGATGGCCTTCTGCGGCTTTCTTTGCTGCGGGCTTTCGAACAACTGAAAGAAGACAAGTTATAATTAACAAGTTACAAGTCGAAATGGAAAGACAAAATAATTTGAAGAGTGAACGTACATTTCTTTAT
Source organism: Vicia faba (assembly GCA_948472305.1). Classification (NCBI taxonomy): domain Eukaryota; kingdom Viridiplantae; phylum Streptophyta; class Magnoliopsida; order Fabales; family Fabaceae; genus Vicia; species Vicia faba. Next base: position 303,910,980 of record OX451735.1, on the reverse strand, counting down.
TTTGTCAAGGACTAGAACGAAAGACTTATGAAGTTTGTCCACAAAATCTTTCTCGTCGAAGAACTCTTCAGCATAGTAACTCTTCCACCAGTCTTCGAAAGATGGTGAACAGAGGAAGTTAAGTTAATAGTCGAACAATGAAAGTACTGTTCGACCAACATACCTGCCAATATGCTTAGTGGCAGCATCCTCAGTATACTCATTGCAAAAATATAACATTGATTTCTCCCTAGGAAAAATAGGAGAAGGAAGTGATTGAATGATACCAAACTGTCGAGAGACCAAGTTTGGTTGGTAAGCGATCAAGCTCAGGTGAGTCTTGGAGCTCTTAAAGCGCAGTGGCATTATTCTGGGTGTGAGAAATGCTTCCCACATTATTGTGTGTTCTTCGACATGAGGGTCACCTGACGACTTGGGATGTGGCCTGATGAACCAGTCTGGACCAACCTTTCGACGAGCAAAAGGAGCCATGGTCGAAGTGAATTCTTTTCTTTTTGCAAACATCAAGACGAAGTTTGCAAAAGTCTGTTGAAGCTCCAGCCCATCTTCAGTCGGGGTCAGTAAAGCCAATCTGGTGCCTTCGATACGCCTATTTGCTATCTCAGGAGCTTGCTCATTTATTTGAGTTTTCTGAGGTAAGAAAGACTCAAAAGTGGCATTGAGCCACAGTTGAAGTAGCCAAAAAGGTCCTGCAAGCAACAGACTGGCTCTATTTTCGATGACCTTTAACAGAGTCGCTCCACTGCTGATCGACTCGTACAGATTCGCCAGGATTAATTCTGCCAAACAAATATTTTGGCCATGGTGAAGCTGGGTAGCAAGGGTGACCATTTACTTTGTCACCTGTAAAGACTTTGTACAGAACACAAAGCGTGACAGCCAAAGGGCTAGAAACGCAATGTGCTCCATATCCGTCACATTGGTTGTCGACCTATCATGGTAATGGTTGATATAGGTGGTATAGGTGGGTTTCGTAGCTGAGAACCCAATTTGGTCCTCCGACATTTCCTCTGGGTCGAAATAATCCCCAGTTGGTCGAAGGCCGTTGACGGCAGCCACGTCGAAAAGCGTGGGTGTTAGCATTCCACAAGGAAGGTGGAAAGTGAAATGAGTATAATCCCAGAAAAGTAAAGAGGCTATCAGCATCTCAGGGGAGTAGTTGAGACCCGTCTTCGACAGCATGACTAGGTCGTATATCCCCAGGTTCTTCCAGGTCGAAGCCTGGCTTTTTTCCATCTTCTCTAGCCAAGCGCTATAGTCTGGTGTGAGACTAGGGCTAGACCTGAAAGCCCTAACACCCCTATTGAAGAAGCGAAGATCTATCTTCTCCTTAGCGGGATCTTCGTTGTCATCTGCAGCTTTTTTGGAACACCCAACAGGTTTGAGCGCCTCAAGCACTGGGAAGAAGTTCTTGATCTTCGTGGATTCATCAATGCATGGGGATAACGGGCCAGGAATGGCGAAAATTTGGTTGGAGTATCCAACCGGAATCATTAGTTGATGTGAATAAGCTTCATGCTCAGCAGTTTCCAGGGGTTCAGGAACCCTTCGCTGGCCTGTAGAGGTAACTGTTGGAACAGTTGTGAAGATTTTTGGTTTAGCATTTCTAGAAGGAATGTTGGAACTAGGAGCGTTAGAGGAACCTGAAGCCATTTTTGGGTTAAGTTTGAAGGTGAGTGAAGAACAAAGTGTTTGCAGGTTTGCAGAAGTTTTTGTGTTCAACAAGAAGGTTTGAATGCAGAATGGCGTGAAAAAGTCCCACAATGGGTACTTAGCGCTATTTATAGTGGTTGGGAAATCACAAAATTCGAGGCCATTTAATGTTGCAGAAGATAGTGGGACACGTGGCGCTCCTTCGCTGACATAGCCGTTCTGCAGAAACGAAACGGTGCAGCGTGCACCCTCGTTTTTGGGAAATTGTCATGATGACAATCTGTGAAAGGACATTGGGCACGCTAAACGCCTTAGTGAGGTGACGTCTTAGGTACAGATGGAATGATGGCTTTTTCTTGGGATTGTCAGTTGGTTGGTAGAAGACAAAAAGCGCACAGGTTAATTTGTGGCTAAGATTGAAGGACAGGTGTCGAGTGGAATCTCAGAGAATGCCTTTTTCTTTTCAGCATCGAAATAAGGCATTCTTGGGGGGCAATTTGTTGGCTCCTAAACTCGACACCCTTGTTTTATTAATATAAACCATTAATTGAGAGGGATGGTTTCGACCAGCTGATTCTGTCGAAATGCTCATCAGAAGATTGCAAGGTACTTAGAGAATTTCTTCTAAGTAGGAATCTTCTTGCCTTCGACGTCGAAGGTGCTTCTCGACAAAGTTATTCGACGCTCAGAGTGGAACGGTTTGAGATTCAAATGTTTGGAGGGAAAATGGTTCCCAGCGGTTACCAAGTGCAACGTGCCAAGATCAGGAGCGTCGAATGCTGTGAGCATGCCAAGTGGAGTCATCTCGAAGCAGCGTAACCGCCCGATGGTTACTTGAGATGTGTTTAGTATAAATATTAGTAGTTCACGTAGTTTTTCGCGTGTGTTCACAATTATATACAAGTCACTCATATAGATTCAAGTACCCAGTGTGAGCGAAAGAATTGTTGAGAATGTATGTGTGAAACACCACTTTAATTAATCAAAGTCATTTATTTTCCAGAACTTTACTGCATCTTCATTTACTTTTCCAGTCGAAGCCTTTATTCAAAGCTTTCTTTTATTCTACCAAGTTTTCTTCCTCATGCAATTTACATAAAGTATCTTTATTTTCTTGTCATTAACCATCATTGAACTTAGTCAAAACCCCCAAAATCAACCATGTCTTAGGATCAATCTGATCGATCCTGCGAGTCACCAAATAAGTAACCTTTTGGAAGATCAGCGGTTGTTTACCGATTCCCACGGTAAACAAACACTATGTCTCATTGGATCATCTCGCAACCAGACTTCGGTATCAACTATCAAGCTCAGACAGTGCTAATCAATCAGACCAACCTTCGGCCAAGTAGCAAGGTGATGAGACGCTTGAAGATATAAAGGCAATAGTAGAGTTGGAACCCGATGGGATTGTTTCACATAACTGTTTTCTTTTTTTTTACAAATTGTAATTTCTTTCAGCGGCGTTCTCTTACTAGGACGTCAGCCTCTTTGTACAAAAATGCCTATTACAGGCCAATTGCAAAAATCAATACAATTCATTTTCACAAGAAATTTCAATTTGTTTTTCTTTTTCTGTTTTGTTTTGCAAGAACGTCCAATGATTCATTTTTTATATATGCATTTGAAAATAATGGCTGCTCATAAATATTTACACAAGAAACAAAAGACGATTACTCGTAATGTCAAAAACAGGGAAAACAAGAAGTGCCCAGACCTTACAGTTACTCTGCCCATCAGGTACCGGGATAGAGCCAGCTTGAGAACATGAGTAGTGGTACATACAATCCCCACAGAGTAAAAAGTATCCAAAGACAGTGATGTTAGCTTTCCCGAACAGGACATAACTCTCCCCAGCTGAGGTTCACAATCGCAAGTGAGTCAGTAAATTTTGCCCCAAGCAGAAATTCAATCTCCAACATAATTCATTATCACCAGCAATGGAAATTCATCCCCAGATGAGTTTATTTCTTTAAATCAGCAGATCTATCAACAGAGTATCTCCTCTCTAACACAGTTATTCCCTGCAAGTTATCCTCATACAAGGTCTCTTCCAGCAGAATATTCACCAGCCGAATGGATGTGAATCCCCAGCTAGTCATCTTTGTTCACCATCCCCAATAGAATTAGAGGAACTATGGTGTTGTACCCCAAAATTTTTCCTCCCATATTTCTCAAAATATTTCAAGAAAGATCCCCAAGTTGCTCAAGGTAGTCCAAGGGTTGACCAAACAAGCTCTCTCCTAAGACAGTCCACCTCAAATTAGGGTTTCATGTTGCATCAAGATACTTGAGTCCAAGGGATCCCAAATGCTCACCAATGTCCTAATATGTTCTCAATATCATCCATGTCAAGTTTCAAGCCCTACAGAGAAAGTTTGCTCAGTCAATTGCTCAAAGGCCTGAAAATCGACTGTGCTAGGGAAAAAGTCAATTGTGGCCCACATACTGTCAAACTTCAAGATTTTTGGTCAAAATCCTCATTTTGAAGTATTATTCATCATTTTATCAAGGGTTGATCATGATTCATCAAGGATTGCTCATAATTCATCAAGACTCAAAACTTGCTAAATTAGGGTTTTGTAGGAAAAGTCAACTCAACTTTGACCAAGCATAACTTTCTCATACTTTATGAGAAATGACCCATACAAAGCTCATTTTGAAGAGGATGCAATTCCTTACAATCCATCTTCATCTCCCAAGTTCAAAATATGCACTCACAAGAAGTTATGAATTTGGACATTATAGGTCATTTTGAAAAGTCAACAAAAACACCTTTTTTGTCAAAGCTTCATACATGAGAATGGAATATCAAATTGAGATGATACCAAAAGTGTTGATTATAGGACATCTCAAGCTTTCTAAAAAGTCCAATAACACCTCCAAAAGGTCAAAATTGAGGAAGTTATGCATTGGTGAAATTGCCCCTTTTTTGCAAAATTGTCAAAAGTCAAATATGTCCAAAATTGCAATTTTTGCCAAATGAGCCCAACTTTTTATGCTTGCATTGAGTTCTAAGCCCACCCATACATTTTTCTACTATTTATGCTATTTATTTTGATATTTTATTCATTAAAATTCATAATTAAATAAATAAATAATATAAATAATGTAAATTTTGATGTGAATATATTTTGGGCAAGTTTTATGCTGGTTTTTGTCATTTGATTTCGTGCAATAACCTTTCAAATATGTCCAGGTTCATTCACATGTGAAAATGGCATAAAATCATCAAATATGGCATTTTTTCAAGTTTTGATCATGGTCTTAAAACACAACATTATGAGGGAGATTCTTTCCATAATTTATTGTCCCCTCATTCTCCTCTATAAATATAGAGCCATACAAGCTTGAAAGGGACGGAAATCCTCTCTAAAAAGCTCTCAAAAAGCTCTTCAAAAAGCTCTCTAAAAGCTCTTCAAAAAGCTCTCCAGAAATCAAAGAATTTGTGCAAGTCATATCTCGAGGTTCCTATCTCTCTCAATTGACATCAAGCCTCAAACCATCCTCTTGAAGTCCTCAAGAGTCTTACAAGGCCTAAGAGAAATCCATCACATGCCTAGACACCCCCCATTTGACAACACCGGTTTGGTAAAATTTTAAACTTTGAATCTCTAATTTTAATCACATTTTATGGTATGCTAACATTTGTTTGAGTTTATATAGAACAGTTATGGATGGTTGAATCATAGGTTTCACACAAGAATCAAAAAACATCATAGTTAGAGCATGAAGCTTTCGAAGATTCGGGCCTAGGGATTTCTGATGATTGCACCTCCCTGTTTACTTTTGCTACTAGGACCATCTTTATTTTCATGTTTTTATTCGTTTTGTTCATTTCTTTTAATCCCTTTTATTTTTTTTATCAATAAACAAATATAAAAATCACATAAAAATAGATTTAGGATTTTTTCTTAATTAAATTTTAATTTTAGGTAAAACTTTAATTTCTTTTTGTAAATAACTTAAAAATAATTAGAATAAATAGGTTTTATTACTAACTTAATTATATTTTATTTTTTCCTAAAATAACCAAAGAAACCAAAATAGGTCATGTAATTATTTTTATTAATTAATTTAATTAACTAATTAATTTCATATTTAATTTAGAAAACTTATTTCTTTTATTAGAAACAACAAAAGAACAAATTTTCTCTTTTAATTAGGATAGAAGGGTCAAAACCCTAATTTCGCATTCGATCTAATTCTTCTCGCGCGCTTTATTATTATTTTTACCCAATTATTGTTTCTGCCTACAGTTTGTAATAGTTTTAATTAGGACTTTTTACTTTTCATTATCGCTTTAATTTCAAAGGGTTTGTTTTTGGCTATGTAAATACCCGAAGCCTTGTAATAGCGTAGTTTTAATTTCCGCACTTTTAAATTCCACAAATTATTAACTGTTAGATGTATGAATAATTAGGGTTTGCATGACAAGAATGTATGATTAATTTTAAAACAGTTAGATCACCCTAAATGTGCAAAGATAAATAAACTGAAATTAAATCATTCGCACATGCGCACTCCTAGGGTACACTTCCACTTGGTTGCCTTCGGTAAATGGTCATTGAGTATAGGATGCTTTAGTGGTCGTCCTTTTGTCTAAACAAAGATCAAAGTCCCGATTCGGAAAAGTTTCCTCGGAATTGTTGCCTCGAATAATTGATCTAAGACATTAGGGTTATTACTAAGACGTCCTAACATTGCTTTAGTGACCGTACGTCCCTTTCGAATTGACCCTCAAAACTCCAATGACGGTGCTACTTACTCACTAATAGTGGGATAGTGTTGTCTAAAGGAAACAAACATAGAACGATTCTTTTTTTAGAGTAGGTAGATTAGCTTTTAAGTACTTGCTCATCCCAAATAAATTTTTCACACTTACACTCCTTTACAAACAAAGTTTTCAAAAACACTTCATTACACTCTTGAAGACAGAAGCAAGAGTTAAATCGAAGTCAAAACAAAAGCTTTTCAAAGCCCACAAACACAAAGAAAACAATTTTGAAAATGATGAGCAAGTACCTAAGAGCCCGTAGATAATTACGGATAGAAAGGGTGCTAATACCTTCCCTTTCTATAATCTACCCCCCGTACTCATAAATATCTCAAAAAAAAGGAATTTTTCTGTGCTTTTTTCCTTTCCTTGTTGGATAAAATAAAAGACGGTGGCGACTCTTGCTTACCGCGACATTTTGCAAACACAAATGCAAAAACGCAAACCAGCAAATTTCCTTAACGAAATAGGGAAACCACGATTCCGGTTCTGGCCACCGTATCACATAACTGGCGACTCTGCTAGGGAGTTAATAAGTGGGGTGTACCTTAGGAATAGTTCATCATATTGTTTTCAATTGTTTGATTTGTTTGCTTTATTTTGTGGGCTTTGTATCAGAGTTACTATAGATCCTAACCCGGATCTGGGGGATACCTTTTAGGTAAGTAGCAATAGACTGTGAAGGAACTGTACGGCGTAGACCGATACGGTTGAAGCAGTAGCTACGTTGGTGTGACGCATTAGTTGGTACCGATATCCCTTGTGGAGGAACAAGGAGAGTATGGGGCTGCTAATGGGTCATTAAGCATCAACTGACCTTAGAACCTATAATTGACCAACTTGGCCATAGAAAAGTAGCAGTATGCTACACTCATTGAGACCATACTCTCGCGATGATTCCGGCCCCAAGAAAAGGTTGCTAAACTGGAATTATGACCGATCGAGGATGGTCATTGATATTGAGAACCTCTAGAACCCGGTTACTATTACTAGGACAGGTTGAACCAACTAAACTGAAAGAGGGTAATACCTAAACTCCATGCCAGACTGAAATTTAAGGGCTATTGTGTGACTTGTGTGCTTTCAACTTGAACTACTTGCACATGTTTGTTATCTAACAACTTGAGTTACTTGCAGGTTTTGTTTACAGTCCTTATCCAATACCTTGGATTTCTTGCCAGATTTACTTGTTTACATTAGCTCGTACTTTTGCTTAAACGCATAACATACACATCATAACATCAAGCCTTAACATTTCCTTAACCATTTCAAGGATCTCAAAGGTTTGTGATGCAGGTTATGGTAAATCAAACGTCTAGCAAGGGGCAAAGGGGATTTATTTTCCTCTAGCCAATGTCATCTAGAGATCAAAACACGATAATTTGAGTCGGTGGCTATGACCCACTTGATATGGTGAGCTTGACTCTTGAAGAAGGACTCTTAACAACACGAAGTTTCTTCAAACAAATTCTAACAGTTTCTTGTTTACCCCGCAAGATCCTTGAAAACATTGCATACATATATCATACATATCATTGCATAACAGGTCTCTTATGTTGTCACTATTTATTTCAGCAATGGCTCTCCAACAAGACAACCAAGATCCATATACTCAAGAAGCTCGGTTTAGGGATATATTCCTAAACCTATCCAAGGGGCAAAAAGAGTTGAAAACACTCCTCATTGGGAATTTGGTCAAGAAAAATCCTGAAGACAATAAGGACGAACGGCCGGAACAACTGCAAGCTGAGGTAGATGCAATAAGAACCCAAATGTTGGGGCAGACAGCCCTTATCCAAAGCTTAGCCCGAGAACAAGAAGAGTTGAGAACCATTATCAACCAGCTTCATCAAGACAAATACAGCAGTATGAAGCAAACAGTCGAGACCGGGGACCAAGTCACTGATCAGCCTCCAAAAAGACAAGGGTTTGGTTTGGTGAAGAATGGACCTCTCCAAGTTGCTACTACCTCAAGGGTCCAACAACAACCTTGCCATAAACAACGGGTTAATCAGAGTAAGCCAGATACACCTAAGAGGCAGTTTACCAAGCTTAACATGTCGCTGTCTCAAGCTTTACAACACCTATTGAGGATGAATCTGGTGACGTTGATAGGACCTCATCTGAATCCCAAGACTTCTTTGCCTAACTACAATCCTGATGCAAGGTGTGCATACCATTCCAATAGCCCGGGGCATGATACTGATGATTGTTGGGCATTGAAAAACAAAATTGAAGACTTGATCAATAAAGGAGCATTGGAACTCACACAAGATGGTCAACTGGAATGTTTTTGTCAATCCTCCAAGGCTCACCATTTGAAGTGACAAGTTTTGGCAAGAGATGCTTTTGTTAATTAGAATTTTCAATTTGTAATTTTCTTTTGATTGTTCGAATATTCATTCATGTCAAACTTTGTTACTTTATCAATGCATTGCATATGTCTGTTTTGAATCAATCCATTCGTATTCACTATTTCAAAAATGCATTCTTATTTCCTTTTGTGATATTCAACTCTCGAACAAAATCTCCGAGCCTTTAGAGGGAGGATGACGAAATGATATCAAAATCTCTACAATATGCTTTTGAACAGACCCCGCTGACGATGTACAAGCATTGTTTCAAATCCTAAACAGTGGAGTTATAAGGAAGATATTCCCTCGTCAACCCCTTTGAGCCAAAGAAGTGGGAGTTTTTCTTTTTACACAGATTAAAACCCTTAAATCACAACCCGGGGCAGGGTAGTTTTCTCAGTTAATTCATGTGCATAATGAATGGTTTCAAAGACATCCTTCCGAAACAAAAGACGGTGATGGTTCCCTATAATCGTCAATGCAGGCAGTCACTATCTCTCAAAAATAAAATCCCATTAAGTCAAAACCTATGAAGGAGACTTAAAGAAAAAACTGGGGCATCCCGCTGACTGTAATCACAAAAAGAAACAGTTCAGGTAAAAGACAGGGATAATAAAACCAAAAAAAGAGGTCCTACAAACCCTCAACTCAAAAGAAATGAATGCCTATTCAAAATAAATTGTCAGTATCCGAACCATCACCGGAATATCAGAGCAAAGACTCAAACGGGATCTAAATGCATAATTAACTGAGTTTAGGATCGAAGAACATCACGAAGAACGGGTGGGTACAAATAAAATCTGAGCCTTTATCCTTTGTTTCTTGAACCGTGAACCATACCACGTTATAACCCTTAAAAGTCCTAGCTGAAGCATGGATTAGTTCGAAAGCATATTGTTACAAAAGGTACCCCAACTTCTGTAGGACTTGCTGTAAATCCTGAGTTGACATCACACTATTACAAAAAAAAAATTGTTTTACTAAAAAATGAATTTCCAAACTTCAAGACAGACATAAGCTTTGCATTCTTAAAATAACATTGTTTGCATATGACTATTTGTTCAACAGCATAGAAATTCGCATGACGAATATCTAGTGAACAAAACCCTCCTCCAACGAGAGTGATCACCTCAAGTGGAAAAACGCTTCCAACCAAGGGGAACGACATCATCATTGTCCATCATCTAGGGCAGTCAAGTCAAGATTCAAGGAATCTCTCAAAGATGCCAAATAGCCAGGGGAAAATCTCCATCTGAATCACTTGGGGCATTGGACATGAATTCCAGCAACGAATCTTGCATGATTAAACGAACATCTTCTGGTAGTATGGCAACACAACACTACCGACAGTGACAACTCTCTACACTCTGAGAGCGTGGACATAGTCAGAAAATACTGTGCATGAACAAAAACCCGCTAGGTCGACTGGCCTAGGAAGAAATAAGGGCATCCCGGCGAACCAAAAGGGTTTGGACAAAAATTAGGGATAAAGAGAAAAATATGTACACCCGGCAAGTCGAAAACCTGAAAAGGCGGCTTGGGCAAAAAAGGGTATCCTGGTGGACTAAAAATCTGAAAATACAGTCCAGGCAAAAGTTAGGGATTAAAGCGTACGACTATGTCCCGTCATCTTGTCACTTTCCTACCAGAAGAAGATTTGTCATTTCAATCGGCAATTACCAAGCACCTCATAGGTTGGAATAATACTCGATCCATAAGGCCTACACATGCACCTTCTCCCGCAGATACAGGGGCAGAAAAGTCTCGATGCAAAGTCATTGTCATATCCTCAGCCCGCATCCCAGTAACATCTACACTCCCCGCAGAGTAAGAAAAGGACAGTGGTGTTAATTCTCCCTAGCTGAGGCTCGCAACCACGAATGGGTCGGTAAGATTCTCCCCAAGCAGAGTTTATCTATCACTAGCACTGGAAGATTATCCCCAGTGGAGTCTGGAAGATTATCCCCAGTAGAGTCTAAAAGATTATCCCCAGTGAAGTCGCCATTGGAAAATCATCCCCAGCGGAGTTCATTCCTTTCACAGACATAAATTCAATCCCCAACAGGGTTCACTGTCACCAGCAATAGTAATTCATCCCCAGCTGAGTTTTATTTCTCCAAATCGACAGATTCTCTAGCAAAACATCTCTTCCCCACAGAGTCATTTCCTTGTTAGTCTATTCCCCAGCAGAGTCGCCAGTTCTGTGATACGGTGGCCAGAACCGGGATTGTGGTTTCCCTATTTCGTTAAGGAAATTTACTGGTTTGTGTTTTTGCGTTTGTGTTTGCAAAATATCGCGGTAAGCAAGAGTCGCCATCGTCTTTTATTTTATCCAACAAGGAAAGGAAAAAAGCACAGAAAAATTCCTTTTTTCGAGATATTTCTGAGTATGGGGGGTAGATTATAGAAAGGGAAGGTATTAGCACCCTTTCTATCCGTAGTTATCTACGGGCTTTTAGGTACTTGCTCATCCCAAATAAATTTTTCACACTTACACTCCTTTACAAACAAAGTTTTCAAAAACACTTCATTACACTCTTGAAGACAGAAGCAAGAGTTAAACCGAAGTCAAAACAAAAACTTTTCAAAGCCCACAAACACAAAGAAAACAATTTTGAAAATGATGAGCAAGTACCTAAGAGCCCGTAGATAACTACGGATAGAAAGGGTGCTAATACCTTCCCTTTCTATAATCTACCCCCCGTAATCAGAAATATCTCGAAAAAAGGAATTTTTCTGTGCTTTTTTCCTTTCCTTTTTGGATAAAATAAAAGACGGTGGCGGCTCTTGCTTACCGCGACATTTTGCAAACACAAACGCAAAAACACAAACCAGCAAATTTCCTTAGTGAAATAGGGAAACCACGATCCCGGTTCTGGCCACCGTATCACATATGCTTTTTTACACCAGTCAAGAATACCATTTCTTATATTCTCCAAACAGCAGTCATGGATTTATTTGCCCGGACTCAGATTATTACGTCAGCATTTCATGTTCATACATCATGACATGGGCATACATTACTGTAATACGGTGGGAGAACTAACTTGAGGGTTTTGCGTTTTATCGCAAACGTTGCGGTTAACAAGAATCTCCACCGACTTTTCTTTTATCCAAAAGGAAAGGTGAAAAAGCACAGGAAAGACCTTTGAGATTATTTCTTGAGTTCGGGGGGTAGATTATGAAAAGGGAAGGTATTAGCATCCTTTTCATCCATGGTTTTCCATGGGCTCTTAGTTACTTGCTAGATCACTTGCTTTTGTTTTGAAATTGTGCTTTGTGTGATTTTGAAAGTATTTTGTAAAAGAGGCCATTGTTTAGGAAATCTTTGTAATGATTCTCGTTCGTAAGAATGTATACAAAGATGTTTGTCTTTTTGAAAATGTTTTCAATATTTGTAACATGTTTGGAAATGTGTGTGTTTGTTTTGAAAATAGCAAGGATAGTTGTTTTGAAGTGGAGCAAGTAACTAGAAGTAATCTACCTACTCAAATGTCTTTCTTGTTCATTTTCTTTTCCATTGACATTGTTGTCTTACCATTGATTTGGTAAGCAACCCTATCTTTGGATGTAAACGGGATGGATGTGGGTCATCATATAACCATGATTAGCAATGTTGAAAAGTATCTTTATCATTTTTGAGGGACTAAGATCATCTTTGTAAGGTAACTTTAGATAGCGTCATCGAGGGACTATGATCTTATATTTGTTTGTTTTACCAAGATACTTCGCATGCGTAATATGGCCATTTTTGTGTAAGGCAACCAAGTGGAGTAACCCTAAGGGTTCTTGTGTGCAAGTGTGTTATTTTCATGCTTGATTTTGTCTTGGATTAGGGTTTTCTATTTGATTGTTTTTATCTTGCCATACAAACCCTAATTACTAACATGTTATGTAAAAGCGATAAATTGCGTAATTTAAAGATTATTACGCTATTACAACATTTTATGGGAGGGGGTATACAAATTATGAATGGGGATTTGCAATAATATAAACCTAATTAATCTATTACAACCAAATCGAATTTGTACAAATATTTGAATATACAATGTAAATTAAATATGCAAAGATATGTATATGCAAGAAAAAGATTTTGTTTTGTTTTTTTATGTAAAAAAAAAAGAGTTTTGAACTAAACCTAATAGTTTAAGAAAAGGAAATTATTTTCTTAGAAATTGATTAACCCTAATTCTAATTTGTTAAAAGAAAATAAAGTTCTTTAAGTATTATTTTTTTTGTATTTTTTGTCTTAAAAATAATAAATAGTATTTATGAAATATTTTGGTCTTTTTATATATTAAAATAAATATTTACAAGTGTGAGAAAAATAATAAATATTAAACTTATTATATTTTTATTTACAAGTTTATTTAATAAAAATAGTTAATATATGTTGCACCCCAAAATTTTCCCTCTCATATTTCTCAAAATATGTCAAGAAAAATCTCTAAGTTGCTCAAGATAGCTCAAGAGTTGGTCAGACAAGCTCTCTCCTAAGACAGTCTACCCCAAACTAGGGTTTCACATTGCATCAAGATCCTTGAGTCCAAGTGGTCCCAAATCCTCAACATTGTCCTAATATGTTCTCAATATCATCCATGTCAAGTTTCAAGCCTTGCAGAGGAATTTTGCTCAGTCAATTACTCAAAGGTCCAAAAATCGATTGTGCTAGGGAAAAAGTCAACTGTGACCTACATACAGTCAAACTTCAAGATTTTTTGTAAACATCCTCACTTTGAAGTATATTTCATCATTTTGTCAAGGGTTGACCATGATTTATCAAGGATTTCTCACAATTCATTAAGATTCAAAAGTTGCTAAATTAGGGTTTTGTAGGAAAAGTCAACCCAAATTTGACCAAGCATAACTTTCTCATACTTTATGAGAAATGACCCATCCAAAGCTCATTTTGAATAGGATGCAATTCCCTAAAATCCATCTTCATATCCCAAGATCAAAAAATGTACTCACAAGAAGTTATGAATTTGGACATTATAGGTCATTTTGAAAAGTCAACAAAAACACGTTTTTTGTAAAAGCTTCTAACTTTAGCATGTACTATCAAATTGAGATGAGATAGAAAGGGTTGTTTAGAGGAAATCTCAAGATTTCTAAAAAGTCCAAGAACATCTCCAAAGAGTCAAAATTGAGGAAGTTATGCATTGTTGAAGTTGGACTTTTTTGCAAAATTGCCAAAAGTCAACTATCCCCAAAGCTTCAAATTTTGCCAAATGGGCCCATTCTTTTTCACTTGTTTTGAGTTTGCATTATTGCCCACGTGCTCTAGCCTTGCCCATGTGCCCATATCATATTTTTATTAATTATTTTGATTTTTATTTGAATTAATTTGAATTAAATCAAAATAAATCAAATAAAATGAAAAACATTGAAAACTAAAGATCTTGTGATCATTTCAGGTCTTGTTACACAGCTAGCATCCTTCCAAACTCGTATCAAGCCATGTGGGTACAAAAAGATTGCAAATGAGCCAATTTTGGAAAGCTTTAATGGAGGATCAAATCAAATATCAAAGTGATTAAAAGAGGAAGATTTGGACAGCAAAATCAACCCTAATGTATTGTACAATACATAAGGAAGCGAAGCATACATAAATAAGGGTTAGAGATCAATTGGAGAGCAACAACAGAATTGGAAAAAATTAAGAAAAAGTGTGACTTCGAAATCAATCCTAGAGGCGGTTTCAAGGCTTGGTGTTGGTCTCAATCTCTTCCTGGCCATCTCCACAAGCGAAAACAACTAAGACCACGCGTTTTCAAGCCTCCCGGTGCACTGTAAGTCATCCACAGATTCACTATATTCTTGAAATCGAAAAGTTTTATTCTTGCATCTATTGAGTAAAATAATTGCATATTCTGAATCTACACACCATTTGCAAGCTTTTGGTATTACTTGATTTCATTTATCTGACCTGTGACGAGATCCACCATAGTTAGGGTTTCTTGGAGTTTTTTGGGGTTTTTCGTTTCAGGTACAATTGGTCTTCATGATGGACATGGTTGTGATCAGAAAAAGATGACGAATCAAACCATGGTCCTAGAACTCATTTATATTGCCTGGGGAAGAATTTAGAATGAAGCCACGATTTTAGCTGCGGATAAAATTCGCAGGTAAAAGTTGCAGGATTTAAAAGTTGCCTGGGTAAAATTTGTATTGTATTAACAATTGAAACAACATGGCCTGGTGGTAACCACATTAGTGCTCAAAGATCCAAAGGCTGGAGGTCAGGGGTTCGATCCCTGCCTCCAACAACTTGCCATTTTCTTATTTATTTTCAGGGAATACAATGCACACGCCAACATGATGACCATCATACACTCTCACTATCCAACGCACCAGATAGCCAGATGGCCAGATCTGGTGGCCAGCGTTGAAGGTGTACCATATGCCAAGTCAATGCACGCGCAGGGAATCAGAAAAGTCAATTGGACCTTCAGCAATTGGGCCAACGAAATTGCTATTCACACATCCATATATCAGGCCCATCTCTACTTCTTCTTATATTTTTATTTATTTAACTTATTTACTTTATTTTTATTTAATTAATTTCTAACCAATAAACAAATTTTCTTTTTTTATCAAAAAATCACAAAAATACTTTTTATCCAATTAAGATTCAGAATTTTATTTTTTTTATTAATAAATACTAATTAATTAATTAGGATATTAATTAGGTAACATTAATTTATTTTGTAAATAAATAAAATCAATTAGAATTAATTAGGTTTTAACTTCAGTTTAATTATTTTTATTTTCTTTCTTAAAATAATCAAAAACTCCAAAAATATATCATTAATTATTTTTCATTAATTAACTTATTTAATTTCTAATTTAGTATTTAATTTAGGACTTAATTTCTTTTCTTAAAATAAAAACAACAAAAACATTTTTCTTTTAAAAGGGTCAAAACCCTAAATTTAGCATTCGATTTAATTTCACTCGCGTGATTTATTTTTCCTTATTTAATTATTGATGTATCTGCTCCCGGTCTGTAATAATTAATTAGGATATTTATTTTTCCGCTTTTATTTTATTTTCAAAGGGTTGCTTTTGGCGATGTAAATACCCGACGCCTTGTAATAATTTAGTTTAATTTCCGCACCTTTAATTTCTGCAAATTATACAACTGCTAGATGCTTGATAATAGGGTTTGCATGACAAGAATGAATGCTTAATCTAAAATCAAATTAGATCACCCTAAACATGTGCAAAGATAAAAATAACTGAAAACAACACAATCACACATGCGCACTTCTAGGGTACACCCCACTTGGTTGCCTTCGTAAACGGTCATTGAGTATAGGTTGTTTTAGAGGTCGCCCTCTTGTCTAAAAGATCATAGTTGCTTCGAAATGGTTGCCTCGGATATTGTTGCCTCGAATATATGATCTAAGACATTAGGGTTACCGCTAAGACGTCCTAACATTGCTTTAGTGACCGTATGTCCCTCTTTTGAATTGACCCTCAAACTCCAACGACGGTGCTACCTACTCACTAATAGTGGGATAGCATTGTCTAAAGGAAATTAGCCTAGAACGATTCCTTTTTTCGAGTAGGTAGATTAATTCTTAGATACTTGCTCATCCAAAACAAACTTTTTCCACACTTACACTTTTACAAACAAGTTTTCAAAAAACACTTCATTACACTCTTGAAGACAGACACAAGAGTTAAATCGAAGTTAAAACAAAAACTTTTCAAAACCCACAAGCACAAAGAAAACAATTTTGAAAATGATGAGCAAGTACCTAAGAGTCCGTAGATAACTAAAGATAGAAAGGATGCTAATACCTTCCCTTTCTATAATCTATCCCCCTGTACTCAGAAATATCTCGAAAAAGGAATTTTTCTATGCTTTTTTCCTTTCCTTGTTGGATAAAATAAAAGTTTGTGGCGATTCTTGCTTACCGCGACATTTTGCGAAAACAAATGCAAAACGCGAACCAGCATTCCAAAAACAGTCAGTTCTTCCCACCGTATCACAGAACTGGCGACTCTGCTGGGGATATAATAAGTGGGGTGTACCTTAGGAATAGTTTATCATAATGTTTTCAATTGCTTGATTTGTATGCTTTATCTTTGTGGGTTTGAATCGGAGTTACTATAGATCCTAACCCGGATCTGGGGATACCATTTAGGTAAGTAGCAATAGACTGTAAGGGGACTGTACAGCGTAGACCGATACGGTTGAAGCAGTAGCTACGTTGGTGTAGCACTTTAGTTTGTACCGATATCCCTTGTGGTGGAACAAGGAGAGTATGGGGCTGCGAATGGGTCATTAAGCATCAACTGACCTTAGAACCTATAATTGACCAACTTGGCCATAGAAAAGTAGCAGTATGCTACACTCATTGAGACAAAACTCTCGCGATGATTTCGGCTGCAAGAAAAGGTTGCCAAACTGGAATTATGACCGATCGAGGGTGGTCAGTGATATTGAGATCCTCTAGAACCCGGTTACTATTACTAGGACAGGTTGAACCAACTAAACTGAAAGAGGGTAATACCTAAACTCCATGCCAGCCTGAAATTTAAGGGCTACTGTGTGACTTGTTTGCCCTTACCATGTTTGTTATCTGTGAATACTTGTGGTGTGTTTCTATCATAACATCATGCATCATGACATTGCATGCATCTTGCATCAGACTAACCCATTTCAAAGATAGAGGGGATTCATCTTTGTTCTGTTTTGTAGGTCATGGCCTCTATGCATAAAAATACTATTCGCATCAGCTTTGTACAGATTCCTACTCAGCTTAGAGATTTGGTTTCTAAAGTTCCAGATACTTCCTCCTTTATCAGAAGACGTGGTCACCTCCTTGGTTTGGTCACTTCCAAGATGGATGAGCAGATGTTGAGTGTCTTGTGCTAGTTCTTTGACCAGTTGCACCACTGCTTCACCTTCCCGGACTATGAGTTGGTCCCTACTTTGGAGGAGTTCTCTGATTTGCTTGGTATTTCTATTCTAGAGAAAACGCCGTTTATAGGTTGGGAGATAGATCTTTGGCCAGAAGATGTTGCTACAGCCCTACATCTGACAAAGGCTGAAGTAATGTCTAACTGGGAAACCCGGAGTGGGACAAAAGGCTTCTTGGCTAAGTACTTGGTTGATCAGGCTAATCAGTTTTGGGACTGTCTGGACTTTCAAGCATTCGAAGACATCCTGGCTCTTCTCATATATGACTTGGTTCTGTTTCCTAATTCAGATTCTTTCGTCGACGTGAACACAGTGAAGATCTTCATGTCCCGCAATCCAGTGCCTACTCTCTTAGGTGACATTCTGCATGCTCTTTATGCCTGTACTGCTCGGAAACGGGGAACCCTTATGTGTTGTGCACCATTGCTGGTGAGGTGGTTTATTTCTCACCTCCCCAAATCTGTTTTGAAGAACAAGGAAGGCATGGGTTGGGCCTACAGAATTATGTCTCTGGCTCACACAGACATCATCTGGAGCACTAAAGACATGGAAGAAGTAGCTGTTATTGACCGGTGCGGAGAATACCCCAATGTTCCTTTACTTGGAATTAGAGGAGGGATCACCTATAATCCTTGTCTAGCCTTACGACAGTTTGGGAGAGCTAGAAAGGACGGTCCTCATGAGTTGTTGATTCCGAGCATTGTCTTTGACTTCCAAGGGGATAGTAAGGGACATCGCCGCAGATTCATACGAGCTTGGAATAGAGTTAACAGATCTGATCCGCATGAGCTGGGAGAAAAGACTACTCTTCCGATGGAACCGTATCTCTGGTGGGTTCGAGCCCGTGCCCAAAATCTAGGGATGCCGTACGAAGCTGTCTTACCGGTAATTGTTGAGAATGCTGATGAAGAAGGGGTTCCTCCTACCATCCTACATCCATACATGCCAACTGACATTGGGGCATTAAAGAGGTCGTGGATCCAGTTGAGAGAAGAGTGGGATACTTACAGAGAAAAGTATCACGAGCAGGAGCGGAAGATTCTAAAGCTTACAAGGCAGCTGGAGAATGAGAAGGTCCTCAACGATTATGTCAGCACCAACAGAAAACGACCATGGGAGCACTGATGTCTTTTGCTATTTATAGTTTTGATTTACTTTTCAGTTTTTTCTCTTTGTAACGCCTTAAAGGCATTTGTCAAACAATGTTTCAAGTTTTTAATCTAATAAAATAGTGTTTCCTTTTGGTTTACGAATTTGAATCCCTAAAGTCTTTGAAATCATATCATATGCATTCCATTCCCATGCACTTCATAACAGGTACCTTACAGGTCTCTTATCTTCTTCACTGTTTATTTCAGCATCATGTCTGCTGAAACATCAACTGATCAAGCTATCAAGGCTCTACAAGCTCAAAACGCTCAGTTCTAGGAAATGTTCATGAACTTGGCCAAGGGTCAGCAAGATCTGAAGACTCTTATCTTGAAGGATAAGAAGAAGAAGACGGTCTTACTCAATATGGGTCGCAGATTTGGAAACAATCTGCGGGAAGATGTTGATTTATCTCACTCACCTGAAGGGAGAGAAAACCAAGAAGAAAGGAGGGCTCTTAGCCCTGTTGTTTCTGACAATGAGACTGACTTTGACGAAGACCAGTATCCTCTGGCTGAGGATAGGTATAAACAGCTTGAAGACCGGTTAAGTGCGATGGAGATCCAGAAGATACCTGGATTGGACTTTGGTGACTTGGGTCTGGCGTCTGGGGTGGTGATTCCCCACAAGTTTAAAGCACCAGTCTTTGCTAAGTACGACGGAGTCTCCTACCCAAAGCTACACCTCTGTTCGTATGTTAGAAAGATTCAGCCATATACCGCTGATAGGAACCTCTGGATCCACTTTTTTGAAGATAGTCTCTCAGGGACTCAACTTGAATGGTTCTATCAGCTAGAAGGAGCTAGCGTCCGTAATTGGGAAGACCTTGCTGCTGCTTTTTACAAGCAGTACCAATATAATGCCGACCTCGCTCCCACGCGTACCCAACTTCAGGGTATGTCTATGGGCGCGAGCGAAGGTTTTAAAGATTACGCTCAGAAGTGGAGAGATCTTGCAGGTAGAGTCCAACCCCCGCTGGCTGACAGGGAGTTGATGGACATGTTTTTGGGGACCTTGTCTGGTCCATTTTTCAACCATTTAATCGGAAGTTTATCATCAGGTTTCACTGAGTTAATCATGACTGGGGAGAGAATTGAAGCCGGTATCAAGAGCAGCAAGTTACAGAAAGGTGCTTCGTCAAGTACCGAAAAGAAGCCTTTTAAGAAGGAATCTAGTGTTGTTTACAGTTCTAGGAACCAAAGTCGACCCGAGCACCGCCAAGCAGTTAATGTGGTAGTTATTTCAAGACCAATTGTTGCCACACAATGCAACAATCAGCCAAGGGTAGAGAGGCCTCAAAGACAGTTTAAACGGCTCAGCATGTCTTTATCTCAAATTCTGCCACAGTTGTTGAAGACTGATTTGGTGATTCCAAGGGAAGCTCCGAAGATTCCCAACACCACCTCACCACTGTACAATCCAAACGCCCGCTGTGCTTATCACTCTGATAGCCCAGGGCATGATACCAATAATTGTTGGGCCTTGAAGAATAAGGTACAAGATCTGATCGACACTAAGGAGATTGAGTTCAAAGTGCCAGAAAAGCCTAATGTTATGACTGCTCCTATGCCAAATCATGGGGTGAATGTTGTGGATGATGATGTGTTTGTATCTTCTGTGGAAGAAATTTATACTCCATTGATGACTGTGAAGAAGAACCTTCTGTTAGTCGGTTTATTTCCGGGCTATGGTGAAGGTTGCCATCTGTGTTCCGCCCTACCTTCTGGTTGCCATCTTTTGAAGTCAGGTGTCCAACGCCTGATGGATAATAAAGAAATCTTGTTTGAGAAGACTTTTGTTCCTTTGGTTCCTGTGGAAGAAGTTTCTATAATCACCATTTCCGCCAATTCTTCCAAGGCTTCCTCGAGAAAGCCTTTTAGAATTACATCTGTTCCGAGAATCGCTCCATTGATCATCACTGTTCCTGGACCTATCCCTTACACGTCGGATAAGGTTGTCCCATGGCGTTATGGGGCCGATGTGTATTATCACGGGGTTAAACAAGACTTAAAGGATGAAGAGGCTGATATTGATGTCAGCAATATTGTTGGATCTAGTAAAGTCACCCGAAGCGGAAGACTTTTCTCCCATGAGATCTCTCCACCCACTGTTCAGAAGCCTGTTGTTATTACACCTGCCAGTACATCTACTACTGTCCCTGTTCAAGTTCCAATCCTTACCCCTATCGCCGAGTCATCTGACACTCGGGGAAAAGGGATTACCGGTGAGCCTGCCCGGACGGAGGCACCAAGGAAGATTACTGTTGAAGCCTCTAGGCAAGAGATAGAGGAAATCTTAAAGATCATCAAGAAAAGCAACTACAATGTAGTCGAGCAGGTGGGGAAAACCCCGTCGAAGATCTCTATGTTGTCCTTATTGTTGTGTTCAGAGGCCCATGTTAAGGCTCTGATTGCTTTCCTAAAGACTGCGCATGTGCCACAGGAGACATCAGCTGATCAGTTTAAAGATTGTGTGGCTAGTCTGACAGTAGATAATGGGTTGGGTTTCTCCGACGCAGGCTTGACTGCTAAGGGGAAGAATCACAATAACGCCCTGCATGTCTCCATTGAATGTAGGGTCACTACTCTAGCTCATGTATTGGTGGATACTAGATCCTCGTTGAACGTTTTACCCAAGAAAGCTTTGGACCGGTTAGACTGTGAAGGGTTGGTGCTGAAGCCAAGCAACATTGTGGTTAGGGCCTTTGACAGGTCCAAGAGGATGGTACATGGAGAAATGGATATTTCGGTTAAGGTTGGTTCTCAGATCTTCGCATCTACATTCTATGTGATGGACATTCGACCATCTTATTCTTGTTTGTTGGGTTGCCCATGGATCCACAAAGCTGGGGCAGTCACTTCTACGCTCCACCAGATGCTGAAGTACCCGGTGAAGGGGAAAATTGTTACGGTACGAGGAGGGGAGGAGTACATGGTGATCCACCTCAATTCTTTCTGGTATGTGGAGATGGACGGGGAGTTCATTGAGACCCCGTTTCAACATTTTGAAGAAGTCCCCCAGACGTTGGCATCAACTGAAGTTGTTACTGAAGATCCTCCAATGAAGATGGCTTCCCTAAAGGATGCCCGGGCTGTTATTGAGAAAGGTGGGTGTGCGAATTGGGGCCAACTCCCCGACTTTACACATAAGACGAACAAGTTTGGTTTGGGTTTCACTGCAGAAGCTCAGAGGGCTGTTCGGCGCGCACGGAACGGAGGACCTCCCCTGTTTATCAGCAATTCAAGAGTAAATGCCATTGAAGACGGTGATGAAGAATCTGAGTTTGACAGTTGGATCTATTTGACTGCCAACGGTGGACTAAGCAATTGGACGGCAAAAGACTTTGTGCCAATTTCTGTTATTACCCAGTAATGAAACTTTTGTTTTGAATTTGTAACAGACAATTTTTAAACTTTACGGCTCGGTGCCTTACCCGAGACACTGTGGCTTTGTTTGTGAGGGCTTTATGTGTGTCATTGCCATATATCATTAATAAAAGCATTGGACGTTTTCTTGCATTTCAAATTTTGTGCTCCTTGTTTTTATTTTTTTGCAAAACAGCTATTTTACACACACTCCTATATACAGGTCTACATCCACTCTGGATCCCACTGATAACGACTCTGCTACTGCCAATTTTTACTTCGAAAGTCCGATCAACCAAGCCGAGGACGAAGGTAAGGATGATTGCGAAGTGCCTGGTGAACTTGCTAGACTGTTACTTCAGGAAGAGAGGGCCATACAGCCGCATGAAGAGCCAGTGGAAACAGTAAATCTGGGTACGGAGGTAGACAAGAAAGAGGTCAAGATCGGCGCAAATCTGGAGCCTAGTGTTAAACAACGGTTGATTCAGATGTTGCGTGACTATGTTGAGATCTTTGCTTGGTCTTATGAAAATATGCCTGGGTTGGATACTGATATCATGGTTCACCGATTTCCTACCAAGGAATATTGTCCTCCAGTAAAACAGAAAGTCCGACGAATGCGCCCAGAGATGTCTGAGAAAATCAAGGCTGAAGTTATGAAACAGTTTGATGCCGGTTTTCTAGCAGTTAATTCTTACCCACAGTGGGTAGCCAACGTGGTTCCAGTGCCGAAGAAGGATGGTAAAGTTCGAATGTGTGTTGACTATAGGGATCTGAACAGGGCAAGCCCCAAGGATGATTTCCCTCTGCCTCATATCGACGTTCTGGTTGACAACACCGCACAGCATAAGGTCTTCTCCTTTATGGATGGTTTCTCCGGGTATAATCAGATTAAGATGGCTCCTGAGGATATTGAGAAGACAACCTTTGTTACTCAATGGGGTACCTTTTGCTACAAGGTCATGCCTTTTGGATTGAAGAATGCTGGGGCAACGTAACAGTGCGCCATGGTCGCTTTGTTCCACGACATGATCCATCATGAGATTGAGGTATATGTTGAAGACATGATTGCAAGATACCAAACCGAGGAAGAGCAACTTGACCATCTTCAGAAGTTGTTTGACGGGTTGAAGTTGTACAGACTGAGGTTAAACCCGAACAAGTGCACCTTCAGGGTGAGATCTGGTAAGCTGCTGGGTTTCATCGTAAGTGACAAAGGTATTCAAGTGGATCCTGCAAAGGTGAAGGCTATACAGGAAATGCCAGCTCCCCGAACAGAAAAAGAAGTCAGAGGCTTTCTGGGACGTCTGAACTATATTGCTCGATTCATCTCACACCTGACTGCTACTTGTGAGCCAATCTTCAAGCTACTGAAGAAAGATCAAGTGGTAAGATGGAACGATGAATGTCAGGCCGCTTTCGAAAGGATCAAAGAATATCTCCAAGAGCCTCCTATTATGATGCCTCCAGTTGAAGGGAGACCTTTGATCTTATACTTGACAGTACTCAATAATTCAATGGGGTGTGTGTTGGGGCAGCATGACGAGTCTGGCCGAAAAGAGCATGCTATTTACTACCTTAGCAAAAAGTTTACCGACTGCAAGACCCGGTACTCGTTGCTTGAGAAAACTTGTTGCGCTTTGGCATGGGATGCTCGCCGGCTGAGACAGTATATGTTGACTCACACTACTCTATTGATATCAAAGATGGATCCAATCAAGTATATCTTCGAAAAGTCTGCCTTGTCCGGAAGAATAGCAAGATGGCAGATGATCTTGACTGAGTATGACATTCAATATACGACCCAAAAATCAATCAAGGGAAGTGTGTTGGCGTATCATTTGGCACATCAGGCAGTGGACGATTACCTGTCTATGAACTTTGAGTTCCCAGATGAGAACATTATGTTGGTGATCGACTGTGAGACACCTGGACCGGATGAGGGACCTGAGGAAGGATCTCGATGGTCTATGTACTTTAATGGAGCTTCGAACACTTTGGGTAATGGCATCGGCTCCGTGATCATATCTCCTGAAGGCTCTCATACTCCGTTCACCGCCCGACTTTGTTTCAACTGCAGCAATAACATGGCGGAGTATGAAGCGTGCATTATGGGTCTTCGAGCAACTATTGACCTAAGGATTAAGTTCTTAAGTGTATTCGTAGATTCCTCTCTTGTGATCAGTCAGATAAAAGGCGAGTGGGATACAAAACACTCTAATCTTATTCCTTACAAGGAGTGTGTGTTGACTTTGCTGCCACACTTCGAAGAGATAACCTTTTAACACTTCCCTATAGAGGAGAATCAGTTGGCGGACGCGTTAGCTACGATGTATTCTATGTTCAAAGTCTGATGGGACAATGAAGATCCCCAGATTACCATTGAGAGGTTGGACGAACCTGCACATTGCTGTGACATTGAGACTGAAGAGGAAACGGATAAGCCCTGGTTTCACGAGGTAAAAAGGTATCTTGAAGCTCAAGAGTACCCTGAGGGTGCATCTGTTAATGATAAGAAGTTTCTGAGAAGGTTCATGGCGAAATTCTTCATCAGCAATGGCATTCTTTACAAGCGTAACCATGATTCAACCTTACTGCGTTGTGTGGATAAGAATGAAGCAGAAAGGATCATGGCGGAGTTACATGAAGGTACTTTCGTAACTCATTCCAGTGGACACACCATGGCGAAGAAAATCCTACGGGCAGGATACTATTGGTCTACTATGGAAGCCGACTGTTATCAGCATTCTCGGATCTGTCATAAGTGCCAAGTCTATGCTGATAAGGTGCACATACCTCCAGTACCTCTGAACGTCTTGAAAGCTCTGTGGCCTTTTGCAATGTGGGGCATAGACATGATCGGCGAGATCAGACCTACGGCGTCCGACGGACATCGTTTCATCCTGGTAGCGATTGATTACTTTACAAAGTGGGTTGAAGCAGCTTCCTTTGCTACCGTAACCAAGAACGTCGTGGCACGATTTATTCATCACAATCTGATATATCGATATGGTGTACCAGAGAGGATCATTACGGACAATGGTACAAATCTCAATAATAAAATGATCACTGAGCTCTGCAAGCAGTTCAAGATACAGCATCACAACTCTTCTCCTTACCGGCCGAAGATGAATGGGGCTCTAGAAGCGGCTAATAAGAACATTAAGAAGATTGTGCAGAAGATGACGATGACGTACAAATATTGGCACGAGATGTTACCCTTTTCTCTTCATGGGTATCGTACCTCAGCGCGGACGTCAACAGGGGCAACACCCTATTCCTTGGTATATGGTATGGAGGCAGTCTTGCCCATTGAAGTTCAGATACCCTCTCTTCAGATTTTGAAGGATGCAGGTTTGAGCAAAGATGACTGGATCCAGACCCGGCTTGATCAGTTGAACATAATCGACGAAAAGAGACTTATTGCTATTTGTCATGGTCAAACGTATCAAAAGCGGATGATCAAGGCATTTAACAAGAAAGTCAGATGACAAGAGTATCATGTTGGGGACCTGCTTATCAAGCGCATCATTCTACCTCAAGGTGATCCCAGGGGCAAATGGACCCCTACTTACGAAGGGCCATTTGTGGTTAAGAACATTTTCTCAGGAGGAGCTATGATTCTAACCACCATGGATGGTGACGACCTTCCTTACCCCGTCAATGCAGACATAGTGAAAAGATACTACGCATAATCAAAGACCCGCTAGGTTGACTGGCCTAGGCAAAAATAAGGGGTTCCCGACGAACCAAAAGGGTTCGGTCAAAAATAAGGGATGAAAATGAAAAAAAAACTATACACCCGGCAGGTCAAAAACCTGAAAAGGCGGATTGGGCAAAAAAAGGGTATCCCGGTGGACTGAAAACCTGAAAGGGCGGTCCAGGAAAAAATTAGGGATCGAAGCGTAACACTATGTCTCATTGGATCACCTTCGCAACCAGACTTCGGTATCAACTATCAAGCTCGAACGACACTAATCAATCTGATCTACCTTCAACCAAGTAGCAAAGTGATGAGATGCTCGAGGATATAAAGGCAATAGCAGAGTTGGGACCCAATGGGATTATTCACATAGCTGCTTTTCTTTGTTTTCACAAATTGTATAAATTCTATCTGTTCGGCAGTGTTCTCTTACTAGGACGTCAGCCTCTAGTACAAAAAACGCTTATTTACAGGCCAAACTTCAAAATCAATACAAGTCATTTTCACAAAATATATGTTGTACCCCAAAATATATGTTGTCATCCTAATATATGTTGTACCCCAAAATTTGCCCTCTCATATTTCTCAAAATATGTCAAGAAAATCTCTAAGTTGCTCAAGATAGCTCAAGAGTTGGTCAGACAAGCTCTCTCCTAAGACAGTCTACCCCAAACTAGGGTTTCACATTGCATCAAGATCCTTGAGTCCAAGTGGTCCCAAATGCTCAACATTGTCCTAATATGTTCTCAAGATCATCCATGTCAAGTTTCAAGCCTTGTAGAGGAATTTTGCTCAGTCAATTACTCAAAGGTCCAAAAATCGACTGTGCTAGGGCAAAAGTCAACTGTGACCTACATACAGTCAAACTTCAAGATTTTTTGTCAACATCCTCATTTTGAAGTATATTTCATCATTGGGTCAAGGGTTGACCATGATTCATCAAGGATTGCTCACAATTCATCAAGATTCAAAACTTGCTAAATTAGGGTTTTGTAGGAAAAGTCAACCCAACTTTGACCAAGCATATATTTCTCATACTTTATGAGATATGACCCATCCAAAGCTCATTTTGAGTAGGATGAAATTCCCTACAATCCATCTTCATATCCCAAGATCAAAAAATGCACTCATAAGAAGTTATGAATTTGGACATTATAGGTCATTTTGAAAAGTCAACAAAAACACCTTTTTTGTCAAAGCTTCTAACTTGAACATGGAATATCAAATTGAGATGAGACCAAAAGGGTTGTTTAGAGGACATCTCAAGCTTTCTAAAAAGTCCAAGAACATCTCCAAAGAGTCAAAATTGAGAAAGTTATGCATTGTTGAAGTTGGGCTTTTTTACAAATTTGTCAAAAGTCAACTATCCCCAAAACTTCAAATTTTGCCAAATCGGCCCATTCTTTTTCACTTGTTTTGAGTTTGCATTATTGCCCACGTGCTCTAGCCTTGCCCATGTGCCCATATCATATTTTTATTAATTATTTTGATTTTTATTTGAATTAATTTGAATTAAATCAAAATAAATCAAATAAAATCAAAAACATTGAAAACTAAAGATCTTGTGATCATTTCAGGTCTTGTTACACAGCTAGCATCCTTCCAAACTCGTATCAAGCCATGTGGGTACAAAAAGATTGCAAATGAGCCAATTTTGGAAAGCTTTAATGGAGGATCAAATCAAATATCAAAGTGATTAAAAGAGGAAAATTTGGACAGCAAAATCAACCCTAATGTATTGTACAATACATAAGGAAGCGAAGCATACAAAAATAAGGGTTGGAGATCAATTGGAGAGCAAGAACAGAATTGGAAAAAATCAAGAAAAAGTGTGACTTCGAAATCAATCCTAGAGGAAGTTTCAAGGCTTGGTGTTGGTCTCAATCTCTTCCTGGCCATCTCCACAAGCGAAAACAACCAAGACCACGCGTTTTCAAGCCTCCCAGTGCACTGTAAGTCATCCACTGATTCACTATATTCTTGAAATCGAAAAGCTTTATTCTTGCATCCATTGAGTAAAATAATTGCACATTCTGAATCTACACACCATTTGCAAGCTTTTGGTATTACTTGATTTCATTTATCTGACCTGTAACGAGATCCACCATAGTTAGGGTTTTTTGGAGTTTTTTGGGGGGTTTTGTTTCAAGTACAATTGGTCTTCATGATGGACATGGTTATGATTAGAAGAAGATGACGAATCAAACCATGGTCCTAAAACTCATTTATATTGCATGGGGAAGAATTTAGAATGAAGCCACGATTTTAGCTGCGGATAAAATCTGCAGGTAAAAGTTGTAGGATTTAGAAGACAGGGATGATGAGTTGTCGTCCATCCATAGGCCGGTTCAAATAACACGTGCGCTTTTTCTTTTTCTGACCATTGAGTTTTATTTTTTTATATTATTATTAATTTGTATTGTATTAACAATTGAAACAACATGGCCTGGTGGTAACCACGTTAGTGCTCAAAGATCCAAAGGCTGGAGGTCAGGGGTTCAATCCCTGCCTCCAGCAACTTGCCATTTTCTTATTTATTTTCAGGGAATACAATGCACACGCCAACATGATGACCATCATACACTCTCATTATCCAACGCACCAGATGGCCAGATCTGGTGGCCAGTGTTGAAGGTGTACCATATGCCAAGTCAATGCACGCGCAGGGAATCAGAAAAGTCAATTGGACCTTCAGCAATTGGGCCAACGAAATTGCTATTCACACATCCTTATACCAGGCCCATCTCTACTTCTTCTTATATTTTTATTTATTTAACTTATTTACTTTATTTTTATTTAATTAATTTCTAACCAATAAACAAATTTTCTTTTTTTATCAAAAAATCACAAAAATACTTTTTATCCAATTAAGATTCAGAATAGTGGGATAGCAGTGTCTAAAGGAAATTAGCCTAGAACGATTCCTTTTTTCGAGTAGGTAGATTAATTCTTAGATACTTGCTCATCCAAAACAAATTTTTCTACACTTACACTTTTACAAACAAGTTTTCAAAAAACACTTCATTACACTCTTGAAGACAGACGCAAGAGTTAAATCGAAGTTAAAACAAAAACTTTTCAAAACCCACAAGCACAAAGAAAACAATTTTGAAAATGATGAGCAAGTACCTAAGAGCCCGTTGATAACTACGGATACAAGGGTGCTAATACCTTCCCTTTCTATAATCTACCCCCGTACTCAGAAATATCTCGAAAAAGGAATTTTTCTGTGCTTTTTTCCTTTCCTTGTTGGATAAAATAAAAGTTGGTGGCAACTCTTGCTTACCGCGACATTTTGCAAAAACAAACGCAAAACGCGAACCAGCATTCCAAAAACAGTCAGTTCTTCCCACCGTATCATAATATATAATTTAATAAAAATATTTTTTATGAGAAAATAAAATAAAAATAAACAAAATGTAATATTTATCATGTTTTATATTTTTTATGATTTTTTTATGTTAAGGAAAATATATTTAATAAAATGGAAATGAAAATAAAATAAATAATAAAATGTATGGGCCAGGGGTGCTGCAAGCAAACAGGGGTAGGTGGTTAGAAAAAAACAAGGCCCATAAGCTCAGAAGCCCATGCTGCCAAACAAACAAAAAAAGCTGGAAAAATATGAAAAAAATGCAAAAGGCATGCGCCAAGGTTGGAACCCATGACCTTAGCAATTTCTGCACACTGCCTTGCCACTGGGGTGGATGTACATCCGTTAGTTCAAATGAAACTAAAAATACATAACATAAAATGCTTCCTTGCCCTGTACTTCATCTTCTTCCTCTAGCCAGCCGGACCCCCTGTATCTCTCTCATTTCTCCATGAAAATGGAAACTTCAAACATGAAAATGATAGTACTCTTTCCCACGATTTCAACCATGTAACTCATGAAAACTAACAGTCAAAGATCAAAGCTAATTTCACTAGCCCTAATTTTAAACCTAATTTTTACAGAAATTTGAAATCTAAAATTCTCTATACACAATGAATATAAATGAAATTTATGAACATGGTTGGCTTTAGCACAAGGATATCTACATTTTATTTTCACAAATCGAGACCAAAAGATGCATGTATGAAGAGATAGAAGTTAGAGTTTTACCTCTTTCAGTTGAGATCGTGAATGGAGTTTGAGCAAGTTTTGAGAAGGCCTGAGGATCCCTTTAGCTTGCCTAGACCTCCCTGAGTGTGTTCCAATCCTTACCTTGCCTTGAAAGTGCCTGAATCTCCCTACCCAAGTCAACCTGCAAGCTTGAAATGCAAAAAATGGAAGATGGAGAAGGAGGAGTTACAATGAAGGGATGATGGTCTGGAACACTTATATATGATGTAGGTTAAGTGTTTAGGTGATTAGAACTTGAAATGCACTAGTAGATTTTGAGATTGCTACGCAAGATGCAAAACTGCAAGTAATGGCAGGTTTTTAGTGATAGAGAGTTTGGGAGAGTTTCTGAGCTTTAGAAATCGTGTTCTAGGCTATAATATGTTTGTGTATAAGTATAGAAAAGGTTAGACCTCAAGCTTCCTCCAGATTTCTGAGTTATAGACTTTTTGCTCTTTGCTTGCTTTTGAACAAAAGTGAGGAGATAACTCTCTATATGCTTGTACAAGCCTGGTCTGAGTTGGTACAAGTCTTAGACACATTTATTTTGGTTTATAGGGTTTGTGTGTGTATAAAGAACGGGTGCAAAGCTCAAGGAGTTGACAAATGCAAAAGTTGTGCTTTTCTAAAATGGAAATGGCAACTTTGTGCCATTTATGGAATTAAAGCTTGGACAAAGGCTTTCATGCTTGGATTAAATCTTTATCAACTGTGTAAGCATTTAATTATGGAGTGAGAAACAAGTTTGAGACCTGTAAAGCAAATATTATGCAGCCTAGGTTTGGATTTGAATTCTGGTTCATCATGAAATAACTTGAAATCAAAGTGAGAAATTGCCAACTTCATCTCTTCGATTCTCCCTATTCAAGAATGTCCTCAAGGAGTTCTTGGACATTTTGGAAAGCTTTCAATGTGCTCTATAACTCATATTTGAATTTCTTTCCAAGATTCCTCTTGGAACTAGGTGGAAAGTTTCCATGAAGTTAGGTCAAAAACCTGCCTAAATTAGGGCAAAATTTCACTAAGTTATTTTAGTTCATGAGCATGTACTCACAAAATTATATCTTGAGATCCAAGCATCTTTAGGAGAAATTGTGTGAAGAAAAGTTGTATATTTCAAGGATATCTACAAATTTCATGTTGGGAACTTTCTTTGAATCATCTTGTATCATGGTGAGAATTTGGCTTAAAGTTGAGAAAAAATAAGAAATTTTCTATACTTAGAAAAATTTCTAAGTTAGGAAAATTTCAAATTTCAAAACAAAATCTTCAATCTTTGATTTCTTGATGAAAAAGTTTCACATTTTGAAATGTTTTGATGAATTGTGATCCTTGGAATTAAATTTTGACCAAAAAAGTCAAAGTTTGACTTTTCAGTATACAGTTGACTTTTGATCAGTTGACTGCAAAATTTATCTGTCAATCCAATGGAATTACAATGTTTTGAACCATGTCTTTAGGTCAAGATGATGAAATTGAACTCTTGAAATCATGCTTCAAACCAATTGGTCATTTTCTAGGTCAAAAATCAGAAATTCCCCTTTCTCAGTCAAAACCCTAATTTTGACCATTTTGCCCTTTTGATGATTTGATCAAATTTCTTGAGGAATTGTGCTCCAAACTTGATCAAATGACACATATGATTATAAGATATTGATGTGGATCAAAAATTATTAATTTTGACTGTAAATTGGCTATGGTTGACTTTTTCCCCAATGTAACTGATTTTTAGGTCAATTGTCTAATTGACTGATCAAAAATGTGATTCAAAGCTTGAAACTTGGCATGAATAATCTTGGGGGTCTATGATGATACTTGAAAGTCATATGAAGCACTGATAGTCCAAAAATCCTTGTGCAATCCCAAACCCTAATATTGGGTTATTAGTGCATGATGAGATGTCTTGAGCTGATCAAACCTTAATCCAGTCTTGAGTCAAAGAGATCTTGTAAAAAAACATTGAGATATGAGATGGAAAATTTTGGGGTAAAACAATTATATATAACATAATCTCTGTTATTTTTAGACCTTGACACAATGCATCTCATGCATCGCACATAACTAACCCTGTATTTCTTTCAGGAAAGACAGTTATTATCAACAATTTCCAGTAGGTCCATAATCAACACACGAAGCTAAACAGAGTAACCATCGGTGCAACAAATGCAACCTTATGCAGGTTCCTCATAGAAGTCTACACGAACCTAGCACAACACAAGCCCTACTATCCAGGATTTCATCTCGAAGTAACCCTACGACCCAGGTTCCTTCTCACAGCCCTACTATCCAGGCTTTTCATATCGAAGTAACCCTACTACCCAGGTTCCTTCCCAAGCCCTACTATCCAGGCTTTCATCTCGAAGTAACCCTACTATCCAGGTTCCTTCTCAAGCCCTACTATCCAGGCTTTCATCTCGAAGTAACCCTACTATCCAGGTTCCTTCTCATAGCCCTACTATCCAGGCTTTTATCTCGAAGTAACCCTACTATCCAGGTTCCTTCTCAAGCCCTACTATCTAGGCTTTCATCTCGAAGTAACCCTACTATCCAGGTTCCTTCTCACAGCCCTACTATCCAGGCTTTCATCTCGAAGTAACCCTACTATCCAGGTTCCTTCTCAAGCCCTACTATTCAGGCTTTCATCTCGAAGTAACCCTACTATCCAGGTTCCTTCTTACAGCCCTACTATCCAGGCTTTCATGTCAAAGTAACCCTACTATCCAGGTTCCTTCTCAGGCCTTACTATCCAGGCTTTCATCTTGAAGTAACCCTATTATCCAGGTTCCTTCTCACAGCCCTACTATCCAGGCTTTCATGTCAAAGTAACCCTATTATCCAGGTTCCTTCTCAAGCTCTATTATCCAGGCTTTCATCTCGAAGTAACCCTACTATCCAGGTTCCTTCTCACAGCCCTACTATCAAGGCTTTCATCTCGATGTAACCCTATTATCCAGGTTCCTTCTCAAGCCCTACTATCCAGGCTTTCATCTCGAAGTAACCCTATTATCCAGGTTCCTTCTCACAGTCCTACTATCCAGGCTTTCATGTCAAAGTAACCCTACTATCCAGTTTCCTTCTCAAGACCTACTATCCAGGCTTTCATCTCGAAATAACCCTACTATCTAGGTTCCTTCTCACAACCCTACTATCCAGGCTTTCATGTCGAAGTAACCCTACTATCTAGGTTCCTTATCATAGCCCTATTATCCAGGCTTTCATGTCGAAGTAACCCTACTATCCAGGTTCTTCTCAAGCCCTACTATCCAGGCTTTCATCTCGAAGTAACCCTAATATCCAAGTTCCTTCTCAAGCCCTACTATCCAGGCTTTCATCTTGAAGTAATCCTACTATCCAGGTTCCTTCTCACAGCCCTACTATCCAGGCTTTCATCTCGAAGTAACCCTACTATCCAGGTTCTTTCTCATAACCTTACTATTCGGGTTCTTCCTCTCTTATCCCCATACAGCAGTCCACAACACTGTAAGACCGGGACCCGATCAAACACGATTGGTTTCTCATCTCTCTAGTAAGTCGCAGTGCATCATATACCCTGACCAGATATGCAGTTCACTTCCGCTTACCCAAACCGGAGTTATTCCCCAATAGAGTAACAGACAACTGAAGCTCCTAAAACTCTATTTCTCTTAAGACAGAGACCAGCATTCCCTAGAAAACTCCTCCTCAACAACAACAACAGGGACTCTCGTCAAAGGAATATCTCAGGAAATCCACATTCTCTAGATGGAATCTTTAAGCCTATCTCAGACAATTCTCTATCACATCCAGGATGATATATTTAAGCCCATCTCCGACAAATATTCTATCATCAACTTCCAAATGGCATCTGTAAGCCCATTCCCGATGTCACAAGTCGAGTGCCACTTCATGCGAGTGCAAATTTCTGGGCACTTT
Organism: Vicia faba; assembly: GCA_948472305.1. Lineage (NCBI taxonomy): Eukaryota > Viridiplantae > Streptophyta > Magnoliopsida > Fabales > Fabaceae > Vicia > Vicia faba. Next base: position 303,877,027 of record OX451735.1, on the reverse strand, counting down.
AGTGTTCAATCATCTTCCACCTTCAGATTACGAAAGGCAGACAAGCCAATCTACATTCGCAGGTTTAAGAAGATTGAACAGGGGCAGCTGTTGTACCCCAAAATTTTCCCTCCCATATTTCTCAACACATGGCAAGTGAGGTCCCCAAATTGCTCAAGGAAGTTCAAGAATTGACCAGACAAACTCTCTCCTAAAGTAGTATACCTCAAATTAGGGTTTCCATCTTCATCAAGATGTGTGAACCACAAAGGACTCAAATTCTCACCATTGTCCTAATATGTTCTCAAGATAATCCATGTCAAGTTTCAAGCCTTGCAGAAGAAGTTTGCTCAGTCAATTGCTCAAATGCCTGAAAATCAACTATACTAGGTCAAAAGTCAACTGTGACCCACATACAGTCAAACTTCAAGATTTTTTGGTCAACATCCTCATTTTGAAGTATTATCCATAATTTGATCAAGGGTTGATCATGATTCCTCAAGGATTGCTCACAATACATCAAAACCCAAAAGTTGCTAAATTAGGGTTTTATAGGAAAAGTCAACTCAACTTTGACCAAGCATGACTTTCTCATACTTTATCAGAAATGACCCATCCAAATCTCATTTTGAAGAGGATGCAATTCCCTACAATTCATATTCAGCTCCCAAGTCCAGAATATGCACTCACAGAAAGATATGAATTTTGACATTATAGGTCCTTTTGAAAAGTCAACAAAATCACCTTTTGGGTCAAAGCTTCATACATAAACATGGAAGACTCAATTGAGATGATGCCAAAAGGGTTGTTTAGAGGACATCCTAAGATTTCTAAAAAGTCCAAGAACACCTCTCTAGGGTCAAAATTGAGAGAGTTATGCATTGGCCAAGTTGACCATTTTTGCAAAATTGCCAAAAGTTAAATGTGCTCAAATTTGCATTTTTTGCTAAATGGGCCCAACTTTTTATGCTTGCACCTCAATTATAGTGTGGTCCACGACTCAAATGTTCACTCACCCATTATATGCTTCATTCTTCAATTTATTTTCATTTTTCATTAATTAAAAAGTGAATTAAATCAAATAAGTGATGAAAATTAACAAATATATGACTTGATTTGTTTTTTTGACAGATTGGCAATCAAGATATGCTGAGTTAACAAGATCAAATTGAATCAAGGTCAATTGTTACAAGAAAGTCATGATTTGGCTCAAAATAGCAACATATCATATAGCTTACAAATCAAATCAAATCTTGGATAAATGCAAAGATTTAGTCCAAGTTTGTTAACCTAATTCACTCTAGGTTATATAGTGAACAATTCCAGATCAAAAACAGAGGTGTTAGAGTCGTAAAAAAGGGCAGAGCAAACTTCAAAATTCAAAGAAAAGTGTGAATTGGTTTTCACTCCATAGGCCATCTCAAGCCATCCTAGCTATCCCAATCTTTTGCTGGACGTCCCAGGAAGTTGTCCCAATTGTTTGCAAGGCCTGGAACACCCAGGAACGCGCGCTACATCTCATACAGTTTGACATGATTTTCTAATTCGATTATCATAATTCTTGCATCATTAGAACTTTTGATTGTTATATTCGTGTTTGTCATCATGTTTGCAAGCTAACCATGTCATTTAATTGCGTTTTTGAAGCTTGTACACGATGTTGCCATTACTAGGGTTTTTGTGTTATTTTTAGGGTCTTTTTGTACAGGAATAATTGGGCCTTGAATCAGGTACCATGATGCTCGTGAAGATGAGACGAGTTGATTGGTACCATTACCTTTCATTTATCTTGTGTGTACAACATTTTTTAAATATGCAGGGTCATACCTATAGTGGATGTTTGTAGGTAAAAGTCCTTTTTTCTAAAACGACGGCTGTAGTGAAGAAGGTGATGCGTGGCAGCCCATGAATGGTTGGTTTAAATTTTGCGCGCATTTTCTGAATCCATTGTTTATTTTGCTTATATTGTTTTGTTTCTATTATATGAACAAAAGAACATGGTAGCGCAGCTGGCAAAGCATCACTGGAGGCAAGCATAAGGACCTGGGTTCGATCCCAGGTCTCAACATTTGCTTTCTATTTTTTTTTCTCATATGATCAGGTGCACCACATTCCCAACCATCCACCATACAACTCAAGATCTGACCATCAGATCCATCTCCAGCCAAGATTCAACGCCTGCAAGGAAGGAGTAGGATGCCCCACAAAGTCAACACTACACCGGATACAGCGCTGATTGGGCTTGGGAGCTTAATGGGCCAAAGATATTCATATTGACACCCCTAGCATTGCTATTCAACACAGGCCCAATTCTCAACTTCTTTTTATTTTTTATTTTATCTTTTATTTTGTTTAATTATTTTATTTTTAAAATCAGTTTTAATTAAATCATAAAAATCAAAAAAAGTCAAAAAAAATAGATTTAGTTGTTTTCTTAAATTTAATTTTGTTAATTAATTAGATTAATATTTAAATTGGGGTAACTTTAATTTGTTTTTTTTACAATTAAAATTAGATTAGAAAATTAGGTTAACTCTTGATTTAATCTTTCTCTTTTTTTTCTCAAATAAAACAAAAAATACAAAATAGGTTGTTTAGAATTTATTTATTTATTTTCAAAAATTAATATAAATTAGGACTGGGGTTTTTCTTTTAATTTAATTCTCCATTATTTTCTCAAATAACAAAACATGATAAAAAAAACATTTTTTCTTTAATCAATCGCAAGTAGGATTAGTCAAAGGGTCAAAACCCTAATCGCCTCGCATTTAACTTACCGCGCGCATTTAATTCTTTTATTATTTTTGTAACTATTTTGAGGATGTAATAGCTATAATTAGGTTTTTTTTAAATTTCCGCAACTTTATTTACTGTCAACGAAAATTATGTAATTGTCAAAGCCATGTAATAAGCGTAGGTTATCTTTTCCGCTTTTACTTTCCGCAAAACTCTTAACTGTTAGATGTATGTTTAGGATTGTATGGCAAGAATGCATTACAAAATTAAAATGGTTAGAAAACCCTAATGTGCAAAGATAATAAACTGAAAATAAATCACTCGCACATATTCACTCTTAGGGTATACTCTCACTTCGGTTGCCTTCGGTAAACGATCATTAAGCATAGGGTGTCTTAGTGGTTGCCCTCCCGTCTAAAGAGATCAAATTGTCCCGTTCAAATGTTGCCTCGGAAATGTTGTCTCGAAAACATCTTAAGACTCTAGGGTTACTACTAAGGTGTCCTAATATTGCTTTAGTGATCGTACGTCCCTTTCGAATTGACCCTTACAAATTCCAACGACGGTGCTACCTATTTCTCAATAGTAGGATAGCGCTGTCTAAAGGAAACAAGGATAGAAACGATCTTTTTTCGAGTAGGTAGATGCTAGTAGGTACTTGCTCAAATCAAAACTTTTCACACTTACACTTTTCAAAAAATGTTCAAAACAACTTCACCACACCCTTTTGGACTGATACAAGGGTTATCACGAAGTAAAACATTTTTCAAAAACAAGCACACAAACACAAGCAATTTAAAAATGAGCAAGTACCTAAGAGCCCATGGAAAACCATGGATAGAAAGGGTGCTAACACCTTCCTTTTCTATAATATAACCCACGTACTCAAAATCTCGAAAAAGGATTTTTTTTTCTGTACTTTTTTCCTTTCCGGTTGGATGAAATAAAAGTTGGTGGTGACTCTTGCTTACCGCGACATTTTGCGAATAAAAAACAAAAAACGCAAACCAGTAAAAAACAGTCGGTTCTGCCACCGTATCACACAAGGGTTTTCAAAAATACCTTGGTCATTTCTTGTTCTCCCATGGGTGGCACCCCCTGGGCAGCTATCTCTCACCAACATTGCACATATTCTTTAAATGACTCCTTGTCTCTCTGAGTCATTGCCCTTAACTGGTCACAGTCAGGCGCCATAAACATATTGTACTTATACTGCTTGATGAAGGCTTCCCCTAGATTATTGTAGGTGCGGATATTGCTACTGCCCAAACTCATATACCACTTCAGAGCAGCACCAGTTAAACTATCTTGGAAGAAATGAATAAGCAAACACTAATCATCAGTATGGGTGGACATTTTTCTGATATACATCACCAGGTGGTCACGAGGACAAGATTTTTCCTTGTACCTCTCGAATTCCGACACTTTAAACTTTGCTGGAACTTTTACATTGGGAACTAGGCAGAGTTTACTAACATTTTGTCCAAATAATTCTTTTCCTCAAAGGGAATTCATTTCCTTCTGCATCTCATTAAACTGGTCTTGAAAGTCATTCAACCGGTCATAGAATCCCATACTTTCACTCGGTGGAGGAACAAGACGATAAACTTCATCATTAACAAACAGAATATCATTCACCATAGGAGTTGCAGTATAATGGATCTCATTTCTAGCCATAGGATTAATATGCACCACAGAAGGTGCGGGAGTAGCTGAAGTAATAGAAATGGGAATTGTTGGAGCTTTGGTAGTAACGGTTATTTGTTGTGGCTGAGCAAGTGGTGGCTGATTCTGAGCAGCCACCAACGATCCCATCAAAGCATTCATATTGGCCATACCGGCCTTCAGTGCAGTAACCTCTTCATGCAGCTCGCAATTCTCTTGTTCAAGACTCTCCATTTTCTTCCTGGAATTAGCCCGAGTATTGTACTGGTGAGACAACTTGCTGAACGAGGTAGAGAAACACAGTAAGACACCTGGTATGAACAAAAATGCAAGAAATATATGCAAGATGATGTATGATATGCAATGCACATGATTTATTTATCTTTATTAACATTTAAAGGAACTCAAATATTTATAGACAATTTGCAAATACTAAAGTACTAATACATTTTGAAATACTAAAAATATCATTATAATAACTTCAAAATGGATTAAAACTTTTAGTACAACTTTTAACAATAACAAGTACAAGAGAAGATAAAATCTAAAATCCTAAGAAGTCAAAGCTTATGATGATATCTCCACATACTAACGCTTTCGCGTGAGTCTTGCAATTTGAGCCTTCAACTGCTTGTTCTCTTTTGCATATCTTTCGGCAACCTCTTTCCAATCACTAGAGTCAGGAAGTGAATGACTAAGACCTGATCAAGCTCTAGAGGAAAATAAGTCCTCTTACTTCTCCATCATTTCTACAGCATGACTCTCAAGAATCTCGATCAGGTCATCCTTCTCTTTCAAGTCTGCCTGGTATGACATCTCCAAATTCTGACACTTGTTCTTCCATGCCTCCTTCTCCTGTTGCATTTTAACTAGGGAAAGCTGAAGCTCTTACACATCATCTAAAAGGGGAGGAGTGGTCTTCACAAACATATCAAACATAGGTTCTTCACGGGAATATGGCATCTTCAATTGAACTTCCCTTGCTTGTACCCACGGGAGATAAGGCTCTAAAGAAACAGCTTATCTAGGTCCCAAGTTTTTTTTACTCTTCCTGTGAATATGACACCAAGCCTTTGCAATTTCCTCCTCAGCTTCTTTATGATCCTCTCCCTCTTTAAGAAAGAAACCACTCAGATGAATATTATTTGGCTTATCTATCATCAGATATCCAAACTGTCGTCATGCAAGAACGAGATTGTAGTTAATTCCTCCCTTTGTACCGAGAAGAGGTACATTGGGGAAACTACCACAACTATCGACAATCCCCACATCACAGTAAGCCTGATGATACCAAACAATATCAGAATAAGTGAAGGCCATAATCTTTGAATCCCAACGATGTTCCTTATTGACATCCCAGAAAGCATCGAACCGAGGAAAGTGAGAAATAAACCACTGATACAACAAAGGCGTGCAACAAATGATCATACATCCATGATAAGAATCCTGAAGATGAATGGAGTAATAAACATCTCCTAATAATGTAGGAACTGAATTCCCGATCAAAAATATCCTGATGGCATTGATATCCACAAATTTGTCGACCTTCAGAAAAAAGAACAACACATATGCAAGTAGAGAAAAGATAGCCTCAAAAACAATCGTACTCTTCATCCTAGCAAAGTAGCGGGATTTCTCTAATAAGAACTAAGAAGGTAAGCCTCTGATTCCTCCTTTGGTAGTCATGTGGGCCTCAATCTCGGACTTTCCCAAATGAATCATAGCAGCAATCTCATGAGACTTGGGCTCTCCCTCCAAATCGGTGAAAGGAACACAATCGGTAATAGGTAAACCCAGTAGGTAAGAGTACTCCTCCAATATAGGCATCAACTGATAATCAGGGAAAGTGAAACATCGATACATCGGATTATAGAACTGGAGCAAAGTTGAGAGAATACCCTCCTTCATCTTGAGCTTCATAAGAGACACGATGGATCCATATTTCTTTCGAAAATCCATAGAACTCTCGATCTCGGGAATCAGACTCATCAAATCATCTATCTTAGGATCCTTGAAATTGTACTTCCAAGTCTTTCTTTTTCCAGAATCCATGGTCAAAAGTACCTGAGATATTCGCAAAAGTCAAATTTAAGTCCCTTGAAACAAATGTTTTAAAGGATGCTCATGGGTGCATGAATGCATGATGCAACAATCACACACAAGATCACAAACATGGGGTTCATAGGTTCAACGTCACGAGCATGAAGTCAAAGGTACTGCCCATAAGTTATGGACTAATAGTTTGTTCTGAACAAGGTTCTAAGAGGTTCCCAGAGTCTACATACTTCCTTCAAATATTACTAACGTCCCGATTGACTCGATAATTAGTAATATTCTCAGGAAAAACTCATCTGAGTGTAGCATCACGTAACAACCATTTTTGGATGACTCCGTCATAGCTTCCGCACTACACCTAAAAGGCCAATATGGGTTAAAGGTTCTACGGTCCTCAGCTTCAGTAGGCTCCCAGGTTGACAGCAGCACGTCTTTCTGATTACTCAGTAAACGACACTTCAGTCAAAGGGGCCTCCACTAAGTGGAGGATCTCGTGCCTCTTTTTTTGGGATTATTCCCTTAAAGTTAACCTGACTATACCGCTCGTTCTATCTTAAGTTTTCCCAAGTCCAGGTATAGAACTTATGAGAAATCACCAAGCACCCTGAAAACCAGGAAAATCTAGACAAACATATATACAACACATGATATACAACAAACAATAGCACATACACAAATAAATAAAGATAAGCTCAACCCACTTAGGGATGGACCAGCAATAGGTCAGTCTTTCCCCAATGAAGTCGTTATTTTTCTCTAGCGGTAGAAATGTTTAGACTAAGCCATTAGATTGACTTGACTCGCATAGACCAATAAAAATCGCCACAGCACTTTATTGTTTCCAAAGGAATGGGAAAAGAGAAAATAACCTAAAAAAGAGGGGGAGATAATCTAAGTTAGGGGGTTGGTTATGCAAAGGGAAGGTATTAGCACCCTAAACATCTATGATACTCCGCATGAACCTCTTTGAAAATTTGTGTATTTTGGCTATAAGTGTTGTATACAAAAATAGATTGTGGGGATGAGAAAAGAAATATTTTTTACAATTTTTGCACCCGCCATGGTTGGGAACCTTTAGTGCATACGTACCACCTTCCGTGCAATAGGGGATCAGGTTACTCGTAGTTCACCTTTAAAAATTTTAAAACACAAGTGTGTTGGTTATTTTTAAGAGATAAGACGTCATCGTCATATCCGAGTGGAAAACATACTTACTACCCACAATTATGAGAAAGGAGAATTTGCGTCATCTCAAAGTGGAGGATATAGCTTGGATTTTAAAATCAACAAAGCTTCACTCGACACCCAAGTGGAAAATATCTCGCTTCACTACATATCATAGAAGTATAGTAGCTCGTATCACTACAACGGTCGACAAGAGTCTAATCTTTTGAGAAAAAAGTTTAAGTAAAAAGTCAAAATGGAAAAATGGTTTGAATGATATTGATTGATTTTTAGTCTTCTCACAAAAATGTCAAGGTATTATTAAGTTGATTAAAGTTTTATTAAGAAAATATTTTTGAAAGTGTGTGGACCTAAGTCCAAGTTTATTGTGAAAGTGGTTCAAGTTTATAAAACAATAATAGTTTTGAAAAGGAGGGAGAAGATTTTTGAAATTAAAGAAAATGGGAGGAGATGAAGGGACTATCCTAAAGCATAAGGTAAAAGTTAGGGAAAAGAACAGTTTAACCAACAAGAAGCCAACACTTGACACAATGAGTCAATGTAGAATTCTCATCCTTTGGATTGAAACCACACAAGAAAATATATTAAACCTCTTAAGAAAACCAAGCTTCAAATGCATTAAGTCCTCACAAAAATTGGGCAGAGTAACGACTGTATACAGATAAATTCCCAATCACAGACAAAGAACATAATCAGAATAACCTGCACACAAAGAAAACAAACAACCCAATGTCTCGGGGTAAACCCCAAGAACTTCAGACAAAACAATAATAGAAGTCACGGGGTCTCAAGGTAGGTCAAAGTCTCAACTCCTAACTCCAAGAAGTCCATAACTCCAAAATACCAAGGATAGTAACCAAATAGTCCAAGTAACCTTAAAGTTTTTTATTGTTCAAGTTGGTTATTAGGTATCTTCACAAAGAGAATGAAAAGCTCAAGTGAGAAAAATAAAAATGACATAAAGATAAATGCTCAAGTGAGAAAAGATGAAAATAGCATGAAATGTAAATGCTAAAATAAATGGTGCATAAAAGTAAAGGCGTAAAGTAAAAGCATAAAAATAAATGTTAATTGTTAATGAGTTATAAATTAGAGGTTAGTTGAATGACCATCTTGAAACTTGCATTTGAAAACTCATTAGAAGATTGATAAAATCAAAGCCTCTCAACAACAAGTTTCATTTGCTTTTTTTTAAGTATATCATTCATTTCAAATTCTCAAGGAAACAACAAATGATCAACGATGTTTAAATGATTCACTTGGACCAAATTTTATGAAAGTCCATTAGAGGATTGATAAGACTAAATCCTCCTAACAATGAACCTCAAGGTTATTGGATCAAAGGTTTCAAATAAAACATACTTGGGCTTGCAAACATAGGTTTGGGCCACGAATGATCATTTCTCGAATCGGAATAAAATTTAGCGCTATGTTAAGCAATCGTAAGTGAACTTATATAGAAGTCACACCTATTTTGAGGTCGGTCAATAGCAATCTATGTGCCATATATTTGGAGAGATGATATGTACATCATCCTCTAACAACATGTAGCAAAAATGAGAAAGGGATAAGATAAAGAGGGAGGGGATGCAATGTATGAAATTAGGGTTTCAAATATCATCAACATTATTCATCCATTTTGGTGGATTTGGTTTCTCAACCTATCAACACCCAAGATCCAATGAGGTTGAGGAATTTGTCACCAAATGGAGTCCAAGTCAGAACCAAATAAAGAAAATAATAAAATAATATTTAGGAAAACAAAATTAAAATGGTTAATAAAAGGAAAATAATTTATAAAAATATACAAAATATATTAAAACACCAAATAAAAATTCTAAAAAATAGTCACAGGTCAAACATGATTTAATAAATGTTGACAAAACTTTTCAGAATTGTTTAAAGTCAGAAACTAATTTTTAAAATTGAAGAAAATAAGCAAAATAAACCAAAATTTGTGAAAAAAGTAAAATCAGAAATAAAAATAAAATGAGGTCACCAATATTTATCAAGAGGCCATTGGATCCTTCCACAATTTTTTCAGAATTTAGAAAGGTCAGAAAGTATTTTTAAAATAATTAAAATAAGGCAAAGAATGCAAAAATTATGAAAAATATCAAACATCGAAATAAAAAAATGAAAAAAATTCACAAAGTCAAAAACAATTCAAAGTATTTTTATATATTTTTTTCATAATTTTTGGATAAAAAATAAAAGAGTTATGAATTTTTAAAGTTAAAGGAAATTTAAAAATAATTTTGTAAAAATAAAATAAATAAGAAAAACTACACGCGTTGGATCGCTTTTACTTATACACGCTGGCAGATCGAACGAATCTGAGGAGAGGGAGTATCATGAACCCAAGTCAAGGCGCGTGCATGCAACACAAGAAAGTCCAACCAATCAAAATAAAACAATTGGATGAGCGTCATTGGTTTAAGAATGATACGTAGGTCGTCTTCAACCTCCAGCCTCCTGTAATTAGGGCGAATCCTAGATCCTTGAATCTGTAAATTTACGCGTTCATAGTGGTACCTGTTCTGGACTTGCCCGACAACTAGAATGGGCCCAGTCTAAGACATTTCCTTTGGTATGGCTCGCACGACCATGACCCAGTTTGCCCGCTAACTGTCGGGAAATGTCAATTGTTTGCCCTCTCGAACCAACACTAGCCCAGGACGACCGACGAGCGTCCTCTTAGCCTACCCGACATCAACATCGTGCAGGCCACTAGGAATCGACCAGAGAGATGCCAGTAATTGACCCCCTCCTCAGAACCAACGGCTAGTTATGAGCACAACTTTCTAGTTTGACCAAGTCCTGGCACTTACTTGATTTTACAGACCCGCATATCCAGGCGCGAAATCAGGAACCAATAGTTACACGCTAAGGGAATTATATATACTCTCACACCTGCGAGGGCCAGGTATCGAATATTTAGTATTCACCACGTTATACTCTGCTTGTACCTTCTTGTTCTCGCTCTTACTTGATCGTTGGAGTGCCTTACAGGTATAACCCCATTTTCCCCTCGACTTCACAGCCCAACTACATATCATCTTCTGGCCACTTCTCAGGTTCTGATCAACCGGTAAGATTAGTGGCGCCATCTGTGGGAATTTTTCTCTCCCCATCTTTCTTTCCATGAAACTTAAGATCAAAGCAACTTTTCTAGATTTGTCTCACTAATCATGCCCGACCATGATGATTTTCATCTGCCCGGAAAGACTATTCTTTCCCTTGCTCGCAAAACCGACGAAATTCAGAAACATCCTCACCTCGAGGACAACCTGGCCTTCCGGGATGGATAAACCGCGTCTCCATATTCAACAGACGCCCGACGTAGTGACGACCAATTCTTGGACAAGGGATGAACCAAGAATTCCACTAAGGAACTGCAAGAAGTCATGCAACCAGTTCTCATCCCTCTCAACACCGACCCAGCCATGGCAGCACTGCTCGCTGCTATCAACCAGACCAACACCCTCATCTTACAATAAAATCAAATGATAAAGGCCTGGGAGAATAGGTAATCAAGATCTTCTCCTCGGAGAACCCAACGACGAAACTCCCCTAGTGTTTCGCCACCCCGACGTGGTCCACCACCCAGAAAGGAGAGGCGCAACATTTCTTTCTTCAAGAAATGTAACCGCACACCTCCTTCTAGAGATTAAGACTCCTCTTCATTCAAGAAGAGGAAAGACAACAGGAAAATGGATCGTGCTCGTCTATCTTCCCCCGAGCCAAATCAAAAATAGAGAAACCCCTCCCTCGACGGAACCATGACAATTAACAGGGAAGAAACTATCATTATCCATCTCCATCTCTCGTAGATAGTGGGGATAATGAGCCCAGTGGCCTGCTATCGAGGGAGATTACTGAAGCTCCACTTCCTGTCGTCCTAGAGAAGCCGTCTATATTGGGAACCTACGACGGAACAACAGACCCTGACGAGCACATCGAGAACATCGAAGCTCTCCTCGACTACCGAGGAGTCACAGGAGCCACCAATTGAAGACTCTTCCTGTTGTACCCTAAAATTTTCCCTCTCATTTTTCAAGACATGCACATAGAGGTCCTCAATTGCTCAAGGTTGACCAAGAATTGACCAGACAAATTCTCCTTTTAAGCAATGGATTCCCAACTAGGGTTTCATTTTTCACAAATAAGTTTGGGTTTCAAAGACCTAAAGTTATTTCCATAGTTCCTAATATGTCCCAAAAAATTCTCATGCCAATTTTCATGCCTTGCATTACAAGTTTGCTCAGTCAATTGCTCAGATGACTGAAAATCAACTATATTAGGTCAAAAGTCAATTGTGGTCATTTACAGTCAAATTTCAAGATTTTTATTCAACATCAACATTTCGAAGTGATATTCATCATTTGATCATGATTCCTCGAGGTAAGTCCTCAGATCATCAAAAGTCAAGATTTGCTAAATTATGGTTTCTTAGGAAAAGTCAACTGAACTTTGACCAGGCATAACTTTCACATGCTTCATCCATTTTTTCCCCAACCAAATCTCATTATGAAGAGAATACAATCCTCTACAACTTTTTTTATTCTCAAGTTCATAAAATGCATCATTTGGAAGATTTGAGCTCATACATTACAGGCCATTTTCAAAAAGTCAACAAAAGACACTTTTTATCAAAACAACTTACATCAATATAATGTCTTCAAAAGCAAAAATTATAAACATAGAGATTGTAGAGGACATCTTTGGATTTCCAAAAAGTCCAAGATCATCTTCAAAATATGAAAATTGAGAAAGTTATGGTTTGCACAAGTTGGGCAAATTTGTGAAAAATGCATGAAGTCAACTTTGAGCTAAATTGCATTTTTAAGTTAATGGACCTAACTTTTAGGGTTCAAACATGTTTATTACATACCCAAGGACCTCTAAACCTAACCATGCACTATTTTTATTTTTATTTCTATTTATTTGAATTTTTATTCATTTAAATATGAATTAAATCAAATAAATTAAATAAAAATATAAGAAATAATGGGCTAATGTATTTGGGCTTGGATTGACCCATCATGGAGCCTAATATTTCGTGCAAAGACCAACAAAAAACTGTCCAGATTCATGCAGCATCAAGAATGGCAAGAATTATCCAAATATGGCAAACTTTCAATATGTTGGATTTTTGTCTCATGGCCTTGAAAGCTTTGTTTCTTGCCATACTTGCTCTTCTCCTAACTCTATAAATACATAACATTGCAAGCAATAAAGAGCATAAAATTACTCTTCAAAAAGCTCTCCAAAATCTCTTCACAAAGCTCTACAAAATTCTCAAAAGTTCCAAAGTTGTCAAAATTCGTAGCTGTATTTCTAGCCATCTTCAATCCAAACAAGTCACATATTTGTCTTCCTGAGACTCCCATAAGTCCATACCAATCACTATCCACGCCTAAAGCATCCTGGAACGCACAAACTGAATCAATCTGGTTGGGTAAACTTCTCTCATCTGAATCTCTTAAACCATGTAATTTAATTGAATTTGAAGCATATATTGATGTTCATGTTGTTATTTAGAATTATTCTAATGTATTACATGAAAGGTTAAATGCTTAAATTACAGGATGCAGCTAAGGAACTCCTCTTCTAGATCCTGGGTTCGGGTCCCAGGTTTTGCACTTTTGTGTTTCAATATTTTTTTGTAGATTATTGGGCGTTTGGGCATTCTCATTGATGGGCTTGGAGATTTCAGACTCACACCCCTCCATTTCCTGTTGCCACGCCTGGACCTAGAATATTGGGCTTGAGACATTACAAGTTCTCACACCCCCTGTTTACTCTTTGCAGCAAGGCCCGTTTCATTTTTTTTATTTTCTTTCATTTAATTCATTTCTTTTTTAATTAAAATTATAAAAGATCATAAAGTCAAAAAAACCAAAAAATAATTAGAATTAGTTTTTAATTAGATTAATTTTTAATTAATTATTTTAATCACCTTTTTTTAATTAACTAATTAGACTTAGATTTCTTAATTTAATTTAATTATATTTTATAAATAAAAAAACAACAAAAATATTTCTTTTATCACTTAGAAATTTTTCTTAGAGTTTTTCTTCATCCTTTCATTTTTATTTCTTTCTCCTCTGTGCGTTCATTTATTTTTTCGCATTATTTTTCATAAATATTATGTAATTGCCAATGGATTGTAATAGTTTAACTAGGATCATTTACATTTCTTTTCCCCGTTTTAGTTTGTAATTCCCCCATCTCGAAGCCTTGTAATAGCATAGATTCAAAATTCCCGCACTTTATTTCTGTACTTATTCAATTAACTGTTAGATGAATGCTTAATAGGATTGCATGATAAGATCTGAAAACAAAGGGTAGAAAACCTAAATGTTTAAAGATAAATAACTGAAATACAACACACTCGCACACGCACACCTCTAAGGTACTTCCACTTGTTGCCTTCAGATAAATAAACGGTCCCGTTTCTCAAATGTAAGAGATTTTAGTGGCTACCCTTTAGTTTAAAAGATCATAAGTCCCTCGATGACCCTTTCGGTGTTGCCTCGGTAAAATAATCTTAAAACCTTAGGGTAATTACTAAGATATATTACTAGTTGCCTTTGTGACCGTACGATGACCCTCGATTGTCCCTCAAAACATATGACGATAGGGCAACCTACTCACTAATAGTAGGATAGCATTGTCTAAAGGAAAAAAGGAAAAGAACAAACCTTTTCGAGTAGGTAGATAGTTCTCAGATGTTTGCTCAAAATAAAACAATTTTCCACGCATACACTCTTTTCTAAAAAATATTTTCAAAGACACACTTTGTATACATTCTCCACGACACGAGAAACATTACAAAGTTCGCCACACTAAGGCGTCTTTTCAAAATATCTTCAAAACAAACTTACACAAAAAAGTATTTTCAAAATGAGCTAGCAACTAAGAGCCCGTAGATAACTACGGATAGAAAGGATGCTAACATCTTCCCTTTCCATAACCTACCCCTTACTCAGAAAATTATCTCGAAAGGTCTTTCCTGTTCTTTTCACCCTTTTCTTTGTTGGATAAAAAAAATTCGGTGGCAACTCTTGCTAACCGCAATATTGCGATAAAAGGTAAAACCAGCAAAGTTAGTTCTCTCACTGTATTACACTTCCCAACCACTCTCAGGAAGGGGGAAATGTCGTGGTACAAGAGCCTCCCTGATGAATCCATCACCTCATGAAAGCAGCTTGGGAGGATATTTTCGAGGCATTTTACCACCTCCCGTCGACACTCGAAATCTGAGGCTTTGCTTAAAGCAATCATACAGGGTAGGGAAGAGTCTCTGCAGACGTATATTGAATGCTTTAACAAGGAAGCAGTCCAAGTCTCAACGACAGACAACATGAAGAAGTACCTCCTCAAGCGCGGGCTCCGTCCCTGCGGTGACTTTGCCAAAGTTGTAGGCATAGAGACGTTGGCCACGCTCGACTCCCTCCTCCTCAAAGCCCAGGCATACATACAGTACAAGGAGAAAGAAGCGGCCACTAGCCCCATGGAATTGCACAGAGAGAGTTCCAAGTCCTCGAAGAACAACGAGCCCTTGACATCCCATCGAGGAGAGAAGAAACGGGAGGACAAGCCCAATGATTCCAAAGACTACAAGGGGTCAGCCAATCGTTTCTACGACTACACCCCTCTGACAACCTCAAGGGAGCGTATTCTTTCTGAATGCGCCAATTTTGAATTCAAGCAAGTCAGGGTGTGCTTCCCCCGACAAACACCGTCCAAGCCGGGAACCGACAAGAGCAAGTATTGTAGGTTCCACAAGAGTCACGAGCACAACACGGAGGATTGCATTCATCTCAAGGATGCAATCGAAATACTGATTAGAGACGGGCACCTTAAGCAGTATAAAAAGAAGGAGAGTACCAGTGACGAAGCACCAGAAACTAAAACGTCGAGGAAGGGAAGAAATCCCCATACCTCGACACCATTCCGGTCTCCATGGGCATCTCACGGCCAGAAGACTTCTATTATCCGGACATGAAGAATGTCCCTCTCTGCTTCTCCTCCCACAGTCCTTGGGAATCCTTCCCCACAACCATGGTCATCTCCAGCGGAGTGTTCAACAGGCACACAGTTGGATCAGTGAAGAGGAGATTCGACTAACTCATTGAACCCAACTCAGATATGGATGCCACTCTCGATAAATTCCGAGGAGGCTCTCATGCCCTTGCCTTTTACAGAGAATAATTGTCGGGATGGGCCCCGAATCCGAGTACCCCACTACTCGTGAGAGCTCGGATGGCTAATTTTGACTTGCATCGCATTCTGGTCGACCAAGGCAGTTCGGTGGAAATCATGTACGCCTAACTGTTCACCACCTTGCAGTTGAACGAGCGCTATCTAACCCCCTACGTAAGATCTGATCTCCAAGGATTCAATGGAGCCAACACGAAACCCTTGGGATATGTAGAGATGATCATCACATTCGGGAGAGGGGTAACGGCCCAAGCCATCAAGACCTGATTCTTGGTGGTAGATTGCCCGTCTCTCTATCAATGCATCTTTGAGAGGCCCACTCTCACCGAACTCATCGCGGTCCCTTCTACTGTTCATATCAAGATAAAGTACTACACCGCCGAAGGCTTGGTCGCCACCCTCCACGGAGACATCCAAGCAGCCAGAAGGTGCTTCGAAGCCTCAGCCAAAGGCCTCAGTTCCATCAGCGTCTAACCTCGAACAACCACTAAAGCCACACTTCCCTCCAGCTCTGAGGAATTCAAGTCGTTGCCAAGGGTTGACACCATTGACCTCGACAGTCGCTTATCCATGGAAGACCGCGTCGAGAAAAGAAGGAAAGGGAAGGAGCCTATGGTAGAAGACGATGGGTCGACTTCCTCTATTGATCGCGACGAGCTCTCGAGTCACGCACGGAACATCCCGGACGGCGACTTCAAGCTAGTCCCCCTTGGAGAAGACCCCACTAAAGGAGTAAAGATCTGAGCAGACCTCTCGACCTGGCAAAAAGGCAACTCAAAGCTTTCCTAAGGGTGAATGTTAATTTGTTCTCCTGGAGTGCGGCCGAGATTCCCAGTTTAGATATTGAGGTCGTATGCCATCACTTGACCATTAATCCTGCCATCAAGGTGGTCGCACAGTGTAATAGAAAGCAATCGTCTGAAAAAGAAAAGGATACAGAACTAGCTATAAAAGATCTCCTAGAGGCACATTTTATTTCTGAAGCCTAGTATATAACCTGGCTCTCAAATGTAGTTCTTGTAAAAAAATCTAATGGAAAATTGCGCATGTGTATTGACTATACTGATCTCAATCGGGCTTGCCTGAAAGATGCTTATCCCCTCTCCAATATTGACAAAGTGGTCAACAACTTGGCTGGTTTTAAATTGCTATCGTTCATGGATGCATACTCTGGTTATAACCAGATCCCCATGGCGAAAACAGATAAAAAATATATCGCTTTCATGAGCGATTTAGACAAATATTACTACAACGTAATGCCCTTCAGCCTAAAAAAATGTGGGCGCTACATACCACTGTATGATGAACAACGTTTTTGGCAATGAGATAGGCAACATGCTCGAAGTCTATATGGACGACATGATTGTCAAGTCCACCGAAGAGCTCGACCATGCCGCCCACTTGAAAAAAGGGTTCGAGCAAGCTCGAAAGTGTCAGATACGATTCAACCCGAAAAAATGTACCTTCGACGTACGGCCAAGAAAATTCCTCGGATTCTACCTAACAGAACAAGGCATTGAGGCAAAACCCGACAAATGTCGGGCATTTTCCGAATTTCTGATGCCCACCTCGAAAAATTCCATCCAGATCTTGAACGGCATGCTTACTTCTCTCTCTCAATTCGTGACAAAGTCCATCCAGCACGCGCTTCCCTTGTTCACGATCCTGCGCAAGGAAGCCACCTTCGAGTGGACGCTTGAATGCGACCAAGCCCATGTTCATTTGAAACGAGCATTGTTACAACCGCCTGTCCTATCTCAACTCCATAAAGACGAGGTCCTCTATCTCTATCTGGCCATCACCTTTGAGGCAAATAGCACGGCGCTGATAAGGGAAACCCTTGAAGGACAATGACCAATTTACTTCACGAGCAAGGCCCTACAGGTTCTGGAAGCAAGGGATCAACAAATCGAAAAAATAGCTCTAGCCCTTGTTAACGCAGTGAGGAGACTTAGACACTACTTCCTGGCCCACACCATAGTGGTCTGGACAGATCAGTTAATAAAAAAACTGCTCGGAAGACCAGAAATGGCCAGCAGGATGTTGAAATGGTCCTTGGAGCTCTCTGAATTTGATATCCAATACGATAGCAGGAAAGCCCTTAAGGCTCAGGCCTTAGCCGACTTCATAGCTGAAATAACCTCGCCCGCAGATTCTGACAGATCGTGTTGTTGGACTATCTTCGTCGACGGCGCCTCCAGTTCGACCAGAAACGGCGCATACATCATACTAGAAAACGAGGAAGGGACCCTAATCGAGGTCTCCCTCGCCCTATCTTTTCCAACCTCCAAATATCAGGCTGAATACAAGGCATTCCTTGCAGGTTTACGTTTGGCCGAAGATCTGGGAACCGAGGAAGTAAAAATCTTCATCGACTCTTAGTTGGTCGCCTCTCAAGTTCGAGGCAAATATCAAGTCAAAAATGACCAACTCGCCAAATATTGGGCCCTGGTCCTGGAGACAAAAAATAAATTTAAATCTGTGGGCATACAGCACGTTCCCCGCGAGCATAACACCTGTGCGAATTTCTTATCCAAGTTGGTGAGCACGAAGAGAAAGGGAGGAAATAAATCTGTGATACAAGAGATACTCCCTCGACCGAGCACCCAAAGGCCATCTTCTACCCTAGAAGTATTCGCCATCAGGGACAACGATTTCTAGATGACCCCCGTACACGACTACCTCACTAAGGGAAATCTCCCTGACGACCCAAAATAAGCAGTCGTTGTCATGCGAAGAGCTTACTTGTATGTCTTGGTCGAAGGAAAGTTTACAGAAGAGGATTTTCCACACCACTTCTCAAATATGTCGACCGAAGCGGGGCAGAGCGTGTCTTGCTCGAAATCCACGAGGGCATCAGTGGTTAACACCTAGGCAGGAGATCCCTTGCGAGAAAAGCCTTGCGGGCACGATATTACTGGCCCACCATGAAGCACAACACAAAAGAGCACGTGAAGAAATGCGATAAATGCCAGTGACATAGGGACATGCATTTAGCTCCTCCTAACGAGCTTAAGTCCCTCTCCTTTCCCTGGCCTTTCGCTTGGTGGGGACTAGATCTCCTCGGTCCATTCATGGTCGAAACCAATCATAACAAATATCTAATCATGGCGGTCGACTACTTCACCAAGTGGATAGAAGCCAAAGCTTTGGCCAAAATCACCGCCCAGAATGTCATTCGCTTCTATAAAACAAATATCCTCGCTCGGTTTGGCGTCCTAAAAGTGATAGTCACTGACAACGGGACTCAGTTCACAGACCACACCTTTCAGGAATTCGTCACCAAACTAGGCACCACCTAACACTTCGCCTATGTCTAGAACCCCCAGACAAACGGCCAAGCCAAGTCTGTGAACATAGTAATACTCAGGGGTCTCAAGTGAAGATTGGACGAAACAAAGAAAAGGTAGGTCGATGAGTTACGCAGTGTACTCTGGGGATACCGAACGACTACATACTCATCCACCGGTGAGACTCCTTATTGAATAGCTTACAGGATGGAAGTCGTCATTCCCGTAGAGATCGAGGAACCTTCCAGGCGAACCGAGGCACCTCTCAACGAGGAGATGAATAATGTCGCCCTCCTTGAAGAACTGGATCTAGTGGAAGAAATCAGAACAGGAGTGGCCCTACGAGAGGCCTCGCTCAAGTAAAAAATAGCCATGTGCTACGATTCTAAGGTCATACGATGAGAGTTCGAGGTCGGCATCCTTGTCTTAAAGAGAAATCACAAAGAATCTCGTGAAGGCAAGCTCACAACGAACTGGGAAGGCCCTTATTGCGTCTACACAAAAAGAGGGATTGGAGCGTATTACTTGAAAAACTGATAAGGGGAACATCTTGCTCGATCATAGAACACTGAAAAGTTAAAACAATATTACAGTTAAAAACACTGATCAGTCGGCGAGCTTGGTCAATAAAAACAAACTCACCTAGGCCCGACCACACGTGCATGCCTAGGAATAAGCATATCACCTAAAGTATTCATAAGGGGAGAGGCTCTGCTCTGTTGACGAGTGCACTCTTATCCCGACATGGATAACTCGACCAAGCTCCATAGTCCTTATGCCACGACGGTAGAATTCCCGACTTACGACGGGAGGTTCACGCCTCCGAACGCAGATCCTCGAAATGAGACCTAAGTTCCAGCCCTCACCCGGTATTCACCCTGGCCGTTTGATCAGTCTCCTCACACTGGAGAACATATAAAACAAGCACATCCCCACTATAAACTCTTAGCAAAATATAAAACATCATAAACGGGCTAGTTTGTCAACAAACATGTAAAAGAAACAAGTTAAATATTCAAAGCAAACAACCATTGCTCGAAAATTAAATAAATTAACAACTTGGGCCGATAATGTGTGAATATTACATAAACGGGCAATAGCCCGGAAAAATAAATACAACTAATATGACGTGTAGGCCTAAATTAACATAATTATCATCCTTCTGCTTCCCATTCAACAATGGGCGACAATTGGACGGGACCCCCGGTCGACTGAGCAACAATATCCTTGAGATAATCAGGGACCAGAATCTGACTGACAGCTGCATAATAGCTGACCCCCATTCCCGAGGTGTTGAGCTTAACACCGGGGTTCAACATGCGCATCTGATTCATGGCATTTTTGAAGCTCCCCTCGTAAGCAGCCTGAGCGTCATCCATGGCCAACGGAAAATAAGCAACCAGCTCGGCCTGAGTCTTTAGATCCTTAGTATCTTCCAGCTCATCTTCCGCAGGCTCAATCTCAACAGTCAGGGCCGCCACCTTTCCCTCAAGGTCCTTTCTCTCTAGCAATAGAACCATGCTCTCCTCAGAGAGCTTCCCTGATTCTTCCTCAGACAGCGTCAGGGATTTGTCCTTCTCGACCAAGGCCTTCTCGCTCATAGCTAGCCTGGCCCGAAGATTCTTCATTTCTGCCTCTTGAGATGGACTCCCCTCAGTGTAAGCAACCGCCATCTCCAAGATCCACATCAAACTGCCAACATCTTTCTCCAGTATCTCCCTCTTCTTCGGGCGGCCCATTCCCTTGAGAAAGAGTGATTCGGCCCGGGGAAGACGGAGAACTGCTCCCTCGAAAAAGTCTTCTCTAGCCAGCAAGGAGTCAGGTCGTACGTTCCTTTCCCTTTTTCCCCAGTTAGGTCAACACTCCCCTCGGCTCGCGGCCTCTTCGCCTTCAAGGAAACAACGGCAGGGGAAGAATGAGTGTAGCCTAGGTCAAAGATGATTCGCCAAACCTGAGGCAAGAGATGGCCCTGAACCAGTCTGTGCATCCTTTAGGGCCTTCCTCGCTCTGGTAGAAAGAATCTTAGCCAAGCGCTCCTGGGCAGGATTCATGCTTTCTACAAAACAAACAAAAAGAAACATAGTCACTAAACGAGGAGTCAAATAAACGAAGGCCACTTACTACTATCAAACACACACACACACACACACACACATATATATATATATATATATATATATATATATATATATATATATATATATATATATATATATATATATATATATATATATATATATATATACCCAAGTATCTAATAGGGTCCTCGCTTCCGAGGAGCTCCTTGAAGTTGATGAGGCTCGGCTTGTATACGGGCTCCTCGTTTTTGTCTAACACAGGTCTACCTGCCCGACCAACTCGTTGGACGCGAGGGATCCGATCCACGAACGCGGTCACGACAGCGAATCTCTCCAGATCCTCGTATCCAAGATCCCCTTCTCTCCAGACATAGGAGCCCAATTCACTATCAAAATGCTTCCTCGTCCATTAGAACGAGAGCTTTTAAACCAACTTTGTAATGGGCTCTCCTAGCTCGTTCAGTCAGGGAGTACCATCCTCGTTTAGTGAAGGAACGGTCCTAAAGACGTTCAACATCGCCTTGGTCGAAGAGGGCTGCACCAAAATGTATTTATTTTTAAAGTGACGGACATACTCCAAATAGGATTTAAATAACTTCTCATTGCCTTGCTTCAGAGAGACCCATCCCCACTTTCTGTCGACCTTGCTCCTTTGAAGGTGGAAACAGTAGAAGAACAAGGGAATGGTGGCCCCTATCCTCAAATGGTCGCAAAATATCTCAAACGCTCGCATGAACGCGATGTCGTCCAGATGCAGCTTGGAGGGAGCCACACGCAAGTGCCTAAATACAGCCACCTCGAAGTCAAAAAAGGGGAGGCGAAGACCCATCTATCGAAATACGATGTCGTACATTGGAATCCTCCTCTTGTCGTATTTCAATCAGATTCTGCTCTCTTTCCTGGGAATGTATAACGAGCATTCCTCTTAAGCCCCTCCTTGTGGGTGTACACGTCCGTAAAGGCATCCTCCCAGTGCTTATAAAAATACGACGATCAGTATCAGAGGTTGCTCGTGACCCAATCTCGAGGTTCCTCCTTATTCTCAGGAGGAAACAGACTACCCTGGTCAGCGGAAGTCATCTCCTCATTGCCCCTTCTGTTTGATGTTCCATTTGATTTTACGCATCCCCGGAAATTTCCAGGATGCTCGACGAACAACTCGTCCTGTCCGAGGAACTTCCCGAGCACTGTGTAGATTCGCTCGAAACGTCGTCTCGGGCATTATCTGCCATAGCACCTGAAAAGCATAGGAAAAAGATGAGCTCAACATCAATGCCAGAACCACCCTTTCATTGCTAAACAACTGAAAGGGCGTTGGGAAATGAGGATCGTATCCCTGACCAGAACCCTAACTGAAGCATATCAACGGGCAGGAGTTACAGAAAATGCCCTAAGCACTAATGAGCCGTCTACGACACACCACGAGGTCCCCGAGGATACTCCATGGCAACTCCTACGATTCTAAACCACAGAAACACCATCTACCGTTAACTCTCCAAAACGGCATCATCGTGAATGGAACCCTAAGTCCTAACCGCATGCATCTCTAAAAAGTAAAAGGCAAAAATGTGAACTACTGAGAGCACAAAAAAATGAAGGATTAGAAACTTACCAGTTAATAATAGAAGAAAGGATGGAAATAAGCAGCTGCGAGGAGAAAAACTCAAACGAACAATGGTGTTCCTCTCATATTTAAAGCTGAAACAATTTGCGCGTACGAGACACACGCCTGGGGAACCCTAGGGTCGTCATCATTACACCCTAGCCCTAGGTTAACATTGCACTGCTCTGTTAGCACGCTTTCCAAAACACGCTACCTCTCCAAATTCAAAGGTCCTAACGACCTACTCCTCATCTCCCCACAAGCAAGGCGTAACGGGCAACACTCATTTCTCATAAGACACAACCCATCCCGAGAACAGATGTTAAAGTCATCACTCCTGCACCCAGAAGCAACGACTTGGGGGGCTACTGTTCTGGACTAGACCGACAGCTAGAATGGGTCCAGTCTAAGACATTTCCTTTGGTACGGCCTACACAACCATGACCCGGTTTGCCCGCTAACTGTCGGAAAATGTCCATTGTTTACCCTCTCGAACCAGCACTAGCCCAGGATGATCGACGAGTATCTTCTCAGCCTGCCCGACATCAACATCGTGCAGGCCACTAGGAACCAACCAGAGAGATGCCTGTAACTGACCCCCTCCTTGGGACCAACGGCTAGTTACGAGCACATATGCCCAGTTTGACCAAGTCTTAGAAGTTACCTGATTTTACGGACCCGCATATCCAAGCGTGAAATCAGGAACCAATGGCTACACCCCAAGGGAATTATATATACCCTCACACATGTGAGGGCCAAGTATTGAATATTCACTATTCACCACCTTATACTCTGCTTGTACCTTCTTGTTCTCACTCTTACTCGATCGTTCGAGTGCCTTGCAGGTACAACCCCCTTTTCTCCTTGACTTTACATCCCGACTACAGATCATCTTCCGGCCACTTCTCAGGTTCTGATAAACCGGTAAGATCAGTACCAATAGATGCGTCTACTTGAGACGATCACAACCATATGCTCACGAAAAATTTATATAAAGCACAATATAGTTGATTTGGAAAAAACCGGAGATGTTTGAAAATGTTGAAATCAAAAATCAGAAGCATCAAATGCATTGTTTCACAAAAATTGAGTTACGAGCGAGCATCAGTGAACACCATAGATCATTCTAGTAATATGAGTTAGCAGATTTGGTGCCTTAAACTACTTGAACGAAGTCAGATGAACTTGCTCTGTAAATGGACTTGGATAGCACGATTTAGGGCACCTTAAGGCATGATTCTTCTTCTGTTAGCTTCAGTGAATTTCAAGGATGAAGGATCAATGAAGAAATTGGATTGAAAAGTGGAGAAAATAGAAATTCGAAATCTTAGAAAAGTGAGTTATGGAGGGAGTTTGACAGAGTGATTTTGGATGTTCAAGCTTGAGAAAATGAGAGGAGTAAGGTCCTCTATTTATAGAGAAGCTAATGGTGCAAAGAATTAAGAGGAAATTTGAAGTTTGGAGGGAAATTGGATGGAGCTCGAAAGTGAAAAAAGTGTGACTCCATGTGCATCAAAATTCAGTCAATTCTTGTGTTTTGATCCTTAATTCATCTTTGGAAACTTTGTTAAACATGTTTAAATTAAAAACGCGTGTTAATTTTGTGTTTAGAAGGCACATTATCAATTTCAAGTTCTGACTTTGGAGAAAACTTCATTTTTAAGGTGCCATCTTTGAATCCATGGTGTTCACAGCTCAAGGGGTCTTAAGGCATGATTCTTGAAGCATTTGAAATATAAGATCACAATCTTTGCAATGTTCCAAGAATGAGATCAGATGGATGTTTGAGCTAAAAGTTGTGATGAGTCAAAGTTGAGAAAAAGATGCTGACTTTTTGTACTTATAAAAATTATAAGTATTTCTTCAAAAGTGACCTATAATGTTTTAATTTCAAACAAGGCCTTCCTCCAAAATTGATCTTTTATCATTGATGTTAGCTTGAAGTATACTTCCCAAAGATAATTGTGAAGCTTGAATCACTCAAAAATACCAAGTAATGAAAAAGTTATGGCCATGTAAAATTGATGAAAATTCATGAAGTGACCTATAGTCTTTTGAGTTCTTAGGGAATCTTCCACTCGCTTTCAAGCTTTACACATAAAATAAGAGTTGATGTTCACATCCTTAAGATCATTATGGAAAAAGAATGGGCTCAAGGAGATAAATATTTACTAAGTTATGATCTTTTGAAGTCACATAAGGGAATTTGATGGCCTATCTAGAGGACTTGTAATCTTACCTTTGGAATCAGTCAAAAATCTCAAATGATGAACAAGATATAGCCCTTAGAAGTTCAAAACCCTAGCTCCTCAAGCACCAAATTGACCTGGAAACCCCTTTCAATTTTGACAATCTTTCTTGCACAATCACTTTTTCCATGTGAATAGAAGTTGTTGTGGATGATAATAAGAAACCATAGCAACAAAAACCATTTCCAAATATTAAGAATTGAGAGAGTTATGCACTTATGATCAAGGAATCAAGAACTTGTCCAATTAGGTCAAACTTCTTCAATCAACCCTTATATCTTTTAACTTTATTTGACAAATTGAAGCATTATGAATCATAGTAGACCTTGTCACAATATTACTCTAAAGCACTCTCGATGATGAAACTTGAATCTCAATAAAGCTTTGTTGAAGAAGGCATGGAAATAAACTCATGAACCTATGAATCAACTTGATGAAATGTGTTGTACCCTCACCTATAGTATCATCAATTAGAGAAAACATTCATTGTATTTATTAGTTAAACTTTAATTAATACAAAACATATATAATCACAATATACAAATCAAGGTGCTTGGTGATCCCTCTGAGTAAACCTAAATATAGGGAGAAGATACAAACCCTAGTGTGATATTGTTGTGATTGAGTTAATATGAGATGATAGGGGAATCTTAGAGGTGATAATTAGGGTACAACAGGTATCATAATTTGTACTAGATAAAACATTGCTTCAGGCTCCGAGTTCGAATTGAGCTCCGAAGGCTTCTATTTATGGCTCGCTTCTCAAATATGTACAATGGAAAATCCATGCGACCAAAAAGAGGGTGTTTTGTCTCAAGTTTCTCGCCATTGCGAAATCCATAACTTTCTCATTTTTTATCGTATTAGGGTGATTCTTCCGGCACTACGGCATAAATTCCGTCATCAATGATTTTGTTTTAGGTTTTGCATCAGGATTATACACCAAAAGTCATGAGCTTATGGTTTATTATTGAGCTATACATCAAAATAAGTCGAAAATTCTTCATTACTCAAAAATTCACTTGCCAAACAAGATTTAGAGGCTTTGTCTATATATTGTTTAAATTCAAATTGGAATCATTTTTTGGCTCTCATTATTCAAAAATAACACAAAAGAATTTTAAGTCTCTCATAATTTCTCTCAAGTTTGAAGGAAGAAAGGAAGTTATTCTTCCCTCTCCCTCTAAAAGTTATGTCGGTCTCCCTCCCTCTCACAAGACCGTCGTGCGTGTCTCCTCTTCTCCTGGTGACCACCCTTCCTTTGCTCGTCCGGCCATGATCGGCCTCCTCCCTCACCGTCACACCTTCCAAGCGTCTCCAATATTGACTCTCCCTTCGTCTTCGCAGAATTTCGGTCGGTAGACACCTCCGTCTGTGTGCTTCCTTTTTTCGGTCATCATTTCATCTCTTCGCGTCGATTCGGAATTTTCTTGAACTTTCTTGATTTAATTTTGAATTAATTAATTCTTGAATTAAGTTGAGTTTGAATTAAGTTTATTAATTGAATTAAGCATGAGTTAATTGATTTTTGAATTGAAATAAGTGTTTAATTGTTCACGAATCATGATGATAGAAAGTTGTGGAATCGGTTGAATACTTGATCAATTTATATAGATCTCACGGATTTAATTGATAAATTGTTGATGAAACTTTAATGTTTATGTGAATTGCTAGTTGCTTGATTGATGAGAATTAATGCTTATTTCATGAATTAATGCAATTTTCGGTGTGATTTAATTGTCAATAATTATTGGAATTAATTGTGTCGGTGCTTGCAGTTTGATTCGATTATTTTTGTTGACACGAGTGGTTTAATTTGAAGCTTGGGAACCAATATCTGTATGGATTTAATTCATTATAATTTGTTTGTGAATTTTAGGCAATATTCCATGAATCGGTAATTGTTTTAATACATTCGATTGTGAATTTTCGAACTCTATTTTGGTTGATATCAACTCATGGAAGTTTCTTCCCGGATTTCACAAATCAATTGTAATTTGTGCTTCAAATTTTTATTGGTGCATACTTGAGTATAATTGTGCATTTGTTGGACATTGATGTTGAGATTTATCGTTTTCGATGCATTTTTTCAAGTAATTTTGGGATTGAGTGTGGTGCTGCCCGAATATGGTAAGTAAGCGTAAGCACATGATTTAATTGTTGGTTAATGCATGAGTTAAATTTCCTTAGATTTGCTTGGCATCTATGTCAAGTTTTGACGATTTTAAATCGACTTTGTGCTCGGTTCATGAGATGAAGTAGTTGCTGCCCGGGAATTGATATTATGGCTCTGATGCTTGCTCAAACTTATTTTACTCGTATTTAAGTCTCAATTTGAGTTGTGATAGTGATTGTTCGATTGAAATTAACTTTCCTTATTATTACTAAATCATCTTGTGGCATTATACAAGCTTTGGAATGAGGTTTATCGCACTACACAATTTATGGACTATTTTGGTTGTGTAGCATTATTTTGTGTTGGGTCATAGCTTGATGCTTGTTTCACATGTGATTTATTTTCACATTGTGATTTTCTGATTCTTATCTTGTGCCTCTGATTTCTGATTGCTTTTATTTTTCTTGGTGAACCTTACACGAAGACCATCGAGTTTCTTTTCTTTTGTCTGATAAACAAGTGACTCTTGTTCGTTTGGTATTTTTCTGATATTTTATTCTACATTCTCTTTTATTTTCCTTTCCATGAGAAGTAGGAATAGAGATGTGTGATACGGTGGCAGAACTGACTGTTAATACTGGTTTGCATTTTTTGTTCGTAAAATGTCGCGGTAAGCAAGAGTCACCACCGACTTTTATTTTATCCAATCAAGAAAAGGAAAAAGAACAGAAAAAACATTTTTCGAGATGTTTCTGAGTACATGGGGTAGATTATAGAAAGGGAAGATGTTAGCACCCTTTCTATCCATGGTTTTCCATGGGCTCTTAGGTACTTGCTCATTTGGAAAACTGCTTGTGTGTGCTTGTTTTGAAAAGTTTTGTTTTACTTCGTATTAACCCTTGTTTCTGTCCTCAAGAGTGTTACGAAGTTGTTTTTGAGAACTTTGTTTGAAAAGTATTCGTGTGAAAAAGTTTTTGTTTGTTTGAGCAAGTACTTAAGAGTTTTCTACCTACTCGAAAAAGGTCTGTTTGTTTTCCTTTTAGACAATGCTATCCCATTATTAAGGAGTAGGTAGCACCGTCGTTGGAGTTTTAAAGGGACATTTGAAGGGACATGTACGATCACAAAAGCAATATTAGGAAATGTTAGTAATCATCCTAAAGCCTTAAATATCTTTTTCCTACGCAACATCTGAATGGGTCATTTTAGATCTTTCGGGGCTAGAGGACGACCACTAACAAACCCTATACTTCATGATCGTTTAACCGAAGGCAGTCGGAGTGGAGTAAACCCTAGGAGTGAGTATGTGCGAGTGTAATTTTTCAGTTAATTTGTCTTTGTACATTTAGGTGATCTACTGCTTTAATTTTCAAGTATTCTTTCCATACAATCCTATTAGCATACATCTAAGCAGTTAAAATTTGCAGGAATTTAAAGTGCAAAAATAGAAAATCCTAACTATTACAGGGATTTCGTAGATACAGAATTATTTTTGATTGTAAATAAAATGCGGAATTAAAACCTAATTATGTCTATTACAACCTCGGAGCAATTACAATAATAATAAAAGAAAAAATAAATAAAAATGAGCGCGGCGAATTAAATACGGGAATAATTTTGAAAACCTAAAAATCTAATTGAAAAATATTTAGGTTATAATTATTTTTTGAGAAAAAATTAGTTAAGTTATGTACAAATTAAAACCCAAGATTCTAATTAATTTAAATTATAAAAAAGGAATTAAATTTGCCCTAATTTTAATTAAACTAATTAATTAAAGAAAATAAATATTTTATGAAAAAAATGATTTTTAGTGTTTTGTGATTTTTGATTTTAAAAAAATATTTTGGATTATTTTGTCAAAAAAAAGATATTTAATAAACAAATTATAAGAAAAAAGATATAAAAGAAAAAAAACATGGGCCTGTTTGCTGAAGAAATCAGGGGGGTGCATTGTGAAATTGCTTAGGCCCACCAAGCTGAAGCCCAGTCAGCGCTTGATCCAGTGGTACTCCCTCCTGATGGTGTACCATAGTCTCTGGCAGGTGGGGCGTTGGATTGAATTGATGATGAATCCCATGGCTGGATGTTGATGGCGCATGGTAGGCGTTTGAGAGGATGATACACCTGATCTGTAAAGGAGAAATAAAATGAAGAAAACACTGGGACCTGGGATCGAACCCAGGTCCTCACACTCACCACCAACGCGCTTTGCCATCTGGGTTGTGTGACTCAATTGTTAATATAACAACAATAATGAATAATATATAAAACATGGTGATTAGCTAGAAAACACGCGGGAAATTCAAATGGTCCAATGAGGTGGTGACAAGTCACCGTCTCCTTCGTTGAGACTATCATCTTAGGGGTAAGACTTATACCCACGGACACTTTGCCATAGCTGAAAACCTGTAAACTTCAACAATCAAGAAAACGCATGATAAATAAATTCTAATTACATGGTTCCATTTGTCTTGAACCCACGAACATCATGGTATTATTTTCTTGGACCAATTTCACTGATACAGAGAAGCCCTAAAACACAAGAGCAAACCCTAACAATGGTAAACACATATATAAGCCTCAAAAATTCAATTAAATGATCCAGACATGTTAGAAATACATCAATGATCATAAATATGTCATTACATCATGCTAATGATGCAAGAATGGTTGTAATCGATTTTGAAAAAGCAAGCAAACCGTGTGGAGCCTATGGGTCGATTCTGGCGTGAGGAGGCGTGAGGCTGATAGTATTAGCTTCAGAGATGCTCCAAGAAACGATTGGGAGTGTTGGAACGCTTTGAATCATCCTCTAGGGTAGAGATCAGATCACCACTTTTTTCAAAAAATTTGAGTTTGTTCTAGTGTTCTTCATGACTACTATCCTCCTCCTTGTGCATTGTTCTTGTTCTATATATGTAATGGAATACATTAGGTCAACAAAAACGAGCTAAATCTTGGTCCATTATGAAGATTTGATTTGGTCTTTTTCCTTGTATGATATCTTTCTATATCAAGCCAAACCATGCCAATTTTTGCTTCAATTTTCTTTGCACGATTAGATCTGATATGCCAGCCTAATTGGATTGTGATTCCTACAAAAATCAGACCAAAACTAATCTTTTTTATATTTTTTGCAATTTATTTGATTTAATTTGAATTTTAAATAATAAAAAATAAAAAATAAAAAAATAATGAAGCAAATAATGTGTGGATGCTGATTTGGGTCGTGGACCATGTCACAAACAAGCTTCAATCATGAAATGCTAAGCCCATTTTTCAAAAAAAATGCACTTTTGAGCACATTTTCCTTTTGGCAATTTTGCAAAAATGGTCAACTTTGACAAGGCATATCTCTTCCAATATTAACCCTAGAGATGTCTTCTTGGACTTTTTAGAAATCTTAGTATGTCCCATAAACAACCCTTTTGGTCTCATCTCAAATGGGTCTTCCATGTTCATGTAAGAAGCTTTGACCCAAAAGGTGTTTTTGTTGACTTTTCAAAAGGACCTATAATATGGAAATTCATATCTTTTGATGAGTGCATATTTTGAACTTGATGGATGAAGATTCATTTTAGGGAACTGCATTCTCTTCAAAATGAGCCTTGGATGGAAAATTTCTGATAAAGTATGAGGAAGTTATGCTTGGTCAAAGTTTGGTTGACTTTTCCTGAGAAACCTAATTTAGCAACTTTTGGGTTTTGATGAATTTGGGGAATTCCTTGGGGAATCATGATCATCCCTTGATCAAATGATGAATATAACTTAAAACGTTGATGTTGACCAAAAATCTTGAAGTTTGACTGTATGTGGGACACAGTTGACTTTTGACCTAGTATAGTTGATTTTCAGGCATCTGTGCAGTTGACTGAGCAAACTTCTTGTGCAAGGCATGAAACTTGACATGGATGATCTTGAGAGCATATTAGGACCATGGAAAGCGTTTGGGACCTTTGGAGCTCCCACACCCTGGTGAAAATGGAAACCCTAATTTGAGGTACATTACCTTAGGAGAGAGTTTGTCTGGTCAGCTCTTGGGCATCCTTGAGCAACTTGAGGACCTCAATGGGCATGTGTTGAGTAAAATGAGAGGTAAAATTTTGGGGTACAACAGCTGCCCCTGTTCAATATTCTTAAACCTGAGGATGTAGATTTTCTTGTCTGTCTTTCGTAATCTAAAGGTGGAAGATGATTGAACATTAAGTGCCCAGAAATTTGCACTCGTCTGAGATGGTGCGGGACTGTGTAGGTAGTATCGGGAATGGGCTTACAGATTACATTTGGAGGAGACGAAGTAAGGTCACCAGAGATGGGCTTAAAGATTCCATCCGGAAGATATGACGGAGAATCGTCGGAGATGGGCTTAAAGATGTCATCTAGAGGATGTTGATTTCCCGAGATATTCCTTTGATGAGAATTCCTGTTCCTGTCGTTAAGGAGGAATATGATGAGGAATATTGGTCTCTATCTTGGGAGAAATAGAATTTTATGAGCTTCAGTTGTCCGTTGCTCTACTGGGGAATCATCTCTTAGTCGAGGAGGTGAAAGTGAACTGATATCTGGCCGTACTCCAGGATTTACAGTGATTTGCTGAGGATAATAAGATTAACTACTATCTGGTCGTGCTCGATGTTTCACAGTGACTTACTGGGGAGATGAGATTAAACTTGCTATCTGGTTGTGCTCCAGGCTTTGCAATCTTAAAAACTATTATATGGTCGTGCTCCAGGCTTCAGAAGGAATTAAGTGGTTATCCGGTCGTATCCGGGTTTCAACTTGAATTTAAGGCATACTAATATCCGGTTGATTTCCGAGCTTCATTGTAATTGGCCGATTAAACTGCTATTTGGTCGAACTCCAAGCTCCGCAGTACCTTATATTGCTATCTGGTCGTGTCCCAGGTTTCACAGTGTCCTTTGCCGCTATCTGGTCGTGCTCCAGTCTTCACAGTGTCTTATACTGTTATATGGTCGTGCGCCAGGCTTCACGGTGTCTTATACCACTATTTGTTTGATTCCAGGCTTCATAGTATCGTGTACTGTTATTCGGTCGATTTCCAGGCTTCACAGTAACTTGTTGGGGGTTAAATTGTTTTCCGGTTGATTTCCGAGCTTCATAGCTTGAATTTAAGATATACCACTATCTGGTCGATTCCAGGCTTCGTGGTATTTTTGTGAAATCAAGATACTATCTGGTCGATTTCCGGGCTTCATAGCTTGAACTAGAATAGAAATCTTAGTATCGATTTGACTGAACCAGGGAAAACTTGTGAGAACTTCAACTAGGAGAGAAATCTTAGTATTGATTTGACTGATCCCAGGAGAAATCTCAGATTGACTTTGACCAGAATAAAAATCAGGGGAATCTTAGCGGAGATTCGGCTGACCCAGACGAAAGTCTTAAAAAGTCTTCAACTAGAATAGAAACCTTAGTATCGGTTTGACTGAACCAGAGAAAACTTCTGAGAACTTCAACTAGGTGAGAAATCTTAGCATCGATTTGACTGATCCTGGGAGAGGTCTCGGGTTAACTTTGACTGGCATAGAAATCAGGGGAATCTTAGAGGCGATTCGGCTGACCCAGACGAAAGTCTTAAAATGTATTCAACTAGAATAGAAACCTTAGTGTCGGTTTGACTCAACCAGAGAAAACTTGTGAGAACTTCAACTAGGAGAGAAATCTTAGTATCGATTTGACTGATCCCGGGAGAGTTCTTGGATTAACTTTGACTGGCATAGAAATTAGGGGAATCTTAGCGGCGATTCGGCTGACCCAGACGAAAGTTTTAAAATGTCTTCAACTAGAATAGAAACCTTAGTGTCAGTTTGACTGAACCAGAGAAAACTTGGAATATCCTCAACTGGAATAGAAACCTTAGTGTCGGTTTGACTGAACCAGAGAGAACTTGTGAGAACTTCAACTAGGAGAGAAATCTTAGAATCGATTTGACTGATCCCAAGAGAGGTCTCGGATTAACTTTGACTGGCATAGAAATCAGGGGAATCCTAGCGGCGATTCGGCTGACCCAGACGAAAGTCTTAAAATGTCTTCAACTAGAATAGAAACCTTAGTGTCGGTTTGACTGAACCAGAGAAGACTTGGAATATCCTCAACTGGAATAGAAACCTTGGTGTCGGTTTTACTGAACCAGAGAGAACTCTTGAGAACTTGAGTGCATCTTTCCCGGAAAGGTAAAGAGTTGGTCGTATGCAATGTCATGATGCATGAAATTCATTGAGTAATGATGTTATCAAAATAAATGAGATTGTACTGTATAATATGTATTAGCATGCCATGATGTATGGATATGTAACTCCATTGTGATATTCTCGAGCTGGGGAAAATAAATCCTAGACTGCTACTGGAGAGTATAATGAATCGAGTTCTTCGTTTCCGCTAGGGATAGTGAACGAAGATGATTAGCTGGAGATTTACATCCATTCTGCTTGAGAATATTCTGCCGGGAGAGACTTTGTCTAAGAACAAACCTGCGGGGTAATGACTCTATGGGGAAGGGAGATACTCAGTTAGAAGATCTGCGGATTTGGAGAAATAAACTCAGCTAGGGATGAGCTTCCATTGCCTGAGAGAAGAGCTCTATTGGAGATCGAGCTTCTGCCGTCAGAGAAATAAACTCTGCTCAGGAGAAATAATTTATAAACCGTTTATGATTATACCGCTCGGCTGGGGAATATAGATATTGGCTTTTCGAAAGAGCCCGCTGGGGAAGGAATTCCTGCTTGGGGACACGGAGGTCGAACCTTGGTTGTCTCGGCTCTGCGAGGAGTATAGGTATCACTAACTTATACGTGATAGTGACTTCGCTTCCAACTGTCTCTGCCCCTTGTACTATGATGGACGGGGTAACTGTCGGTATTTAGGTTTTGGACCAATTTCTTTGAGTTCTTAGTAATTGTCTTTCTGTTTTATATGCAGATATTTGTGAACAGTAATCATATTCAAATGCATATGTCAAAAATAAAACATTGGACGTTTTTGCAAAACAAAACAGAAAAGGAAAAACAAACACAGAGTTTTGTACTTGAAAGACGCTTTGTATTGATTTGAAATTTTCTTATAACAGCCATTTTTTACAAGGAGGTTGACACTCTAGTAAGAGAACGCCGCCATAAAAATGGAAATTATTACAGAAATTATGTACAAAAAGAAAACAGCTATGTATAGTGATCCCATTGGGTTTCAATTTTGCTATTGCCCTTATGTCTTCGAGCATCTCATCTCTTTGTTGTTTGTCTGAAGCTGACTGGATTGATCGGTACCATTTGAGCTTGATATCTGATTACTGAAGTCTGATCGCAAGGTGATCCAATGGGGGCATAGTGATACGCTTTAATCCCTAACTTTTTCCTGGACCGCCCTTTCGGGTTTTCAGTCCACCAGGATACCCTTTTTTTCCCAAGCCGCCTTTTCAGGTTTTCGACTTGCCGGGTGTACAGATTTTCATTTTTATCCCTAATTTTTGCCCGAACCCTTTTGGTTCTCCGGGATGCCCTTATTTTTGCCTATGCATGTCAACCTAGCGGGTCTTCATTATGTGCAGTATTTTTTCACTATGTCCGCATTAACAGGGTGTGGAAGGTCGTCACCATCCATGGTGGTCAGAATCATGGCTCCACCAGAAAATATGTTCTTGACTACAAATGGTCCCTCATATGTGGGAGTCCATTTGCCCCTAGGATCACCTTGCGGCAGTATGATGCGCTTGATTACCAGATCCCCTACTTGATACACTTGTTGTCTGACTTTCTTGTTGAAGGCCTTGATCATCCGTTTCTGATACATTTAACCATGGCAGACAGCAGTAAGTCTTTTCTCATCGATTAAGTTCAATTGATCAAGTTGAGTCTGGATCCAATCATCTTAACTCAAACCCGCATCCTTCATAATCTGTAGAGAAGGGATCTGGACCTCTATGGGTAGGACAACCTCCATACCATATACCAGAGAATAGAGTGTTGCCCATGTTGACGTATGTGCTGAAGTACGGTACCCGTGACGAGAAAACGGTAACATCTCGTTCCAGTCTTTGTATGTCACCATCATCTTCTGTATGATCTTCTTGATATTCTTGTTAGAAGCTTCAACAGCCCCATTCATCTTCGGCCGGTAAGGAGAAGAGTTGTGATGTTGAATCTTGAACTGCTTACAGAGTTCATTAATCATTGAGTTGTTGAGGTTGGTACTGTTGTCTATGATGATTCTCTCAGGGATATCATAATGACACACCAGGTTATGCTTGATGAATTGTGCCACTACGTTCTTAGTAACCGTAGCAAAGGAGGCAGCCTCAACCCACTTCATGAAGTAATCAATGGCCACTAGGATGAAGCGATGCCCATTGGACGCGGTAGGTCTGATCTCGCCGATCATGTCAATGCCCCACATTGCAAAAGGCCAGGGAGCCGTCAAAACATTTAAAGAAACTGGAGGTACATGCACCTTATCAACATAGATTTGGCACTTATGACAGGTTCGAGAATGCTGATAACAGTCGGCTTCCATAGTGGACCAATAATATTCTGCCCGTAGGATTTTCTTTTCCATGGTATGTCCACTAGAATGAGTGCCAAAGGTACCTTCGTGTAGGTCTTCCATGATCCTCTTTGCCTCGCTCTTGTCTACACACCGCAGTAAGGTAGAGTCATGGTTGCGCTTATAGAGGATTCCATTGCTGAGGAAGAACTTTGCAGCAAACCTTCTCAGAAATTTCTTGTCATTGACAGATGCCTCCTCGGGGTGTTCTTGAGCCTCGAGATACCTTTTCACCTCATGAAACCAAGGTTTTCCGGCTACCTCCTCAGTATCGATCTCATAGCAGTATGTCGGTTCATCCAACCTCTCAATAGTGATTTGGGGAGCTTCATTGTCCCACCTGACCTTGAACATTGACGACATAGTATCTAGCGCGTCCGCTAACTGATTCTCTTCCTGTGGGAAATGTTCAAAGGTGATCTCTTAAAAATGTGGCAGCAGTGTCAGTACATACTCTTTTTAAGGAATAAGGTTCGGGTGCTTCGTATCCCACTCGCCTTTGATCTGACTTATCACCAAAGGGGAATCCCCGAATACACTCAAGAACTTGATCATTAGGTCAATAGCAGCTCTAAGACCCATGATACATGCTTCATACTCCGCCATGTTGTTGGTACAGTTGAAACATAATCTGGCAGTGAACGGAGTATGACAGCCCTCATGAGATATGATTATGGCGCCAATACCATTACTCAGTGCATTTGAGGCTCCATCAAAATACATAGACCATTAGGATCCTTCCTCAGGTCCTTCATTCGGTCCAGGTTCCTCATAGTCGGTTACCAACATGATATTCTCATCTTAGAACTCGAAATTCATGGACTGGTAGTCGTCCACAGCCTGATGTGCCAAATGATCCACTAACACACTTCCCTTGATTGCTTTTTGGGTTGTGTATTAGATGTCGTATTCGGTTAAGATCATTTTCAATCTTGTTATCCTTCCGGAGAGAGCGGGCTTCTCGAAAATGTACTTGATCGGGTCCATTTTAGATATCAACAAAGTAGTGTGGGTCAACATATATTGTCTCATTCGGCGAGCAGCCCATGCCAAAGCGCAGCAAGTTTTCTCGAGCAGTGAGTATCGTGTTTCACAGTCGGTAAACTATTTTCTAAGGTATTATATTGCGTGCTCTTTTCGACCAGACTCGTCATGCTGCCCCAGCACACACCCTATTGAATTATCTAGCACTGTTAAGTACATTATCAGAGGTCTTCCTTCGGTTGGAGGAATCAGAATAGAAGGCTGTTGGAGATATTGTTTGATTCTGTCAAAGGCTACCTGGCATTCTTCATTCCACTTTACCACTTGGTCCTTCTTCAGAAGCTTGAAGATTGGCTCACAAGTAGCATTCAGATGTGAAATGAATCGGGCGATGTAATTTAGGCATCCCAAGAAACCTCTAACTTCCTTCTCTGTACGGGGAGTCAATATCTCTTGTATGGACTTCACCTTTGCAGGGTCTACCAGAATACCTTTGTCACTGACGATGAATCCCAGAAGCTTACCAGACCTTACCCCGAAGGTGCACTTGTTCGGATTTAACCTCAGCTTATACGTCTTCAACCTGTCAAACAGCTTTTGTAGATGATCAAGATGTTCTTCTTCAGTTTGAGACCTGGCTATCATGTCATCAACGTAAACCTCTATCTCATGGTGAATCATGCCGTGGAACAGAGCTACCATAGCTCGCTGATAAGTTGCCCCAGCATTCTTCAACCCAAACGGTATCACCTTGTAGCAGAAAGTGCCCCAATGTGTAACAAAGGTTGTCTTCTTCATGTCTTCAGGTGCCATCTTGATCTGATTGTAGCCAGAGAAACTGTCCATGAAGGAAAAGACTTTGTGTTGTGCGGTGTTGTCAACCAGAACATCGATATGGGGTAGCGGGAATTCATCCTTGGGGCTTGTGCTGTTCAGGTCTCTGTAATCTACACACATTTGTACTTTACCATCTTTCTTAGGTACTGGAACCATATTAGCAAACCACTGCGGATAGGAGGTGACAGCTAAGAACCCTGCATTGAACTGTTTCATAACCTCGGCTTTAATCTTCTCTGAAATCTCAGGGCGCATACGACGGACCTTTTGCTTTACCAGAGGGCAGTCTTCTTTAGTCGGTAGACGATGAACCACTATATCCGTGTCTAGTCCCAGCATGTCATCATATGACCAGGTGAAGATTTCAACATACTATTGCAACATCTGTACCAACCGTTGTTTGACACTATGCTCCAGATTTGCACCTATCTTAACCTTTTTTTTTGTCTTCCTCTGTACCCAAGTTCACTGTCTTAACCGGTTCTTCATGAGGCTGTATGGCCCTTTCTTCTCGCTGTAATAGTCTAGCAAGTTCTCCGGGTACCTCACAATCTTCTTCACCTTCGTCCTCGGCTTGGTTGACCGGATTTTCAAAGTCATAATGAGCAGTAGCAGAACTGTTATCAATGGGATCCAAAGTGGATATGGATCTGCATTTGGATACATGAGTGCGTGTAAGAGCATAGCTGTATAGACAGAATAAAAGAAAAGAAAGACAAAGAGCGCAAAATTTTTATGCAAACGTCCAATGCTTTATTAATTTCATATGAAAATGAAACATGATTACCCTCACAAATAGAAGCATTGTGCCCCGGGTAAGACACATGGCTATAGAGTTTATATTGTTTTAAATTACATATCCGAAAAAATCAAAAAGACAATTACTCCTGAATAAAAGTAATCGGCACAAAGTCCTTGGCGATCCAGTTACATAGTTCACCGTTGGTAGTCGAGAAGATCCAGTTGTCAGTTTCAGAATCACCATCAATGTCTTCAAGTGCATTGACCCCATGATTGCTGATGCGTAGGGGAGGTCCTCCAGCCCGAGAACGACGAACATCCCTTTGAGCACCTGTAGTAAAGCCCAAACCAGATTTGTCAGACTTGTAATGAATAATCGGGAGCTTACCCCAAATGGTAGACCCACCTTCTTCAACCACTGCTCGTGCATCCTTGAGATAAGTCATCTTCAAAGGAGGCTTGGTGACTTTCGGAGGACTGTCAATAGTTTCTGCTGTAGCCAAAATTTGAGGTACCTCTGCAAAGTTCTGGCAAGGAGTCTCGATGAACTTTCCATCCATCTCTATATACCTAAAGGAGTTCAAGTGACTGATCATGTACTCCTCTTCACCATGCACAGTGACAATCTTTCCTCTTACTGGGTACTTCAACATTTGGTGGAGGGTAGAAGTAACAGCCCCAGCCCCATGTATCCAAGGGCGTCCCAACAAGCAAGAATATGATGGTTTGATATCCATTATGTAGAAAGTGGAGTCGAAGGTCTGGGAACCAACTTTGATAGGGACATCCACTTCCCCGTGTACCATCCTCTTCGAACCATCGAAAGCTCTCACTACTATATTTCTAGGCTTCAAGGTCAAGCCTTCGCAGTCCAATTTGTCTAGAGATTTTTTAGGTAGCACATTCAACGAGGAGCCAGTATCTACCAAAACATGGGTCAGAATCGTGCCCTTGCACTCAACGGAAACATGAAGAGCATCATTATGCTTTCTTCCTTTCGATCTCATATCCGCTTCAGAGAAACCCAAACCATTATCGGCAGTAAGACTAGCCACACATTCTTCAAACTGATCAGCAGATGTCTCTTGTGGTACGTGAGCCGTCTTCAGAAACTTAACCAAAGCCTTCACATTGGCATCGGAGCACAACAACAAAGCCAACATAGAAATTTTGGATGGGGTCTTCCCCAGCTGCTCGACCATATTGAATTCGCTCTTATTTATTATCTTCAAAATTTCTTCCATTTCTTTCTTGGAAGCTTCTAGTATGCTTGCTGAATTAGCCCTTGTAAGGACAGGCTCAATCAGTGTGTCTTTTCCTCGAGTCTCGGCCGACTTGGTGATGGGAGGGTCAACAGGAGTAATTACTGGAATTGCAGTAGTAGTCTCGGGTGGAACCACAGCAGGAATGATCACAGGTCCGGTAGCGGTCTTTGGAGGAGAAATCTTAGGGGAGAACACTCTTCCAATTATTGTTATCTTACTGGTCTCGACAATATTGACGATGTCGGAATCAGCATCTTCAGCAATCTTGTCTTCAATGGCTAGCATATCCTGCTTGACGCCGTAGTAATAGACGTCGACCCCATAGTTCCAAGGAACAACTTTATCCGAGGAATATGGGATTGGCCCACGCATGGTTATGATCAACGGAGTTACTTTTGGAATTGATGTAATCCTGACGAGTCTCTTAGCGGAGGACCTGAAAGGATTGGCGGAAATGGTTATGATAGCAATGTCTTCATAGGAAATAGTCGGAATGGGAGTCTTCTCAAACAGAAGCTCTTTGTCATCCATCAGGCGCTGAACATCTGTCTTCAACAAAGGGCAACCAGTCGGTAGAAACGAACAAAAGTGGCAACCTTCATCACAACCCAGAAATAAACTGGCTTTCAACAAAATCTCCTTGATAGTCATTAGTGGGGTTACCAATTCTTCCACAGAGGTCACAAACACATCTTCTTCAACGGCATTAACACCCGGACCATGTTTCGGCATATGAGCAGTGATAACGTTAGGAGTCTCTGGGGGATCAAATTCAATATCTTTAGCATCAATCAAATCTTGTACTTTGTTCTTCAAGGTCCAGCAATCATTGGTGTCATGGCCTGGACTCTCCGAATGGTAAGCACAACGAGCATTCGGTTTATAGTAGGGAGAGATGGTGTTTGAATTTTTTAGAGAATCCCTCAGAGTAACCAGATTGGTCTTCAGCAACTGAGGTAAAATCTGAGACAACATCATGTTGATTCGAGTGAACTGTCTAGTTGGCCTCTCTGCTCTTGGCTGATTATTTCTTTCTTGAGCAGGTGCAGGGATGGGAATCATAATAGCCCCTACCACCTGATGGCGCTCGGTTCGATTCCTATTCTTTTGGTTGTATACAGCACTGACTTCCTTTTTACCTGCAAACGGCTTCCTTGCAGCACTAGAAGAGGCATCCTTCTAAATTTTTCCATTTCGGATTCCAGCTTCCACTCTTTCTCCCGTTAAAATTAGTTTAGTAAAACCCGCCAATGAACTTCCAATCAGATGGTTGAAGAACGGCCCAGTCAAAGTTCCCAGAAACATATTCACGAGCTCCCTGTCAGCCAAGGGAGGTTGAACTCTTCCAGCCAAATCTCTCCACTTCTGAGCATAA
This sequence comes from Vicia faba, assembly GCA_948472305.1. Lineage (NCBI taxonomy): Eukaryota > Viridiplantae > Streptophyta > Magnoliopsida > Fabales > Fabaceae > Vicia > Vicia faba. Next base: position 303,836,081 of record OX451735.1, on the reverse strand, counting down.
TCCTTGAAACCCTCATTCTAACCCATAGATAGATTTTGGAGTTGTGTACGGGTGGGAGCGAGGTCTGCATTATACTGGTATTGCTTGTAAAATGAAGCAGCAAGGTCTTCCCAGTCATGAACATTGGCCCTTTCTAGCTAATAGAATCAATCCAGTTGTGTTCCAGATAGACTGTCTTGGAAGAAGTGAACCCACGGGTCTTTGTCAGCAGTGTGAGGCTGTATCTTCCTCACATAAGAACGAAGATGCATCTTGGGACAAGAGACCCCATCATACTTAGCAAATACCGGTGCCTTGAACTTTGGGGGGATGACAACCCCGGAGACCAGACCCAACTCTTCAAAATCCATCCCAGGAACCTTCTGGATTTCCATAGCGCTCAGATGCTCTTCTAACTGCTTATACCTTTCATCAGCCGGAGGGTACTGCTCCTCATTGTAATCAGTTTCATTGTCATACTCTTTAGTACTAGGGTCCTCTTCTTTATCTTCACCCTCTTGATTCTCTCCCTCTTTGGATGAAGAAGCTAGCTCAACAACCCGTCTTGGAGGCCCTCTGAACCTTCTGCCCATATTTACCACACCGGTTGTCCTTTTGGTCTTCTTGTTCTTCTCAACAATCAGAGCCTTCAGCTCTTTCTGTCCTTTGGCTAGAGCCACAATCATTTGCTGGAACTGTGTGTTCTGAGTCTGAAAATCCTTCACAGTTTGTTCAAGAGCCATTGCTGAAATAAACAACGGAGGTGATGAGAAACATGTTATTAATCTTGTTATGCAATGATATGTATGATATATGTATGCAATGTTTTTAAAGACTTTGGGAAATTTAACTTTGCGAACCAAAAATGAAACAAAGCTTTTATTAGTTAGATTCAAAGTCCACATGCCTTTTAGGCGTTACAATTAAGAACAAATCTAAAAAACTAGAAAACAAATTCAAAAATCCCATGGATGCTTCCTCTTTCCGCTGAGATAGACATTGAGGCTTCTTTCCTCCTGGAGCTGTTTTGTGAGATCTAAGACCTTCCTTTCCTATGCATAGAACTGTTCCCTGTAAGTATCCCGCTCTTCCTTCAACTGAATCCATGACCTCTGTAATTCTCCAAGATCAGTGGGCATATCATGATAGAGAATCGTGTAAGGAATACCCATTTCAGTAGTTGGTTCCACAATCACTGGTAGAACGGCCATGTAGGGAATCATAAGTTTCTGGGTGCGAGCTCGTACCCATTGGAGATAAGGTTCCATAGGAATGGAAGCCTTTGGCCCCAAAGCCTTGGCGCCAGATCTATTTACCATGCCCCGAGCTCGTATGAACCTCCGATGATACTCTTGAACATCATCCTCATAGTTGAATACAGTGCCCTCAATAAGTAACTCATGGGGACCATTTCTTCGAGCGTAACCAAATTTTTGCAGATCTAAACAAGGATTATAGGTTATACCCCATCTGATTCCAAGTAACGGCACATTAGGCTACTCCCTGCAGCGATCTATAATAGCAGTGTTTTCCATAGCTCGGGAACACCAGAGAATGTCCATGTGAGCGAGTGACATTATCCTTTACGACCAACCCAAACCTTCTTCATTCTTCAGTACGGACTTAGGGAGGTGAGAAATAAACCACCTCGACAGCAATGGCATGCAGTACATAAGAACCCCTCATCTCTTCATGGTACGAGTATGGAGAGTGTGCAAAATATCTCCGAGCAAGGTAGGCACAGGGTTGCGAGAGAGGAAGATCTTGATAGCATTCACATCTATGAACAAGTCTGGATTAGGGAATAGAACTAACCCATAGATTAGAAGAGCCAAGACCTCCTCAAAAGCCTGAAAATCCATATCATCCAAAACAGATGGGCCTTGTCTATCAGGAACTTGGCTAGAAAACCCTTGACTCTGCTTCTTGTTTCCCAATTGGATACCACGTCGACCCATTTCAGATGCAAGGCTGAGGCAATGACTTTTGTCTTAGGAACTTCTTCCAGACTTGTGAAAGGCAACTGTTCAAGAATGGGTATATCCAACAGCTGAGAGAATTCTTCCATGGTAGGCACCAACTGATAGTCTGGAAAGGTGAAGCAGTAGTTCTTGGGATCAAAGAACTGAAAGAGTACACTCATCATCTTTTCATCAAATTTTGAAGTAACCAGGTTGAGAAGTCGACCATGTCTCTTAGTGAACGCAGAAGTTTCAGTAACCCTTGATACTAGCTCTTTGAGTTGGGAAGGTATCTTCACAAAATTGATTCGGATATGTTTCTACAAACAGAAGCCATGATCTGTAAAATAGAACAAAGATAAATTCCCTTGGTCCTTGAAATGGTCAGTGCAATAAGAATGGATGCTATGTTATGATGCATGATGTCATGATAAACCACAGGTATAGTAAACACAGTCAAATCACACCAAGCCCTTAGGTTTAAGGCCTGCTTGAGTTTTAAGGTCATACCCTCTTGAAGTTGGATTGGTTCAACCTGTCCTATAAATATGTAACCGGGCTCTAAAGGGAACTCAATATCACTGATTATCCTTTATTGGGCATTGTTTCAGCTCAAGCAATCTTTTCTCGCAGCCGAAATATCCTGAAAGTATGATCTCAATGAGTGTAGCATCGAGTATCAACCAATCCTCAGCTTTATACTGAGGCCGGCTATCTCACTACTTTCTAATGGCCAAGTTGGTTCAACTAAGGTTCTAAGGTCCGTTAGTGCTTCACGACACCACGCGGCAGCCTCGTATTTTCCTCGTTTCCCCATGAAGGATACTGATACCAACCAAAGTGTCAGACTAACACAGTCATCTCTTAAACCATATCGGTCTACAACCGTACAGTCTTCACCATCTATTGTTATTTACCTAAAAAGTGCCCCCAGATCCGGGTGTAAGATCTATAGTAACCCAAGCAAAACCCTTTAAGAATAAAGCAAACAAACAAGAAATCAATTTTGGAATGACCTAGATCCTAAGATAAACCCCACTTTATTTAATTCCCCAGCAGAGTCGCCAGTTCTGTGATACGGTGGAAGAACCGACTGTTAATACTGGTTTGCGTTTTTTGTTCGCAAAATGTCGCGGTAAGCAAGAGTCGCCACTGACTTTTATTTTATCCAATCAGGAAAAGGAAAAAGAACAGAAATAACTTTTTTCGAGATGTTTCTGAGTACGGGGGGTAGATTATAGAAAGGAAATGTGTTAGCACCCTTTCTATCCATGGTTTTCCATGGGCTCTTAGGTACTTTCTCATTTTGAAAACTGCTTGTGTGTGCTTGTTTTGAAAAGTTTTGTTTTACTTCGTATTAACCCTTGTTGTTGTCCTCAAGAGTGTTACGAAGTTATTTTTGAGAACTTTGTTTAAAAAGTGTTTGTGTGAAAAAAAATTTGTTTGTTTGAGCAAGTACTTAAGAGTTTTCTACCTACTCGAAAAAGGTCTGTTCATTTTCCTTTTAGACAGTGTTATCCCATTATTAAGGAATAGGTAGCATCGTCGTTGGAGTTTTAAAGGGACGTTCAAAGGGACATGTACGATCATAAAAGCAATGTTAGAAAATATTAGTAATCATCCTAAAGCCTTAAAGATCTTTTTTCGAGGCAACATCTGAATGGGTTATTTTAGATCTTTCGGGGCTAGAGGACGACCACTAACAAACCCTATACTTCATGACTGTTTAACCGGAGGCAACCGGAGTGGAGTAAACCCTAGGAGTGAGCATGTGTGAGTGTAATTTTCAGTTAATTTGTCTTTGCACATTTAGGTGATCTACTGCTTTAATTTTCAGGTATTCTTTCCATACAATCCTATTAGCATACATCTAAGCAGTTAAAATTTGCAGGAATTTAAAGTGCGGAAATAGAAATCCTAACTATTACAGGGATTTCGCAGATACATAATTATTTTTGACTGTAAATAAAATGCAGAATTAAAACCTAATTAAGTCTATTACAACCTCGGAGCAATTACAATAATAATAAAAGAAAAATTGAAAAAAATGTGTGCGGCGAATTAAATGCGAGAATAATTTAGAAAACCTAAAAATCTAATTGAAAAATATTTAGGTTATAATTATTTTTTGAGAAAAAATTAGTTAAGTTATGTACAAATTAAAACCCTAGATTCTAATTAATTTAAATTATAAAAAAGGAATTAAATTTGCCCTAATTTTAATTAAACTAATTAATTAAAGAAAATAAATATTTTATGAAAAAAATGATTTTTGGTGTTTTGTGATTTTTTATTTTAAAAAAAGATTTTGGATTATTTTGTAAAAAAAAAAGATATTTAATAAACAAATTAAAAGAAAAAAGATATAAAAGAAAAAAAAACTTGGGCCTGCTTGCTGAAGAAATCAGGGGGGTGCATTGTGAAATTGCTTAGGCCCACCAAGCTGAAGCCCAGTCAGCGCTTGATCCAGTGGTGCTCCCTCTTGATTGTGTACCATAGTCTCTTGCAGGTGGGGCGTTGGATTGGATTGATGATGAATCCCATGGCTGGATGTTGATGGCGCATGGTAGGCGTTTGAGAGGATGATGCACCTGATCTGTAAAAGAGAAATAAAATGAAGAAAACACTTGGACCTGGGATCAAACCCAGGTCCTCAGACTCACCACCAACGGGCTTTGCCATCTGGACTGTGTGACTCAATTGTTAATATAACAACAATAATGAATAATATATAAAACATGGTGATTAGCTGGAAAACACGCGCGAAATTCAAATGGTCCAATGAGGTGGTGACAAGTCACCGTCTCCTTCGTTTAGACTGTCGTCTTAGGGGTAAGACTTATACCCATGGACACTTTGCCATAGCTGAAAACCTGTAAACTTCAACAATCAAGAAAATGCATGATAAGTAAATTCTAATTACATGGTTCCATTTGTCTTGAACCCATGACATCATGGTATTATTTTCTTGGACCAATTTCAATGATACAGAGAAGCCCTAAAACACAAGAGCAAACCCTAACAATGTTAAACACATATATAAGCCTCAAAAATTCAATTAAACGATCCAGACATGTTAGAAATACATCAATGATCACAAATATGTCATTAAATCATGCTAATGATGCAAGAATGGCTGTAATCGATTTTGAAAAAGCAAGCAAACCGTGTGGAGCCTATGGGTCGATTATGGGCGTGAGGAGGCGTGAGGCTGATAGTATTAGCTTCAGAGATGCTCCAGGAAACGATTGGGAGTGTTGGAACGCTTTGAATCGTCTTCTAGGGTAGAGATCAGATCACCACTTTTTGCCAAAATTTTGAGTTTTTTCTATTGTTCTTCACGACTGCCATCCTCCTCCTTGTGCATTGTTCTTGTTCTGTATATGTAATGGAATACATTAGGTCAACAAAAACGAGCTAAATCTTGGTCCATTATGAAGATTTGATTTGGTCTTTTTCTTTGTATGATATCTTTCTATATCAAGCCAAATCATGCCAATTTTTACTTCAATTTTATTTGCACGATTTGATCTGATATGCCAGCCTAATTGGATTGTGATTCCTACAAAAATCAGATCAAAACCAATCTTTTTATATTTTTTGCAATTTATTTGATTTAATTTAAATTTTAAATAATCAAAAATCAAAATAAAATAAATAATGAAGCAAATAATGTGTGGATGCTGATTTGGGTTGTGGACCATGTCACAAACAAGCTTCAATCATGAAATGCTAAGCCCATTTGACAAAAAAAAAGCACTTTTGAGCACATCTGCCTTTTGGCAATTTTGTAAAAATGGTCAACTTTGACAAGGCATATATCTTCCAATTTTAACCCTAAAGAGGTGTTCTTGTATTTTTTAGAAAGCTTGGGATGTCCCCTAAACAACCCTTTTAGTCTCATCTCAAATGGGTCTTCCATGTTCATGTAAGAAGCTTTGATCCAAAAGGTGTTTTTATTGACTTTTCAAAAGGACCTATAATATGGAAATTCATATCTTTTGATGAGTACATATTTTGAACTTGAGGGATGAATATTAATTGTATTTAATTGCATCCTCTTAAAAATGAGCCTTGGATGGAAAATTTCTGATAAAGTATGAGGAAGTTATGCTTGGTCAAAGTTTGGTTGACTTTTCTTGAGAAACCCTAATTTAGCAACTTTTAAGTTTTGATGAATTTGGGGCATTCCTTTGGGAATCATGATCAACCCTTGATAAAATGATGAATATCACTTCAAAATGTTGATGTTGACCAAAAATCTTGAAGTTTGACTGTATGTGGACCACAGTTGACTTTTGACCTAGTATAGTTGATTTTCAGACATCTGTGTAGTTGACTGAGCAAACTTCTTGTGCAAGGCATGAAACTTGACATGGACGATCTTGAGAGCATATTAGGACCATGGAAAGCATTTGGGACCTTTGGAGCTCCCACACCCTGATGAAAATAGAAACCCTAATTTGAGGTACATTACCTTAGGAGAGAGTTTGTCTGGTCAACTCTTGGACATCCTTGAGCAACTTGAGGATCTCAATGGGCATGTGTTGAGTAAAATAAGAGGGAAAATTTTGGGGTACAACAAGATGCATGAATGGAAGTCCCTATTTTAGGTGACCAATTATGTTTAAAGTCTTCAAAGGAGGCAATGTTTGTGTTTGTTTAAAGACCTAAAAAAGAGGTAATATTGTGCTTGTTTAAAGACCTCAAAAGGAGGCAATTTTGCTAAAGTCTTCGAAGAAGTCAACTCCCATTCCCTATTAATTTTTTCTTTCAATCGAGTCAATAAAAAGTGGAACAATAGGACTTGCAATTAGCCCCAAATTTTCTAGTTTGTGTCATTCTTAGTTCACGTCGTACGTTGATGCTTTGAATCGTCTGTCTCTTGTCCTTTTAGTCAATAAAAATGGAAAGGGATCGCAATCATCCCCCACACCTTGTCATCACTTCAGTGATATTAGCTCACGTTGCTCGACGTTGATGCTTCGAGTTGTTGCTCGATTTGATTGAGCTATTGTAGTGGTAGAAGGATCTTTCGACTCATTTACCTTGGGTGCTTGTACAGATAACTTATGGTGTCGATGCTTGTTCGCATCCTTTGTTTGTTTACTTTCTTGTGCTTTTGCTTATTTCCTTTTTTAGGTTCACCTTTGCATGTTCTCTTAGGATTACTTCTTTTGTTCTCGATTCAAGTTAGACATTAGGTTCGTAATCCATGCATGCTAACTTAGGTAGAGATTTCTCTTTCATCCTTAACTACAGGACCATCATTGTATAATAACATTAAGGATATAACTAGGATAGTCTCCTTTAGAATTTTTCTCTTCCCTTTTGCATAACTAAAACTAAAACTCTTTTTCTTTGAAAAATTCATAAAATACTCTAACATTACTTAAATCCTTTTTAAGGTAAAAAACACCGACCAATGCAAACTTTTTTTGTCTTCGGACCTTTTTTTCTTTTAAAATATTTTCAGATAAGAATATGTTCATTCCTTTCTACTACAATGTGTGAGTCTCCAAAGGTCGAGTTGTCGTGGAATGCGAAATTAGCATTGTTCATAAAAAGCATACAACAAAGAAATTTTTTTAGATAAACTACGAGTGTCTTGATCTCTTATTGCACGAAGAGAGTACGTAGGCACAAAGGTTTACAACCGAGGCAGACACGACTAATAAAATCTTTTTATTTGTATATACACTCTACATTCATGCCTTTAGCTCGTAAGTTTTAGATATGAATACACTCTTTGATTAGAACAATAAGAGTGGATCCCGTGAAGTACCACGAACGTGAGGGGTGCTAATACATTTCACTTGCATAATCGACTCCCGTACCCGATCTCTCGATTGCAAGATCATAATTTCTCTCTTCTCAGATTTTTCTTCGATGATTTTTCTTTCCCTTCTCGTAAAATAAATAAATATTCGATAACGACTTTATTAATTTTCTCTCAATGATTTTCTACTGGTTCCTTCAGACGCGTCACTCACAATACTAACTAGTGCAGTGGAGTCGTGTAATTCGTGACCAAGATCATAGCCTCAAGGTTTACCATGTTTCACTAGTCATAATTTGTTATATCTTTGTTGATGAGTTATCCACCATGTGACGAATTAAGTAGGTTCATGTGAGTCATGCCCAAAAATAGACTTGATTCACGACACATGAACAAAATAATAAATAATGATAGTCGTATACAACTCTAATTTTCGTCTTAAGCATTTATCCATCTTAGGCATCATGCTTGGGAAGCTATATTTCATTATAGATTTTTATCTCGACTTGTTATATTAAGCATTTTGCCTTCTTAGGCCTCATACTTGGAGGCTACAGACCTTTATAGTTTCTTACTATTAACAATTTAGACACATTGTTAGTGTCTAATAACATAAAATAGTATTTTTAATTAATCAACATTTTTGTATCCCATATATATATATATATATATATATATATATATATATATATAACCTGATAACTCTTTATTATATGTCCGTATAATAAAATCTATGATTGAATTGAAATGTATTATTATATAGATTATTTTTATAAAATTTTATATCTATTAAAATTTATTTGATATGTTAAAGAATATAATGAAAATTAATGGTTTTTATGGAGTTTTATAAAACGTTAGTTTTTATGCATTTTCATTGAGATGTCAAATAATTTTTTATTTACCAATGAAAAATTCTTTTAATAGTACTTTTTATATTACCAATTCCAATTAAATAAGTTAATTGTGTTACTTACACACTTACCACAAATTTATCTTTCAAGTTCTTAAATTTTTCAAATTTTCTATCCGTTCAATATCATTTAGTTTTTGTCTATTAACACTTCAAAATCTTAATAATATTTAAAGATATTAGTTCTTACCTAATAATTCATTCATTTCAAATTCTCAACTAACATTTAAATATAATAATTTTTTTCTTTTATTTAAGTATTATTTGTGTATTCCTTTTGACTAGTAGAAAATATGTATGTTTGCACGGATTCTGTTATGAATGGTTGTTTTTTATCATTTAGAGTTTCAATATAAAATATAAAAATAGAATAATAAATTTAAGTAATTAAAATATATTTTTTTTTAAATAGAAATCAAATTAAATAAATGCATAAATATGTGATTAAAATAATATACAAAATTAAATTAACAAAAGGAAGTGACAAATAAATCTTAAAAATAATACATTGAATCATCATGGAATTAGAAGATTCCCTAAAGAAATAATAATACATTGCTTATTATCAAGAGCAGTATATCTACAACAATGGCCAAGTATTATCAAAACAATTCTGTGCAGTAGTATTTTTGTGAGTGTTGACCTCACTTTTAGTGCTGGATTGGGGGGCTTCTCCTTTTGGTTTACTGAGCTGCCGCAAAGAATTCTTTACAGCTTCAATATCACCAGTAATTTGACCAAATAGAAAGCCAACTTCAAGGCTCAGAAAGAATTCTTTACAGCTTCAATATCACCAGTAATTTGACCAAATAGAAAGCCAACTTCAAGGCTCAGAATTAATATTTTATTTTTGGAAGGGCAAAAAAGAATCTATAATTAACTAAGGCATCATGAATGCTTAAAAAGAATACAAACCAGAACAATATTGTTCCACCTGATAGAAAATGGAAAAAATGAAACGATAGTCTATTCAAACTGATGAGAATAATTAACACAGATACAAAAACCACCTATACCAGCAGTTAGCAACCAAACACTGCAAATGTCACCTTAACCACGTACCTGCAGCTAGACAGAAAAGCATATCATCAAAAACAAAAACACATAACAGCACTCTGAATACTTTCCCAATGCTGCCAAAGAGATGCCCAACGCCAAATTTACCCCAATCGATACCCCCGAAACAGAACTGCAAGCAGCCGAAGCTCAAGAACTGGATTACAGTGTAGATCCCGCAACAGACCACTGATCACCAAGCTAACTCTGCGAAGCCTACTGATACGACACTCTGGATCCAAGCATTGCAGACGAACGCGATAACATTTCCACAAATGAAGAGTACCCATATCAGGCTTGTATCTACCTCAGTACAACAATCAGATGATCAAATTGGCACTCATATATATCACCTTAACCACCACTTTTTCATATTAATTTCCTCATTGGAAAGATTTTTTAAGGAATGGCCTAAAGCATTTGAAAGGATTAACAAATGAGGCATTTTTTAAATCATCCTACTAATTTTGAAGTGATTATTGAAAATAAAAATAGAAAACAAACATTTGAATGGTAGAATAATATAAGATATAAAAAAGTGAAGTATATTAAAATATTTATATAATAATCTAATCACATAATTGTTAACAATCAAAAATCACTCCAATTCATCACTCTACAACTCAGAATCAACTCATGTATTCAACTACTAATTTTTCCAAGCATACAAAATAAGAGAAAATCCAAGACCCTACCTACAACTCAGAATCTCTAAACTGCTGAGAATAAGCCCAAGTCATCATAACAGAAGCATAGATAAATTTAAATCATCCTACTAATTTTGAAGTGATTATTGAAAATAAAAATAGAAAACAAACATTTGAATGGTAGAATAATATAAGATATAAAAAAGTGAAGTATATTAAAATATTTATATAATAATCTAATCACATAATTGTTAACAATCAAAAATCACTCCAATTCATCACTCTACAACTCAGAATCAACTCATGTATTCAACTACTAATTTTTCCAAGCATACAAAATAAGAGAAAATCCAAGACCCTACCTACAACTCAGAATCTCTAAACTGCTGAGAATAAGCCCAAGTCATCATAACAGAAGCATAGATAAATTTAAATCATCCTACTAATTTTGAAGTGATTATTGAAAATAAAAATAGAAAACAAACATTTGAATGGTAGAATAATATAAGATATAAAAAAGTGAAGTATATTAAAATATTTATATAATAATCTAATCACATAATTGTTAACAATCAAAAATCACTCCAATTCATCACTCTACAACTCAGAATCAACTCATGTATTCAACTACTAATTTTTCCAAGCATACAAAATAAGAGAAAATCCAAGACCCTACCTACAACTCAGAATCTCTAAACTGCTGAGAATAAGCCCAAGTCATCATAACAGAAGCATAGATAAATTTAATTTAAATAACCTCTCATATATTGTCTCGTACATACATACCGATTATTTTATTTCTTAACTGTTCTGGTTGTTGTCAATCTTTCAAACCAAAACAATAAAGAGATGAAGATATCGACATTGGTCTGATCAGTGGCTGCCTGTGGAATTTCAGAAACAATGAAGTTGCAACAAACATGCATACATATTTGAAATGACGATAACGTAAACGTTTATATTTGAGCCTTAAACTCTCACCCTGCTTAGATTTCTTCATGATATGCTAACAATTAGTAGGAAATGAGGTTCCGGCCGTTAGTAGTCGTTCCCTCGAGAAATAAAAGTACATACTTCAGCCTGAAGAACATACCACTAAAACGAGATCATGAAAGCGACGATCTATCACGTTGATCCAAAACAATAATTTGGATTTCATCAGGCCCGCAAGGTTATTAATCAAAACATAGAGGTGATGCTAAGGTAGTAAAAGTGTGCATTACCTTCAAGCTGAAGTCATTATAGTCTTCTGTGACCTGCTCCGAGAGCAGAGTAGAAATATTATTGTAGTTTTCTATATTATATAAACACGTTACAAATAGTAGGACATGAATGATAAATGAATATACCTACACTCCATCATCGCCAAATACCTCTCGTAGCATAGCCCGTATCATGGATCTCTTTCCTACATATGGGTGTTCTGCGAATATAAAATGATTACAACTACATCCCCCTTTTACCTCTATATGCAGCAATTATACAAACAAAATCTCAACAATTTTGATCTTTTTGTTGCAGTTTTGTAATCTATAGAAAAGGAAAGAAACATCAGATTCTTCTCACTAATGGTTTCAGCTCAAGTGCTCTAGCTTTGTTGTATATGAATTCCTCCAATTTCTTAAGCTAGTATTTGGTTACCCACAGATACTAATAGAGATTTTCTTCCTCAGCAGTGTGCTTCAACATATTCGGTTTAAGAAATCAGCAAGCTAGCCAAAGTCAAATAGAGAGAAAATAATTAGTAACACGCAATGATGTAACGAATAACGATAATAAAAAGATAAATATTGTACAAGCTATAACATGTTTGAAACAGACAAGCAAGAGAGCAAGTTGGTGTTACAGAAACTAACATTTTGGTCGACGACAACCATCTCGAAATGCTCCTTCGTCGCCATCGTAACCTTCCATTTGTGATGTATTTTGACGGCGATCTTCCGTAACATCTAACAACATTCAAATAACATCTAACAACATTCAAATAACAATCAACTTATCAATAATCCTCCAATCCAACAATAATCATACAAAAACAAAAACTCAAACCAGAAACAAAAATTAAAAGCTTGAAACCTAACAGATAAGAGATAAAAATATACGACACTATCGTCGATTCACATTCCATGAACGTTCGTCAAACAGTGATCACAGAACACCATCTTGTATTACACGGTGAATCAGCTCAATCGAAATCTAAGGAATCGATAGAATGAAGCGAGGAAGAAGATGATTGAGTAGAAAGGGCTTTTAGGGTTTAATCAAAACCCTAAAAACACAGAACAACCTAATAAAACATGGGAAATAGGTGAATGTTATAACAGAATAATCTAAAAAAACATATCAAATAGGTGAAACGAAAATCAAAACTGGATCTGATGCATTTCTTCTTCCACCAAAGTCCTCGGCACTTTTACTTTGTTTGACGTAACCCCAAACTTCATCAAATCAATATTAATATTTTTAAAGAAGATGAAGAGATCGGCGAGAGAAGAGAGAATAGGAAGAGAGAAGAAAAAGAGAAGAAGAAGAAGAAGAAGGTTATGAAACTGTGTTCAGTCGAAAGAAAGAGAAAAAAAGAGGATGATAGATAGAAAAGAGAGATAGTGAGCATACATAGAGAGAGAGCGAAGATTCTCTCAAATTTGAAATTTAAATTAAAGTAGAGATTGATAGAAGAGAAAAGAGGGAAAAAAAAAAGTTTTAATTTAGACCAAGATCAATTCATTTTAATCTACTTATAAAAGATAAAAATTAGAGCATCCACATCCATTATATCCATTTGAATTCTTTAAATGGAACTCATATAATTTTTTATATTATTTCACACTTCTCAATTTTTTAAACAACTCATCTATAATTCTCAAATATTCATGTAACTCATCAAAAAATCTAAAATGGGTCTCACATTTAAAACAAATCAACTACATTCTTGCAATTTTATTTATTAATTTATTATCATGACCCACTTAATTAGAGTGTAGAAGCGTGCTTTAGAGCATCCACATCCATCATACCTATTTGGGTTCTTTAAATGGGACCCACATAATTTTTTATATTATTTCACACTTCTCAATTTTTTAAACAACTCATTTACAATTCTCAGATATCCATGCAACTCATCAAAAAATCTAAAATGGGTCCCACATTTAAAACAAATCAACTACATTCTTGCAATTTTATATTAATTTATTATCATGACCCACTTAATTGGAGTGTAGAAGCGTGTTTTAGTATGAGGACGTGCTTTAGTTCAGGAACGTGAAAACAAGTGAAATATCCATTTATTATTGACACAATTTATTTAATAAATGTGTAGGAACTCTCAAAGAACACTGATAATCATGCTCTTAGTATGAGGACGTGCTTTAGTTCAGGAACGTGAAAACAAGTGAAATATTTATTTATTATTGACACAATTTCTTTAATAAATGTGTAGGAACTCTCAAAGAACACCGATAATCATGCTCTTAGTAACTATGTAATTGAAATAGAATTTTATGACATCATTAATTGGAAAAAGTATTTTTTAGACATAAAATACCCTCATTTTGGTGAGGTGTTGCAACATAGACAAGGGTTAGCAAAGGGTTTTCCACAATATAAATTTTTCTTATATGATAGATTTTAAGAGTTGAAATTTTGTAAAAATAATTTCTTTTTGGTGATCACTACTACGGAAAACGCCTTTCGTCAAACAATATTACAACAATCTTTTTTTAACTATAGTAGAAACACGTTTTTGGGTGCTTTTTTTTTTGTTTTTACTAAAAGGTACTTCACTACTGCATTTGTTAAACTTCATAGTGAAATGTACCAGGAGTTATAGAGTTTGAATCTCAATTCCTTCATTATTTCAGCTCCTTGTATATTATTATGGTTATTATTTTCAATCGTGGTGTTGTTTACAGTGATTTCTAGTAAACAACCGCTAGTCTTCTAATTTACTAATTATTATTGGTTACTTGCAGGATCGACTAGATTGATCCTAGAACACATGTGTCATAACTTATTTCCATGTTCATATCTATTATATTGATAGACTTATATTGTATGTTAAGTTCGAATACGAGATTCTTAGGAAAGATTTCTAAAATGGTCTATAGGAATAAACTAACTGAATGTAGGCAGGAAAGGCTTCGAATTAGACTTGGGCTTAAATGTAAAGATAAGTGTTTGACTAAAAGGATAAAGTAACTGTGTTTAAAGGCAAGTAAAACAAAGAAATGCAAGAAAATCGAAAGAAGTAAAGTTTCTAACGAAGTGACTGTGTTTAAAGGCAAGTAAAATAAAGAAATGCAAGGAAATCGAAGAAGTAAAGTTTCTAACGAAATGACTGTGTTTAAAGGCAAGTAAAACAAAGAAATGCAAGGAAATCGAAGGATTTAAGGGCAACGAGGTACTATAATGGCGAACTAAGTATAACAAAACTTGTATTGAAATTGTAAAAAAGTAATGATGTTCAACACGTACATTGTATCTTCTGACTCGTTTTCCTTAATTCACAAAAGTTTGAGTATTTTGAGATCTTTTAGTACATAAAAGTGAACATTTCTAAATCTAACATAAGAACACCTATTTATAGTGTCTTGACCCTAACGGCCCTATTCTAAAATCACGCCACGTTCGAAGCATGCAGGCTTCCTATGTTTGCTGACTTCCACGCGTCTTCTAGAATGGCGCTCTTTATTTGAAATTCGAAATATGTACCAATCGAAGCATCTTGCGAAATTTGTACCAATCGAAGCATCTTGTTTCTTTGTTGCTTTCGAAATAACCCAATTACCTGGACCGTTTCCAACTTCTGGCACCCTTACATAAAGGAGCTCTTTTATAATTCGAACACTAAAATAAGTCCAAATCGAAATCCGCTAGAAATTGAATAATCCTTCAGCATAATGACTCCATATCTCCCACCAATATCCAATATTGATATTAATCTCCTTAGGTACTTTATTCGAAATATTATTTTGATAGTGGTTTCTTCCTTATTCGAAATAGCCAGCTAACAAATTGCCCCCCAAGAACATGTATTTCGACAGATATAAAGAAATACTTGTTTTTTGACTCATCCAGGCTATTTCGAGAGTATCAAAACTTTATATATATTTTTTATTATCCTGCAGTGATTCTAACCTCCTACAAGCATGGTTTATACCTTTTTAAGTATTTCCCATTTACCCTCAAGATTCTTCTATCTTCTGCTAATTCTTCTATTTCGTAAGCATTATTCGAAAATATTCAATACTCGAAAGGGACCCTCCCAATGGGGTGACCATTTACCTAATAATCTGTTCTTTTTATCCATAGGAAATATAACCTTCCATACCAGGTCATTGGTTGAGAACAACTTACTTTTAACTCTTTTGTTGTATGCTCTGGCTACTCTTTCTTTCTGTCTTCTCATAACTTCTAAAGCATGTAGCCTATCTTCATCCACGTCCACTAATTCATTCATCATCATTTCCCAATATTGATCAGTTGGTATTTCATTTTGTCTTTGGATTCTTACTGATTATAAGTGTATTTCGACTGGCAACACTGCATCATGTCCAAAGGTAAGTCGAAACAGAGTAGTATTTGTTGCTTCTTTAGGAGATGTTCGACATGCCCACAAAGCTTGGTCCAAAGTTTTGTGCCAATTTCTTGGCTTTCGCCCTACATGTTTCTTTATCAAACCTATTATGACTTTATTGGCTGCTTCTACTTGTCCATTAGCTTGAGCATAGTAAGGAGTTGACGTGAGTAATTTAAATCCCATTTCTTTTGCAAACTCTTGCATTTTTCGCCCTGTGAAAATTGAACCTTGATCTATTGTAATACTTTCTGGTATTCTGAACCTGTAAATTATTTGCCTCTGGATAAATTCCATAATGACCTCTTGATCAACGTTCACTAGAGGAATTGCTTCGACCCATTTTGTAAAATAATCTATACCCACAAGGATATATTTCTGTCCTTTGGATGATGCTGGTCGAATTTAACCAATTAGATCTAATGCCCATCCTCTAAAAGGCCAAGGCTTAACAATTGAATGTAACTCACTTGCGGGAGCATGTTGAATACCTGCATGAACTTGGCATTGTTCGCAACCTTTAGCAAATTCTATGCAGTCTTTGAGCATAGTGGGCCAATACATTCCATATCGAAACAACAACCATTTCATTTTGTGACCTGCTTGATGTGCCCCACATGCCCCACTGTGCACACTGGATACTGCTAAATATGCTTCATTTTCTCCTAAACACTTGAGTAATATACCTTCTGGGGTTTTCTTAAAAAGTTCATTTCCTATTAGGACATAAGACAATGCCCTATATTTGGTCTTTTTCTCTGTACTTACTGAAGGTTCTTTCAGGTAATTTATTATGGGACTTCTCCAATCTGTATCTGCCAAAGTATCAATATTTAGAACTTCAAATTCTTTCTGATCTGCATAACCTAGTTTCGAAGTTTCCAAGTCTAATGGTGATAATTTGGTAGCCAATATTCTGCCTCTTGTTTATATGAGATATTGGAGTTTTTCTCTAGATGTCTTATATCCTGAAGCTATTTGAGCCAAGTCATTTGCCTCCTGATTATCAATTCTGGGAATATGTTTTATATTCACATATTCAAAATTTTTGAGTAATCTATTAGCAATAACGAAGTACATGATCAAATTTTCCTTGATACATTTGTATTCTTTGGTTATCTGTTTGATGACCAGCTCTGAGTCTCCCCTAATTTCGACTCTGGTTGCCCCCAACTCTAACAAAGCTTCAAGTCCAGAAATTAATGCTTTATACTCAGCTTCGTTGTTCGAACAAGGAGGGCCCTCTAACTTGTACTTGAATTTCATTGGAATTCCCTCAGGAGAAATTATAAGGACTCCAATACCACTTCCATATTTATGTGTTGACCCATCGAAGGATAATTTCCAAGGCAAGATCTCAACATAATCTAACGCGAAGCCCTCACTCACAAAGTGATCCACTATGAAATCTGAAACTACTTGTCCTTTCATAGCTTTTAAAGGCTTGAAAGTCAAATTGTACTCAGTGAGCGCTAAGGCCCATTTTCCAATCCTGCTGTGCATGATTGGTTTTGAAAGCATATGTTTAATAACATCAAAGTGAGATGACACATAAACATCAACTGGTTTAATATAATATTTAAGTTTTGTACAAGAGAAATACAGACAGAGGCATAGTTTTTCAATGCTACTATACTTAGCCTCTGCTTTATTTAGGACCCTACTAAGATAATAGATGGCTCTTTCGACGCCATCATCATTTTCTTGGGCCAACATACTACCTATAGTTACATTGGAGGCAGAGATGTACAAACTCATTGGTTTATCTTTAGAAGGGGGTGTAAGTATAGGAGGATGCATCAAATAAGCTTTGATTTTCTCGAATGCCTCCTGATGCTGCGCATTCCATTCAAAATTCCCTTGGTTGAGACGGAGGAGTGGAGAGAAAGCTTGAGTTCTCCCACTCAAATTAGATATGAATCTCCTTAAAAAGTTAATTTTACCCAATAGAGATTGCAACTCTTTCTTTGTTGAAGGAGGTTTCGTCTCCATAATAGCCTTCGTCTTGTTCAAGTTAATTTCGATCCCCTTCTTGTGGACCACAAAGCCTAGGAAATCCCCAACCTGAACAAAGAAAACACATTTAAGAGGATTCATTTTTAAGCCATGTTTTCTCATTCTTTCGAATGACTGGCAAAGGTGAGTCAAATGATCCTCATCAGAAACAGATTTGACTACTATGTCATCTATATAAATCTGCATAAATGACTCAATGAAATCATGAAAAATAGTGTTCATTGCCCTCTGATATGTTGCCCCAGCATTTTTTAGTCCAAAGGGCATAACTACCCATTCATAAGTGCCTAAAGCGCCTGGACATCTGAATGCAGTTTTGGTAACATCATCCTCAGCAATAAAAATCTGATTATACCCAGAGTATCCATCTAACATACTCAGGTATTCGAAACCCGCAGCAGAATCAATCAGCATTTCTGCTATAGGCATGGAATATTCATCTTTTGGGGTGGCCGTGTTTAAATGCCTAAAATCTATGCAAATTCGTAAAGAGCCATTTTTCTTAATAACAGGTACAATGTTAGCAAGCCATTCTACGTACCTTGTGGTCCTGATAAATTTGCATCGAAGGAGCCGTTCCACCTCTGCCTTTATTTTTGAGAGGATTTCTGGAGCGAATCATCTAGGCGCCTGCTTGATGGGCTTCTTGCCATCCTTGATTGGAAGCCTATGTTCTACCAGTTCCCTCTTTAAACCAGGCATTTCATCGTAGTCCTAGGCGAAGCAATCTCTGTTTTGTTTGAGCATTTCAACCACTTTGCCTTTTAAGTTGGGACTAAGTTTCGCACTGATGTATGTAATCCTTTTTCGACACCATCCCCAATATCAAGTTCCTCCAAAGGATCTTAGGCCAGCATCTTAGCGCTTGATGACTCTGGATCCTTTTCGAACCCCAAGGGCTCTTGATCATAAATGGCATCTAGTCTTTGATCCATCAGTTTAGAAGCTTGTCCATCACAGGGTGAGGATGAATGGTTTCCTTCAGGATTTGCTATTTCTTTTTTGTCTATGGCTTCGACAGCCATGTTTTGTATTTCGGCTTCGAGAGTCGTTCTTCGTTTGTTCTCAGCCAAATAGGCCGAAATCTTTTGATAGTAATTTGATTCAGTCATAATAACCTTCGCTTGCCCAGCCAGTTGGCCGTATCGTCGAAGTCTCTCCATATTTCTCAGTCACCTGCCCATTCCACATGATTTCCCTATCCCATTGGAATCCATTGGGACGCAAGGTTAGGGAATAATAAGCATTCTCATTTGGCTCGAAATATTCCTCAGGTGGGTGACATGGCCCTATGTTGGCCATATTTTTGTCAAAATTTCTCTTGTCCACATTGTGATCGGTGGATCTGGAACTGACTGTTTAACGCTGGTTCGCGAAATGTCGCGGAAGCAAGAGTCACCATCGTCTTTTATTTTCTCCAAATGGAAAGGACAAAAGCACAGAAAAATTCCTTATAGAGATTGCTCTCGGTTCGGGAGGTAGATTATAGAAAGGGAAGGTGTTAGCACCCTTTCTATCCATGGTTATCCATGGGCTCTTAGATACTTGCTCATTTGTGTTTTCAAAAATGGTTTGTTTGCTTTTCAACTGTGGGTTTAAAAAAAGTTTCTTTGAAAATTCCAGTTCGACTCTTGTATCGGTCCTCAAGAGTGTTTGAAAAATGCTTT
The DNA here is from genome assembly GCA_948472305.1 of Vicia faba. Taxonomy (NCBI): domain Eukaryota; kingdom Viridiplantae; phylum Streptophyta; class Magnoliopsida; order Fabales; family Fabaceae; genus Vicia; species Vicia faba. The sequence goes on along the minus strand of OX451735.1, from coordinate 303,816,488 downwards.
CGAAAGCTTTTTGAAAATGTGTTGGTGTGAAAAGTATTTTTGATTTGTTTTGAGATTTAGAGCAAGTATCTACGAGTCGTCTACCTACCCTAAGGAATTAGGCTGTGTAAATGTCCTTAAGGTAGTGCCATCCCACCATTGAGAGATAGGTAGCACCACCGTTGGAGGTGTTCGGGTCAATTCGAGGTTCGGGACATGGTGATCACCGGAGCAATGGGAAGACACCTTAGAAGCTACCCTCATGCCAGGTTCCCGGATCATGAGGACTTACTAAGACATCCTCTACTCGACGATCACCTTTCGAGGCAAGGCAACAGTGAGGCGTACCCTAGGGGTGGTGTGTGATTTGTGTGTCAGATTCATTTATCTTATCTTGTTCATGTCAGGCGATCTATGCGTTTGTTTTTATTTTGTCATTCATTCTTGCATGCCTTGATTAACAGTTAAAAGTGTGAGAAAAGTAAAGTTCTAAAGCTATTACAAAAGGCGCGGGTCCACATCGCCAAAATTTCCAGAACCCGATTTGACAGAAAAATAAAGAATTAAAAGTGCGACAAATAAAAGATGTTACATGGCCTTGGGAGAGATACATAAATATTATAAAGAATAAAAAATAAATATGTGAATTGGAATTAAAATTGAAACGAGGGCGTTGGACCCTTTTTTAACTAAATTAAATTAAACGATTATTAAATTAATAAAATTAAAAGGAAAAGAAATTTGTTTTTGGTATTTTTGTATTTTATGATTTTTAATGAAAAAAGAATTAATTAAAATAAAATGCTAACCCTAATTCTAGTTATTTTTAATTTATTAAGAAAAGATTAAATTTTAACCTAATATTTAACCTAATTATTTTACATGCAATTTTAATTTATAAAAGTCAATAATAGAAAATATTTAATTATTATGAAAGAAAAGAAAAAAAAGGATAAAAATTATTATAAACCCTAATTCTACCAATTTTAGATTTTTTATTGAAAATATATTAAAATTTAACCCTAAGTTTAAAACTAGAATTAATAAAGACTTTATTTACAAAAAATGATATTTAAATAAAAACTTATTTTTTTATCTTTTCTGATTTTTATTGTTTTTGTGTTTTTTATGAAAGTACTTAAATTACAAGAATTAATAAAAAGAATAATAATTGAAATAAAAAAAGAATGAAAAAAAATATTGCAAACCTAAGGGGTTCTGCCCCTAATTTGGAGGGTTTGTTGTAGTGATTCAGGCCCATTTATCCTTAGCCTGGTGGACTTTTCCAACTAGCATGTATACGCGTTGACTAGAGTGCACCATGTTCCCCAGATCCTGGCCTTTGATTGAATGCCCTGGTACGCGTGGACAGCTTGATTTGGAGGGTGTATGATACCCCTTAGCGTTGAAACTGCACAAGAATATTATGTGAAAAATAGTATTGAAGGGGTGGGGACCTGGGATCGAACCCAGGTCCTGAACATTACCACTAGCAAGCCTTGCCACTGAAGCACTCAACGCGTTCTGATTATAATATAACTAAGAAACAATATAAAATAAACAAACGTTAGTGGGGCGCTTTTCGCGCGAAGTTTGAATCAACCAACCGCTGTTAGCCACATGGTCATCTTCCTCCTTGGCTTTATTTTTCCTGAAACAAGAAAGCAATCAGCAACGGTTTTACACCGTTCCTATAGACACCCTATTAGAAAATAGCGATTAGCCCCTGGGGCCTCATAAATTAGGCGCGATGGTCTCATTCTCTTCGTCCAAGCGTGCTGAGTTGAATGGCCTAGGTTTCAAGCTCCAATTTTTCCATATTCAAAAACCCCTAATTTGAAAACTTAAGAACCCTAAAAAGCAACAATGGTAGATTCGCATACAGTGTATAAAAACGCAATTAATCCATGTGGTTAGCTTCAGAATGCATCATTTAGTAAGAATACATAAACAAAATGCCATGAAAATGCCTCAAAATTAAAATACGAATATGCATTTTTATGAGAAAAATTCGATTTCTGTACAATGATTTAAGGCGTTAGGGTTGGTGTTCTTGATCCAGGTACGTTGCTTGATGTCCCAGGGATGCAATGGAATGAATTTCTTGGCTTCAATCGACCTGCAAATGTGTTTTCAGATTTGAGTTTTCTTTGAAAAATTCCAAGTTTGTGTAAGGATTTCTGGCGCAGCTTTTTGGTTAGGAGGATTAGGTCTTGCTTGTGTATGTATAGGAGAGTGATTAGGGTTAAAGAAATTGATCCAAAACCTTTGCATTCATGAATATGATATTTGATTTTTAAACCAAGATTTTCAAATCTTTTTCACATGCAAATTTCCACCAAATCATGACCAATTAGCAAGATTCTTTCTATATTTGGTTAGGCACGAAATCTTAGAGGTATTATATGCATAAAAAGATTTAAAACCTAGGTTTAGTATTTTTCATGTATTTATTTTAATTTAAATGAATTATTAATAATAAAAATACAAATAAATAAATAAAAATGAAGAAAAACTTCCCTTTGGGCCAAGTGATCGTGCACATGCCTTGGATAATGAATTGTGGAAGAAAAAGAGGCCCATTAGCAATTTTAGGTCATTTGAATCAATGTTGACTTTTCAAAATATCCAAAAATTTCCCAACTTCCACAAGGCATAACTTGCTCAATTTTTAAGCTTTGCTCATGTTCTTGGACATTTTGGAAAGTTCTTTGAGTCCTCTAACCAATGCCTTTGGTCCCATGTCATTTTGATTTACCAATCTCAAGTTATGGCCTTTGACTTAAAGTCCCTTTTTGTTGACTTTTGAAAATGACCTATAATGTTGAAATTGATAACTTTTTGTGAGAGCCTTTCTTGGACTTGAAGTATGAATATGAGTTGTAGGAAATGTCTTTCTCTTCAAAATGAGATTTGGATGGAATTTTTCTGATAATCCATGTGAAAGTTATGCCCTGGTCAATTTACAATTGACTTTTTCAGCTGTCCAAATAAGGAAACTTTTGCATCTTGATGATTTTTGAGCCAAGCTTTGAGAATCATGATTAAGCATTGATCAAATGATGTTTGTGGCTTCAAAATGAGATGTTGACCAAAAATTTGAACTTTTGACTGTCAAATGACCATTTTGCCCCTACAGTTGACTGTAGTGCAATTAGGGTTTTGAATGTGCAATTTTGTGCTGAAAGTCTTGAAACTTTGTATGAGGATGCTTGACCATATTTATAGACATGTGGGACTTTATTGGACCCTTGGAAACTTCATTTTCTTGATCAGAATAAAAACCCTAATTTTGACTGTTTAGGAGGCCCTTGAACTGTGCAACCCTTGGGGAATTTTGAAGCATGACTTGGAAATTTCTTGAAGAATATGGGAGGGCAAATTTTGGGGTACAACAGTTGCCCCTGTTCAATCTTCTTAGTCCTGAGGATGCAGATTGGCTGACGTGCCTTTCGTAATCCGAAGGTGGAAGATGATTGAACACTAGAGTGCCCAGAAATTTGCACTCACATAGTAGCAGTGTGATGATGGAATGGGCTTATAGATGCGATTTAGAGATTGATGAATAGGATGACGGGATTATAGATGCCATCTGGATGTTGATCGCGTAAGAGATTCCTTAGCGAGAACTTGCGTACCTGCAAAAGAAAAATGAGTACCTGACATGTTGCAGGATCTGGTTTTCAGATGCTTTGTGTAGATATGTCCTGACTGGTTACAGGAATCGGATCTTCGAATTCTTCAGACGTGCCCTGGCGAGATACAGGAATCGAGTCTGGTAATGTTAGTCTTCAACGGATACACCCTGGCAAGATTCAGGTATCGGATCCTCGAACTCTTCAGACACACCCTGGCACGATACAGGAATCAGATCTGGTAATGTTAGTCTTCAACGGATACACCCTGGCAAGATTCAGGTATCGGATCCTCGAACTCTTCAGACACACCCTGGCACGATACAGGAATCGGATCTGGTAATGTTAGTCTTCAACGGATACACCCTGGCAAGATTCAGGTATCGGATCCTCGAACTCTTCAGACACACCCTGGCAAGATACAGGAATCGGATCTGGTAATGTTAGTCTTCAACGGATACACCCTGGCAAGATTCAGGCATCGGATCCTCGAACTCTTCAGACACACCCTGGCAAGATACAGGAATCAGATCTGGTAATGTTAGTCTTCAACGGATACACCCTGGCAAGATTCAGGTATCGGATCCTCGAACTCTTCAGACGCACCCTGGCAAGATACAGGAATCGGATCTGGTAATGCTAGTCTTCAACGGATACACCCTGGCAAGATTCAGGCATCGGATCCTCGAACTCTTCAGACACACCCTGGCAAGATACAGGAATCGGATCTGGTAATGTTAGTCTTCAACGGATACACCCTGGCAAGATTCAGGCATCGGATCCTCGAACTCTTCAGACACACCCTGGCAAGATATAGGAATCAGATCTGGTAATGTTAGTCTTCAACGGATACACCCTGGCAAGATTCAGGCATCGGATCCTCGAACTCTTCAGACACACCCTGGCAAGATACAAGAATCGGATCTGGTAATGCTAGTCTTCAACGGATACACCCTGGCAAGATTCAGGTATCGGATCCTCGAACTCTTCAGACACACCCTGGCACGATACAGGAATCGGATCTGGTAATGTTAGTCTTCAACGGATACACCCTAGCAAGATTCAGGTATCGGATCCTCGAACTCTTCAGACACACCCTGGCAAGATACAGGAATCAGATCTGGTAATGTTAGTCTTCAACGGATACACCCTGGCAAGATTCAGGTATCGGATCCTCGAACTCTTCAGACACACCCTGGCACGATACAGGAATCAGATCTGGTAATGTTAGTCTTCAACGGATACACCCTGGCAAGATTCAGGTATCGGATCCTCGAACTCTTCAGACACACCCTGGCAAGATACAGGAATCGGATCTGGTAATGTTAGTCTTCAACGGATACACCCTGGCAAGATTCAGGTATCGGATCCTCGAACTCTTCAGACACACCCTGGCACGATACAGGAATCGGATCTGGTAATGTTAGTCTTCAACGGATACACCCTGGCAAGATTCAGGTATCGGATCCTCGAACTCTTCAGACACACCCTGGCAAGATACAGGAATCGGATCTGGTAATATTAGTCTTCAACGGATACACCCTGGCAAGATTCAGGTATCGGATCCTCGAACTCTTCAGACACACCCTGGCAAGATACAGGAATCGGATCTGGTAATGCTAGTCTTCAACGGATACACCCTGGCAATATTCAGGTATCGGATCCTCGAACTCTTCAGACACACCCTGGCAAGATACAGGAATCGGATCTGGTAATGTTAGTCTTCAACGGATACACCCTGGCAAGATTCAGGTATCGGATCCTCGAACTCTTCAGACGCACCCTGGCAAGATACAAGAATCGGATCTGGTAATGCTAGTCTTCAACGGATACACCCTGGCAAGATTCAGGCATCGGATCCTCGAACTCTTCAGACACACCCTGGCAAGATACAGGTATCGGATCTGGTAATGCTAGTCTTCAACGGATACACCCTGGCAAGATTCAGGCATCGGATCCTCGAACTCTTCAGACACACCCTGGCAAGATACAGGAATCGGATCTGGTAATGTTAGTCTTCAACAGATACACCCTGGAAAGATTCAGGCATTGGATCCTCGAACTCTTCAGACACACCCTGGCAAGATACAGGAATCGGATCTGGTAATGTTAGTCTTCAACGGATACACCCTGGCAAGATTCAGGCATCGGATCCTCGAACTCTTCAGACACACCCTGGCAAGATACAGGAATCGGATCTGGTAATGCTAGTCTTCAACGGATACACCCTGGCAAGATTCAGGTATCGGATCCTCGAACTCTTCAGACACACCCTGGCAAGATACAGGAATCGGATCTGGTAATGTTAGTCTTCAACGGATACACCCTGGTAAGATTCAGGCATCGGATCCTCGAACTCTTCAGACACACCCTGGCAAGATACAGGAATCAGATCTGGTAATGTTAGTCTTCAACGGATACACCCTGGCAAGATTCAGGCATCGGATCCTCGAACTCTTCAGACACACCCTGGCAAGATACAGGAATCGGATCTGGTAATGTTAGTCTTCAACGGATACACCCTGGCAAGATTCAGGTATCGGATCCTCGAACTCTTCAGACACACCCTGGCAAGATACAGGAATCGGATCTGGTAATGCTAGTCTTCAACGGATACACCCTGGCAAGATTCAGGTATCGGATCCTCGAACTCTTCAGACACACCCTGGCAAGATACAGGAATCGGATCTGGTAATGTTAGTCTTCAACGGATACACCCTGGCAAGATTCAGGCATCGGATCCTCGAACTCTTCAGACATACCCTGGCAAGATACAGGAATCAGATTTGGTAATGTTAGTCTTCAACGGATACACCCTGGCAAGATTCAGGTATCGGATCCTCGAACTCTTCAGACACACCCTGGCAAGATACAGGAATAGGATCTTTAGTTGCGACCGTTGATGGTAATCAATTTTGTACTTTTGTCCTGAAAAGACAAGCGTTAGTTGTATGCGATGTCATGTGGTATGACATGCGAGATGCTCTCTGAATACGTGAGATTGTATGTTCATGATGCGTATATGCATGCTATAATGTATGAAGATGTTTATGAATGTATTTTTCGTCTAGGAAAGTAAATCCTTGACCGGTGCCGGGAAGTCACTCCTGGGCTGATGTTGAAGAACAGATTTTGCTTCCGCCGGGGATGATAGTTGTAAGGATACCGGTTGGGAGAAGATAACTCTGTTGGGGAATAAACTTGGAGAATGGGATAACTCTGCGGGGAGGAAAGTACTCTAACGATCTTGTTGGGAAGCAATACTCTGTGGGGAGAGAGATACCTTGTTGAATTGTTGATAATAACTTGCTGGGGATACCGTTGTTGTATCGGAAGTGTTAATAGACTTCGTTGGGGATAAGAAAGAACTGCGTTGATGACGACCTTTCCGTGGCTTTTGGCTGAGGATAACCCAGTTATATCCTGGTAGGGAAATAACTCTTTAAATAAAGCCGGGTGACGCGTTCGTGCTCTGCGAGGATAAGCTTCCAGAATCTACTGGGGATAAGCTTACTGCTTGGGGAGATGAATTCCAACTTTCCTGGGGAAACTGGATTGGACTCTCCTGGGGAAGTTTTGAACTGCGGGGGAAGTGATTCCTTTGAATATTTGGTATACCTCCGGGGAACAATCTTTAGATCAGGATTGCCGGGGATGCTTGTTTAAGAATGATGTGCTGGGGAATGTTGAGATCTGCTGGAGGACACCGAACTCCCTTAAGTTTGATACTATAGCTTCGCTTGAGGAGAGTATGTTGACTTACTGGCTCACTCTCTGGGGGATTAGGATATCTTGGTTCCTTGGAGGACCGAACAATTAGATTGCTTAGACGACTCTTTATTTCCCCTGTTTCTGAGGTGGGAGAGGAAGACTTGTGAGGTGCTGATAGTTGTTGACGGGCAAACCTTCTTCTGGTAGGCAGGTGACAAGATGACAGGACATAGTCGTACGCTTTGATCCCTAACTTTTGCCTGGACCGCCCTTTCGGGTTTTCAGTCCACCGGGATACCCATTTTTTCCCAAGCCGCCTTTTCAGGTTTTCGACTTGTCGGGTGTACAGATTTTTTCATTTCATCCCTCATTTTGCCCGAACCCTTTTGGTTCGCCGGGAAGCCCTAATTTTTGCCTAGGTGTGTCAACCTAGCGGATCTTTGATTTTGTGCAGTATTTTTTCGACTATGTCCATGTTCTCAGGATGTAGGGAGTTGTCCCTGTCAGAAGTGTTTTGTCATGCCACCCGAAGATTTTTGATCAGGCAAGATTCGTTGCTGGAGTGCCCCAAGTGACTCAGGCGGAGATTTGCCCCAGGCTATTTTGGCCTTTGAGAGATTCTCCGAATCTTGATTGGACTGCCCCAGATGATGGACTATGCTCCTGCCATGCCCCTTGATTGGAAGTGCTTTTGTTCACCGGGTATTCATCGTGCGAATTTCCCTGCTGTTCAAACAAATAGTCATATGCAAACAAAGTTATATTAAAAATGCAAAGCTTATGTCTGTTTTGAAGATTTTTGAAAATGCTTTTTTCTTTCATAAAACAAGTGAATGTTTGTAAAACGTGATGTCAACTCGTTAGTTTATTACGAGCCTTCATGAGTCAGGATACCTTTGGTAACAGTACGCTTTCGAACTAACCCATGCTTCAGCTAGGACTTTTAAGGGTTATAACGTGGCTTGGTTCACGGTTTAAGAAACAAAGGATAAAGGCTCAAATTATTTGTACCCACCCGCTCTTCGTGATGTTCTCCAAACCTAAACTCAGTTGATCATACGTTAGACCTTGTTTGAGTCTTTGCTCTGATTTTCCGGTGATGATTCGGATGTTGATAACTTATTTTGAATAGGCAGTCATTCCTTTTTTGTTGAGGGTTTGTAAGACCTCTTTCTTGTCTGATTTTTGTTATCCCTTTCTTTTTGTCTGAACTGTTTCCTTTTTTGGAATTACAGTCAGCGGGGTGCCCCAGTTTTGTAAGTCTCCTTCATGGGTTTCGACCTAATGGGTTTTTTTATTTTGAAAGATAATGACTGCCTTTCTTTATTGATCATTCGGAACCATCACTGTCTTTCTTTGTTTTGTAAGGATCTTTCTGGTGCCATTCGTTATGCACTTGGATCAACTGAGAGAACTACCCTGCCCCAGGTTATGATTAAGGGTTTTAATTTTCGAAAAGAAAAACTCCTACTTCTTTGGCTCAGATGGGTTGACGAGGGATTATCTTCCTTATTACTCCAGTGTTTAGGAATTGAATCAATGCCTGTACCTCATCAGCGGGGTCTGTTCAAAAGCATACTGTAGGTTATGGTATCGTTTTCGTCATCCTCCCTCAAGAGGCTTAGAATTATTATTTAAGAGTTGATCATCAGAAAAAATATGAAAATAATTTGCATTTAGTGAATACGAATATATTGTTTCAGAACAGACATATGCGATGCATTAATGAAATAACAATGCTTAACATGAGTAAATGTCTGAACAAAAGAGAATTGCAACTTGAACATTCGAATGAACAAAAATTTCTCAATCCTAGCCATGTTTTGGCAAGGGAGCAGTGATCATGTGGGGAGTCTTGGGTACTTTAAACTGAATCTCTCCAGCGTCGATCATGTCTTGAATCTTGTTTTTGAGAGGCCAGCAGTTGTCCGTAGTATGCCCCGGGCTATCAGAATGATATGCGCACCTATCGTTGGGATGATAGTTAGGAGCCGAAGTGTTCGGCTTCCGGAGAGGAGCCCTTAAGGTGATCAGCCCTGCCTTCAACATTTGCTGTAGTGCTTGATCCAGCGACATGTTGATCTTGGTGAACTGCCTTTTAGGCTTGTCTGGTTGACGCTGGTGAGGTTGATGTTGAATTTGTGACACTGGAGCCATTTGAGGAGCTCTCCCCTTATCTCCTTGTCTCAAAGGTGGTTGAACAATGACTGGCTCTTTACCCTTAGATGTTTGCCCCAGTTGGTTATCCCGAAGCAGTTAGTTGACGAGAACCCCGAGCTCATCTTGCCTTTGAGCTAAGTCCTGGATGATAGTCACCTGCCCCAGCATCTGGGCTTTCATTGTATCCATTTCAGCTTGCAGATGTTTCAGCCGTTCATCCTCAGCATTGTTCCTGACAAAGGTCTCCATGAGGAGTGTCCTTAACTCCTCCTGCCCCTTGGATAAATTCAGGAGGATTTCCCCGAACCGGGTCTCTTGAGCAAGAAAGTCCTGGTTGTCTTGTTGTGAAGCCATTGCTGAAATAAACAGAGAGAAAGGTAAGTGACCTGCAACAAAGATACCTGTTATGCAATGATGAGTATGACATGCATGTAATGTTTTCAAGGATCTCGCGGGGTAGACAAGAAAATTTGTTAGCATTTGGATCCGGTAGCTTGATTGAAAGAAACTTCATATTTGTTGAGAGTCTTTCTTCCAAGGGTCAAAGGCTCACCATATCAAGTGGGTCATAGCCCCTGACTCAAGTCATCAACCTTATTTTGCTTTCCAAACAACCTTGGCTAGAGGAACCTTCTTCAGGAGTCAAAGCTCACCATATCAAGTGGGTCATAGCCTCTGACAACTTTGGCTAGAGGAAAATAAATCCTCTTTGCCCCTTGCTAGATGTTTGATTCATCATGACCTGCATCACAAGCCTTTGAGATCCTTGAAATGGGTTAGGATGTATGCAATGGTATGATGTTATGGTATGCATGGGGTAATGTGAGTAGCCCTGTTATGAGTCCCAATTAAGGACTACAAACCAAAACCTGCAAGAAACTTAGTAAACCCTGTCATGAGTCCCAATTAAGGACTATAAACGAAACCTGCAAGAAACTCGATAGACCTTGTTATGAGTCCTAATTAAGGACTACAAACAAAACCTGCAAGAAACTCGGTAGACCTTGTTATGAGTCCTAATTAAGGACTACAAACAAAACCTGCAAGGAACTCGGTAGACCTTGTTATGAGTCCTAATTAAGGACTACAAACAAAACCTGCAAGGAGCTTAAGTGTCAGACAACAAGCATGCAAATAGTCAAGTACGAAGGCACACAAGTCACACAAGAGAAACTCTTAGAGTTTAGGCCAGCATGGGGTCTGGGTATTACCCTCTTTGAAGTTGGTGGGCTCAACCTGTCCTATTAGAAGTAACCGGGTTCTAAGGGTCCCAATATCACTGGATTGATTTCATTGTTCATCGTTTCGATTTAGCCACTGAACTGGCGACCGAAATATTCCAGGAAAGCAACCCTCAATTGAGTGTAGTATCGAGTATCAACCAACCTCGGACTGCACCAAAGTCAGTTATCTCACTACCCTAAAGAGGCCAAGATAGTTCAATTAAGGTTCCTAAGATCTGTTGATGCTTCATGACACCACGCGGAGGCCCCGTACTCTCCTTGACTGAACTCAAGGGTTACCGGTACACACCAAAGTGCCACATCAACGTAGCAGACTGTTTCAACCATGTCGGTATACCCTGCACAGTTCCCTCACAGCCTTGTTGCTACTTTCTAAGAAGGTATCCCCAGATCCGGGTTAGGATCTATAGAACTCCCAAGCAACCCACAATTTAAAGCAAGCAAAGAATACAATTGAAAACACAGTTATGAACTAACCCTAAGGTACACCTAACTTTAAGTTTAAGTCCCCAGCAGAGTCGCCAGTTCTGTGATCGGTGGATCTGGAACTGACTGTTTAACGCTGGTTCGCGAAATGTCGCGGAAGCAAGAGTCACCATCGTCTTTTATTTTCTCCAAATGGAAAGGACAAAAGCACAGAAAAATTCCTTATAGAGATTGCTCTCGGTTCGGGAGGTAGATTATAGAAAGGGAAGGTGTTAGCACCCTTTCTATCCATGGTTATCCATGGGCTCTTAGATACTTGCTCATTTGTGTTTTCAAAAATGGTTTGTTTGCTTTTCAACTGTGGGTTTAAAAAAAGTTTCTTTGAAAATTCCAGTTCGACTCTTGTATCGGTCCTCAAGAGTGTTTGAAAAATGCTTTCGAAAGCTTTTTGAAAATGTGTTGGTGTGAAAAGTATTTTTGATTTGTTTTGAGATTTAGAGCAAGTATCTACGAGTCGTCTACCTACCCTAAGGAATTAGGCTGTGTAAATGTCCTTAAGGTAGTGCCATCCCACCATTGAGAGATAGGTAGCACCACCGTTGGAGGTGTTCGGGTCAATTCGAGGTTCGGGACATGGTGATCACCGGAGCAATGGGAAGACACCTTAGAAGCTACCCTCATGCCAGGTTCCCGGATCATGAGGACTTACTAAGACATCCTCTACTCGACGATCACCTTTCGAGGCAAGGCAACAGTGAGGCGTACCCTAGGGGTGGTGTGTGATTTGTGTGTCAGATTCATTTATCTTATCTTGTTCATGTCAGGCGATCTATGCGTTTGTTTTTATTTTGTCATTCATTCTTGCATGCCTTGATTAACAGTTAAAAGTGTGAGAAAAGTAAAGTTCTAAAGCTATTACAAAAGGCGCGGGTCCACATCGCCAAAATTTCCAGAACCCGATTTGACAGAAAAATAAAGAATTAAAAGTGCGACAAATAAAAGATGTTACATGGCCTTGGGAGAGATACATAAATATTATAAAGAATAAAAAATAAATATGCGAATTGGAATTAAAATTGAAACGAGGGCGTTGGACCCTTTTTTAACTAAATTAAATTAAACGATTATTAAATTAATAAAATTAAAAGGAAAAGAAATTTGTTTTTGGTATTTTTGTATTTTATGATTTTTAATGAAAAAAGAATTAATTAAAATAAAATGCTAACCCTAATTCTAGTTATTTTTAATTTATTAAGAAAAGATTAAATTTTAACCTAATATTTAACCTAATTATTTTACATGCAATTTTAATTTATAAAAGTCAATAATAGAAAATATTTAATTATTATGAAAGAAAAGAAAAAAAAGGATAAAAATTATTATAAACCCTAATTCTACCAATTTTAGATTTTTTATTGAAAATATATTAAAATTTAACCCTAAGTTTAAAACTAGAATTAATAAAGACTTTATTTACAAAAAATGATATTTAAATAAAAACTTATTTTTTTATCTTTTCTGATTTTTATTGTTTTTGTGTTTTTTATGAAAGTACTTAAATTACAAGAATTAATAAAAAGAATAATAATTGAAATAAAAAAAGAATGAAAAAAAATATTGCAAACCTAAGGGGTTCTGCCCCTAATTTGGAGGGTTTGTTGTAGTGATTCAGGCCCATTTATCCTTAGCCTGGTGGACTTTTCCAACTAGCATGTATACGCGTTGACTAGAGTGCACCATGTTCCCCAGATCCTGGCCTTTGATTGAATGCCCTGGTACGCGTGGACAGCTTGATTTGGAGGGTGTATGATACCCCTTAGCGTTGAAACTGCACAAGAATATTATGTGAAAAATAGTATTGAAGGGGTGGGGACCTGGGATCGAACCCAGGTCCTGAACATTACCACTAGCAAGCCTTGCCACTGAAGCACTCAACGCGTTTTGATTATAATATAACTAAGAAACAATATAAAATAAACAAACGTTAGTGGGGCGCTTTTCGCGCGAAGTTTGAATCAACCAACCGCTGTTAGCCACATGGTCATCTTCCTCCTTGGCTTTATTTTTCCTGAAACAAGAAAGCAATCAGCAACGGTTTTACACCGTTCCTATAGACACCCTATTAGAAAATAGCGATTAGCCCCTGGGGCCTCATAAATTAGGCGCGATGGTCTCATTCTCTTCGTCCAAGCGTGCTGAGTTGAATGGCCTAGGTTTCAAGCTCCAATTTTTCCATATTCAAAAACCCCTAATTTGAAAACTTAAGAACCCTAAAAAGCAACAATGGTAGATTCGCATACAGTGTATAAAAACGCAATTAATCCATGTGGTTAGCTTCAGAATGCATCATTTAGTAAGAATACATAAACAAAATGCCATGAAAATGCCTCAAAATTAAAATACGAATATGCATTTTTATGAGAAAAATTCGATTTCTGTACAATGATTTAAGGCGTTAGGGTTGGTGTTCTTGATCCAGGTACGTTGCTTGATGTCCCAGGGATGCAATGGAATGAATTTCTTGGCTTCAATCGACCTGCAAATGTGTTTTCAGATTTGAGTTTTCTTTGAAAAATTCCAAGTTTGTGTAAGGATTTCTGGCGCAGCTTTTTGGTTAGGAGGATTAGGTCTTGCTTGTGTATGTATAGGAGAGTGATTAGGGTTAAAGAAATTGATCCAAAACCTTTGCATTCATGAATATGATATTTGATTTTTAAACCAAGATTTTCAAATCTTTTTCACATGCAAATTTCCACCAAATCATGACCAATTAGCAAGATTCTTTCTATATTTGGTTAGGCACGAAATCTTAGAGGTATTATATGCATAAAAAGATTTAAAACCTAGGTTTAGTATTTTTCATGTATTTATTTTAATTTAAATGAATTATTAATAATAAAAATCCAAATAAATAAATAAAAATGAAGAAAAACTTCCCTTTGGGCCAAGTGATCGTGCACATGCCTTGGATAATGAATTGTGGAAGAAAAAGAGGCCCATTAGCAATTTTAGGTCATTTGAATCAATGTTGACTTTTCAAAATATCCAAAAATTTCCCAACTTACACAAGGCATAACTTGCTCAATGTTTAAGCTTTGCTCATGTTCTTGGACATTTTGGAAAGGTATTTGAGTCCTCTAACCAATGCCTTTGGTCCCATGTCATTTTGATTTACCAATCTCAAGTTATGGCCTTTGACTTAAAGTCCCTTTTTGTTGACTTTTGAAAATGACCTATAATGTTGAAATTGATAACTTTTTGTGAGAGCCTTTCTTGGACTTGAAGTATGAAGATGAGTTGTAGGAAATGTCTTTCTCTTCAAAATGAGCTTTGGATGGAATTTTTCTGATAATCCATGTGAAAGTTATGCCCTGGTCAATTTACAGTTGACTTTTTCAGTTGTCCAAATAAGGAAACTTTTGCATCTTGATGATTTTTGAGCCAAGCTTTGAGAATCATGATTAAGCATTGATAAAATGATGTTTGTGGCTTCAAAATGAGATGTTGACCAAAAATTTGAACTTTTGACTGTCAAATGACCATTTTTCCCCTACAGTTGACTGTAGTGCAATTAGGGTTTTGAATGTGCAATTTTGTGCTGAAAGTCTTGAAACTTTGTATGAGGATGCTTGACCATATTTATAGACATGTGGGACTTGATTGGACCCTTGGAAACTTCATTTTCTTGATCAGAATAAAAACCCTAATTTTGACTGTTTAGGAGGCCCTTGAACTGTGCAACCCTTGGGGAATTTTGAAGCATGACTTGGCAATTTCTTGAAGAATATGGGACGGCAAATTTTGGGGTACAACACACATTGTTGATTTCTGCCATATAGTAACTTTGGTCTGCTTCAATATTTTCAACAATCTCATCATCTCTCCACAACACCAGCCTTTGATGCATTGAAGAAGGTACAACTCCAACTCCATGGATCCATTCCCTACGAAGCAACAGATTGTAATTTGCTTTTGCAGCAATGACCATAAACATTGTTGGCCTTGTGAGGGAACCAACTGTCAGGTTAACTTGTATTACTCCCAAAGTCTGGCCAACCTTCCCTTCATAATTCGAAAGTACCATGCTGTGAGGTCTAACATCCGAATCCTGCATTCCTATTCTCTTCAGCATGAATTGGGGCATCAGATTGACAGCAGCTCCACCATCTACCAGAACCTTGTTCACACCATATTGTTCCACCTTTGCCCTGATGAATAAGGGTTTGAGATGGTTTTTCATTCCTTCATCTGGCTTTTCAAAGAAAGCATTCTGCTCTTCGACCGCTCCATTGTTCATCACATAATAGCATACTGGCCTATGTCTGGCCATTTTGTCTTCATCAATCTCCTCATCAGCATAAACTTCTGTTTCCTGATTGTACTCACAAGGCAGCACCGAAACTACATTGCAGTTTGCATTGAAGAAGGATTCCCCCTCAGATTCGAAGGCATCAGTCATCAAGTCCTCTTCGTTCGCAGCTTCCTTCTGAGTCCTATTTTCTTTAGCGTCCTTCTGTGGAGAAAAAAGTTTCATGGACACTGGGGGTTTGCCCCCAGTCTGGTTCAGTGATGTTGGGTTATTGGTACTGGATTCTCCTACTCCCATAGGTTTTGAATCCCTTGCAGCTTTTTGGTTTCTCTGGTGTCTGCGCCACTGAGAGCGAGACATTGGGTTTATGCCTTTGTAATTCTCCAATCTTATTTCTTCCCTCCTGTTTGAATTGAATTGCCTCCTATAAGCCATTGGAGTCCTGCCTCCTCGATCGAAGTTGTGCCACTTCCCTTTTCCCTTATCAGCATTCACTTGCAGCCATCTATCAGTGGGGATTTCTGCAGGTAGTTTAAAGGAAACTTTCTTTGCTCCCCTGGGATAATGGCTATCTGGCCTCCTTGGCATACTTCTGGTTGTGCTAACAAGATTCGAAGGCATTCCGCCTTGGTTCCCCCAGCCTGACACAAACGGAATTCTCTCAAATGCTTCAGCCATTTCCTTATCATACACTGCTGCACATCTGAGACATATCAAGCATTATGTTCCAATCTTGTGGCAACGAACCAGGAATTCGAGCAGACTTTCATCAGCTTTTAGATAGACTTTGTATAGTTGGTTGTCTTGCCGCCTATTGACTCCTGTTCATTCACGCTGGGCCCTTTCGAATTCAGCAGCAATTCTGGGGTTGCAGATGATATTGCACCTTGGGCATAGCAACTTTTCCTGATTTTTCTTATGATAGTGGAAGAGGTATTCACGCAAACCTGCATCATTTCTAGGTAAGTTCTCTCTTCTCTGTTCTCTTTCCCTCTCTAAACAGCGTTCCACTTCTTCCATTTCAGTGTTAGGTTGTTCGAAGTCCACCATATTCACTCCCAGCATTTGGTCATCAGAAATTTTGACTTCTTCAAATTTCATCCTAAGACCTTCAGTGGCCTCAGCTAATTTTCTGTCACTTAATATCTTTGCTTTGAGCACCTTTGGGAGGCCATCAGTAGCTTTTGTTCCGTTTTTGATCAATGGGAGGCCATCAGTAGCCTCTTTTTCGTTTTTGATTAGGATGAAGTCCCCATCCTCTTCGAATTCCACTTTTGATTCGAATTTCCTCTCAGCAATTTCTACCACATTGATGTCTAGTGGTTTAGCATAGTTAGTCTCTGCCATCAGCAACGGATCCGTATCAACTTTCATTGGATTCTTTCCCTTGTCTAAGAACTTCATCCTTCCATCCTTGATCGCATTCTGTATCAAATCCCTGAAAAGAAAACACTGTGAGGTTTTATGGCCTAAAAAGTTGTGATATTTACAAAAGCCCCTCTTTTTCCTTTGTTCCAACGGAGGAACCTTAAGGTTAGGAGGAACTATTAACTGGCCATCTTTAACAAGTAGATCGAATATCTCATCACATTTAGTTATATCGAAAGTATAGATTTTCTTGGGGAATTTATCATTCCTTTCACTTTCGAGAGAATCCTTTCCATTGGAAGGAAGTAGAACTTTGCAAGCATAAGGGGGTGCTTCTTTTAGTTCTTCAAGATCTATTTCGAACTGATCGAAATCATAAGAGTCTTGAGAATCATCTATGTTTTCCTCTTCAAACTCTATGTAGGCTATTCTCTCTTTCTTATGATTTTTACTAGCCCTGACTTTTTCAGCTTTTAACCTTTCGACCTGACGCACTCTGCCTGCTAGTTGGGCCATATCTCTAAGATACTGTGTATCCAATTTCTTTCGAATGGAATAATCTAGGCCCCCAGCAGCCATTTCGACCAATTCATGTTCAGGGACCACTGTGAAGCATCTGGATTTTAATAAACGGAATCTATTCAAATATTCATCTATTGGTTCCGTGAATTTTCTCTTAATGCTTGCTAGTTCCTTGAGACTTATTTTAGACTGACCCATGTAAAATTGTTCATGGAAAAGCCTTTCTAAATAAGGCCAGGTGTCTACAAATCCAGGGGGCAAGGTGGTGAACCAAGTAAAACCGTCCTTTGTTAAAGAACTTGGGAAGTATTTTATCCTAAGATTTTCATTATTTGCTATATCTCCTGCTTCTGTTAAATATCTTGCTATATGTTCCACTGTTGATTCGCTTGTATCTCCATCAAATTTCGTGAATTTAGGAACTTTAACGCCCCTGGGTAATTCTGTTTGCATAATATAATATATAATAGGAGATGTGTAGTTTGGCCTCCTAAATCCTGAATTTAAACCATTCTGGGCCATTATTCTTTCAATCATGGTGGTGAGGTTATTTTCTGCCACTAAATTGTCATTCCTAATTCTATGAACAATTTCGTCTGCATTTTGGTCCCTATTCACCATTAGTATAGGTCTAGGTTGTTCATTCTGAACTTTCTGAATTCCCTGATCTCTTAATCTCACTATATTTCTTTCTTCGACCACTTGCACAGGGGGTCGAATTCATTCGATTATGGGTTCTTCATTTCGAATTTCCACTGGGTCTTGCCTACACCTTGCAGGCGCATTAGTGGCACCAAAGAAATCTGCTATTCTGGCCATCTGGGCTGCATTTTCTTGGTTTGTTCTATTTATATTCTGGATTAGGGGATTGAAAACAGAATTCATTTCGTGGGCTAGGATGCCTACCATATCATGATTGCTATCATCCATCTGTTGCCTAAGCGCTGCCTGACTATTAGTTGTAAGAGTAGGCATTTGGGCAAAGTTTCATATATTCTGGAATTTGTACCCAAATGGTTCATTCCTGAACCAGATCCTTGGAGTGGGGACGAAGTTGTTGTATTATGTAACCCTGCCATAAACGAAGTTGGCATCCCATACTGAGGATTTCTGGGTCCCAAAGGTTCGAAACCTGGAGGCCTAGGGGGGGTCGAATACTGTTGATTTCCTATGTGTGGCACAGTTTGTACTGAAGACACATTTGATGGCATTTCTAATGTACTTACTGGGATCGTATTCGAACTGCCAACAGGGATGGCATTGGAGGCATCAATCGAACTTGAAACGATTGTTGCAGCCCCCTGTGAGGGATTATGTACCCCATCTTGGTTGGTTGCATTAACCATTGTTTTGATACGTTGTTTTCTGGGTATATGTGGATTGTTATTCTTAATTTTGCCGCTTCGAAGGTTCATGTATCGAAACGCGCTTTACACTCAGAAAATCCTAAAACTTCTATATTTGAAAAAACTTTTTATTATGACACTGTCCCACCAGGTGTGCCAATTTGTTTACAGTGATTTCTAGTAAACAACCGCTAGTCTTCCAATTTATTAATTATTATTGGTTACTTGCAGGATCGACTAGATTGATCCTAGAACACATGTGTCATAACTTATTTCCATGTTCATATCTATTATATTGATAGACTTATATTGTATGTTAAGTTTGAATACGAGATTCTTAGGAAAGATTTCTAAAATGGTCTATAGGAATAAACTAACTAAATGTAGGCAGGAAAGGCTTCGAATTAGACTTGGGCTTGAATGTAAAGATAAGTGTTTGACTAAAAGGATAAAGTAACTGTGTTTAAAGGCAAGTAAAACAAAGAAATTCAAGGAAATCGAAAGAAGTAAAGTTTCTAACAAAGTGACTGTGTTTAAAGGCAAGTAAAACAAAGAAATGCAAGGAAATCGAAAAAGTAAAGTTTCTAACGAAATGAATGTGTTTAAAGGCAAGTAAAACAAAGAAATGCAAGGAAATCGAAGGATTTAAGGGCAACGAGGTACTGTAATGGCAAACTAAGTATAACAAAACTTGTATTGAAATTGTAAAAAAGTAATGATGTTCAACACGTACATTGTATCTTCTGACTCGTTTTCCTTAATTCACGGAAGTTTGAGTATTTTGAGATCTTTTAGTACATAAAAGTGAACATTTCTAAATATAACATAAGAACACCTATTTATAGTGTCTTGACCCTGTGATCGGTGGAAATAGAACTGACTGTTTTTAGCTGGTTTCGCGAAATGTCGCGGTAAGCAAGAGTCGCCACCGTCTTTTATGTTCTCCAACATGGAAAGGACAAAAGCACAGCAAAATTCCTTCTTTGAGAATGTTTCTTGGTTCGGGAGGAAGATTTATAGAAACGGAAGGTGTTAGCACCCTTTCTATCTGTGGTTATCCACGGGCTCTTAGGTACTTGCTCTTATGTTTTCAAAATTTGTTTGCTTTTCAAATGTGTGTGGGTTTTGAAAAAAGTTTCGTTTGAAAAATTTCTAAGTAACTCTTGTATCTGTCCTCAAGAGTGTATGAAAAATTTGTTTGAAAACTTTTAGAAAGTGTGAGGTGTGAAAAGTTGTTTTCTTTGTTTGAAAGAGCAAGTACTTAAGAGAAATATACCTACTCTAAGGAATTAGGCTGTGTAAGAGTCCTTTAGATAGTGCCATCCCACCATTGAGAGGTAGGTAGCACCATCGTTGGAGGTATTCGGGTCAATTCGATTAAGGGACATGTGTGGTCACCGAAGCAATGGTAGGACACCTTAGAAGTAACCCTAATGTCCTAGATCCTTTTATCCGAGGCAACCGTTTCGAGGCAACTGGATCTTTAGACAAAGGGCGACCTCTAAGACGTCCTATACTTGATGACCACGTACGAGGCAACCAGTGAGGCGTACCCTAGAAGTGGCATGTGCTTTGTGTGTCGTTTTTCAGTTAATTGTCTTTGTACATGTTATTTGTGAGCTACGGATTAATTTTATTTACATACATTCTTGCAGGCATATTAGCAGTTAGGGGTGCGGAAAGTAAATTGCAGAAATGTAAATCTAGCTATTACAAGGCGCGGGTCTATACATCACCGAAAACAAAAACCCGTTTTTGAAAAGTAAATGCAGAAAATTAAAGAAAACAATAAAATCCTAATTACTATTACATCCTCTGTACAGATACATGAATATAATCAGAATAAATAAATACGCGCAAAAGAATTAAATCGGGAACGTCCTAAGGGTTTTGACCCTTTTTTGAATAAGAATTAAATTTTTGTCATTTTTTGTAATTAATGAAATTAAAACTAATAACTAACTAATTAATTTAATTAAAAGAAAAATATTTTTGTGTTTTTTATGTTTTTTAATGAAAATAAAATAAAAGAATTAAAATTAAAAGTTAACCTAATTCTAAATTATTTTTATTTATTGTAAAGAAAAAGAGATTAAAATTGTCCTAATTAAACTATTTTATTTGTTAGTATTTTATTTACAAAAATAACATGAAATTAATAATAATAATAATAATATTAGTGTTTTTTTTATTTTTATAAAAAAAATATTAGTTATGTTAATTAAATAATAATAAAACTAATAATTAAAAAAACAAGGAATATAAGAGAAAAGAAAAATAAAAGAAATAACAAAACCAAGGGGGTGTTGATGGCCCAATGGAGATGTGAATTGCAGTTTTTTGGCCCACTAAGCTCAGACCTGTATTGACTTTTGAAATTGCCTGGAGACGCGTTGACTCATGAGCATGGTGCTCATCATTTTCTGGCCTTTGGATTGATCTTTGAGGCCACATGGCATGTGGATTTATGAGGTCATATGGTGAACTTCTGGACAAATGCTGCATGGGAACGCATTAGGAAAAACAATATTGAATTTTGGGGGGACCTGGGAATACTTACAGTTCTTGATAATGGACCTTAGGACGTGGCAAGGGTTGCTTTAGCTTCAGGGTATGGCAAAGAAGAGAGTCACGTTCTCCTTTTGGCCTGAAAATGCTTGCAAAACTCCTTTTGATCTCACACTTTTTTTGACAAATTTTGAACTTTTCTCTGACCGTTTGTGCACTTTTTCGTTTTTTGAATGAGGTTGGGAAGGCTTGCATATGTAGTAATGAATGAGAATAATTCACCTTTAGGAGCCTTAAACTTGTGCCATTATGTTTTTGGATTTTGTCTTAACCACCATTAAAGGCCTTTCAAAGCTTTGTCCAAATTCAAAATTTCATGCATAAATGAGCTTGCATGGTTTTGGTATGTGGAATATGACACATGAAGGCTAATCAAACCACAAGATACCATTTAATTAATTTTTTTAATTTTATTTGAATTATTATGGATTAAAATGAATTAAATCCATAAAAATTAAATAAAAATGGAAAAATAATTATTTGGTCTTGAAATTGATCATGGGACACGTGGGTGGCATGAAAAGGATGAATCAAGTGGAAAAAAGTGGGCCCTTTTGTCAAAAATTGAAGTTTCAAGGATAGTTGACTTTTGCCATTTCACAAAAATTTCCCAACTTCTCCAATGCATATCTTGCTCAATTTTGATCATATGAACATGTTCTTGGACATTTTGGAAAGGTCTTGAAGTCCTCTAACCAATTCCTTTGGTCCCATGTAATTTTGATTTACCAATCTCAAGTTATGGTCTTTGACTTAAAATGCCTTTTTGTTGACTTTTGAAAATGACCTATAATGTTGAAATTGATAACTTTTTGTGAGAGCATTTCTTGGATTTGGAATGTGAATATGAGTTGTAAGAAATGTCATCCCCTTAAAAATTAGCATTGGATGGGATTTTTCTGATGAACCATGAAAAAGTTATGCCTTGGTTAAGTTACAGTTGACTTTTCAACTGTCCAAAAATGGAAACTTTTGCATCTTGATGATTTTTGAGCCATGCTTGTAGAATCATGATCAAGACTTGATAAAATGATGATTGTGGCCTCAAAATAAGATGTTGACCAAACATTTTGACTTTTGACTGCCAAATGACCATTTTGCCCCTGTAGTTGACTGTGAAGCAATTAGGGTTTTTGACTGTGCAACTTGACCTTGTGAGCCTTGAAACTTGGCATGTAGATGCTTGACAATGTGTATAGGCATATGTGACTTGATTGAGCCCTTGAAAACCTCAACTTCCTTGAAGGAACCAAAACCCTAATTTGACTGGCTTAGGAGGATGGTTTGAACTGTGCAACCCTTGAGTAGACTTGAGCAAATTGAGATGATGCTTGTCAAAACTTTGAAGAATATGGGAGGGCAATTTTTAGGGTACAACATTTGCCCCTATTCAATCTTCTTAGACCTGAGGATGTAGATTGGCTTGTGTGCCTTTCGTGATCCGAAGGTGGAAGATGATTGAACACTAGAGTGCCCAGAAATTTGCACTCACATAGTAAGGTATCAGCAATGTGATGTCGGGAATGGGCTTACAGATGCCATTTGGAGAGATGGTGGATAGGAGGATGGGCTTATAGATGCCATATGGAGATGTGACAGAACCTTGTCGGGAATGGGCTTATAGATTCCATTTGGAAAGATGGTATGGGAGGATGGGCTTATAGATGCCATCTGGAGATGTGACATAACCTTGTCGGGAATGGGCTTATAGATGCCATTTGGAAAGATGGTATGGGAGGATGGGCTTATAGATTCCATCTGGAGATGTGACAGAACCTTGTCGGGAATGGGCTTGTAGATGCCATTTGGAGACTGTTGACAGGTGGATGGGCTTATAGATGCCATCTGTAATTTTTGTAAGTTGAAAGAGGGGACCTGTGTAGGGTTTCCTGATGTTGAGCTCGTGTAAAGCTGCATCTTGGAAAGAAGGACACATGTGTAGGGTTGACCGATGATGAGCTCGTGTAAAACTGCATCTGAAAGGGAGAAGGAAACCGTGTGGGGTTACTTTGATGACGAGTCCGTGTAAAACCGCATCTAGAGCTGAGATGGAAACCTGTGTAGGGTTTACTGATAACGAGTCAGTGTAAAACTACGTCTGGAGTTTGAGAAGGGAACCTGTGTGGGGGTTACCTTGATGATGAGCCCGTGTAAAACTGCATCCTGGAAGAAGTAAAACCTGGGTAGGGTTTCTGATGACGAGTCCGTGTAAAACTGCATCCTTGGGAAGAGAGAACTTGTGTAGGGTTTCTTTGACAACGAGCCCGTGTAAAACTACGTCTAGAGAGAGAACCTGTGTAGGGTTTCTTCGGGATAAGTTCGTGTAAGACTTCTGGAGGAATCGGGGTAAGGTTACTGCAGGATAAGTTCGTGTAAAACTTCTGGATGAACCGGGGTAAGGTCATCTTGAGATAAGTCCGTGTAAGACTTCTGGAGGAACCGAGGTAAGGTTATTGCAGGATAAGTTCATGTAAAACTTCTGGATGAACCGGGGTAAGGTCATCTTGAGATAAGTCCGTGTAAGACTTCTGGAGGAACTGGGGTAAGGTTACTGCAGGATAAGTTCGTGTAAAACTTCTGGATGAACCGGGGTAAGGTCATCTTGAGATAAGTCTGTGTAAGACTTCTGGAGGAACCGAGGTAAGGTTACTGCAGGATAAGTTCGTGTAAAACTTCTGGATGAACCGGGGTAAGGTCATCTTGAGATAAGTCCGTGTAAGACTTCTAGAGGAACCGGGGTAAGGTTACTGCAGGATAAGTTCGTGTAAAACTTCTGGATGAACCGGGGTAAGGTCATCTTGAGATAAGTCCGTGTAAGACTTCTTCTGAAAGAAAAGGAACCGGTGTAGGGTTACTTTGATGATAAGTCCGTGTAAGACTTCGTTTGAAAATTGAGAAGGAACCGGTGTAGGATTGCCTGATGATGAGTTCGTGTAAAACTAACATCTGAGGTTGAGAAGGAACCGGTGTAGGGTTGCCTGTTGATGAGCCCGTGTAAGACTTCTTTTGAAAGAAAAGGAACCGGTGTAGGGTTGCCTGAGGATGATCAAGTAGATAATTGTCCTGTTTGGTTTCGGATATTAACCCACGATCAGTCGTCCAAAGAATTTTCCTGGCTTGTTACCGGTGTTGATCTGGAACTGTAAAGGTAGATGGTAATCATCTTTTGATTGACTTTTTTCTGAAAAGGCAAAGTATTAGTCGTATGCAATGTCATGATGCATGAACTGCATGATTTTAAGATGTTCTCAAAAATAAATGAGATTTGTGTTGTATGATGCGTATGCATGCTATAATGTATGAAGATGTGATGTTTATGAATGTATTCTCGTCTGGGAAAATGAATCTTTGACGAATGCCCGGAAGTTAAATCCTGGGTTGATGTTGAAGAGTAGAGTTCTTCGTTTCCGCTGGGGATGTTTGGTTGCAAGAATAAACCGGTAAGAGAAGTTGACTCTGTTAGGGAATAAACTTGTTGGAGAGATACTCTGCGGGGAATTACTCTGTGGGAAGAGATACTTCGCTGAGGTTTTGATGAGAACTCCTCTGGGGATTCCGTTGATATGTTTTGTTGAGGATTCTGATAAACTCCGCTGTGGGTAGGAAGAGCTTCGCTGAGGACGATCTTTCTGTGGTAATTAGCTGAGGATAACCCAGTTATACCCTGGTGGGGAATAACCTTTGAATAGAGCCGGGGAGATGCGTTCGTACTCTGCAGTGGATAAGCTTCCAGAATCTACTGGGGATAAGCTTCAAGAATCTACTGGGGAGATTGATTCAACTCTCCTGGGGAGACTTTGGACTGCACTGGGAAGTGGCTCCACTGGATGTCTGTATTCTGCCGGGGAATAATCTTATATTAAGACGGCCGGGGATGCTTGCTTAGGAACATCTGCATACTCCGCTGGGGAATATTGAGATTTTCTGGGGATACCCAACTTTCTTAAGGCTGACAGTAGATTAACTCTGCTTGGGGAGAGTGTTGTTGACTTGCTGGAGATAATGTGCCTTTTCAGGGCTGATGAGAGACCAACTCTGCTCGGGAGAGAGTATTGCTGAATCTTATCTTACTCTGCGGGGAGTGAAGGTATCTTGGTCACGTTCTTCAGCCGAACCTACCTTGGTACCTTGGTTGACAGAGCAACTAGATCGCTTGGACAACTCATTATTGCCCCTGTTTCTGATGTGGGAGAAGAAGATACCTTGTGGAGGTGCTTGATAACTGCCGATTGACAAATCTTCTTCTGGTAGGCAAGTGACGAGATAACGGGACATAGTCGTACGCTTTTGATCCCTAACTTTTGCCTGGACCGCCCTTTCGGGTTTTCAGTCCACCGGGATACCCTTTTTTGCCTAAGCCGCCTTTTCAGGTTTTCGACTTGCCGGGTGTACAGATTTTTCATTTCATCCCTTATTTTTGCCCGAACCCTTTTGGTTCGCCGGGAAGCCCTTATTTTTGCCTAGGTGTGTCAACCTAGCGGGTCTTTGATTGTGCGTAGTATTTTTGACTATGTCCACGCTCTCAGAATGTAGGGAGTTGCCCCTGTCAGAAGTGTTTTGCCATGCCACCAGAAGATGTTTGATCAGGAAAGATTTGTTGCTCGACTTCCTACCCAATGCCCCAAGTGACTCAGACAGAGATTTGCCCCAAGCTGGTTGGCCTTTTGAGAGATTCTCCGAATCTTGACTTAACTGCCCCAGATGATGGACAATGATCATGCCCTGCCCCTTGATAGGAGGTGCTTTTGTTCATTAGACATTCGTCGTGCGAACTTCCATGCTGTTCAAACAAATAGTCATATGCAAACAAATGTTATATTAAAAATGCAAAGCTTATGTCCGTCTTGAAGTTTTTGAAAATGCATTTTTTTCAGTAAAATAAGCAAATTATGTAACATGTGATGTCAACTCAAGATTTCACCGCGAGCCTTAAGGAGTCAGGATACCTTTGTAGCAGTATGCTTTCGAATTAACCCATGCTTCAGCTAGGACTTTTGAGGGTTATAACGTGGCCTGGTTCATGGTTTAAGAAACAAAGGATAATGGCTCAAATTTTATTTGTACCCACCCGTTCTTCGTGACATTCTTCAAACCTAAACTCAGCTGATCGTGCGTTAGACCTTGTTTGAGTCTTTGTCCTGATATTCCAACGATGGCTCGGATATTGACAGTTTATTTTGAATAGGCAGTCATTCTTTTTGGTTGAGGGTTTGTAGGACCTCTTTCTTTTTTGATTTCGTTATCCCTGTTTTTTGCCTGAACTGTTTCTTTCATGATCACAGTCAGCGGGATGCCCCAGTTTTGTAAGTCTCCTTCATAGGTTTTGACTTAATGGGCTTTTATTTTTGGGAGATAATGACTGCCTGTCTTTATGATTATTCGGAGCCATCACTGTCTTTTGTTTTGTAAGGATTTCTTTGGTGCCATTCGTTGTGCACCTGGATCAACTGAGAAAACTACCCTGCCCCGGGTTATGATTAAGGGTTTAATTTTTTTGTGAAAAGAAAAAAAAAACTCCTACTTCTTTGGCTCGAAGGGGTTGACGAGGGATTATCATCCTTATAACTCTAGTGTTTAGGAATTGAAACAATGCATGTACCTCATCAGCGGGGTTTGTTCAAAAGCATACTGTAAATTGTGGTATCGTTTTCGTCATCCTCCCTCAAGAGGCTTAGAATTATTAACCGAGCGTTGATCATCACAAAAAAATGAAAGCAATTTGAATATAGTGAAAATAATTGGATTAATTCAAAAACAGACATATGCAGTGCATTAATGAAATAAAAGAGTTTGCTATGACATTAATTGTTTGTATAAGCAAAAATTACAACTCGGAAATTCAAATAAACAAAAGCCTTTAATGATTGGGCAAAGGAGCAGTGATTATGTTTGGAGTCTCTGGTGCTTCAAACTGAATCTCTCCGGCGTCAATCATGTCTTGGACCTTGTTCTTCAGAGCCCAACAGTTGTCTGTAGTATGCCCCGGGCTATCAGAATGGTATGCGCACCTATCGTTGGGATGATAGTTAGGAGCAAAAGTGTTTGGATTCAGGAGAGGAGCCCTTAAGGTAATCAGCCCTGCCTTCAACATTTTCTGTAGCGCTTGATCCAGTGACATGTTGAGCTTAGTGAACTGTCTCTTGGGTGCGACCTCCTTACGTTGCTGCCCCTGTCCTTGTTGAGCAGGCCTAGGATTAGAGATCTGGGTTGCCCCTACATGTTGATCATGGCGACCCTTTTTACTATGCACAGCATTGGACTCCTTCTTCCCACTGTAAGGCTTTTTATGAGCATCAGCAGGTGCAGCTTCTTGAATCTTTCCAGCCTTGATACCAGCTTCAATCCTCTCCCCGGTCAAGATCAAATCTGTAAACCCAGCAGAAGAATTCCCAATCAGATGGTTGAAGAAAGGACCAGACAGGGTCCCCAAGAACATGTCAACGAGCTCACGGTCAGTCAAAGGTGGCTGCGCCCTTCCAGCCAGGTCTCTCCACCTTTGCGCATATTCCTTGAATCCTTCACCCGTCCCTAGTGACATACCTTGGAGTTGGGTACGCGTAGGAGCGAGGTCGGCATTATATTGATACTGCTTATAAAAAGCAGTTGCCAAGTCCTCCCAGTTACGAATACTGGTTCCATCCAGCTGATAGAACCATTCGAGCTGAGTCCCTGAAAGACTTTCCTGGAAGAAATGGATCCATAAATTCTTGTCTGCCGTGTAGGGCTGGATCTTCCTTGCGTATGAACGGAGGTGCAACTTAGGACAGGAAGCCCCGTTGTATTTTGCAAAGGCAGGTGCCTTGAACTTGTGAGGGATCACCACCCCAGAAGATAAACCTAGGTCCCCAAAGTCCAACCCAGGCACACGTTGAATCTCCATAGCATTTAATCGGTCCTCCAGCTGTTTGTACCTGTCCTCAGCAGGAGGGTACTGTTCATCATTGAAGTCTGTCTCGGTGTCAGAGACCACGGGACTAGGGACCCTTCCCTCCTGGTGACTGCCTTCCCCAACAGATGGAGTAGTCCTCTCAGCTTCATTCTGCAGTGTATTCCCAGATCTGCGTCTAGGGTTGAACAAAACAGTCCTCTTTTTCTTTTTCTTCAAAAGTAGTCTTCAATTCCTGTTGTCCTTGGGCTAAGCTTATGACCAGCTCCTGGAATTGGGCGTTCTGGGCCTGGAGGGCCTTGATAGCTTGTTCATTGGATGATTCAGGATTCATGATGACTGCTGAAATAAACAGCAAAGAAGGTAAGTGACCTGTAAAAAGTGTACCTGTAGTGCAATGATATGTATGTATGCATGCAATGTTTTCAAGGGTCTCGCGGGGTAAACAGAGAAGCTTGTTAGAATTTGAATCCGGTGGCTTGATTGAAGGAACTGCATATTATTGAGAGTCCTTCTTCAAGAGTCAAGGCTCACCATATCAAGTGGGTTATAGCCCCTGACTCAAATCATTAACCTTGGCTAGAGGAAAATAAATCCCCTTTACCCCTTGTTGGACATTTGATTCATCATGACCTGCATCACAAAACCCTTGAGGTCCTTGAAATGGATTAGTCCTTATGTAGGATGCATGCAATGGTATGATGGTATGATGTTATGCTATGCGTGGAGTGATGTAAGTAAACCCTGTTATGAGTCCAGGTTAAGGACTGTAAACAAACCATGCAAGAAACTCATGTGTCAAGCATGCAAGTAGTCAAGTTTGAAAGCACACAAGTCACACAAGACAACCCTTAGAGTTTAGGCCAGCATGAAGTTTGGGGTACTACCCTCTTGAAGTTGGTGGGCTCAAAAACCTGTCCTATCAAAAGTAACCGGGTTCTAAGGAGCTCAATATCATTGGGTTGTTTTCTATGTTCATTGTTTTGATTTAACCACTGGACTGGCGATCAAAATATTCCAAGAAAACAACCCTCAATGAGTGTAGTATCGAGTATCAACCAACTTCGGACTGCACCAAAGTCAGTCATCTCACTACCCCTAAAGAGGCCAGGATGGTTCAATTAAGGTTCCTAAGGTCAGTTGATGCTTCACCACACCACACGGCGGCCCCGTACTCTCCTTGACTTGACTCAAGGGTTACCGGTACTCACCAAAGTGCCACATCAACGTAGCAAACTGCTTCAACCGTGTCGGTATACCCCGCACAGTTCCCTCACAGTTTTTGTTGCTATTTTCTAGAAGGTATCCCCCAGATCCGGGTTAGGATCTATGAAACTCCAAGGCAAACCCACAATATTAAATCAAGCAAAGCAAGCAATTGAAAACATGATGATGAACTATTCCTAAGGTACACCCCACTTATTATACTCCCCAGCAGAGTCACCAGTTATGTGATCGGTGGAAATAGAACTGACTGTTTTTAGCTGGTTTCGCGAAATGTCGCGGTAAGCAAGAGTCGCCACCGTCTTTTATGTTCTCCAACATGGAAAGGACAAAAGCACATCAAAATTCCTTCTTTGAGAATGTTTCTCGGTTCGGGAGGTAGATTTATAGAAAGGGAAGGTGTTAGCACCCTTTCTATCCATGGTTATCCACGGGCTCTTAGGTACTTGCTCTTATGTTTTCAAAATTTGTTTGCTTTTCAAATGTGTGTGGGTTTTGAAAAAAGTTTCGTTTGAAAAATTTCTAAGTAACTCTTGTATCTGTCCTCAAGAGTGTATGAAAAATTTGTTTGAAAACTTTTAGAAAGTGTGAGGTGTGAAAAGTTGTTTTGTTTGTTTGAAAGAGCAAGTACTTAAGAGAAATCTACCTACTCTAAGGAATTAGGCTGTGTAAGAGTCCTTTAGATAGTGCCATCCCACCATTGAGAGGTAGGTAGCACCATTGTTGGAGGTATTCGGGTCAATTCGATTAAGGGACATGTGTGGTCACCGAAGCAATGGTAGGACACCTTAGAAGTAACCCTAATGTCCTAGATCCTTTTATCCGAGGAAACCGTTTCGAGGCAACTGGATCTTTAGACAAAGGGCGACCTCTAAGACGTCCTATACTTGATGACCACGTACGAGGCAACCAGTGAGGCGTACCCTAGAAGTGGCATGTGCTTTGTGTGTTGTTTTTCAGTTAATTGTCTTTGTACATGTTATTTGTGAGCTACGGATTAATTTTATTTACATACATTCTTGCAGGCATATTAGCAGTTAGGGGTGCGGAAAGTAAATTGCGGAAATGTAAATCTAGCTATTACAAGGCGCGGGTCTATACATCGCCGAAAACAAAAACCCGTTTTTGAAAAGTAAATGCAGAAAATTAAAGAATTTAATAAAATCCTAATTACTATTACATCCTCTGTACATATACATGAATATAATCAGAATAAATAAATACGCGCACA
Source organism: Vicia faba (assembly GCA_948472305.1). Classification (NCBI taxonomy): domain Eukaryota; kingdom Viridiplantae; phylum Streptophyta; class Magnoliopsida; order Fabales; family Fabaceae; genus Vicia; species Vicia faba. The sequence goes on along the minus strand of OX451735.1, from coordinate 303,785,879 downwards.
AGAATTAAATCGGGAACGTCCTAAGGGTTTTGACCCTTTTTTGAATAAGAATTAAATTTTTGTCATTTTTTGTAATTAATGAAATTAAAACTAATAACTAACTAATTAATTTAATTAAAAGAAAAATATTTTTGTGTTTTTTATGTTTTTTAATCAAAATAAAATAAAAGAATTAAAATTAAAAGTTAACCTAATTCTAAATTATTTTTATTTATTGTAAAGAAAAAGAGATTAAAATTGTCCTAATTAAACTATTTTATTTGTTAGTATTTTATTTACAAAAATAACATGAAATTAATAATAATAATAATATTAGTTTTTTTTTTTTATAAAAAAATATTAGTTATGTTAATTAAATAATAATAAAACTAATAATTAAAAAAACAAGGAATATAAGAGAAAAGAAAAATAAAAGAAATAACAAAACCAAGGGGGTGTTGATGGCCCAATGGAGATGTGAATTGCATTTTTTTGGCCCACTAAGCTCAGGCCTGTATTGACTTTTGAAATTGCCTGGAGACGCGTTGACTCATGAGCATGGTACTCATCATTTTCTGGCCTTTGGATTGTTCTTTGAGGCCACATGGCATGTGGATTTATGAGGTCATATGGTGAACTTCTGGACAAATGCTGCATGGGAACGCATTAGGAAAAACAATATTGAATTTTGGGGGGACCTGGGAATACTTACAGTGCTTGATAATGGACCTTAGGACGTGGCAAGGGTTGCTTTAGCTTCAGGGTATGGCAAAGAAGAGAGTCACGTTCTCCTTTTGGCCTGAAAATGCTTGCAAAACTCCTTTTGATCTCACACTTTTTTTGACAAATTTTGAACTTTGCTCTGGCCGTTTGTGCACTTTTTCGTTTTTTGAATGAGGTTGGGAAGGCTTGCATATGTAGTAATGAATGAGAATAATTCACCTTTAGGAGCCTTAAACTTGTGCCATTATGTTTTTGGATTTTGTCTTAACCACCATTAAAGGCCTTTCAAAGCTTTGTCCAAATTCAAAATTTCGTGCATAAATGAGCTTGGCATGGTTTTGGTATGTGGAATATGACACATGAAGGCTAATCAAACCACAAGATACCATTTAATTAATTTTTTTTTTAATTTTATTTGAATTATTATGGATTAAAATGAATTAAACCCATAAAAATTAAATAAAAATGGAAAAATAATTATTTGGTCTTGAAATTGATCATTGGACACGTGGGTGGCATGACAAGGATGAATCAAGTGGAAAAAAGTGGGCCCTTTTGTCAAAAATTGAAGTTTCAAGGATAGTTGACTTTTGCCATTTCACAAAAATTTCCCAACTTCTCCAATGCATATCTTGCTCAATTTTGATCATATGGACATGTTCTTGGACATTTTGGAAAGGTCTTGAAGTCCTCTAACCAATTCCTTTGGTCCCATGTCATTTTGATTTACGAATCTCAATTTATGGTCTTTGACTTAAAATGCCTTTTTGTTGACTTTTGAAAATGACCTATAATGTTGAAATTGATAACTTTTTGTGAGAGCATTTCTTGGATTTGGAATGTGAAGATGAGTTGTAGGAAATGTGATCCCCTTCAAAATGAGCATTGGATGGGATTTTTATGATGAACCATGAAAAAGTTATGCCTTGGTCAAGTTACAGTTGAATTTTCAGCTGTCCAAAAATGGAAACTTTTGCATCTTGATGATTTTTGAGCCATGCTTGTAGAATCATGATCAAGAATTGATCAAATGATGATTGTGGCCTCAAAATAAGATGTTGACCAAAAATTTTGACTTTTGACTGCCAAATGACTATTTTCCCCTGCAGTTGACTGTGAAGCAATTAGGGTTTTTGATTGTGCAACTTGACCTTGTGAGCCTTGAAACTTGGCATGTAGATGCTTGACAATGTGTATAGGCATATGTGACTTGATTGAGCCCTTGAAAACCTCAACTTCCTTGGAGGAACCAAAACCCTAATTTGACTGGCTTAGGAGGATGGTTTGAACTGTGTAACCCTTTAGTAGACTTGAACAAATTGAGATGATGCTTGTCAAAACTTTGAAGAATATGGGAGGGCAAATTTTGGGGTACAACAGGCCCTAATGGCCCTATTCTAAAATCACGCCACGTTCTAAGCATGCAAGCTTCCTATGTTTGCTGACTTCCACGCGTCTTCTAGAATGGCGCTCTTTATTTGAAATTCGAAATTTGTACCAATCGAAGCATCTTGCAAAATCTGTACCAATCGAAGCATCTTGTTTCTTTGTTGCTTTTGAAATAACCCAATTACCTGGACCGTTTCCAACTTCTAGCACCCTTACATAAAGGAGCTCTTTTATAATTCGAACACTAAAATAAGTCCAAATCGAAATCCGCTGGAAATTGAATAATCCTTCAGCATAATGACTCCATATCTCCCACCAATATCCAATATTGATATTAATCTCCTTAGGTACTTTATTCGAAATATTATTTTGATAGTGGTTTCTTCCTTATTCGAAATAGACAGCTAACAGGTGTAAAGTCCAATCATTGCATCACGGTTCTTCTTGTCAACCGTGATGAAAGGTGATATTTTTTTAATATATAAGCGAAATTGTATGTCGCCTAGTTCATAACAACAATTTATCTCTAAAGAAAACTCTAACATATTTCACTCTTCTCTCTCAAAACATAATTCTAACATCCATGTCACTCTTCATACATACTACAACCTTCCGAATTCGTTTACATTTCTTATTATAAATGGGTTCTTATTTTTTCATTATACGAATGTTCTCATTTTTTCAGATTCGTCTTCACCACCTTAACAAAGCACATATTTTGATTATGGTACATATGATTAGTGTTGCTATGAAAGAAATACAAGAAGTATGAAACATTTATAGAAACTTTATCCACCTTATATTTCTTTTTCACAATATCATAAACTAGATGAACTTCATAATTTATTCCAGTTCCACGAATAGTTTCAATAAAAGGTGTGTTCTTGAAATATTTTATTATATTTTGTGTTGTTGTATCTCGTTTGTGTTTTGTTGTTAAAAGGTATGTTTTTTATTTATTTTAGTGTATGTATTTGTTGTGTTGTTGTATGTTGTTGTTGATAAATATTCTCAGGACAAGAATAAAACATTGCTAAGTCACAAGAAAGGCTTTCTTATAACTTATCAATGTTTGTTCTTTAAATTCTTATGCAGATTGACAGTAGATCAAGTTGAGTTTATTATATGCTATGTACATTATTTGTTTCACTAACCTTTCACTGAAAATAGATTCATTTAAATTGATATAGAAACTTATATTCTGAAAATTAAGTTGTATTTGAAAACTAACTTATATCAATCAATATTTTCTGAATTGCGTGCATCTTATCGTTCATTTTCCTTTCTTTAACATATAGAATATAGATCAATGACCCGATTTCTTCATTACATTGATATCTTCTCTTATAATTTAATTTGAATAACATCAATTTATTGGCCAAGTCTACCTTTTCATTGTCGCTTATCATTGTAATTGTTATGATGATAAGTCATCATAACAATCATGATGATAAGCGACGATGATGAGGTAGACTTATGATGAGTGCTAAATAGTTGTAAATTTGAGTGTGAATAATTAGCACTCATCGGCTTAATTCATTTGCTTTTTGTCAATAAACCTTAATTTTAGTGTATATTCGGTATAATTTACGTTATAGTGTATTTATTGCATTATTGTGTAAATATCATTGGGTTTAATTTATTTTATATCATTTTTGTATGTATTAAACCATTGATATTTAGGCATTGTTAGGTAGAGCATTGAATAAGCTCTCCAACACTTTCGATCGTGCGTGAATCAGAGTTACGGTTCAAAACTTATGGCTGGATCTGTGTTGGGTTTTCAACTTTCTGTCATCTGTTGTCGGGCGATGCTTTTTGATCGCTGGGCGATTATGAAGCGACCTGAAGCGTGAAAAAATGCAATTTTGGTCGTCGGGCGGTCCTTTTTGGTCGTCGGTCGATGCAGGACAGTCATAAATGCGTATTTAGGAATAAAAACACATTTTTTGGGTATGGTTTTGGATATTTTTGATCTCAACTCCACCAACCTTCACTTTTTGCTAGGATTAGCTTAGAAAACAACATTGAAGCTTGCATACAGATGATCCAAAGTGGATCGCTCTTCAATCTGCACTGACAAACCGATAGATGTGTGGTTCATTTCTCTTCTTCTTTGTCTATTCTTTATGTGTTGAGTTTGTATATGTATTTACTTGGAACTCATGTATATTTATCGCCTATGGCGTTATATTAAACTTGCTTTACAAATCTTTGTGGATTGTTGTCTTAGATTTTTGTTCGGTGCTAGGTGTGATACGGTGGGAGAACTGACTTGAGGTTTTACGTTTGTTTTTGCAAATGTTTCGGTTGAGCAAGAGTCGCCACCGACTTTTTATTTTATCCTAAGGAAAGGTTAAAAAGCACAGCAAAAACCTTTGAGATGTTTTCTTGGGTTCGGGGAGTAGATTATAGAAAGGGAAGGTATTAGCACTCTTTCTATCCATGATTATCCATGGGCTCTTAGTTACTTGCTTAGATCAACTTGCCTTGATTTTCAATTGTTTGAAATGGTGCTTTGTGTGTGTGTTTGAAATTGTTTTGAAAAGAGGCCAATGTGGTGGCAACCTTTGTAATGATCCATGTTGGGATGTATACAAAGGTGTATGTCTTTTGAAAAGTTTTCAATGTTTTTGAAAGTTGTTTTGAAAGTGTGTTGTGATGTGCGGTTTTGAAAAAATAGGCAAGCATTTTTGTTTTGCAAGTTGGCAAGTAACCAAGAGCTATCTACCCTAAATTTCTCAAAGATCTTTGCTATGTTTTAACCCTTTTAACAATTTTGCTCCACCATTGTATTTGGTGGACAATCTTGTATTAGGATGTGAACGGGACGGGCGCAGGTCATCGTTTAGACCATGATTGCAATGGTGCCAAGTATCTTTGGGCAATTTTTCCTTTAAGGGACTTGATCATTTTTAGGCAACTTTCGAAAGCGTCATCGAGGGACTATGATCATTTGAATTGTTTTGTTTTGCCAAAGACACTCAACATGCAACATGACCCATTTATTGAAGGCAACAAGTGGAGTAACCCTAGGGGTGCAAGTGTGATTGGTGTTTGTTTATTTTCATGCTTTTATCTTGGAATTAGGTCAAACTATTTGTTTGGTTGATTTTTGCATACAAAACCCTAATTCTATCATGGCATATTTAGAAAGCTTTTAAATGCGGAATTTAAAGGTCCTAAATTATTACAACACAATTATGGGATGGGGGGTACAAATGTTCAAATGGGGGATATTTAGCAAGAAATTAAAACCTAAGCTATTACAATCCAAATGGAAATTACAAGGTGATTAATTGCACAATAATTAAATAAAATAAATATGCAAGATGCAAAAAATGATTTTTATATGTATGTAAAAAGTGTTTTTCATGTGACAAATAAACAAAAATAAAAAGGATTAATTTTTGGTATTTTTGATGGTTTAGGGCAAAAACCCTAATTTGCTAAATAAAATGTATTAATTATTTATTATATGCAATATTTATCAATTATGTACAAAAAATAAATAAAAAGAAAGTATATTGTAAAAAAGTGATTTTTCAAGTTAAATATTAATAAAAATAAAAATGTATTATTTTTGTATTTTTTCCCTAAATATTCTAATAAATATATATGTATTTATATTATTTACTAAATATATTAAATATGCATAAAAAATAAAATATTATTTTACCAAAAAGTATATTTTTAGAAAATGTTTTCAAAAGATAAAAATAAAATAAAATCAGAAAATAAAAATGTATTAGTATTATTTTTAGTATTTTTAAATAAAAGATATTATGTATTTATTTACATACAAACTAAATGAAACAAAATAAATAGCAAATAAAATGCAAAAAATGTGAGAAAAATATTTTTAATGTTTTTTCATGCTTAAATAAAAATATAGAAACAAAATCAAAAGGAAACAATAAAAAATGACAAATATATCTGAAAATGGGCCAGGGGGGTGTATGTGTAAAAAGATGGTGCAAAAAGAAAGAACAAGTCAGGCCCAGCCCAAGAAGGCTTGTCTTCAACCTCCAGACTGGTTTGAACAACAACAACACGCATTTCCTAACTCCTGATTCCTGGACTTTCAAGCAAAACTCATAACACAAAAAATGTAGAGCATCAAGAGATGAATCCAGACATATAAAAAACTTGACTTAACTCTCAGAAATGAGAGAGAATTTCTCCATCCCTAATTCTTGACCTAAGTTTTTTCTAATGTTCAGGTTCCAAATTCTCTCAATACACACAACATAAATGCAAAGTGATTATATGTGTAGCTTCAGGGCCATGAGTAGAGCATTTTTCATTCATAAACCTAAAGCTAACTCTTCCTAGATTGAGAGATAGAAGTCCATGAACTTACCTGTTCAGCTTGGATCGTGTATGACAATGGAGGTACTTTCAGTGCAATGTGAGGACTTGTACAACTTGCTTGAAGTTCAGTGATGCTTCTCCAACCTTTAACTTGCTTTGAAACTAAATGAATCAAGCTATGGAAGTCAACCTGCAAAACAGAAAAAGTGAAAATGGTGAAGTTGGTTAGGGGTGTTACAGTTCGTGTCCAATGCTTGGGATAATTTGTATAGGTGGTATGTAGTGTTTATGAACTGGTTTTGGCCAAGGCGCACGAGTGGATTGAGTTGTGCCACTCAAACTGCAGGAATGCCCTATTTTGTGCAGTACAATAGTGTTTTTGTGAATGGTGAGGTTTTGAAGGTGGTTAGGTCGTGCCTTAGCTCAGTTATGATGTTTGGAATATGTTCAACAAGTTTGTCTAGGCTTGTGTTGGCAGAAATGTGAGATGTCCTTAGTTATGCAATGTTTCTTCTATCTTAAGCAAAGTTTGGCCAGTTGGTTTACAAGCTTCCCTAGGCCCCTCAAGTATGCTGCACACTTGAGTCTTGATCAGTGGGATATGTTCCTGAACTTGTGCCAAAAGGATTTGCCTTGTACTTCATAGATTGCAATCTTGACATAAAGTTCACCTTTTCAAAAATGGATAATGTGCTTTTTCTAATTATGGACTAATCCTTCATGTAATGACCAAATGCATAGAATAACATCTTGGCACAATGGTTTAGCATTTAATTTTTGAGTGTAAATGAGATTAGAGGCCTGTAATGTAGCTTGCACATGCTGAGTTTGAAAATGCACAAGTTATGAACATGGAAATGGCTCATGAACAAAGTGACTTTTGCCCATATTGACAAATTCGATTCTCCCTAACCACAAGGGTGTTTGAGAAGTTCCTGGATATTTTGGAAAGCTTGGAATGTGTACTACAATCCATCTTTGTAATGAAAATTGAAATTCCAAGTGGAAGCATGTGAAAAGTGGCCATGAAGTTAGGCAAAAATCCTGCCTAGAATAGGTCAAAATTTTTCTAAGTTAAGAATGTTTTGCACCCTTGTTCCAAAAATCATAACTTGAGCTACAAGCTTCTTTTGAGGAAACTTTGTGAATCAAAGTTGTAGATTTTGCAATGAACTATAACTTTCATGTTTTGAGTTTTGTTTGAATCCAAATGCATCTTGATGAAAAAATGGGACAAAGTTAGGAAAAAATTAGGGATTTTCATAACTTAGAAAAATTCTAAGTTATGAAAATTCTTCATTTCAAACCCTAATTTGTGATTTTTGATTTCTTGATGAACAAGTTTCATAATTTGACATGTTTTGATGAAAAATGAATCTTGACACTTGATTTTGACCAAAAAGTCAAAGTTTGACTTTTCAGTATACAGTCAAAAATTGATCAGTTGACTGGAAAATTCATCTGTCAATCCTGTGCATTTGGGATCTTTTGAACTTGTTGAATGTATCAAGACAATGCCATTGAGTCCTTGAGTCCATAGGTGAGCTTGGTTTGCCATTGGCTAGGTCAAACAGTCAAAAATTGCCTTTGTGCAGTCAAAACCCTAAAAATGACCATTTTGCCCTTTTGGTGATCTGATCAAATTTCTTGTGGAATTGTGACCCAAACTTGATCAAATGGTCCATATGAATTCATAATGTTGATGTGGGTCAGATTTCATGAGGTTTGACTGTCAATTGACCACAGTTGACTTTTTCCCCAATACAACTAATTTCTAGGTCAACTGTCCAATTGACTGGGCAAAGATTGGAATCAAGGCTTGAAACTTGGTATGGATAAACTTGGGAGTCCAATATGAAGCATGAAAGTCATCTTGGGCATTTTAGGTCAAAACATCTTTGTGCAAACTCAAACCCCAATTTGGGTCAACAGTGCAAAGGGGGAGTCTTGAGCAGAGTAAACCCTAACTTGATCTTGAGCTCCAAGGGTCTTGTGATGAGAGAATAGTGATGAAATGGGAGGGCAAATTTTGGGGTACAACAGTTGCCCCTGTTCAATCTTCTTGAACCTGAAGAGTTAGATTGGCAAGTTTGCCTTTCGCGGCTCGAGGGTAAAAGGAGATTGGACACTAGAGTGCCCGGAAATTTGCACTCGCATGGTAGAGTATCAGCAATGTGATGTCGGGAATAGGCTTACAGATGCCATTTGGAGAGATGGTGGATAGGCTTATAGATGCCATCTGGAGGTGTGACAGAACCTTGTCGGGAATGGGCTTATAGATGCCATTTGGAAGTGTTGATCGCGTAAGAGATTCCTTAGCGAGAACTTGCGTACTTTGAGAAAGGAAGATGGTTTCCTGGCCTGTTACAGGTGTTGATCTTCAGTCTCTTCTTGCAGATATGCCCTGGCTAGGTACAGGTATTGAATCTACAATCAAATGCTCACAGATATGCCCTGGCTAGATACATGAGTCAAAACCGGAACTTCAAAAAGGTTGTTTACAGATGTACCCTGGCTGGATACAGGTATCGAATCTCTAAACTGTTTATGCAGATATGCCCTGGCTGGATACAGGTATCGAATCTACAATCGAATCACTCCCAGATATGCCCTAGCCGGATACAGGATTCGAATCTGGAATTGGTCGTCTACAGATATGCCCTGGCTGGATACAGGAATCGAATCTCTAAACTGTTTATGCAGATATGCCCTGGCTGGATATAGGAATCGAATCTGGAATTCGTTGCTCACAGATGTGCCCTGGCTAGATACAGGAATCAAATCTGGAATTTGCAAAAGGTTGGTAGAGATAGCTTTCCTGGCTGGATACAGGTGTAAACCTCTGACCTGAGAATGAAAGATAATTTCCTGGCCTATTATAGGGGGTTGATCTTCAAACTCTTCGTGCAGATATGCCCTGGCTAGATACAGGAATCGAATCTACAATCAGTCACTCACAGATGTGCCCTAGCTAGATACAGGTATCGAATCTGGAATCGTGACAGTTGATAGCAATCATCTTTGGATTGAACTTTTCCTGAAAAGGCAAAACATCAATTGTATGCAATGTCATGATGTATGAGATGCATGATGTCATGATGTTCTCAAAAATAAATGAGATTGTGTGATATGATGCATATATGCATGCGTCATGGTGTATGAGAATGTATTTCTGTCTAGTAAAATAAATCCTTGACGACTGTTGGGAATTTGTGGAATCCTGGGCTGATGTTGAAGAGTAGAGTTCTTCGCTTCCGCTGGGGATGATGGTTGCAAGAATAAACCGGTAGGAGAAGATGACTCCGTCGGGGAATAAACTTGTTGGAGAGATTACTATGAGGGGAATAGGTGAAGAGATTACTCTGCGGGGTATTACTCTGTGGGAAGAGATACTCCGCTGAGATTTTGATGGGAACTCCGTTGAGGATTCCACTTGATAAGTTATGTTGGGGAACCTGATGAACTCCGCTGGGGATAGGAAGATCCTCGTCGAGGACGATCTTTCTGTGGTAATTAGCTGAGGATAACCCAGTTATAAGCCTTGATGGGAAATAACCTTTGAATGAAGTCGGAGATGCGTTCGTACTCTGCAGGGGATAAGCTTCCAGAATCTACTAGGGATAAGCTTCCAGAATCTATTGGGGATATGGATTCCACTCTCCTGGGGAAACTTTTCAGATTGTACTGGGGAGTGGTGCCATTGGATGTCTGTATTCCACCGGAGAACAATCTTATATTAAGACTGTCGGGGATGCTTGCTGAGGAATGTCTATACTTTGCCGGGGAATGTTGAGATCTTCTGAGGATACCCAACTTCCTTAAGGCTGACAGTAGACTAACTCTGCTTGGGGAGAGTATCACTGACTTACTAGGGGAATATTGTGGGGGAGTTGAGAAGACTTGGTTACGTTCTTCAACCGAACCTACCTTGGTACCTTGGTGCACAAAGCAACTAGATCGCTCAGACAATTCTAAATTGCCCCTGTTTCTGATGTCATCTGTAATTAGTCCTTTGTTTCGCGTGCAACTATTCATGATTAGCAATTAATGTCAAATGCATATATCAAAAATGAACATTGGACGTTCTTCGCAAAACAAAACAGAAAAAGGAAAAAACAATGGATAATCTGTCTGAAAAATTGAACTTGTATTGATTTTGAAATTTGCCTGTAAATAGGCGTTTTATGTACAAGAGGCTGACGTCCTAGTAAGAGAACTCCGCCGAGCAAAATAGAGTTTATACAATTTTGTGAAAAGGAAACAAAACAGCTATGTGAAAAATAATCCCACTGGGTTCCAACTCTGCTATCGCCTTCATGACTTCAAGCGTCTCGTCACTTTGCTGCTTAGTTGAAGATGAAGTTGATTGATCGATGCCGAAGTCTGATAGTTGATACCGAAGTCTGGATGCAATGTGATCCAATGAGACATAGTATTACGCTTTATCCCTAACTTTTGCCTGGACCGCCCTTTCGGGTTTTCAGTCCACCGGGATACGCATTTTTGCCCAAGCCGCCTTTTCAGGTTTTTGACTTGCCGAGTGTACAGATTTTTTTCATTTCATCCCTTATTTTTGCCCGAACCCGTTTGGTTCGCCGGGAAGCCCTTATTTTTGCCTAGGTGTGTCAACCTAGCGGGTCTTTAATCATGCGTAGTATCTTTTTACTATGTCTACATTGGCAGGGTGAGGGAGGTCATCACCATCCATGGTGGTTAGAATCATAGCTCCTCCTGAGAAGATATGTTTAACCACAAATGGCCCTTCGTACGTAGGGGTCCATTTTCCCCTGGGATCACTTTGAGGAAGAATGATGCGCTTGATTACTAGGTCTCTGACTTGATACTCTTGTCGTCTGACCTTTTTGTTAAATGCCCTGATCATCCGTTTTTGATACGTCTGACCATGACAGATAGCAGTGAGTCTCTTTTCGTCAATTAGGTTTAATTGATCAAGCTGAGTCTGGATCCAGTCATCTTCGCTCAAGTCTGCATCCTTCATTATCCGGAGAGAGGGTATCTGGACTTCAATAGGCAAGACTGCCTCCATGCCATAGACCAAGGAAAAGGGAGTTGCCCCTGTTGACGTCCGTGCTGAGGTACGGTACCCATGAAGAGCAAATGGTAACATTTCGTGCCAATCCTTGTAGGTCACTGTCATTTTCTGCACAATTTTCTTGATGTTCTTATTCACTGCTTCTACAGCCCCATTCATCTTCGGCCGGTATGGAGAAGAGTTGTGGTGTTGTATCTTGAATTTCTCGCAGAGCTCAGTGATCATCTTGTTGTTAAGATTGGTACCATTATCTGTAATGATCCTCTCAGGTACGCCATATCGACAGATCAGGTTGTGTCGAATGAACCGTGCCACGACGCTCTTGGTTACGGTAGCGTAGGAAGCTGCTTCGACCCACTTTGTGAAGTAATCAATCGCTACCAAGATGAAGCGGTGCCCGTTGGATGCCATCGGTCTGATTTCGCCGATCATATCAATGCCCCACATTGCAAAAGGCCAAGGTGCTGTCAAGACGTTCAGAGGAACCGGAGGAGTGTGCACCTTATCAGCATAGATCTGGCATTTGTGACAAGTTCGAGAATGCTGATAACAGTCGGCTTCCATTGTGGACCAGAAATATCCTGCCCGAAGGATTTTCTTTGTCATGGTATGTCCACTGGAATGTGTTCCGAAGGTACCTTCATGTAGTTCTGCCATGATCCTTTCTGCTTCAGTCTTATCCACACAACGCAGTAAGGTGGAATCATGGTTTCTCTTGTAGAGAATGCCATTGCTGAGGAAGAACTTTGCCGCAAACCTTCTCAGGAATTTCTTGTCATTAACAGATGCGCCTTCGGGGTATTCTTGGGCTTCCAAGTACCACTTCACCTCATGATACCAGGGTTTTTCTGTTACCTCTTCAACCTCAAGATCGCAGCAATGTGCAGGTTCATCCAACTTCCAGATGATGATCCGGGGAGCCTCGTTGTCCCATTTGACTTTGAACATAGAAGACATCGTAGCCAACGCGTCCGCTAACTAATTCTCCTCTCTTGGGAAGTGTTCAAAAGTTATCTCCTCGAAGTGGGGAAGCAAAGTCAACACATACTCCTTGTAAGGAATAAGATTTAGGTGTTTCGTATCCCACTCTCCTTTGACCTGATTGATCACGAGAGCAGAATCTCCGAAGACACTCAGAAATTTGATCCTTAAGTCAATTGCAGCTTGAAGACCCATGATGCATGCCTCATACTCCGCCATGTTGTTGGTGCAGTTGAAACATAACCGGGCGGTGAGTGGAGTATGAGTGCCTTTAGGGGATATGATCACAGCGCCGATACCATTACCCAAAGCGTTCGAGGCTCCGTCAAAGTGTATAGACCATCGGGATCCTTCCTCAGGTCCTTCATCCGGTCCAGGTACTTCACAATCAGTTACTACCATGATATCCTCGTCTGGAAATTCAAAGTTCATTGACTGGTAGTCGTCCACTGCCTGGTGCGCCAAATGGTCTGCCAATACACTTCCCTTGATCGCTTTTTAAGTCGTGTACTGAATGTCGTATTCTGTCAAGATCATTTGCCATCTTGCTATTCTTCCAGACAGAGCAGGCTTTTCGGATATGTACTTGATTGGATCCATTTTTGAAATCAACAGAGTAGTGTGAGTCAACATATACTGTCTCAGCCGGCGAGCAGCCCATACCAGAGCGCAACAAGTTTTCTCGAGCAGTGAGTACCGAGTCTCACAGTCGGTAAACTTTTTGCTCAGGTAATAAATGGCGTGCTCTTTTCGGCCAGACTCGTCATGCTGCCCTAGCACACACCCCATTGAGTTGTCAAGTACTGTCAAGTATAAGATTAGAGGTCTCCCTTCAACCGGCGGCATAAGAATGGGTGGTTCTTGGAGATACTCTTTGATCTTTTCAAAAGCAGCCTGAAATTCATCATTCCAACGTACTACTTGATCTTTCTTCAGTAGCTTGAAGATTGGTTCACAGGTAGCAGTTAGATGTGAGATGAATCGGGCAATGTAGTTCAACCGTCCTAGAAAGCCTATGACTTCTTTCTCTGTCTTGGGAGTTGGCATCTCTTGTATGGCTTTCACCTTGGCAGGATCCACTTGAATACCTTTGTCGCTTACGATGAAGCCTAACAATTTTCCAGATCTCACCCCAAAGGTGCACTTGTTCGGGTTCAATCTCAGCTTGTACAACTTCAGACGGTCAAACAGCTTCCGTAGATGGTCAAGGTGTTCCTCCTCAGTTTGGGACCTTGCAATCATGTCGTTGACGTATACTTCTATTTCGTGATGGATCATGTCATGAAATAAAGCAACCATGGCACGTTGGTAGGTTGCCCCAACATTTTTCAACCCAAAAGGCATGACCTTGTAGCAAAAGGTGCCCCACTGAGTAACAAAAGTGGTCTTATCCATGTCTTCAGGATCCATCTTGATTTGATTATAACCGGAGAAGCCATCCATGAAGGAGAATACTTTATGCTGAGCAGTGTTGTCAACCAGAATGTCGATATGAGGCAGAGGGAAATCATCCTTAGGGCTCGCCCTGATCAAATCCCTGTAATCAACACACATTCGGACCTTACCATCTTTCTTCGGCACTGGAACCACGTTGGCAACCCACTGAGGGTAAGAAGTCACTACTAGAAATCCGGCATCAAATTGTTTCATAACCTCAGCTTTGATTTTCTTAGACATCTCTGGACGCATACGGCGGACCTTCTGTTTTACCGGAGGGCAAACTTCCTTGGTAGGCAGGTGATGAACCACAATGTCGGTATCCAACCCAGGCATGTCTTCGTAAGACCAGGCAAAGATTTCCACATAGTCATGTAGCATCTGAATCAACCGTTGTTTCACACTGAGCTCTAGATTGGCACCAATCTTGACTTCCTTTCTGTTTGTCTCAGTACCCAGATTTACCGTTTCCACAGGCTCTTCATGTGGCTGAATGGCCCTCTCTTCCTGGAGTAGCAGTCTTGCAAGTTCACTAGGCACTTCGCAATCATCTTCACCTTCGTCTTTGGCTAAGTTGATTGGGTTTTCAAAGTCATAACTGGCAATAGCAGAGCCGTTACCAGTGAGATCCAGAGTGGATTGGAACCTGTATAAGTGAGTGTGTGTAAATATAGCTGTTTTGCAATATATAATAAAGAAAGAAAAGGAGCGCAAGATTTTGAAATGCAACAAACGTCCAATGTTTTGATTAATGATATATGAAAATGTCATACAAAAGCCCTCACAAATGGAGCCACGGTGCCCCGGGTAGGACACCGAGCCATAAAAGTTTCAACATATTGTTTGTTACAAATTGAAAACAAAAGAGTTCATTACTGAGTGACAAAAGTAATAGGTGTGAAGTCTTTAGCAGTCCAGTTGCTTGGTCCACTGTCGGTTGTTGGGTAGATCCAGCTGTCGAATTTAGATTCCTCCACATCGTCTTCAATAGCATTCACTCCCGGGTTGGTGATGAACACAGGAGGTCTTCCAATCCTTGCCTTATGAACAGCCTTCTGAGCCTTTGCAGTGAAACCCAAGACAAACTTGTCGGTCTTTGGAGTGAAGTCAGGAAGTCGGCCCCAGTTTGCACACTCACCCTTCTCAATCACAGCCCGGACATCCTTTAAGGAAGCCATCTTCAAAGGAGGGTCTTCAATCACAGTTTCAGTTGATGCCAGTGTCTGAGGCACCTCTTCAAAGTGTTGAAAGGGGGTCTCAATGAATTCCCCATCCATTTATATGTACCGGAACGAGTTGAGGTGGCTGACCATATATTCTTCCTCCCCTTGAACTGTAACAATCTTCCCCCTAACCGGGTACTTAAGCTTCTGATGTAATGTGGAGGTCACAGCTCCAACCTTGTGGATCCATGGACGACCCAGCAAACAAGAATAGGACGGACGGATGTCCATCACATAGAAAGTTGAATCAAAAACTTGAGAACCCACCCTGATTGGAATGTCAACTTCACCATGTACCATCCTTTTCGAACCGTCAAAGGCTCGGACAACAATGTTACTGGGCTTGAGCTCCAGATCCTCACAATCCAATCTGTCTAGGGCCTTCTTGGGCAACACATTCAATGAAGAACCGGTGTCTACCAACACATGGGAAAGAGTAGTGCCCCTGCATTCAATGGAGACATGCAGGGCATCATTATGGTTTTTTCCTTTGGCAGTCAGATCGGCGTCAGAGAAGCCCAAATCATTATCGACAGTCAAGTTGGCCACACAATCAGTAAATTGATCAGCAGACGTTTCTTGTGGCATATGGGCCATCTTTAGGAAGGAGATCAGGGCCTTGGCATGGGCCTCTGAACACAACAACAACGATAGCATAGAAATCTTCGATGTGATGTGCCCCAACTGCTCAACTACGTTGAAATCACTTTTCTTGATAATCTTGAGGATCTCTTCCATCTCTTGCTGGGAGGCTTCAACAGTGGTTGTCTTCGGCGCCTCCGTCAGGGCAGGCAAATCAGTAGCAATCCCTTTGCCCCGAGCATTAGATGACTCGGTAACAGGGGTAGAAACAGGAACTTGATTAGGAAGGGGAACATGCACACTTGCAGGTGTGATGATAAGAGGTTTCTGAATAGCTGGCGGCGCAATATCTGGCGAGAACAACCTACCACTGCGAGTAATTTTGGCAGGCCCAGTGATGTTACTGACGCCGGTATTTGTATCAAACTCTTGCTTTACTCCAAGAACATAAACGTCTGCCCCATAGTGCCACGGGACAACTTTGTCAGATGTATAAGGGAGAGGCCCCAGAACAGTAATGATGATAGGAGCAATCTTCTGAGTGGACATGATTTTGACAGGCTTCTTTGAGAGAGCCTTATGAGGGTTGTTGAAAATAGTGACAATAGAAACTTCTTCAGTAGGGACAGCAGGAACGAAAATCTTCTCGAACAAGATTTCTTTGCTATCCATCAGGCTTTGGATACCTGATTTCAGCAAAGGACAACCAACAGGTGAAACAGCACATAGAAGGCAACCTTTACCACATCCCGGAAATAAACCGGCTAGCAACAGGTTCCTTTTGACAGTCAATAAGGGAGTAACAATCTCTTCCACAGAGGCTACATATCGGTCTTCTTCCACAGCATTCACTCCATGCTGGGGCATGGGAGCAGTCACAACATTGGGCCTTTCGGCCGCCTCAAACTGTATTTCTTTAGCATCAATAAGGTCTTGAACCTTATTCCTCAGAGCCCAGCAATCGTCTGTAGTATGCCCTGGACTATCAGAGTGATAAGCGCAACGGGCGTTGGGGTTATACTTTGGAGAAGCTGTGTTCACTACCTTTGGAGCTTCTTTGACAGTTACCAGATTGGTTGACAGTAGTTGCGGCAATATCTGAGACAGGGTCATGCTGAGCCGAGTGTATTGTCTTTTGGGCCTCTCACCCCTTTGTTGATTATACTGCTGAGGAGCAACAATGGGCTTTGAAATTACCAATGCATTGACAGCTTGGCGGCGTTCCGGTTTAACTTGTCTTCTGGGACCATAAACAACACTAGCTTCCTTCTTGAAGGGCTTCTTTTCAGTACTCGCAGAGGCACCTTTCTGTATCTTCCCCGACTTGATACCAGCTTCTATCCTCTCACCAGTCAAGATCAAATCTGTAAACCCAACAGAGGAATTTCCAATCAGATGGTTGAAGAACGGACCAGACAGAGTCCCTAGGAACATGTCAACAAGTTCATGGTCAATCAGCGGTGGCTGCACCCTGCCAGCCAGATCTCTCCACTTTTGCGCATACTCCTTGAATCCTTCGCCCATCCCCAGTGACATACCTTGAAGTTGGGTACGCGTGGGAGCGAGGTCAGAAGTGTACTGATACTGTTTATAAAATGCAGTGGCCAAGTCCTCCCAGTTTCGGATACTGGCTCCATCCAGCTGATAGAACCACTCGAGTTGAGTCCCTGAAAGGCTATCCTGAAAGAAATGGATCCAAAGGTTCTTGTCTTCAGTGTAAGGTTGGATCTTCCTTACATATGATCTGAGATGCATCTTCGGGCAGGATAGCCCGTCATACCTTGCAAAAACTGGTACTTTGAACTTCGGGGGGATCACAATTCCAGCAACTAATCCCAAATCTTCGAAATCTAAGCTGGGAACTCTCTGTAGCTCCATAGCTGCCAACCTGTCTTCCAAACCTTTGTACTTATCATCGGCGGGCGGGTATTGTTGCTCAGAGTAGTCTTCGTCTTCTTCAGCCTCTCCTTCTTCAGCTTCGGATTCGGAAGGTACCGCAGCCGCATTCCCTTTACTGGTTCCCTCTTCAGAAGTAGGGGAAATTCAAGGACTCTTCTGGCTTCACCCTCAAACCTTCTTCCTAGGGTAGCCACCCCGATTCTTTTCTTCTTCTTTTTTACTTGCTCTTTGTTCCCCAGCAGGGCTTTCAAATCTTCCTGACCCTTAGCCAAGGTCATCAGGAGTTGTTGAAACTGTGAATCCTAAGACTACAAGTCCTTAACCATCTGTTCGAGATCCATCTTACTGAAATAAACAGCAGAAAGATAAGGAAACCTGGTGTGGAGACCTGCTTATGCACATGATGAATGGTATGCTTATGTATGCAATGCATTCAAGGATTTAGAAAGTTCAAAATTGTTGCAAACAAAAAAGAACGCACGTCATATTAATAAGAAGAAATTTGTCAGTACATAAATTCCCCATGGGCCAAATATTACAAAAACTTCTCAAGGTAAAAAGACGTTGCGCATCCTCTTAGGTGCGATGTAGGTGTTGAGGGTCTCTTCCTCATGGAGTCGGCGGGTAAGCTCCAAAACCTTCTTCTCACTGGCGTAGAAGCTGGCTTCAAAAGTGTTCCGTTCCTCCTTGAGTTGGATCCAACTCTTCTGCATCTCCTCCCACGATGTAGGCATGTAAGGATATAGGATGGTGTAGGGAACCTCTCCTTCCTTAACGGGCTCTTTAATCACATGGAGAACATGAGGATAAGGCATCATTAGACTCTGGGCTCGGGTTCGTACCCACTTGAGATAAGGCTCAAGAGGGATGGAGTTCTTGTGCCCCAGTGTCTTGCTGTCAACCTTGTTAGGCATCCTCCAAGCTCTGATGAATCTTTGGCGAAGTCCTTGTGCATCGTTGTCGAAGTCAAAAACTAGGTCAGGTATCAACATGTCGTGAGGGCCATCCCTCTGTGCATATCCAAATTGCCTCAAAGCTAGACAGGGGTTGTAGGTAATGCCTCCCCTAATGCCAAGCAATGGAACATTAGGGAACTCTCCACAACGATCGACGATGATGACATTTTCTCTGGACCGAGAACACCAATGTACATCAGAGTGAGTAAGGGTCATCAACCGTTGTGACCACCTTAAGCCTTGGTCATTCTTCAAGACAGATTGTGGAAGGTGCGAAATAAACCACCTTGCAAGGAGAGGAGTACAGCACATGAGAACACCCCTCTTTCTCATTGTTCGTGTGTAAAATGAGTGAAGAATGTCCCCAAGCAATGTTGGTATTGGATTTCTGGATAAGAAGATTTTGACGGCGTTGACATCCACAAGCTGGTCAGGATTTGGGAACAAGACCAACCCATAAATGAGGAGTGCCATAATTTCTTCAAAGGCTTGTAGATCCAATGAATTCCAACACTCTTGTGCCTTCTCAAACAAGAATTTTGCTAAGAAGCCTTTGACACCGCTTCTAGTCTCCCAATGCCCCTTGATGTCAGATGGTTGCAAGTGTAGTGCTTGAGCAACATCTTCAGGCTTTGGTTCTTTTTCCGTACCGTTGTAGGGTAGTTGATTAAGAATAGGAATTCTCAAGAGTTGAGAAAATTCCTCCAAAGTGGGCACCAATTGGTAGTCGGGGAAAGTGAAACAGTGGTGAAGGGGGTCAAAGAACTGGAACAACACCTTTACCATGTCCTCTTCAATGCTGGTGTTGACTAGGCTGAGCAGTCTACCATGTCTTTCACTGAAGGGAGAGCTTTCCAGAATTCTTGATGTGAGCTCTTTGAGTTGAGGAGGGATTCTCACAAGGTTGACTTGGATAGTTTTCCTGCGAAGAATTTCCATGACCTACAAAACAAGAACAAAGATGAAGATCTAAACCCTTGAAATGGTTAGTGTATGCATATGATGCTTTATGATGTTCATGATGTATGCACAAACATATGTACAAGCAATTCACACAAAACCCTAGTTTCAGGCTTGCATGGGGTTTCATAGGTAAGTACCCTCTTGAGTGTAGTTGGCTTAAAAACCTGTCTTATAAATAGTAACCGGGTTCTAAGGAGCTCAATATCACTGGATTGTTCTCCATGTTCATTGTTTTGGTTTAGCCACTTAACTAGTGACCAAAATATCCCAAGAAAACAACCCTCAATGAGTGTAGTATCGAGTATCTACCAACTTCGGACTGCACCAAAGCCGGTCATCTCACTACCCCTAATGAAAGGCCAAGATGGTCAAGTAAGGTTCTAGGTCATTAGTGCTTAGTGACATCACTCAGCGGCCCCGTACTCTCCTTGATTGAACTCAAGGGTTACCGGTACTCACAAATATGTCGCACTAATATAGCTATTGCTTCAACCGTGTCGGTATACCCCGCACAGTTTCCACAACGTATTGCTATCTATGAATGTTTCCCCAAATCCGGGTGTAGGATTGTAAACCCAAACAAGAGAGCCAAGATGTAAAGCAATCAAAACAAACAATTAGTCATGCAAGAGGGTGATCTAAGCCCTAAGGTCACTCCACTTTAAAAGTTTCCCCAGCAGAGTCGCCAGTTCTGTGATACGGTGGGAGAACTGACTTGAGGTTTTGCGTTTGTTTTCGCAAATGTTTCGGTTGAGCAAGAGTCGCCACAGACTTTTTATTTTATCCTAAGGAAAGGTTAAAAAGCACAGCAAAAACCTTTGAGATGTTTTCTTGGGTTCGGGGAGTAGATTATAGAAAGGGAAGGTATTAGCACCCTTTCTATCCATGGTTATCCATGGGCTCTTAGTTACTTGCTTAGATCAACTTGCCTTGATTTTCAATTGTTTGAAATGGTGCTTTGTGCTTTGTGTTTGAAATTGTTTTGAAAAGAGGCCAATGTGGTGGCAACCTTTGTAATGATCCATGATGGGATGTATACAAAGGTGTATGTCTTTTGAAAAGTTTTCAATGTTTTTGAAAGTTGTTTTGAAAGTGTGTTGTGATGTGTGGTTTTGAAAAAAAATAGGCAAGCGTTTTTGTTTTGCAAGTTGGCAAGTAACCAAGAGCTATCTACCCTAAATTTCTCAAAGATCTTTGCTATGTTTTAACCCTTTTAACAATTTTGCTCCACCATTGTATTTGGTGGACAATCTTGTATTAGGATGTGAATGGGACGGGCGCGGGTCATCGTTTAGACCATGATTGCAATGGTGCCAAGTATCTTTGGGTAATTTTTCCTTTAAGGGACTTGATCATTTTTAGGCAACTTTCGAAAGCGTCATCGAGGGACTATGATCATTTGAATTGTTTTGTTTTGCCAAAGACACTCAACATGCAACATGGCCCATTTATTGAAGGCAACAAGTGGAGTAACCCTAGGGGTGCAAGTGTGATTGGTGTTTGTTTATTTTCATGCTTTTATCTTGGAATTAGGTCAAACTATTTGTTTGGTTGATTTTTGCATACAAATCCCTAATTCTATCATGGCATATTTAGAAAGCTTTTAAATGCGGAATTTAAAGGTCCTAAATTATTATAACACAATTATGGGATGGGGGGTACAAATGTTCAAATGGGGGATATTTAGCAAGAAATTAAAACCTAAGCTATTACAATCCAAATGGAAATTACAAGGTGATTAATTGTACAATAATTAAATAAAATAAATATGCAAGATGCAAAAAATGATTTTTATATGTATGTAAAAAGTGTTTTTCATGTGATAAATAAACAAAAATAAAAAGGATTAATTTTTGGTATTTTTGATGGTTTAGGGTAAAAACCCTAATTTGCTAAATAAAATGTATTAATTATTTATTATATGCAATATTTATCAATTATGTACAAAAAATAAATAAAAAGAAAGTATATTGTAAAAAAGTGATTTTTCAAGTTAAATATTAATAAAAATAAAAATGTATTATTTTTGTATTTTTTCCCTAAATATTCTAATAAATATATATGTATTTATATTATTTACTAAATATATTAAATATGCATAAAAAATAAAATATTAATTATTTTACCAAAAAGTATATTTTTAGAAAATGTTTTCAAAAGATAAAAATAAAATAAAATCAGAAAATAAAAATGTATTAGTATTATTTTTAGTATTTTTAAATAAAAGATATTATGTATTTATTTACATACAAACTAAATGAAACAAAATAAATAGCAAATAAAATGCAAAAAATGTGAAAAAAATATTTTTAATATTTTTTCATGCTTAAATAAAAATATAGAAACAAAATCAAAAGGAAACAATAAAAAATGACAAATATATCTCAAAATGGGCCAGGGGGTGTATGCGTAAAAAGAAGGTGCAAAAAGAAAGAACAAGTCAGGCCCAACCCAAGAAGGCTTGTCTTCAACCTCCAGACTAGTTTGAACAACAACAACACGCGTTTCCTAACTCCTGATTCCTGGACTTTCAAGCAAAACTCATAACACAAAAAATGTAGAGCATCAAGAGACGAATCCAGACATATAAAAAACTTGACTTAACTCTCAGAAATGAGAGAGAATTTCTCCATCCCTAATTCTTGACCTAAGTTTTTTCTAATGTTCAGGTTCCAAATTCTCTCAATACACACAACATAAATGCAAAGTGATTATATGTGTAGCTTCAGGGCCATGAGTAGAGCATTTTTCATTCATAAACCTAAAGCTAACTCTTCCTAGATTGAGAGATAGAAGTCCATGAACTTACCTGTTCAGCTTGGACCATGTATGACAATGGAGGTACTTTCAGTGCAATGTGAGGACTTGTACAGCTTGCTTGAAGTTCAGGGATGCTTCTCCAACCTTTAACTTGCTTTGAAACTAAATGAATCAAGCTATGGAAGTCAACCTGCAAAACAGAAAAAGTGAAAATGGTGAAGTTGGTTAGGGGTGTTACAGTTCGTGTCCAATGCTTGGGATAGTTTGTATAGGTGGTATGGGTGTGTATGAACTGGTTTTGGCCAAGGCGCACGAGTGGATTGAGTTGTGCCACTCAAACTGCAGGGATGCCCTGTTTTGTGCAGTACAATGGTGTTTTTGTGAATGGTGAGGTTTTGAAGGTGGTTAGGTCGTGCCTTAGCTCAGTTATGATGTTTGGAATGTGTTCAACAAGTTTGTCTAGGCTTGTGTTGGCAGAAATGTGAGATGTCCTTAGTTATGCAATGTTTCTTCTATCTTAAGCAAAGTTTGGCCAGTTGGTTTACAAGCTTCCCTAGGCCCCTCAAGTATGCTGCACACTTGAGTCTTGATCAGTGGGATATGTTCCTGAACTTGTGCCAAAAGCATTTGCCTTGTACTTCATAGATTGCAATCTTGACATAAAGTTCACCTTTTCAAAAATGGATAATGTGCTTTTTCTAATTATGGACTAATCCTTCATGTAATGACCAAATGCATAGAATAACATCTTGGCACAATGGTTTAGCATTTAATTTTTGAGTGTAACTGAGATTAGAGGCCTGTAATGTAGCTTGCACATGCTGAGTTTGAAAATGCACAAGTTATGAACATGGAAATGGCTCATGAACAAAGTGACTTTTGCCCATATTGACAAATTCGATTCTCCCTAACCACAAGGGTGTTTGAGAAGTTCCTGGACATTTTGGAAAGCTTGGAATGTGTACTAAAATCCATCTTTGTAATGCAAATTTAAATTCCAAGTGGAAGCATGTGAAAAGTGGCCATGAAGTTAGGCAAAAATCCTGCCTAGAATAGGTCAAAATTTTTCTAAGTTAAGAATGTTTTGCACCCTTGTTCCAAAAATCATAACTTGAGCTACAAGCTTCTTTTGAGGAAACTTTGTGAATCAAAGTTGTATATTTTGCAATGGAATATAACTTTCATGTTTTGAGTTTTGTTTGAATCCAAATGCATCTTGATGAAAAAATGGGACAAAGTTAGGATAAAATTAGGGATTTTCATAACTTAGAAAAATTCTAAGTTATGAAAATTCTTCATTTCAAACCCTAATTTGTGATTTTTGATTTCTTGATGAACAAGTTTCATAATTTGACATGTTTTGATGAAAAATGAATCTTGACACTTGATTTTGACCAAAAAGTCAAAGTTTGACTTTTCAGTATACAGTCAAAAATTGATCAGTTGACTGGAAAATTCATCTGTCAATTATGTGCATTTGGGATCTTTTGAACTTGTTGAATGTGTCAAGACAATTCCATTGAGTACTTGAGTCCATATGTGAGCTTGGTTTGCCATTGGCTAGGTCAAACAGTCAAAAATTGCCTTTGTGCAGTCAAAACCCTAAAAATGACCATTTTGCCCTTTTGGTGATCTGGTCAAATTTCTTGTGGAATTGTGACCCAAACTTGATAAAATGGTCCATATGAGTTCATAATGTTGATGTGGGTCAGATTTCATTAGGTTTGACTGTCAATTGACCACAGTTGACTTTTTCCCCAATATAGTTGATTTCTAGGTCAACTGTCCAATTGACTGGGCAAAGATTGGAATCAAGGCTTGAAACTTGGTATGGATAAACTTGAGAGTCCAATATGAAGCATGAAAGTCATCTTGGGAATTTTAGGTCAAAACATCTTTGTGCAAACTCAAACCCTAATTTGGGTCAACAGTGCAAAGGGGGAGTCTTGAGCAGAGTAAACCCTAACTTGATCTTGAGCTCCAAGGGTCTTGTGATGAGAGAATAGTGATGAAATGGGAGGGAAAATTTTGGGGTACAACACTAGGGATTTGAGTTGTTATTGACATATACTGCTTAGATTCTTATCTAGGATGATTATTTGTTAGTTTCTGAACACTAGAGATAGATTTAGAGTTGAAATCTACTTGGGTATCAGAGATTAATGCCTCTGTGTGGTTATGATGTGCTGAGAGATCGTCAGTGTGATTACATAAGTTGTCTTATGTGTTGTTGAGGAGGTAGAGAGATCATTTCCTTGGTGATACAGTCAGTCTCTCAATTTGGGTTAGAAATGAAATAGGTTGTGAGTGATACATAGTGATATTGATGAGTATTATTAGGTTGAATGTAACTGGTCGATAAATTTAAGTATGTGATGAGTAGATTATATGCAGGCTTGATAAGTTCTTCCTTAGTTTTTACTTTTGTTTACATTTATTTTCTATTGATAACACTTTCTTTACAAAAACATTCTATCTCAAACTTATGAATGAGAGAATTGTCAAACGACAATTCAATAACCAAACTATGTGGACACGATAAATTCCCAAATAAATATTTCCAAAACTTTTGTTTCTTACTGCTACACCGCTCCAACAAAATAGTGTCATTGTCGGGGATTGGTTCTATTATCTTCGCATTGCGATAATTTTTTTGTTTTTGAGTTTTGTAATTAATGTATATGTTGTATAGAAATTGTACATTAACTTGTATATGATATTTGTGCATATATGTGTTTTTACGTATTGTTGTGAATTGTCTCATTTTCGTAACGTTTGTTGTGTGATTGTTAGGACACTTTCTTTAGGTTTGTGCAGTGTGACAATACCATGGCATGACGAGAGGAGGTTACTAGCTCGCACAATAAAGGTGTTGAGCTTACGACGTAAAATAAGTATGTTTGTTTGTATTTATTTATGTGTATGGTGATTTGTGCTTTAACAAGTTGAAACAAGGAAATATTCTGAATTTAAAACTTCACTTTTCAACTTGTTAATTCATTTTCACTCGGTTTTCATATCGTTATCTGTATTTATTTTATTATTTCAATTTGTGTTTTCTGAAAGATTGTCATGTTTAGCTTGAGAAGTTTTATTCGTTGTATATATTGTAAATTTTGTACATTGAAATTTTGTAGGAGTATTATTTTTCTAATTCTTTTATTGTTGTTTGCACTCAAGTTTTGGTCCGGTAACTTGTATAATATTGAGGAGATTTATCAAGTTTGATTATTTCGACTTGTGAATGCATGGTAATGATTTTGTTAAAATTTTGTACACGTCCGAGGTACATGTTTATCCTTTTCTATACTTTAGCATATTCATGATACTTAGACTTTTACAATCTTTATGCCATTCATTCTTTTGTATACTTGTTCATTTGTGAATCACTTTAGTTCCTACCCTTTTGTGAGGTAGCTTTCCATTATTCACATATGCTAGAGACCACAATTCTTGTTTTAACTGGATTTTATTATGCTTAATCTTTTGTTTGTATTAATTGTATGAAAGCTTAAACATGATCAAGGCTTTTTTTTTTGTTTCATTTTTAGCACAACTACCTTTTCCAAATAAGTCAATTCACCTTGTAAGTGTGTGATCATTAGTAATCCCTTTGACCTTTTTGTCGATATTTATGTTGTATTTGTTAAATGCTTGTCTATGAGTGTTTAGTTTCCCTTTTTATATAGATGTTGATTCGTTGTTTTCTTGAACCCTCAACCATTGTTTTGGTTTGAATTTTTACCTTGCCTTAGAAAGTAGGGAGTATTCACTTTAATGTATGGTTGAACTCAAGTTGGGGAGAGAATGATTGTGTATTTATTGGTTGATTGCTATGAGGTTGAAAAGAAAAAGGAAAAAAATGAGAAAAGAAATGGAAAAAAAAGTGAAAGAAAAAGAAAGGAAAAAAATAGAAAAGTTTTGAAAAAGAAAAACAAAAAGAGTATGGAAGAATGTTGTGTTGAATAAGTGATATGCGTTGGTTTGAAATTTTGGATGAAGAAGAAGTTTGATTAAAATTCTATTGTTTGAAACTTTGTGGAAGTAATTACTCCCTTAAGTTTAGGTAAGTTTTTATTTCGATTAACTTTAGGACTTATCACTTGTTTGTTAACCAAGCCACATTACAACCTTGAAAATCCCTTGAGATTCTTGCTTTTATATTATCAATGTAAATTTTTGGATGAATGCATAATTTAGTCTATTGTTTGCAAGATTGTTGGATGAGTGAAAATACCCTGTTTTTGTGTGCTTTTCATCTATCGATGATTGTGTTTGCTAGAAGTGATTCATTTGTGAACTAGTATATTTTTTTGAATGTTTGGCATAATTTTTGTATTTAGCATTTGTTTCGTGTTTATGTTATAGTCGTAGTTTAGTGGTAAGTGTTTACTTTGTGTGTACTAGTTTTCATTTGAACCATTACATTTGTTTTCTGTCTTCAAAATCTGTTGATTCGTGATTCTTTGATTATCGTCTTTTGCTTATTTAAGTTTATTTGACTTTATTTGAGGACAAACAATGTTTTAAGTTGGGGAGAGTTTGATGAGTGCTAAATTATTGTGAATTTGAGTGTGAATAATTAGCACTCATCGAATTAATTCATTTTGTTTTTGTCGATAAACCTCAACTTTAGTGTATATTCGATATAATTTTTGTTATAGTGTATTTATTGCACTATTGTGTAAATATCATTGAGTTTAATTGATTTTATCTCATTTTTGTAGGTATTCAAGCATTGATATTTAGGCATTATTAGATAGAGCATTGGATAAGCTCTCCAACGCTTCCGATCATGCGCGAATCAAAGTTACGGTTCAAAACTTATGGCTGAATCTGTGTTGGTTTTTCAACTTTCTGTCATTTGTCGTCGGATGACGCTTTTTGGTTGCCAGGCGATTCTGGAGTGACCCGAAGCTTGGAAAAAATGCAATTTTGGTCGTCGGGCGACGCTTTTTAGTCGTCGAGTGATGTAGGACAGTCAGAAATGCGTATTTAGGGGTAAAAACACATTTTTAGGTATGGTTTTGGGTATTTTTGATCCCAACTCCATCAACCTTCACTTTTTGATAGGATTAGCTTAGAAAACAACATTGAAGCTTGCATACAGATGATCTGAAGTGGATTGCTCTTCAATCGGCACTGGAAAACTGGTAGATTTGTGGTACATTTCTCTTCTTCTTTGTGTATTCTTTATGTGTTGAGTTTGTATATGTATTTACTTGGAACTCATGTATATTTATCGCTCATGGCGTTATATTAAACTTGCTTTATAAATCTTTGTGGATTGTTGTCTTAGATTTTTCTTAGTGCTAGGGATTTGAGTTGTTATAGACATATATTGCTTAGATTCTTATCTAGGATGATTATCTGTTAGTTTCTGAACTCTAGAGATAGATTTAGAGCTGACATCTAGTTGGGTATCAAAGCTTAATGTCTCTGTGTGGTCGTGTTGTGCTAAGAGATTGTTAATGTGATTACATAAGTTGTCTTCTGTGTTGTTGAGGTGGTACTGAGATCATTTACTTGGTGATATAGTCGGTCTCTCAATTTGGGTTAGAAATGACTTAAGTTGTGAGTGATACGTAGTGACATTGATGAGTATTGTTAGGTTGAATGTAACTGGTCGATAGATTTAAGTATTTGATGAGTAGATTATATGCAGGCTTGATAAGTTCTTCCTTAGCTTTTACTTTTGTTTACATTTATTTTCTGTTGATAACATTTTCTTTACAAAACATTATATCCCAAACTCATGAACAAGAGAATTGTCGAACGACAATTCAATAACCAATCTCTGTGGACACGATAAATTCTGAGATAAATATTTCCAAAAATTTTGTTGCTTGCCGCTACACCGCTCCAATAAATTGATGTTATTCAAATTAAATTAGAATCTAAGGAATCGATGCCATGAAGGACTGATACCAAAGAACCACTTATTATATATTAAAGAGCGTGAAGTGAATTGTGACACGCATGCAATTTGAAAAACAATAGTTTGTTTAAGTTGGTTTTCAAGAATAGTTTAATTTTCTTATTATATACTTATTCGTCAATTTGAATGGTTATATTTCTTTAGTGAGGTGTATGAAAAAATAAGCATACTACATAATATATAATAAACTGTTCTGGACTGGCCCAATCCACTTTTGCAGTTGAGACGGCCCAATAACCTTGTCCCAATAAACTATAATGGATAAGGGACACTTTTCCCTTCTGCCTATCACTCGAGGAGCCCTAGTCGGTTGACCCCCAAGGTCTGTTAGGCCACTTCTACCCGCTCAAAAAGGCTAGTTCTCGTCCTGCCAAGCCACACGAGGATAGCCACCCAGGAACGACCAGAAATCATGATTTCCCGTGAAACACCTCTCTTCTCATTTTAACGGCTAGTTCTGAGCATCTATGCCCGTTATAATGGCTAGTTCTTGACAGATACCTATTTTTAAGGAACCTAATATCCAGGCCTAAAAATAGGGACCAATGGCCAAGCGTCGGGGGCACTATATAAACCCCGACACTTGTGAGGGTCAGGTATCCAATATTCACTCTAAAAAACCCTAGTCTCTTTCTTGTATCTCTTTGCACTCTTACTTACTTGAGCGTCAGAGTGACTTGCAGTTACACCTCCTCCTCCTAATTGATTCCAGCTTTACAGACGTCATCTATCGGCCCACTTCAGCTCCTGATCAACCGGCAAGGTCCGTGGTGTAATGTGTGAGAATTATGTCTTGCCCATCTTTTTTTCCTCGAAACTAAAGATCAAAGAGACATTCAAAGACTCCTATCATGGCCGATCATGATGACAACCACCTTTTTGGAAAAACAATGCTTTCCCATGTTCGCAAGCCAGACGATAATGGAAAGCTGACTCTCCTAGAGGATATCCCCGTGAAGAGAGACGGCCTAACTGCGTCCCCATCCTCGGTCGAAGCCGATGATGACATCCAATTCTTGGAGAATCATAAATTCAAGAAACCCATCTAGGAGCTCCCGACAATCCTCCAACCAGTTCCAATTCTGGCCAATGCTAACCCAACCATGGCAGCCCTGCTTGCTGCCCTTAATCAGACCAACGCTCTGATCCTAACACAAAGTGACCGGATTGGAGCTTGGGAAAAGAAGCTCCAATCAAGATCTCTTCCTCGAAGGCACCAACGAAATCACTCCTGCAGTGTGTATCCATCAAGCCACGGCTTACGTTCCACGCATGAAAAGAAAGAGGTCACGTTTCTCAAGAAACGTGGTTGCACTTCTTCCCGTAAGGATCAGCGCTAGCTAGCACAGAAAAAACACTTGTTAAGTTGGTTAAAAACAAATTGTTAAGACAGTTCTGAACCTAACTTAAGAACTGTCGGCTTAAGAAGTTTTGACCCGACCTAAGAAAATGTTATTAGGTTAATTAAATAGTATATGACTTAATAAGTATAGGCTTTAAGAAAGCGATGATATCATTTGTACCCGACTTAAGAAGTTTCTTGTTTAAATAAGATATATTTAACTGACTTAACAAGGGAGCGCTCCCCGATCACTAAGACAAAGGGTAATCAACGGCCAGACAATGACCCCTCTCCATCGCCGAAACCAAGGCACCAATTGAGGAGTATATCTCCACGTCGGGACAACAACCCCCGTCGAGGAAGAAACAATTATTCTCTACCCCAACCACCAGATCAATGTGACGACAACGAGCCCTACGTCCTATTATTTAGAGAAATTATGGAGACTTTGCTCCCTGTCGACCTAGAGAAACCCCAAATATGGGGACATACGATGGGACTGGAGATCTAGATGAGCATATCAAGAACATCTATGCCTTGCTCGAATACAGTGTTGTCAAAGGAGCATACAACAGAAGATTGCATCCACCTGAAGGATACCATAGAGATCCTCATCCTAGATGGGCATCTCAAGAAATACAAAAATAAGGAAGGTCCCTGCAAGGATACCTAAGAGTCCAAAAAAGTTGAGGAAGAGAAGCACTCCCCCGACGAAACCCTCATGCCCGTCGCCATGAGCATCGCCCGACCAAAAGACTTTTATTTCCCTGACTTGGATGAAGTTCCCCTGTACTTTGCAACACGCAATACCTGGGAGAAATTTCCATCCATGATGGTTATATCTGGCGACAAACTCAACAAGTGTATTGAGGGCTTAGTGAAGAGAAGATTCGAGCATCTAATAGACGCAAGCTCTGACAAAAATTCCACCCTCGATAAATTTAAAGGAAGTTCCATCCCCATCGCGTTTTACCGGGAAGAGCTACCCGACGAAGCTCATAATTCCAGCATTCCTTTGCTTATACAAGCACAAATGGCCAATTTCGGCGTCAGGAGCATTTTGGTTGATCAAGGCAATTCAGTTGATATCATGTACTCCAAACTATCCACCATGCTACAACTCAATGAGACACATCTAAACCCTTACGTGGGCTCTGACCTCCAGGGATTCAACGGCTCGATCACCAAACCTTGGGGCTACGTCGAGATGATCGTCACACTCAGGGAATCAGAAACGGCCAAATCCGTCAAGACTCAGTTCCTTGTGGTAGATTTCCCATCATTGTATCATTGTATTCTTGGGAGACTTACCCTAGCCGAATTGACATTGGTGCCCTCCACCGTGTACCTGAAGATGAAATATTACACCACGGATGGACTTGTTTCCACCCTCCATAGAGACACACAGTCTGCGAGGAAATGCTTCGAAATGGCCTTTAAGGGTTTAAGCTTCACCAAATCACAGCCCAGAATGGCCAACAGGCCTGCTCTGCCTTGCATTTCTGAGGAACCAAAGTCACTGCCACACGTCGACTCAATCGACTTTAACGAAGTTGCATGCGAATTCCTCCATATTTTCTTGTCCAAACATTAAATGTTTAAGTTTTTTATGCTCACCTGACTCACTCTCTCATATTTATCGTTTTTATTTATACCTTCCTAAATTCATTACACTTCCTCACCTAAGTCATTCCCTCACATATTCTCTTTTTTTTTCTTCACCTCATTTCCATCTTTTTATCAACATGGCAATGTTATCCCTAACCCCAAGAACCTTTCATGGGAATGATGACCTTCTAGAAGTCATCATAGAAAAGCAGCCAAAAATCTTGGGTGCTGAGCAAAATTTCCATATTAGTATCCACTTTCAAGGGTGGAATAGGTATCTGTTTATGCTGCATGGATATGATTATCTACATCTTGTAAAAGAGTTATGGATAAATTCCTTTGTCCATGTTGATGGTCTCGCCATATCATCCAAAGTCTATGGATTCCCAGTATCCATCACTGTTGACACTATTGCTCAAGCCACTGGTTATCCTCCGATAGGTATTACTACCATTGATGAATCTATTAGGTGCTCTCCTGATGTCAAGATGCCCGTTTTGTTTAACTCTAACTCTGCCTATCAACCCACAAATCCAGAAACACTAACTCCTATTTCCAAAAGCTGGTTTCAATTCATTTTGTCAAATCTCCATCCTCGAGGAGTGAGCAAGAACTTTCTGTATCATGATGATAGGCTCATGATTATGTGTCTTCTCAATTGTACTCAGTTGGACCTACCCCAAATCATATTCAACTTCCTCAAGGAATCCATCATCATCTCCCGGGATATGAACAAATCCTTCATTCCTTATAGAAGGGTCCTGTCAGAACTTCTCCATAATACTCACATTGTGCACATTGTTCGAAGAATTCGTGTTGGTCCTGATGTTGTCTTTGATACTGTTAACTGTGAAACCTTTGATAACCATTGGTTTAAATGATGTGTCTTTCTTGGTATCTATTTTTTGTTTTGTTTTTGGACTACTGTCCATGTTGCTGCTCATGATCTATATGATCAATTTTTGTTGTTGTTCCTTTCCCAATTGACTGTATTCTCCTTATCATCATTAATGAAAGTTTTTTGCACTATTATAATATCTCTATTTTCTTTGATTATGTTTAATAATAATTATAATGCTTCCAAAGCTCAAACATGTATTATGTTAGAACACTCTAAATAGGCTCAAAAAGGTACAAAGTGTACAATACAGAAACACGTATTGTAAAGGAATCTAAACATGTTAACGATAAGCTTGACTCTACAAAATTCAAAGCTGCAGATGCAGAAATAAGACTTGAAGGTTCTGAAGAAATACCAAATATAAGCAACAAGGATAATGAACCATCAAAACCATCTGAAAACTCAATTATTCAGAAATGACATAAACTGAGACAAGATCGCTTTGAAGAACTCATTCTAGGAAACAAGACATAACTTGTCAGAACAAGATCCACCTTCAATAAACCTAAGGAAACCATTCTAGGATAAGTTTCACTAATTGAACCAATATCAATTACAAAAGCACTTCAAGATAATGAGTGGATCCTGACAATGTAAGAAGAACTTAATCAATTCTCCATAAATGATGTATGGGATATGTACCCAAACCCAAAGGAGTTCACTTTATAGGCACTAAGTGGGTTTTCAGAAACAAGCTAAATAAGAAAGGTAAAGTTGTCAGAAACAAGGCACGACTAGTTGCTTAAGGGTACAATCAACAAGAAGTTAATGTAGACATAATTTGAAATGAGCTTAATGCAAGAACTAAAGTACTTTCTGGGGATTCAAATTATCCAAGAAGTAGAAGCTATATATATTAATAAAGGAAAATACACCAAGGAAATTCTAAAGAAGTTTGATATGCTAGAAAGTAAACCTACTAAGACCCCTATGCATCTTACATGCATTATAGAAAAAGATGAAAAAGGTAAAAAGGTTTGTTAGAAGCTATATCTTGGTATGATTAGCTCTCTTCTCTATCTTACAGCCTCACGACCATATATGTTATATAATGTTTGCTTATTTGCCCACTTTCAGTCAGATCCTAAGGAGACGCACCTAACTGCAGTTAAGAGAATCCTCAAATATTTGGAGGGTACATCTAACATTGGCTTGATGTATGTAAAAACATTAGAGAAAAACATGTATGGATTCTGTGATGCAGATTATGCAGGTGACAAGATAGAATGTAAGAGTACTTCTGGAAACTATATGTTTATAGGAAGAAACCTCATTTCCTAGTCAAGCAAGAGACAATCAACCATTGCACTCTCAACTGCAGAAGCTGAATATATCTCAGCATCACTCTGTAGCACTCATATGCTCTGGATTAAAATCAGCTTGAGGACCACCAGATTCATAAAGAGAATAAACAATAAAAACATTATCTAAGAAATAAAGAATACAATCATATCTTCTTTAAACTTGGTCATGCTTTCTAACACTTCTCTATCATTTACTAAATACTTTTATCTCTTATGTCTTAACCGCCTATCCTAAATGTTTTTGTTTTATTCCAAGAGAAACATGCATAATCAATTATCTTGAAAATTATCCTTCAATAAATTCCTTGACATTAAATCATTTCGTCTCTGAATCTTCTGTCTTCTTGTGTGTTTTCATTCCCTATATTAACTCCTCTAGAGCGTTATTTTTTCATGCATTCTCTCCTTTCCAAAAAGATCTATATCTCTTTCTCTATCTCTCTCTATATCTCTTTATCCTCTCTCTCTCTCTCTCTCTCTCTCTCTCTCTCTCTCTCTCTCTCTATCTCTCTCTATCTCTCTCTCTCTCTCTCTCTCTCTCTCTCTCTCTCTCTCTCTCTCTCTCTCTCTCTCTCTCTCTCTCTCTCTCTCTCTCTCTCTCTCTCTCTCTCTCTCTCTCTCTCTCTCTCTCTCTCTCTCTCTCTCTCTCTCACACACACACACACACACACACACACACACACACATACACACACACACACACAGACACACACATACACACACACACACACAGTTTTTACCTTCACCTTATGGTAACTCAAACCTTTAATGGATATGAAGATCTTCTTGAAGTTCTTTATGATAAACGACCAAACAATCTATCTGAAAATGCTATTATTATTTTGGGCCTTGAAAGTCAAGTTTGGTCTCGGTATACCGCTATTCTTAGAGGTCCCATTTATCCCTTCTTGGTCAAATACTTCTGGCTTCATGCATCTATCAGTTCAAATGGAAACTACATTCATTCACATATTTGTGGCATACCAATCATCATCACCTCTTACTCTATTGATCAAACCATTAATTGTTAACCCATTCCTAACTCCTGCATGGATGTAGACATTTTCCATCTGTTCCAGTTACTTCTGTTCGTTACAAACTTGATAGTTCTCTACCTTCAAATTGTCTAAAACTTCATGATAACAAATCTCCATCCTAGTGGAGAAGGTCTTGATACAGTCTTTCCAAGGGATATGTGTCTCCTGTTTCGTCTTTGCATGAAAATTCTCGTCCATCTTTCTGCAATCATTTTCAATCATTTTAAGCTATTCGTTCCTAAATCCATAAACTCTCAAAAATCCTTCATTCCTTTTGGGTGTGCACTTTCCAAACTATTTGAATTAGCCGTTATAATTGAGTATGTTCGTAGGAATTCGTTAACAAGAAATAAAGTATTAATTGTTGAGAGTTGTGATGTGTTTTAAGTTTAAGTTAGTTTGATTTCTTATTTTGTTTTTATTTCCTGTTTACTTACTATAAAACGTAATCTCCTTCAAATTAAATAAAAATGTGTGTCTTTCCGTCTCACAATATACTTTTGCATATTATCGTTTCAGTTATACTTAGAATAATGATCAGTCATTTTTTATTAAGACAAAAAGGGGGAGAAGTGTACTTATAATTTATCATAAGGGTTCTTATCCTTTATCATAAGATTATTATTCCCATGGGGAGCTATCCAGCTCAGGGGGAGCTCAGGGAAAGTTAACTCTA
Source organism: Vicia faba (assembly GCA_948472305.1). NCBI lineage: Eukaryota > Viridiplantae > Streptophyta > Magnoliopsida > Fabales > Fabaceae > Vicia > Vicia faba. Next base: position 303,750,814 of record OX451735.1, on the reverse strand, counting down.
AATTTGTTTATACTTTTATGCTAGTAAAATTATTTCATCAAAATACATGATTTTTTTCATCATCAAAAAGGGGGGATTCTTAGAGCAAGAAAGCTTCTAAGAAATTATTTATTTTGATGATAACAACCATATATTTTGTGAGTAACAATTTTAGTTCTACTAATGGTTTTATTTAGTGTGCAAATCTAATAACAAGAAACATTCTATAAAAGAGCTTATGCAAATATAACTCAGAAAGCTCAAGATACAAGAATAAGAAAGCTTCTACAAATGAAGTTGTCTCTCAAGATAAGTTGTTGCCTATACATCTGTAGACATGATTGTCCATCAGAAAGATTCTAAGAGCTTGCACAAATATAACTCAGAAAGCTGATGATACAAGAATCAGAAAGCTTCTACAACTGAAGTTGTCTTTCAGATAAGCTGATGCCTAAAGCTCTGAAAACAAGACATGTTCCTAAAATTGAATCTAGTGTTTCTATGATACATCAAAACAATAGTTTCCGAACTACTCATCAGAAGAACAAGACAAGAAATAAATCTCAAGCTCAGTACTCTAGAAACAGAAATAACATCTTTCGGAGAAATCAAGTTCTACATAAACAAGTTAAACAAAGACACTACGTCGAAAAAGACTTATGAAAGCGCTTTTTTTAGCCTTTAAAAGCGCTTAAAAGCGCTTTCGTAGGTGGCGCTGCTATAGGTTTTAGCAACGCTTTTTGTTTAATTAAAAGCGCTTTCGTAGGTCTACCTAATACAACACTTTTTCTAAAAAGCGCTCTCTTAAGTAGGCTTTTGGCAGCGCTTTTTATGAAGAAGCGCTTTCATAGGTCTACCTAAGGCAGCGCTTTTTTCTGGAAAAGCGCTCTCATAAGTTTTCTTTTAGCAGCGCTTTTTTCTGGAAAAGCGCTGTCTTAGGTAGGCTTTTAGCAACGCTTTTTTCTGGAAAAACGCTTTCATAGGTGGTCTTTTAGTAACGCTTTTGCCTGGAAAAGCGCTGTCATATGTTTACCTTAGACAACACTTTTTGTGAACATTTCTTGCCATAGCAATAGTTTGCGCTAGGAAAGGTTCCCATGCTAAGGTACTATCCATGATCACATCTCGCCCTTTATTTAAAACTGTCACTAGTAAAGATGATGCAACATCAGTCGAAGTCTGATGCACCTGTTTAGATTTTGATGACAAGCTAATTAGGAAATACTCTGAAAATAGTAACATGAAAGTTTCGGACAATAGAAGCATACCAGTTCAGCACTTTGAAGCATTTCATTATGGTGGCCCTTAGAGTTAAGAGCTCTATAAATGACATCACTCTCCTTAAAAGCATCTGCTTCAACAACCACAACATTGGATGCAGCTTCTGACCAAAATGATCTGCCAAAACCATTTAATTAGGGGAAAAACAAGGAAAAAAGGTGAAGGGTGACAAAATTTAACACATGCATGTCATAACTCATAAGATCGTTTTTTTTCCTTCTTATTTTGGATACACATGGTTCATAACATTTGCAAAAATTGGAATTGAACAATGATCTAATTAATATATGGAAGAAGTAGAGTTAAGGTGATACTTACTCTCTAAGAATGTCTTTAAGAACAGTGCTTTTTCCAAATCCCATGCCTCCACCCATAAGCAGCAACACTGGACTCCTCTCACTCTGGACAATGGAGACCTTGTCATCACAACTTTGTGAGTCGCCCTTTATTGCTTTAATCTCTTCAACCAATGTAGAGAATACTCTGGCCACCTTTAGTTTCTTTGTTATTCTCTCAAACCTATGTTCCCTATAAACATAGCATAAGACATTTAAATTAGTCCATATTTTTGAAAGGTTATTTTAAAGCAAAATTGTGAGTGGATTATTAATTGGTATGCACGTGTAACAGAAATTTACACTATTAGTCTAATAATCAATAGATCAAACTTTGTTTGGCATGGATTATAATTACTTAAAAAATCCCGGATATGGCTTACAATAATTGATTTTCCGTGTAAAAATATTCACACACTAACATTACATTAAAATTCGGTCTTAGGCTCTGTTTGTTATTAAAAAAAAACATTGCACCAAAATTAAACTCAAAATTAGATATAAATTTACCTTGTGGCTTCCAAAAGAATATTTTTGAGATTTATTTTGGGTTGGGACTGAGAACTTAATACCTATGATTAAGACGATTAAAACATCAATATATTAACATACAATTATCTATGTCAAATAAACAAAAGCATGTATCAACTTAATAGTTAATATATTTCCCAAACTATAAAATTCTTTCTTAATTAAGAAGTTACACTTACATCTAATTAAATATCACCATCTCATAAATATCTGTAGAGATATTTTAGAAATCGTCATAACAAAGTGTTATAATAGTGAGGTGAATTTTTTTTACCAAAAGTATAGTGAGATATGACTGAAAACATGTGTAATTGGTTTTTTTTATTAAAGAATTATGTATCTGGGTAATGATAAATGAAGCTCGGTTCCAATGAAAAGCAAAATAACTGAGGATGCATCTTTCAAATTCTTCAATCAATTTTGCATATAGTGCATTAGCATTGTCCCCATTGGCTAGATATTGATATATATTTTCTTTACACCCTTCTGTGTTTCTCAAGTAGTCCTGTGCCAATCTGCACAACTCTGGAACCTCGTCAGCATCTACAAATCCCATTTGCCTAGCTGCATAGACAAATGTACAAGTAGCCATAATCAATTTGATAATAACACAAATTCATCATCAAATTCACGCCCAAACTAAACTGGAGAAGTAAAAGTAAAGTGGTAAAGAAGTTACCAACATAGTGAGAGAAAATCTCAAGCTTGGCAATACGGCCTGACTCCGTTTGATGTAAGTAAGGAACAATCTTCTGTTGGTCAACCATCACTGAATTATCACTGATTAATCCGACGATGGAGGCTGCCATGACATGTGCGAGGTTGCTCATCACATTAACACTACTAGCAGTACCATCTGAGAATCAAATCACAAAAATTAACAAAATATAAACTGACGACAACGTGTTTGTGTAAATGCGTAAACCAAAATAAGTACCTTGCAGTTGTAGCTGCATGTTGTTCGAAGATTCAGAAGTAATCATAGATCGATTTTTTTGAGGGTTGATATGAATAGAGACGGGAATTGGATGGATGAATAAATAGATTATCTTGAAATGTAAAGAATCATAAAAAATGAGTCTCTGCTAACATTGTCATTTAATGGTCTCGCCAAACACGTTCATCATCATTTCTTAGAAGAAATGGCCACTTGCTTTTTTGAATTGATTATAATAAAAAGCATCCCACGTCTCCTGATGATGACGTTTTTTATGGTGAAGGATTGGATAAACGTTCACTTTAGTCAAATTATATTAAGTTGTATATACTTAACGTGTGGATTGGATGACATGAAATTGTTAACCAAACAAAAAGCACACGAAAACCAGACAAACACATACGAGATGAGGAAAAAAATGAAACCTGATACGAATTGCAGTTGGCCGGAGAAGTGGAGCACCGTTGACCACCGTAGAAGCTCTGGTTTAGGGTTTTTTCGTGAAGAAAATCTGACTGAGAATAGAAAAGTGATACAAATTGTGTTTTGATATTTATTATAAAACTACCTATGAAAGTGCTTTTAAAAGCGCTTTCTAAAGGTCATCTATAACAGCGCTTTTACATCAAAAAGCGCTTTTGTAGCATATCCTATAGCAGTGCTTTTAAAAGCGCTTTCTAAAGGCCAACTTTAGCAGCGCTTTGGAAAAGCGCTTTCTAAGGCTGACCTTTAGCAGCGCTTTTGAAAAGCGCTTTCTTAAGGTACCCTCTGAAAGGCCAGCTTTAGCAGGGCTTCCCAAAAAGCGCTTTCTAAGGGTGACCTTTAGAAGCGCTTTTGAAAAGCGCTTTCTTAAGGCACCCTTTGAAAGCGCTTTTTTAAGCGAATTTTTTTAAAACCTACAACAACGCTTTTTTCCAAAAACGCTTTCTTTTATGTGCTGCTAAAACTTATTTTTGGTGTAGTGAGACCAGAAAAGTCCAGATACATCTTTAGTAGTGATCTAATCAAAATTGACAAATGATCACAGTTTTCGAGGAGAACAATGATGGCAATTCTCAGCTATATCTTGGATATATAAAAAGAAGAAATCACGCCTCCTACACAGTAATCATTATAAAAAGTATATTTGTATTAAAAACATATCAAACTGCAAAATACACGTTACAATGCATTATGTGCTCCAACAGTACTATTCTCTCAAGCCTATATAAAGCAACTTTGGTATACGTGTGGCTGAACAACACCAAGAATTTCTCAAGCACAAAGTAGTATCACTTGAAATGCAATGTTTACACTAAGTTTTTGTTCTATAGTGTAATATTTCATTAAGCATATTAAAGTTTTAACAGCTTACTAAGAAGCAACATGTTCATCACAACTTAGTTCCAAAAAGGTTTTCAATCTTACAAGAAAAACATCACAACAACAGAAAGAATGAAGGATTAATGAGCAATAAGAAACATGAGTAAATACTCGTGTCTTGATCATTGAAGAAAATAAGCTGAAGATCTCAACAAGATGTCATTCAAATTATTAATCAAAACGCATCTCAAGAGAAACCAGAAAAGAAGAAAGAAGCTATTTGTTTAGCTTGATTAACAAAGAAGATGAAGATAAGAAGACTACAACATGTTTTGCACTTAATCTCCATAACATACAATCTTGTAGAAACATGCAAAACACAAGAGTTATTGCTCTGATTGTGTTATCTCTTAGAAACCTTCTTGTAAATTGTTTTAGACAACAGTGTTGTTGCTCAAAAGTTTGTCAAACAATGTGTACTCTAAGTAGGAGAAATCTTCTTAATAAGAAGCACTCATGTAAATCTCTAAAAAAATAATTATTTCTAGAATTGGTGTTTCCTCAAGTGACTTTCTAGTCTGTATACTTGAGAGGGCTAAGAGGTCTTTCTAGACTCTTAGAGGTTGTTGTAATCTTTCAAGATTAGTTGATTAAGTCCTTTTCTAAGGCAAAATCACCCGAGGAGGGTGGACAAGATGTAGCCTTAGATGAGAAGGTGAAATTGTATAAAAATAAATGTGTTCTTTACTGCTATTATTTTCTACTTGCTCAAAGGCTTCCGCAAACTCTTTAGAAGGGGAAAAAGTTTTTATCAACACAATTTAAACCCCCATTTCTTGTGTTTTTCTCCACCTTAAAATTTCTGGTTTTTCTTCTTCCTCTTGACTCAATAACTAGAGCTTCATATTGATTAAGAGAAACTATCAAACCATGCTATTTTCTTATAAATTCTTCATTATGCATGCTATCTTTAACTGTTTATATTATCAATTTCTCATTCTGAGCTGAATTAGTAAGCGTCACAACAAGAACTTCCCAATTATCAACCAAGGAACTAAGCACTAATAATACTTGCAACTCATCGTCCAACTTAATATTAGTAGCTTCCAATTGGTTCACAATATTCTGAAACACACTCAAATGCTCTGCCATTGACTCACCTTCCTTGTATTTCATATTAACCAACTTCCTGATCAAAGATGCTTTATTTTGCATGTTCTCACGCTCATACAACTATCTTAATTTATTCCATATTTTCTGCGCATTAGTTTCAGCTTAACATGTGTATATACACTCAAGTCCAACCATTATTTGATTAAAGAAACTGTCTTCTGATTCATCTTCTTCCATTCAACATCAGACTTATCACTTAGTTTACCTTTTCCCCCCATAATAGGATCATACAAATATAACATATCTTTCATGAGAGTCTTCCAGAGTGTATAATGTGAGTGCACTGGTCCATTAGATGTTTTGTATGATGTCAAAACTAGAATAACCTTAGCATTTATATATATTGGACGGTATCTCTGAGTTTTTATGAGCACCTTTGCATTAGGGTACTTAGGATGCTTTTAAAACATGTTTGGAAAATGAATCATGCATTAAAAATGAGTTTTTGCACTAAAAATAAGTCTATGTGTCGACACATATGATGTATGAGTCGACACACGTACTGCAACATTAAAGCATTTAGGCTCTGTTTCTATGTGTTGATTCATGTGTTGACACATACTGTTTATGTATCGACTCATGTGTCGACACATACTGTCTATGTGTCGACAAATGTAATACAGTTTTAAAGCATGTAGCGTCTGTTTCTATGTATCAACACATGACCTTGAACAGGTCGACACATGACTTATAAGTGTTGACACATACTGTAGTTTTCTGAAAAACTGCATTTCTTTTCAATTTCTAATCCTCCCATTTTGCCTCCAAATTCCACATATGTAAATACTTCATACATGCATCATTTTCAACAAGAAGAAACTAAAACATACAAAAATTTCTCATCATCTTCAACCTCTCATCTATGCTTACACACAAACAAAGTGCATATAATCATTCATTATTTGCGTGCAATCTAGTCTTGTGTTGATAACGTTCAATTTAGGTTGGTATAATCTAAGATTGTATTGAGAATTTTTTGGGGTCTCAAATAAGAAAACCAAGTTGGGGTTTTCCTTCAAGATCATTGGGATTTGAGAGTTTTGGACAAGATTATGCAATTTGGATTCGATCGAGGAAAGAGCTTTGAAGAACAATGGTTCTTGTAAAGGAGTATCGTGAGACGTTGGATCAAATTGGTAAATCTTGGGATATGATACGTTAGAAATTTGGGTTCGATCGAGTTAAAGCTTTGAATAACTGTGGTTCTTGCAAAGGAGTAACGTGAGACGGTGGATCAAATTGGAAGTATCGAGTGACAACAATTCACAATTTGGATTCGGTCGAGTGAAAGCTTTGAAGAACGATGGTTCGATCAAAGGAGTAGCGCGAGATAGTGGATCAAATTGGTTTGTTGGGTGACTTGATCAAGATGAGATCAAGGGGAGAGAAAGTGTTAGGATCAACATCAAACTTGGGATTTGTAGGGTTCGATTGCTACATTTCTCTTGTAAATAATATTTTGCAAAGTAAGATTTATCATCTCAATTCCATTTGGAATTGAGGGCAAATGTAGCCATAGCGAGGATAATTAGTGAACTGGCTAAACAAATTCTTGTGTTCTCTCTCTCTCTCTCTCTCTCTCTCTCTCTCTATATATATATATATATATATATATATATATATATATATATATATATATATATATATATATATATATATATATATATATATATATCATTTACTTTGCATAGCAAATTATTGAATTCAAATATTGTGTAATTGATTCGTATAGACACATCCTTTTGATTATTAAACATTTCTTTGTTGTTACATTACAATCAATTAGATTATAAGTTGTATTTCATATCAACAAAGTCAAAGGGAAAATTTGAAAAATTGATTGCACACTAAGTGTTTGATAATTTTCTTGGTTTTGCTTTATCAATAATTTCATTGGAAATTGATTAACAATTGTGATCATTATAAAACGATTGATTGAGAAGTTATTGTATTGAGTCTTATCATCATATTAGATTTCATTTTGTAGTTTACGCATATCCGAGTTTTCAATAGTCGGTTCAGTTTAGACGACTTATTCGATCTTGGCTTAATCTCCCGCTTGCCATAGTTTTTGATTTATCGTCAAAAAAAATTGTAAGAAGTAATTTTTTATTTTGGGGATATATTCACCCCCCTCTAGATAAGTTGTTGTTGTCTAACATATATTTAGTAGAGTTAAGCTTAATCATATTGAGCTCTTGATTTTCTCCATTTAAAATGCACAAACAAACCAACCAGATTTCTCGACACCGCTTTGTTGAGAAATAATCAACCGATAGAAATACTTTTCAAGCAGAATAATTTCCCAAAGATGTGCAATTTAAATAGACAACCATCATAACCAATTCCAGAGCATAATAATAATAGCAGAAAAATAAAGTAGCAAGAACACCAAATTTTTAACGCGAAAAACATCCCTCAAAGTGAGAAAATAAAATACCACTAGACCTTATCTAGTAAAACCTTCCACTATATCAATAATGGATATAAAAAATTCTTTCAAGTAATACTAGAGAATAACAATCTTCACCAATATATAATAAATGAGATAAACACACTACAAACAACTCCTCCATAAATTGTAGGTATACCAAAGCAATTCTAAGAGAAGGTAAAACTAATCAACAAGAATAACAATAAACTTAGCTAAGTGATAGAAACAACATACTGCATTTGTAGCTCAAACTCATAAGATTTACTACACACCCTTCTATCACTTGTGTTTTTTCCCCTTCTCTAAAACCCTTGTAAGTTGTTTATTTATTGTGTTGCTTTAGAGATTAAAAAATCCCTTTGAATAGATGTCAAATGGGATTGGCGCAAACAAAATAAATCTAATATATATATATATATATATATATATATATATATATATATATATATATATATATATATATATATATATATATATATATATATATATATATATATATATATATATATATATATATATATAAATAAACTATGGGTTCCACATTAAGAGTGAGTTCATCCTACAAAAGCAAATAAGATGTAGTATTTATATATGAGTGTTGAGTATGAATCATATATTTGTAGACAGTGAATATAGGTAAGGGCAAGAAGCCCCCACCCTTACGTTTGACCCAAACGTGTCTTAGGCTCAACTATTTATTGTGGAAAGATGACTTAGGATGTGGGGGCGGTAACTGTGTGGTATAGTTTTGGGGTATTGTTGTAGACTGAGTCGTAGTATTGTATATAATATTTTTAATATTGTAACTATAATTCATCTAAGAAATAAAAAAATGAATTATTATTGTTACATAGTTCGAGAGATGGATACTATTGCTAAATTGCGTTAATGAAAATTAATTGTGTTCATTTTCTCTTACTTTCGTTTTCCTTTAATCTTACATACTGACTTTTGTTTTAAGATTTATTTGATTGGAAATAAGATCTCCAACCTTCTCTTCAAATCCACTAAGATAAACTCCACCTTAGATATCTTTAAACGAGAAAGTCCCATAAAAAAAAGTTCAGAGTGCAACATAAACTACCACATAAAACTTAAAATTTTAGGCATAATTAATCACCAAATTCATTAATTTAATTTAATGTTTCGCTTTAGTCACTTATCTAAAAAAAACTACATGTTAGTCCTTTAAAAACACTTATGTTGGTTGAGTTAATCCTTTTCATTAAATTTTGTCAAAAAAAAACATTAAGTTGTGGTGATGTGGCATGACAACAAGGCCATTGATACACTTCTGAGTCAACATATGGATTAAAAAACCAATACACTATTTAAATTGCAGGAGTTTTGTTTTCGAAAGTTAAAAACTTCTCTAAATCGTAATAATGTGTAAATAATATAACTTTCCATAATTAGTTAATTCTATGATCAAAGAAAGTTAAATAAGATTGGAGTCACCAAAAAAGTTATTAGATATTCCTTCCATTTTAAAATAACAGTCGTTTTCACAAATAAATTTTATTTTAAAATATTTGTCATTTTCACTTTTGAATGTAATAATGATTATTATTTTTTCAATTGTGTCATTTACTTTTTACTCTCTACACTACTTTCAATATATTAATATAATTAATTTTAGAAAAATGTAATGTCTTACGAGGACATCATTACATTCTTTAATTTATCTACAAAAACCTTAAATAACAATCATTTTAAAACGGATGAAATAAAAAGCCTCCATTAAATATCCGTTGATGTTTAAGAAAATTCTTGGCCCAAACCTCATAGAAGCTTGTAAGATATTTACACTTAAGCACAACTAGGAGAGCTGACTAACCTTATATTAAGCTATATCTAAGAGTCAAATATTGTCGTGGTAAGAGTTAGTTGTTACATAAGTATGTTACAAGACATTTCTGAACCATAGGAACACAACAAAGTTTCTTACGAATCGAAGTGCTACATCCCTATTAGGACATTCCTCTTACCAACCAAGTTTGAGCATTTGATCAACCACCTTAGGGATCTGACTCATCTCATCTCATCAACAATGAGATCAAGATTCAATTAATTAAAACGAATACGTACACAAATTACAAAACAATGGAAGTGATGACAACCTTAAACGTCACACACAACACATTAACATGACCAAAATACCATTTCCACCGCATACAAACTTTGAATATTAATAATTAATGACGTAACTATCTTTTCCCTTTTTCATTTATTTATACATTCTCTTCTTCATTATCTCCATAACCAACCCATTCTTTCTCTCTCAAAACTCACATCTTCATCATGCACCAAGTAATTCCTTACATGTCACCGCAGAACAACAACATGAAGAAGAATTATTATAACAAGAAGGAGAAGGAGAATAATCCTTGTATGCTTAAAATGGTTTCTGAGAACGCTGTGATAGTGATTGGAAGACACGGTTGCTGCATGACCCATGTGGTGAAACGTCTTCTACAGAGTCTAGGTGTTAACCCCGTGATTCATGAGGTGGAGGAAGAGAAAGATGAAGTGTGTGTTGCAAAAGAATTGGAATCGATAATTGAAGGGAAAGATAATGTGCAGTTTCCGATGGTGTTTATAGGTGGTAGGTTGTTTGGTGGATTGGATCGTGTTATGGCTACTCATATTTCTGGTGAATTGGTTCCATTACTTAAACAAGCTGGAGCTTTGTGGCTATGATTCATTGTTTCTTGTTTTTGATTTATTAATACTCTATTTAGTTGAAGAAACAAATCTTGATTTAAAAAGAATTTAAAGTAGTTGCTTTAGTCTTTAATTTGGCTAGCTAATTTCATGATGTAATATTGTTTTAGTTAATTAAATATGCCACCGCCAAAATTCATGGTTGCTCATATTCTAGAGGGTTTGGATTTTAAGAATTTCTTAATTGAACATCCTATTCTTATGAGTATTTAGGAGTCTTTGGAGTAATTTCTATAATATCTCTTAAATTCTTAAATTCAAATATGTATATTTGAATGAATTTGTTTCCACACAAAATACTTAATTTTGAAGATATATATTCAAAAATATTCTATTTTTAAATTTTAAAAAAAATGTATTTTCTGATATACATTTTAGAATACTTTATTTTTTTATCAAAAATACGTGTTTTTAGATATGAATAAGGGTGGTAAAATGGATCGTTGTCTGTCGGATCGGTCCGTGCACCCGTCAAAATATAGTGGGTTGAGTTGGAATTTTGAGATTGTCATCCACCAAATCTCGTCTCATTAAATACTGTCACCTGTCAAAGCCCGCCCGCCAAAACCGACCACACATATTCGTTTAGCTTGACACACCTTAAATCCATCCTTTTTAAATTAATTCTAGTAATTCTAATTTTTGATGATTTTATTTTACACATTTAATTGTGAATATATACAATATTTTTAAAAGTAAAATTTGTTTAAATGATACTTTATAAAAAATTGCTCTATAAAATAAGTGAAAAATCTAATTGAAATGTTAAAAAAAGCTTATTAATCTATTAAAAAATGAAAAATAAATCTCCGCCAAACCGCCACCTTGGCGGGACAAGTTATATTTTTATAGCCATTTTTACTTGACGGACTTGTCAATCCCACTCTTTTTGACAGGTTTAAAAGAGTGTGGAGCGAGACGGAGCAGGCAGCCCGTTTTGACACCCCTACATATGAATATCTAAAAAATTCTCTATTATATTTTTTTAATATATTATTCTTTTTATAAATTAAAATTTTAATATTATTTTCTCTATTTAATTTAATTAAATCTTTAAGAGTCAAAAAAAACATTTTCAAATAATACAAAATAAAATAATCATATTTATAATAATAATATAATAAATATCTTTTAAAATTTTTAAAAATAATATCTTCAAATCAATACAGAAGTTAAATAAAAAAAACATATAATTATATTGTTTAAAGAATTTTTAATATTAGTTAAATTTCTATTCACTTTTATTTATTAAATGACCTATTTATTTTTAATTATTTATAATTTGTTATAAAATAGTTTTTTATATTTTAAATCTAAAAGTTATTTTGATTTTATTTTGATTTTATTTTTAATTTATTGTTTTTGTTTTAAAAAAATATAAACAGAGAATTTTTCGGAGATGCACTCCGAAATTATCTTCTTTTTTTTTTTTGCAAAAAAATAAGATTTTTTCGGATATACATTTCTGAAAATACCTTTTTTATATGGTGCATTCTGATATGTATATCCAAAGCGCATTTTGGAATTTTCAGAGATTTATTTGAATCTCATTAGGGTGTATTAAGAAATTCTCTTGAATTTTAAATTGGCCATTTTGCAAAACGTTTACGGTATGTCTTGATATATTAAGTGTGAGTATGAGTCTCACATTGGATAAAAAAACAGATGTTAAACACTTTATAAATGAAAAGATCTATAAATCTAATTCCTTAAGATTTTTAATATGTGGTGTCTCTATCCCTTGTGTTGTTGCTCTTAAAGCCTGATGTGATGATTTTTAAACTCTCTCATGACCCAATAGTGGTATTAGAGTCTGGTTTGCTAGGGCTCTTGTATCAAAAGTCTTCTTGATAATGGTGTTCAGACGACGTGTTCCATTGAGGCTATCCAACGGCGATGCAAGTAGATATGGATGATAAACTTCCATTTGAGGAGGAGAATATCCCATAAAATGGATGAACTCACACTTGAAGGGGGGGGGGGGATTGTTGGTATATCAAGTGTGAGTATGAGTCTCACATTGGATGTAAAAGCGGATATTAAACACTTTATAAATGAGAAGACCTATAAATCCAATGCCTTAAAGTTTTGGATTAATATGTGGTGTGTCTCTCTCACTTGTGTGGTCGCTTCTAAAGCCCGATGAGATGATCCTGGACCTCCTTATGACCCAACATTTTTGTAGTCACAACTAAATATCTTGTTGATGTTGTAATCGTTATGTTATTACTATATGAGTTATATTCAACAACCTCCACCTTATGAAGACTTCATGCATGACAATCACACACTACTACCAAATAGACATTTCGTAACAGAATATTACAACGACCTTCATGTTAACCGTGATAATAACCCGTTTATGGGTTTTTTTTATTTACTAAAATACATTTCATTACAGTCATAGTTAACAACCTAGTGAAATGTACCTGGAGTGAAAACATTCAAATCCTAGCTCCAACAATTTTCCATTTATCATGACATAATGGGCTTGACCTTGTATATCACCACTAGGGCTGACAATAAACCGAACCAACTCAAAAATAATTTGGAACTCGATTCGACAATTAAATCGTTGAACTAGATTCATGAACCAAATGAGCCGAAAATAAGCTAAAAACTAAGTTTGTTAACTAAATGAGTTAAACTTGAACTATACATAGTTCGACTCGCTAGCTTCACGAGTCAACTCAGTTATATATAAAATGGATTATATTCTCTTTAAGAGTAAATTTAAATATTTGCTCCAAATCGAAGCCCTATATTTCTTTTTATTCTAACGGTTTTAATTGATAATGTATATCTTCGAGAGAGCAAAATATTTCTAAAAATAATTATACAAATAAAATCTACATCGTATAAATTTCAATCTTATAACTCTATTTTATTTCTATATTTTTATTTTAAAATTTCATATATATATATATATATATATATATATATATATATATATATATATATATATATATATATATATATATATATATATATATATATATATATATATATATATATATATATATATATATATATATATATATATATATATATATATATATATATATATATATATATATATATATATATATATAATAGACTTTAAAAAAATGACTTTTGAATCCGTGAAGTAAGTGAGTTGACTCTAACGAATTGAATCGAGTTGTTTGTGAACTTCTAACAAATTGATTTTGAGCTAGAAAAAAAGTTTGTGACAAACTCAAACCAATATTTAAGTTGAACCAATTCTTAACGAGTCAAGTCGAGCTTATATGAAAATTCACAGGGATAAAAGTGCTAGAAAATTATATACAAGTTTATATAAATGTTGAAAAGGTTATAGTCAAGTTTGAATTGGTTCAGCTCGACTCGACTCGTTAAGAATTGGTTCAGCCTAAATGAAATTTTGGTATATCAGACTTTAGATGTCATATGACATGTTGGGACATCTTATTTGATCTAAACAACATAGGCAAGGTATAAACAATATAAACAGTACTAAAAAGCATAAACAACACACAAGAATTGTTAACCCAGTTTGGAGTAACTCTCCTACTCAGAGGGCATACCAAGTCAGGGACAAGTCCACTATAATAATAATATCAATTCGAAGCTAAACTCCCCCGTTTAAAACTTCTCCTTTAATCACTAACCATGTTATACTTTTATCTAAGACTCACCTAGATATGAGGTCATCCTAAATCTCTCATCAATCACAGACAGCAATTTGACAAAACAAGAAGACACACTTCCATGACGAAAACAGAAGACACGCTTCCATGGTAAGAATACACACTTCCATGGCAATACCTAGCCAATAATATTGACTAAGAACAACAACTTGGAGTTGCTTAAAAGCTTACTCCAAGAATAATACTCCACTCATTACCTAAAGACTTATGAGTGAGAACAGAACCTTGTAACTCAAGGAACACAATCCAACTCACATGTCAAGTGGATCACACAAACCAACTCTCCTAGATAGTGGTACAAAATCTGCCCTAATGATTACATCTTTTCTATTCACAGCTGGTACCTTTTTCTAGGTTACAATGCTTCTATTTATAACCTATCTCCCAATTGGGTTTGGACTTCAAATTACTGAAGGTAGAGAAAACACAAGAAAAGGGGGTTAAATTGTGTTTACAGAAAAAATTCACCTTTAGAAAATCTAATCACTCAAATGATAAAAGCTATACGGACAATAAAGAGTAAAGGACACAATTGATTTATCTAGGTTCACCATTAACTAGTCTACTCATATCCATCCCCTCAAGGATAATTTAGCCTTATCCAAGGACTTAATCTACTAAAACCAAATTGATTACAAGTGCACGAGCAACCGCAAGTGACTAACACATAATGACACATTTAGTGATCTGATTTAACAAATATAACGGTTTCCTACAATGACCACAACCACTGTCTTCTTGAGATCACACCTTTAGAAGGTTACTCAGGATTTCCTACAATGACCGCAACCATTGTCTTCTTGAGATCAAACCTTCACTTGGCCACTCAAGGAATCAATCAACAACAGTTGATAAGTTCTTGTGTGTTACATCATTGCTTCTTATAAGAAGATTACACTAGTGATTTAAGCACATATTGTTTAACATAATTTCGAGTTAAAACTCTAGTGTTAAAGCAATTTACATGAAGAGATCAGAACCAAAACACAATACGAGCAACAACTCTTGTGTACATTACATTGTTCTACAAAGATGTATATGATCAGAAGTTGAGTAGCATCTTGTAGTGTTCTTCTTCTTCATCTTCTTGTTGAGCAAGTTCCGAGTAACAACTCCTTGCTTCTTCTGATTTCTACCAAGATGTATATGATGATAGTTGATTAGCATCTTGTAGAATCTTCTTCTTCATTGAGCAAGCTACGAGCAATAACTCCTTGCTTCTTCATGTTTCATCCAAGATATATATGATGAATAGTTGAATAACATCTTGTTGAAATCTTATTCTTCTTATTCTTTCTTTCTTTTCTATCTTCTGTGATGGTCTTCAGAATGTGTAGTATTGCAGCTTTAACATCTTCAACATCCACTTTTTTTCAACTTGATGGCCAGAGGCAACTTTCTTCAATTTTTTTATATTCTTTTATAGTCTTGAAAGAGAGAGACGTTGTGAGGATAGAAAAGTCTTTACCTGCACCAAATGTTAGTTCTCAACGAATAGAAAAAGGTGTAAGAGTTTAGACATTATAAAATAATATTTTCCATAGCCTGTCCTTTTTCAATGCTAGCTTTCCACCTTTTCTCTAAGTAATGTTTTTCTAATAAGCTTGCAAAATAGAGATCTGTTAGTGAAAGAAGGTAATTATAAATCCAGTTGTTTGTTCCCAACGGTCACAATGAGAGTGGTTGATAATACAATACGAAAGGATTGTCCTTACATCACTCTAGAAGAGTAGAGGTCATAGACACTTTAGGTACCTTTTATACACAATCACATGTTAACCATTTGGAACTTCTTCTTATCTTTAGAGGATTCAAATAATTTTAATGTTGAAGCTTGTTGTAGAAGATTTTCTCTTAAGTCTTAGAACCTAAGTCTTGGAGTCTTCAGAACTTGTCCTATTAGAACCCTGTCTTCAGAGTCTTCAGCACTTGGTTGTAAGAACTTGTTTTTTTAGATCATCAGAACTTGTTCAGCAGAACCTTGTCTTCATAATCTTCAGAATTTGTAACTTACAAAAGTAATGCTTTAGAAGGCCTCCAAAACTTAACCACAAAGTCACGATCAGAACATCTTGTACTAACATTCCTTATACACATTGCATAAGACGTATTCAGAATCTTGACTTCAATTGTAACACCTAACCAAATTTTTTCTTCCAGATTATTTATGCTCAGAACCTGATGACGTCACACGCCTTATACCAGAATTAGAACATTATAGCAGCAACTACACACTAGAACAAAACCATTAGAGTATACAATTGTTCTCTGTAATATCATGTAATGTTATCATCAAAATCCTAAGGCTAGATGTAGAAACACTTCTTATTCTTACAATCTCCCCCATTTTTATGATGACAAAACCATGTATTTGGATAGAACAATTTATACAGGGTAATCACTATAACCGACAAATTCAAAGTTAAGCTCACAACTCTCCCTGAATCTGTTAATCCCAAAATTTCGTTTATGCTTGTTCAGAGTCTTCCCCTGAGCCCAAGACTCACAAAATAAATTTTGAGTTTTCAGAACATAGAATTAGAGAAGTAACACTTCCCTATAACAACTCATTAGAGTATGACTAGAACACCTGGTCTTCATCTCAGAACCTGGTTACTATTAGAACTTGATGAAGCACACGTATCAGAGCATATCTTCTAAGGGGCATCTCTGTATCAAAGCATGCATCAAAATGTTGACTTGACTTCTTTTCAAGAGAGCACAACTTCTGAAGGTTTAAGTGTGAACTCCATACTTTCAAAAAGTTCACATCTTCTGAACAATATGATATTAAGCAAGATTACCTTACTTTCAGGAAGTTTATAACTTCTGAATTATGTTTGGTACATCTGTTTGAATATACATATATTCACATAGTGTACAACTTCTTATATATGAGATCAAAGTTGATTTCATCCATAAGGTTCTCAACCTTAGCATCAGGATCTTTATCTTCAACCTGTCTTAGAATATTCAGTGAACTTATTCAAAGTTCCTGGAATGAAAAATCAAACAAACGGTTAGTAGCAACATCATTATACATTGTTTGAGTTTAAAGATTCTGAGAATAAATATTATCAAAATCATTTTATTTTCTCCCCTTAGTCAGAAATCAAAAGGTAATAAAGAGATAGAAAAGTAAACTATAAAGATAACCAACAACCTGTTAAAAACTTTATTGAGAGTTTAAAAGATACAATTATTTTAGACATAGAAGAAAATAAATCTTAAGTTCTAAGACAAAGGTCTAATCCTAAGACTCCTTGTTAAACTTCTCCATAAACTGCTCCAACATCTCAACCTATTAGATTCTTTCATCTTATTCAAGGTTTCCTTTATCCCATAATTTCCTTTTTGACATCCATAATAGGCTTTACACCAGAGCATGCGGGTTGGTTTTCAACTGTTACTAAAATTGTATCAGGGGTATTGGAAGGGAGCACAACTTCTAAGCCAAGAACCACCTGTCTTGTAGGTTTTGGAGTAGGAAAACATAAGGGAGGTGAGGATAAGGATTCAAGCACGTCTTCATAATTCTTTTTATCCTCTTGACAACAGACAAATTGCATGATGTCAGAATTGACATCCATTACTTTTTTGAAGTTAATCCATGCAACTCCAGTCTTGATAGGATCCATGTTGTATGAAGAGATACTCAAGAAATTTTCAAGAGAGATTAAGGGAAGTTGTTGAAACCTTTGGAAGAGTTCAGATGAGGTTGAGGCCTGTTTAAAGTCCGATGAAAGTCAGGATGAAAGGGTGTTGGAGGCAAGTTGTAGGATGTGATAGATGGAAAATCTACTTTACTTGTTTTTGATTAAAGGTCAAGATGAGAGAATGAGTGGGGTAGGTTATGAAGGAAGTTGACAAGGGAACCAATATCAGGAAAAGGATTAGGTTTTTGTAGAGGAAGATTTGGTTCACAAAAACCATTGTGAGTAGGTGATTCGATTTCCTCCTCAGAATTAGATGACACCTCAACTATATCAATAGAGTTAGAGGATGTTTATCTATCAAGATATTCAAGAAATTTTGCAACTTTCGATGAGAATTTTTGAAGGGGGAATAATATGGTGTAGGAAGAATCGTTTGAAGAGGACTAGGTTCATCAGAAAAGGGCATATGAGATTTTGGTGATGTAGGGAATGACTCTTCTTCACTGGAAGAATTATTAAACTTTTGTTCAATGTCTCTTCCTACAATAACCACAACCATTGTCTTCTTGAGATCAAACCTTCACTTGGACACTCAAGGAATCAATCAACAACAGTTGATAAGTTATTATGTTTACGTGATTGCTTCTTCTAAGCAGATTACACCGGTGATTTAAGCACATACTGTTTAACACATTTTTGAGAAACAACTCTAGTATTAAAACAATTTACATGAAGAGATTAGAACTAAAACACAATACGAGCAACATCTCTTGTGTACATTACATTGTTCTACAAAGATGTATATCATTAGAAATTGAGTAGCATCTTGTAGTGTTCTTGTTCTTCCTCTTCTTGTTGAGCAAGTCCTAAGCAACAACTCCTTGCTTCTTCTGATTTCTACCAAGATGTATATGATGATAATTGATTAACATCTTGTAGAATCTTCTTCTTCATTGAGCAAGATACAAGAAAAAACTCCTTGCTTCGTCATGTTTCATCCAAGATGTATATGATGAATATTTGAAAACATCTTGTTGAAATCTTCTTCTTATTCTTTCTTTCTTTTCACTTTTCTATGGTGGTCTTCATAATGTGTAGCATTGCAGCTTTAACATCTTCAGAATGTGTATAAATCCAGTTGTTTGTTCCCAATGGTCATAATGAGAGGGGTTGACAATATTGTACGAGAGGACTGTCTTTACGCCACTCTAGAAGAGTAGAGGTCATAGACACCTTATGTACATTTTATAAACCATCACACATTAACCATTTTTAACTTCTTCTTATCTTAAGAGGCTTCAGATAATTTGAATGTTGAAGCTTGTTGTAGAAGATTTTCTCTTAAGTCTTAGAACCTAAGTCTTGGAGTCTTTAGAAATTGTCCTGTGAGAACCTCGTCTTCAGAGTCTTCAGCACTTGGTTAAAAGGACTTTATTTTCTTCCAATCATCAGAACATGTTCAGCAGAACCTCGTCTTTATAATCTCCAAAACTTGTAACACATAGAAGTAAAGCTTTAGAAGGCCTCTAAAGCTTAATGACAAAGTCATGATCAAAACCTCTTGTTCTAACGTTCCTTAGACATGTTGCATAAGAGGTATTCAGAATCTTGACTTCAACTGTAACACATAACCAAATTTTTTCTTCCTGAGTGTTTATGCTCAGAACCTGATGATGTCACACGCCTTGTACCAAAGTTAGAACATTATAGTAGTAGCTACACACTATAACGAAACCATTAAAGTATACAACTGTTCTCTATTATATCATGTAATGTTGTCATCAAAATCCTATGGCTACATGTAGAAACACTTCTTATTCTTACAATATCAGCATATCAGCTGTTACAAATTTGTAGAAGATTTTGCAACAAAATAGGTCTTCAAACAAATATTTCCTAAAAAATATCCTTATTTAGAAAGTATATTTTCCTCTTGAATCCTGATTGAAGCTTCCAGACCTTCAAATCATCGCCACATAGTATTGCATAATATTCTCAGAATATTCTACATCTGTTAGTCATAACAGAATCCAACAAACCAGCTCAACACAGACGCAATGTCATATGACCCTGCATAGGACATCTTATCCGACATGTTGCTCCAGATGTTGAAACATTTCAACTCAACATGTTCTTTATCAAATAGGACTTCTTGCTCAACATGTTCTTTATAGAAAGTAATCATATCCCATTTAACATATTGTTGCTGTATTTGTTTTACTAAAATTAATACCAATCCTAAAAATAGAGAATTAACAATCTCTCCCTTTGGAAAATTTTGGCTAAAACCAATAAACATATTACAATTCATATTACAGCAATAAACAAAAATTACAAACCTTCAGCAATAGTCTTTAATAACTACTGAATACAGCAGCATAGTGTTTTACCCCAAAATTTTCCCTCCCATATTTCACAAAACATGTCAAGAAAAATTCTCAACTTACTCAAGGAAGTCTAAGGGTTGACTAGACAAGCTCTCTCCTAAGGCAGTCTACCTCAAATTAGGGTTTCATGTTGCATCAAGATACTTGAGTCCAAGGGATCCCAAATGCTCACCATTATAATCATATGTTCTCAAGATCATCCATGTCAAGTTTCAAGCCTTGCAAAGGAAGTTTGCTCAGTCAATTGCTCAAAGGTCTGAAAATCGACTGTGCTAGGGCAAAAGTCAACTGTGGCCCACATACAGTCAAACTTCAAGATTCTTGGTCAACATCCTCATTTTTAAGTAACATTCATCATTTGATCAAGGGTTAATCATGATTCATCAAGGATTGCTCATAATTCATCAAGAACAAAAAGTTGCTAAATTAGGGTTTTGCAGGAAAAGTCAACTCAACTTTGACCAAGCATAACTTTCTCATACTTTATGATAAATGACCCATCAAAAGCTCATTTTGAAGAGGATGCAATTCTATACAATCGATATTCATCTCACAAGTTCAAAATATGCACCCACAAGAAGTTATGAATTTTGACATTATAGGTCATTCTGAAAAGTCAACAAAAACACCTTTTTTTTGTCAAAGCTTCATACATGAACATGGAATACCAAATTGAGATGAGACCAAAAGGGTTGCTTAGAGGACATCTCAAGATTTCTAAAAAGTCAAAGAACACCTTCAAAGAGTCAAAATTGAGGAAGTTATGCATTGGTGAAGTTGACCTTTTTTGCAAAATTGTCAAAAGTCAACTATGCCTAAAATTGCAAATTTTGCCAAATGGGCCCAATCTTTTGCACTTATTTTGAGTTGGCAACATGGTACACGAGCCCTAGCCCTTTCCACTTGTCATTATCTTGTTTTTATTATTTATTTTTATTTTGATTTTATTTAAATCAATTTTAATCAAAACAAATCATGAGAAAATCCAAAACATTGAAATCTCAAGATTTTGCACATGTTTCAGGTCCTATATCCAGCTAGCATGAGATTGAATTCGTGTAAAGGCTTGGTATGCACAAAAAGATTGAATTTGGCCTATTTTTGGAAAGATATTCAAAGGAATCAAATCAAGATCAAAATAAATAATGGAGAAAGATTGAGATCAGGTTTTCAACCCTAATTCAATCCTTGATATATATTGATCATTTGCAGACCTAAAGAAAAGTGAGAGAGAGGCGCAAGAACAAGAACAAAACATGAAAAAAACCATAAAAAGTGCAGACATAATTTCATATTTCCAGGAAATTACAAGACCTTCTAGCCACCCCAATAGCTTCCTGGGATCACAAGGAACCTAAACCAATCAAGAACAAGCATATTCAGGTCCTGAAACTCACTGTAAGTCAGCCACGACTTTGATGTATTTTTGAAATCGATTTGCATAATTCTGGCATCTATAGCATGAAATAATGGTATATTCTTGTTCACCATCACATTTGCAAGCTATCTGGCATGTTTAATTGCAGTTTTTGGACTGTATGAGATTTCACCATTGTTAGGGTTTGTAGCTTTGATTTGGGAATTTTGTGTGCAGGCAAAATTGGCCCATAAAAAGGGCATCATGATATTCAACAGGTCCAGACGAATTGACTCATGGCCTTAGTTCTTATTTATCTTGCTCATGCTTGATTTTGAGAAATTGCAGGGATGTAGCGACGGACATATGTCCGTAGGTAAAAGTTTTCAACTTTTACCAACGGAGCAGGGTTGGGGATGACCTGCGTGGCACCCTTCTATTGGGTCATTTGAATTATGGCGCTCTTTTTCCATTAACGCGCATATATTATATATTATAATTATTATTTATTCTATATACAAATAGAACATGTAGCTCAGCTGGCATTGGTGCAGGTGGAAAGTGCTTTGGGGCCTGGGTTCGAATCCCAGGTCCCCCTTTATTTCACATATTTTGTTTTTTCATGATCCAACATGCACACAAAGACCAAAGACCACCATGTGACTTAATCATCCAACCTGCCAAGTGCCCAGGAGGCCAGATCTGATGGCCATGATGTGGTGTCCATGGTACACCCTAGTCAATGCAGCGCATGAGAGCATGGAAGTCAAATGTGGGTCAAGTTCTATTGGGCCCAAAAGCTACTGTTTACACCCTCCAAATCACCAATTTCAGGCCCAATTCTTCTTTCTATTTTTTATATTTTTTTCTCAATTAACCTATTTATTTATTTTACTAACATAAATAATAATTTCTTGGGTTAATACCTATTTTCACCCCTGGCATATGAGGTGTATTTGAAAAACCCCCCTGCCAAAAAAAAAGTTCCAATTGTTACCTTGACAAATTTTAAAAGTTTCAGTTTTTACCTTGAGGATGCCACATCACCTAAAAGGCTGATGTGGCTTATATTTTTGTTACATTTGTAAGTTTTTGTTATGCCATGTCACACAATACCAAATAAAATGTCCAGA
Organism: Vicia faba; assembly: GCA_948472305.1. Taxonomy (NCBI): domain Eukaryota; kingdom Viridiplantae; phylum Streptophyta; class Magnoliopsida; order Fabales; family Fabaceae; genus Vicia; species Vicia faba. Next base: position 303,727,896 of record OX451735.1, on the reverse strand, counting down.
ATGCCCTTTCTACATTTTTCAGAAAATAGTACAGGGAAGAGAGAAATCTCAATCCACAACAATAACAATTTTTTACAAAGCCATGTCCATTATCTGACCATTGTATCCAGATTTCTACACAAAATTTCCAACCTGTTCAAACATACCACACAAGGCAATAACAACGACGCAATACAACAACAACATCATCTTTCCAATACCAAAACAGTCAAAGAAAACAGGGAAGAGCGTAGCAAATCGGAACCCAACGAATAGCTCCCCTCGTCGGAATCACGCCTCTTCGCCCTGCTCCAATGAAAGCATCACTGTCATAAAAAAAACACTCCCGACAGAAACATATGTTGCTCAGCTTCCCTCTCTGACCGTCAACCGCCTCCGTCGGATCCCATATAATCAGCGATCACTCCGCCGAACCGCAACCACTCAGACCGTGAGCATCGCCCCACACAACCTCGCGACCATGCTTCCACACCGTTGTTGCCCGCCGCTCGATCCCTACCGCCACCTGCGTCTAACTCGCCAGCAACTCCGCCCGAAACCCATTGCGGCTGGAATGAAGAACAAGGCGGAGAGGAGAAGAACATGTCATTTGCCAAATAATTTGGGATTTTAAGAAAAATGTAGAAAGGGCATTCTGGACATTTTATTTGGTATTGTGTGACATGGCATAACAAAAACTTACAAATGTAACAAAAATATAAGCCACATCAGCCTTTTAGGTGATGTGGCATCCTCAAGGTAAAAACTGAAACTTTTAAAATTTGTCAAGGTAACAATTGGAACTTTTTTTTTGGCAGGGGGGTTTTTCAAATACACCCCATATGTCAGGGGTGAAAATAGGTATTAACCCTAATTTCTTTTATCAAAAAATCACAAAAAAAAAAATATTTTCACTAAATTAGGTTTAGGTTTTATTTTTTATCAAAAATTAATTTATTTAATTAGGTTATTTAATTTTAGGTAACTTTAATTATTTTGTAAATAATTAAGAAGTAATTAGAACAATTAGGGTTTTAACTTAATTATATTTTCTTTTTTTCTTAAAATAACCAAAAACACAAAAATAGGCCATTTATTTATTTTCATTAATTATTTTAATTAGCTAATTAATTGTGTATTTAATTTTAAAACTTAATTCTTTTTCTTAAAAATAATTAAAAACAACAAAAACAATTTTCTCTTTCAATTAGGTTAGAAGGGGTCAATACCCTAGTTCTCTCCCGATCTTAATTTCCTCGCGCGCGCCTTATCATTTATTTTCATCCTATTAATGTAATTGCTCATAAGTTGTAATAGTTTAATTAGGTCTTTTATTTTCATTTATCGCTTTATTCTTTTAAGGGTTTGTTTTTGGCTATGTAAATACCCGAAGCCTTGTAATAGTGTAGTTTAATTTCCGCACTTTAAATTCCGCAAAATATTAACTATTAGATGTATGAATAATAGGGATGCATGACAAGAATGTATGATTAACTTTAAAACAGTTAGCAAACCCTAAATGTGCAAAGATAAATAACTTGAAATTGAATCACTCTCACATGTGCACTCCTAGGGTATACTCCCACTTCGGTTGCCTTCGGCAAACAGTCATTGAGTATAGGGTATTTTAGTGGTTGTCCTTTTGTCTCAAAGATCAAATTTACCTCGGAATGGTTGCCTCAGATACTGTTGCCTCGAATAATTGATCTAAGACATTAGGGTTACTACTAAGACGTTGTAACATTGCTTTAGTGATCGTACGTCCCTTTTGAATTGACCCTCAAAACACCAACGATGGTGCTACCTACTCACTAATAGTGGGATAGCACTATCTAAAGGAAACAAACATAGAACGATTCTTTTTTCGAGTAGGTAGATTAACTCTTAAGTACTTGCTCAATACAAACAAACTTTCTCACACTTACACTCTTTTCAAACAAAGTTTTCAAAACACTTCGTAACACTCTTGAAGACAGAAGCAAGAGTTAAATCGAAGTCAAAATAAAAACTTTTCAAATCACACAAACACAAAGAAGCAATTTTGAAAATGATGAGCAAGTACCTAAGAGCCCGTAGATAACTACGGATAGAAAGGGTGTTAATACATTCTCTTTATATAATCTACCCCCCGTACTCAGAATAATCTCGAAAAAGGAATTTTTCTGTGCTTTTTTCCTTTCCTTGTTGGATAAAATAAAAGTCGGTGGCGACTCTTGCTTACCGCGACATTTTGCAAACACAAACGCAAAACACAAACCAGCATTCCTAAAAACAGTCCCGGTTCTGGCCACCGTATCACAGAATTGACGACTCTGCTGGGGAATTAATAAGTGGGGTATACCTTAGGATTAGTTCATCATATTGTTTTCTATTGTTTGAATTGATTGCTTTATTTTTGTGGGCTTTGTATCAGAGTTACTATAGATCCTAACCCGGATCTGGGGAACACCTTTTAGGTAAGTAGCAATAAACTGAGAGGGAACTGTACGACATAGACCGATACAGTTGAAGCAGTAACTACTTGATGTGGCACATTAGTTGGTACCGATATCCCTTGTGGATGAACAAGGAGAATACTGGGCTGCTATATGGGTCTTTAAGCATCAACTGACGTTAGAACCTATAATTGACCAACTTTGCCATAGGAAGTAGTGAGATAGCTGGTCTCGGTGTAGAGCTAGGAACTGGTTAATACTCGATGCTACACTCATTGAGACCATACTCTCGAGATAGTTTCGGCCGCAAGAAAAGATTGCGTGAGCTGAAACCATGACCGATGGAGGATGGTCAGTGATATTGAGAACCTCTAGAACCCGGTTACTATTATTAGGACAGGTTGAACCAACTGAACTTCAAGAGGGTAGTACCTAGACTCCATGCAAGCCCGAGACTTAAGGGCTATTGTGTGACTTGTTTGCCTTTACAATGTTTGATACCTGCTATACCTGTTGTGTGTTTTATCATGACATCATGCATCATGACATAACATGCATATTTCATTAGACTAACCATTTCAAAGACCGAGGAGATTCATCTTTGTTATGTTTTGCAGATTATGACTTCTATGCGCAGAAATACCATTCGAGTCAACTTCGTGCAGATACCTGCTCAGCTCAGAGAGTTAGTCTCAAAAGTTCCTGATACTTCTTCCTTTGTTAGAAGACATGGTCATCTCCTTAGCCTGGTCACTTCTAAGTTGGATGAGCAGATGATGAGCGTGCTATTCTAGTTCTTTGACCCGTTGCATCATTGTTTTACCTTCCCAGATTATCAGCTAGTCTCTACTTTGGAGGAGTTTTCTGATTTACTAGGTATATCCATTCTCGAGCAGACACCCTTCACAGGTTTGGAGGAGGTTCCTTGACCTGAGGATATTGCTTTAGCCTTACATCTAAAAAGGGCTGATGTAGTATCTAACTGGGAGACACGGAGCGGGGTTAAAGGTTTCTTGGCTAATTTTTTGATCGATCAAGCTCAACAGTTCTGGGATAGTTTGGACTTTCAAGCATTCGAAGACATCCTGGCTCTCCTCATCTACAGCTTGGTTCTTTTCCCAAATCCAGATTCCTTCATAGACGTGAATGCAGTCAAGATCTTCATGTCTCGTAACCCAGTGCCCACTCTTCTAGGTGACATTCTGCATGCTCTCTATACTCGTACTATGAGAAGAAGGGGAACTCTCATGTGTTGCACACCACTGCTGGCGAGGTGGTTTATTTTGCACCTCCCCAAGTCTGTATTAAAGAATGAGGAAGGTGTAGGTTGGGCTTACAGAATCATGTCCCTTGCTCATACGAACATCCTTTGGAGTACTAAGGATATGGAAAGGGTAGCTGTCATTGATCAATGTGGGGAATACCCTAATGTCCCTTTGCTTGGAATTAGAGGGGGAATAACCTACAATCCTTGTCTGGCTCTACGATAGTTTGGACGCGCTCGGAGAGATGGTCCTCATGAGCTGCTACTTACAGATATCATCTTTGATTACAAGGGAGATGTTGATGGGAATCACCGAAGGTTTATACGAGCTTGGGGCATGGTGAACAGGTCTGACCCACATGAGTTAGGACTGAAGACTTCTCTCCCGATGCAACCTTATCTCTAGTGGGTTCAAGCCCGTGCTCAAAAGCTGGGGATGCCATATGAAGCTGTTTTGCCGGTAATTGTAGAGCATACTAATGAAGAAGGTGTTCCTTATACAGTCCTCCATCCCTATATGCCTACTGATCTGGGGCATTGAAGAGATCTTGGATCCAGTTAAAGGAAGAAAGGGATACCTACAAGGAGAAGTATCATGAGCAGGAGAGGAAGATCTTGAAGCTTACAACGCAACTTGAGAATGAAAGGACAATAAATGATTATGTCATCACGAAGGGAAAACGACCATGGGATTTCTGATGTCTTTTATTATTTCTAGTTTAGATTTGATTTTCAGTTATTTCTTTTTGTAACGCCTTAAAGGCATTGTTAAGCATTGTTACAAGTTGTAATCTAATAAAGTGTGTTTTATTTTGGTTTACAAATTTGAATCTCCCAAAGTCTTGGAAATCATTTCATACGCATTCCATTACCATGCACCTCATTACAGGTACCATTAGAGGTTTCTTATCTTCTTCGCTGTTTATTTCAGCACATAATGTCTTCTGAAACACCTACTGATCAAGTTATCAAGGCTCTTTAAGCACATAATGCTCAATTACAGGAGTTGTTCTTGAGCTTGGCCAAAGGATAACAGGATTTGAAGACTCTCATCTTGAAGGACAAGAAGAAGAAGAAGAAGAAGAAGAAGAAGAAGGTGGTTCTACTGAATATGGGTCACAGATTTGGGAATAGGTTGCGACAGGAAGCTGATTTGTCTCATTCATCTGGAGGAGGAGAGAATCAAGAGGAAAGGAAGGGTCCTAGCCCTGTGGTCTCTGATAACGACACTGATTTTGATGATGAACAATACCCTCCTGCTGAGGATAGGTACAAGTAACTTGAAGACCAGATGAGTGCCATGGAGATCCAGAAGGTCCCGGGTTTGGATTTTGGAGATTTGGGGCTAGCATCAGGGGTGGTGATCCCTCACAAGTTTAAAGCTCCGATCTTTGCTAAGTACGATGGAGTATCCATCCCAAAGCTCCATCTCCACTCATACGTCAATAAAATTCAACCTTACACTACTGATAGGAACCTCTGGGTTCATTTCTTTCAAGATAGTCTTTCAGGGACTCAAATTGAATGGTTCTATCAATTAGAGGGAGCTAATGTCCACAACTGGGAGGACCTTGCTGCTGCTTTTTACAAGCAATACCAGTATAATTCCGACCTTGCTCCCACGCGTACTCAGCTTCAGAGTATGTCCATGGGTACAAGCGAAGGTTTTAAGGACTACGCTCAGAAGTGGAAAGATCTGGCTGGAAGAGTACAACCCCCTATGTCTGATAGGGAGTTGGTGGATATGTTTCTTGGGACTTTATCTGGTCCATATTTCAATCATTTGATCGGTAGTTCATCGTCTGGGTTCACTGAATTGATTATGACTGGGTAGAGAGTAGAGGCTGGTATCAGAAGTGGAAAGATACAGAAAGGTGCTTCATCAAGTACAAAGAAGAAGCCTTTCAGGAAAGAAGCTAGTGCAGTTTATAGCTCAAGGAGCCAAAACCGACCTGAGCGTCACCAAGCAGTTAATGCGGTAGTAATAGCAAGACCCACTGTTGCCACACAATGCAACAATCAGCAAAGAGTAGAAAGACCGCAAAGACAGTATACTCGGCTCAGTATGACCTTGTCTCAAATTTTACCACAGTTGTTGAAGACTAACCTGGTAACTCTGAGGGAAGCCCCGAAAAATCCCAGCACCACATCTCCGTTGTATAATCCGAACGCCCGTTGTGCCTATCACTCCGATAGCCCGGGTCCTGATACGAACAACTGTTGGGCTTTGAAGAATAAGGTGCAGGATTTGATTGAAGCTAAAGAAATTGAGCTTGACGCTCTAGAGAAACCCAACGTCATAACTGCTCCCATGCCCAAGCATGACTCGGGAGTCAATGTAATTGAAGATGATGAAGAAGAGTCAGATATCGACAGCTGGATTTACCCGATTACCAACGGTGGCCTGAACAATTGGACGACAAAGGGCTTCGTGCCAGTCTCTTTTATTACACAGTAATAAAATTTTGTTTTGAGACTTGTAACAGATAATTTGAAACTTTTACGGCCCGGTGCCTTGCCCGAGACACCGTGGCTTTGTTTGTGAGGGCTTATTATCTGTCATCTTCATATATCATCAATAAAGCATTGGACGTTTTCTTGCATTACGAATTTTACGCTCCTTGTTTTTATTTTCTATCTCGCACTTTATCAAAATAGCTATTTGCCTTACACACACTCACATATCATAATACATGTCCATATCCACTATGGATCCCACTGATAACGACTCTGCTACTGCGAGTTATGACTTCGAAAATCCGATCAACCAAGCCGAGGACGAAGGTAAGGATGATTGTGAAGTGCCTGGGGAACTTGCTAGACTGTTACTTCAGGAAGAGAGGGCCATACAGCCGCATGAAGAACTAGTGGAAATAGTAAATCTGGGTACAGAAGAAGACAAGAAAGAGGTCAAGATCGATGCAAATCTGGAGACCAGTGTCAAGCAACGGTTGATTCAGATGTTGCGTGACTATGTTGAGATCTTTGCTTGGTCTTATAAAGATATTCCTGGGTTGGATACCGATATTGTGGTTCACCGCTTGCCAACCAAAGAAGACTGTCCTCCGGTGAAGCTTAAAGTTCGCCGAGTGCGCCCAGAGATGTCTGAGAAAATCAAAGCTGAGGTTATGAAACAGTTTGATACCAATTTTCTAGTTGTCGCTTCTTACCCACAGTGGGTTACCAACGTGGTTATGGTACCAAAGAAAGATGGTAAGGTACGCATGTGTATGGACTATAGGGATCTGAACAAGGCGAGTCCCAAAGATGATTTCCCTCTGCCTCATATCGATGTTCTGGTTGACAACACCACACAGCATAAGGTCTTCTCCTTTATGGATGGTTTTTCGATTACAATCAGATTAAGATGGCTCCCGAGGATATGGAAAAGACAATGTTCGTTATGCAGTGGGGTACCTTTTGCTATAAAGTCATGCCTTTCGGATTGAAGAATGCTGGGGCAACGTATCAGCACGCCATGGTCGCTTTGTTCCACGACATGATTCACCATGAGATTGAGGTTTACGTTGATGATATGATTGCAAGGTCCCAGACTGAGGAAGAACATCTTGACCATCTCCAGAAACTATTTGAGAGGTTGAAGTTGTACAAGTTGAGGTTAAACCCGAACAAGTGCACCTTTGGAGTGAGGTCTGGTAAGCTGATGGGTTTCGTCGTTAGTGATAAAGGTATTCAAGTGGATCCCACAAAGGTGAAGGCTATACAGGAGATGCTAGCTCCCTGAACAGAAAAGGAAGTCAGAGGCTTTTTGGGACGGTTGAATTACATTGCCCGATTCATTTCACATTTGACTGCTACTTGTGAGCCAATCTTCAAGCTGCTGAAGAAAGATCAAGTGGTAAGATGGAATGATAAATGTCAAGCCGCTTTCGAAAGGATCAAAGAACATCTCCAAGAGCCACCTATTCTGATGCCTCCAGTTGAAGGAAGACCTTTGATCTTATACTTGACAGTACTCGACAATTCAATGGGGTGCGTGTTGGGGCAGCATGACGAGTTTGGCCGAAAAGAGCACGCTATTTACCACCTTAGCAAAAAGTTTATCGACTGTGAGACCCGATACTCACTGCTTGAGAAAACTTGTTGCGCTTTGGCATGGGCTGCTCGCCGGCTGGACAGTATATGCTGACTCACACTACTCTATTGATATCAAAGATGAACCTAATCAAGTATATCTTCGAGAAGCCTGCCTTGTCCGAAAGAATAGCAAGATGGCAGATGATCTTAACCGAATATGACATCCAGTACACAACCCAAAAGGCAATCAAGGGGAGTGTGTTAGCAGATCATTTGGCACATCAGGCAATGGATGATTACCAGTCTATGAATTTTGATTTTTCGGATGAAAGCATCATGTTGGTGACTGACTGTGAGAAACCTGGACCGGGTGAAGGACCTGAGGAAGGATCCCGATGGTCTATGTACTTTGATGGAGCTTCAAACGCGTTGGGTAATGGCATTGGTGTCGTGATCATATCTCCTGAAGGCTGTCATATTCCGTTCACCGCCCGATTATGTTTTAACTACACCAACAACATGGCGGAGTATGAAGCGTGCATCATGGGCCTTCGAGCAACTATTGACTTAAGGATTAAGTTCTTGAGTGTATTCGGAGATTCCGCTCTCGTGATCAGTTAGATCAAAGGCGAGTGGGATACGAAGCACCTAAATCTTATTCCTTATAAAGAGTGTGTATTGACGTTGCTTCCGCACTTCGAGGAGATAACCTTTGAACATTTCCCCAGAGAGGAGAATCAGTTAGCAGATGCGCTGGCTACTATGTCTTCTATGTTCAAGGTCAGGTGGGACAATGAAGCTCCCCAAATTACCATTGAGAGGTTGTACGAACCCGCACATTGCTGTGATATTGAGACTGAAGAGGTAACAGATAAACCCTGGTTTCATGAGGTAAAGAGGTATCTTGAGGCTCAGGAATACCCCGAGGGTGCATCTGTTAATGATAAGAAGTTTCTGAGGAGGTTCGTTGCGAAGTTCTTCATCAGTAATGGTATCCTTTACAAGCGTAACCATGACTCAACCTTACTGTGATGTGTGGATAAGAACGAGGCAGAAAGGATTATGGCAGAGTTACATGAAGGCACTTTCGAAACTCATTCCAGTGGACATACCATGGCGAAGAAAATCCTACGGGCAGGATATTATTGGTCCACAATGGAAGCCGACTGTTATCAACATTCTCGGACCTATCATAAGTGCCAAGTCTATGTTGATAAGGTGCACATACCTCTAGTTCCTCTGAACGTCTTGACATCACCTTGGCCTTTTGCAATGTGGGGCATCAATATGATTGGCGAAATCAGACCTACTGCGTTCAACGGGCATCGTTTCATCCTGGTAGCAATTGATTATTTCACGAAGTGGGTTGAGGCAGCTTCCTTTGCTACAGTAACCAAGAATGTCGTGGCGCTGTTCATCCGACACAATCTAATCTGTCGATACAGTGTACCAGAGAGGATCATTACGGACAATGGTACAAATCTCAACAATACGATGATCACCGAGCTCTGCAAGCAGTTCATGATACAACATCAAACTCTTCTCCCTACCGGCCGAAGATGAATGGGGCTGTTGAAGCGGCTAATAAGAACATCAAGAAAATTGTGCAGAAGATGACAGTGACATACAAAGACTGGCATGAGATGTTACCATTCGCTCTTCATGGGTACCGTACCTCAACACGGACGTCAATAGGGGCAACACCCTACTCTTTGGTGTATGGCATGGAGGCAGTCTTGCCCATTGAAGTCCAGATACCCTCTCTTCGGATTATGAAGGATGCAGGTTTGAGCGAGGATGATTGGATCTAGACCCGACTTGATTAGCTAAATTTAATCGACGAAAAGAGACTTACTGCTATTTGTCATGGTCATACGTATCAAAAACGGATGATCAAGGCATTTAACAAGAAAGTTAGACGGCAAGAGTATCAAGTCGGGGATCTGGTGATCAAATGCATCATACTACCTCAAGGTGATTCCAGGGGCAAATGGACACCTACGTACGAAGGGCCATTTGTGGTTAAGAACATTTTCTCGGGAGGAGCTATAATTCTAACCACCATGGATGGTGACGACCTTCCTCACCCTGTCAATGCAGACATAGTGAAAAAATACTAAGCATAATCAAAGACCCGCTAGGTTGACTGGCCTAGGAAAAAATAAGGGCTTCCCGGCAAACCAAAAGGGTTCGGGCAAAAATAAGGGATGAAAATGGAAAAAATTGTGCACCCGACAAGTCAAAAACCTGAAAAGGCGGCTTGGGCAAAAAAGGGTATCCCGGTGGACTGAAAACCCAAAAGGGCGGTCCAGGTAAAAATCAGGGATTAAAGCGTAACACTGTCTCATTAGATTATCTTGCAACCAGACTTCTGTATCGACTATCAAGCTCGAACGACGCTAATCAATCTGATCTACCTTCAACCAAGTAGCAAAGTAATGAGATGCTCGAAGATATAAGGGCAATAGCAGAGTTGGAACCCAGTGGGATTGTTCACATAACTATTTTTCTTTGTTTTTCACAAATTGTATAAATTCTATCTTTCGGCGAAGTTCTCTTACTAGGACGTCAGCCTCTTGTACAAAAACACCTATTTACAGGCCAACTTCAAAATCAATACAATTCATTTTCACAAAGAAATTTCAAATTGCTTTTCTTTTTCTGTTTTGTTTTGCAAAGAACGTCCAATGTTCATTTTTGATATATGCATTTGACAATAATTGCTGCTCATAAATGTTTACGTGCGAAACAAAAGACGATTACTCGTAATATCAGAAACAGGGGCAAACAAGAAATGTCCAGACCTTACAGTTGCTCTGCCCACCAGGTATAGAGATATACCTAGTTGGAGAAAACAATTAAAGGTACATTCACTCTCCGCAGAGTAAGAGAAGGACAGTGGTGTTAATTCTCCCCAGCGGAGGCTCGCAACCGCGAATGAGTCGGTAAGATTCTCCCCAAGCAAAGTTTATCTATCACCAGCACTGGAAGATTATCCCCAGCGGAGTCTGGAATATTATCCCCAGTAGAGTCTAGAAGACCATCCCCAGTGGAGTTTATTTCTTCCACAAACAAAAAATTTATCCCCGACAGAGTTATCATCACCAGCAACGGTAATTCATCTACAGCCGAGGGTATTTCTCCAAAATCAGCAAATCCTCAGCAGAGCATCTCTTCCCCACAGAGTCATTCTCTCACCAATATATTCTTCAGCAGGATTGTTCTCCCAATAATCTTCGGTCGTTATCCCAGCGAGCGAAATTCTTTATACTCTCCAGCAGCAATCCGGGATCTATAGAATATCATAAAAAAACATTGCACATCCATACATCATGACATATACATACATACAACATAATCTCATTTATTTTGAGAACATCATTGCCTGATACATATCATGCATTACATACAGCTAACCTTTATCTTTCAAGAAAGATACAATCAAATTCTCACCAAGTTCAGGCTATGAAGCTCGGATATGACCAAATAGTATCTTGATTTCTACATCATATTGTGAAGCCCGGAGAACGACCAGATAACAGTATCAGAATACCGCGAAGCCTGGATTACGACCAGATAGTGGCATCCCTTAAAAGCAAGCTATGAAGCCCAGATTCGACTGGATAATAGTTTAATCCCCAGCAAGCCATGATGCCCGGATTACGACCAGATATCAGCTCAGCAAGTACCATGAAGCCTGGATTCGACCAGATAGTGGTATATCATAAACACAAGACCATGAAGCCTGGATTACGACCAGATAATGGTAGAAGACATCGTGAAGCCTGGCTTACGACCAGATAGCAGCCAAAGACACCGCGAAGCCTGGATTTTGACCAGATAGTGGTAAATCTTTAATACAAGTTATGAAGCCCGAGTTCGACTGGATAGTATCTTAATTTCTTCGAACACCATGAAGCCTGGATTTCGACCAGATAATGGTATGAGACATCGCGAAGCCTGGATTACGACCAGATAGCGGTAAAAGACACTGAAGCCTGGATTATGACCAGATAACAGTGAGGTACACTATGAAGCTTGGATTACGACCAAATAGCAGTTCACTCAGCCAATTACTATGAAGCCCGGATTCGACCGGATATTAGTAGGCCCAACAGTCAAAGGGAAGCCCGGAGGTGACCAGATAACCACTTGATTTTCTTCTGAAGCCTGGATTTCGACCAGATAAGAAGTAGAGTATTGTGAAGCCTGGATTACGACCAGATAGCAGTACAGAACACCATGAAGCCTGGATTTCGACCAGATATTGGTATGAGACATCGCGAAGCCTGGATTACGACCAAATAGCGGTAAAAGACACTGAAGCCTGGATTACGACCAGATAACAGTATAAGACATTGCGAAGCTTGGATTCAACCAAATAGAAATTTTACCTGGACAATTACTAAGAAGCCTGGAGTCGACCGGGTATTAGTGTGCTCTAAATTCAAGTTAAATCCCGGATGCGACCGGATAACATTTGAATTCATTCTGAAGCCTGGATTACGACCAGATAAGAATTGAGAAATTGTGAAGCCTGGATTACGACCGAATAGCAAGTTTAATATCATCTCCCCAGTAAGTCACTGTAAAGCCTGGATTATGACTAGATAGCAGTCGGCCTTATCACTATAAAGCCAGGATCACGACCAGATAGTAGTTCATCCTCACCTCTTCAACTAAGAGAAGATTCCTCAGTAGAATAACGGACGACCAAAGCTCCTAAAATTTAAACAGAGATGATTCACCAGTGGAATAACGGACGACCGAAGCTCCTAAAATTCAAACAGAGACGATTCACCAGTAGAATAACGGACGACTGAAGCTCCTAAAATTCTATTTCTCCTAAGACAGAGATCAGCATTCCCCAGCGGAATCTTCCTCAATAACAGGTACACAAGCTCTCGCTAAGGAATCTCTTATGCGATCGACACTCCTTCGGATGGCATTTTTAAGCCCATCTCTCATCATCAATCTCCAAATGGCATCTTTAAGCCAATTACCGACATCATAAGACAAGTGCCACTTCATGCAGTGCAAATTTCTGGGCACTCTAGTGTTCAAACATCTTCCACCTTCGGATCACGAAAGGCAGACAAGCCAATCTACCTCCTCAGGTTTAAGAAGATTGAATAGGGGCAGCTGTTGTACCCCAAAATTTTCCCTCCCATATTTCACAAAACATGTCAAGAAATATTCTCAAGTTACTCAAGGAAGTCCAAGGGTTGACTAGACAAACTCTCTCCTAAGGCAGTCTACCTCAAATTAGGGTTTCATGTTGCATCAAGATACTTGAGTCCAAGGGATCCCAAATGCTCACCATTATCCTAATATGTTCTCAAGATCATCCATGTCAAGTTTCAAGCCTTGCAGAGGAAGTTTGCTCAGTCAATTGCTCAAAGGTCTAAAAATCGACTGTGCTAGGGCAAAAGTCAACTGTGGCCCACATACAGTCAAACTTCAAGATTTTTGGTCAACATCCTCATTTTGAAGTAACATTCATAATTTTATCAAGGGTTGATCATGATTTATCAAGGATTGCTCATAATTCATCAAGAACAAAAAGTTGCTAAATTAGGGTTTTGTAGGAAAAGTCAACTAAACTTTGATCAAGCATAACTTTCTTATAATTTATAATAAATGACCCATCCAAAGCTCATTTTGAAGAGGATGAAATTCTATACAATACATCCTCATCTCCCAAGTTCAAAATATGCACCCACAAGAAGTTATGAATTTTGACATTATAGGTCATTTTGAAAAGTCAACAAAAACACCTTTTTTTTTGCCAAAGCTTCATACATGAACATGGAATACAAAATTGAGATGATACCAAAAGGGTTGCTTAGAGGAAATCTCAAGATTTCTAAAAAGTCAAAGAACACCTTCAAAGAGTCAAAATTGAGGAAGTTATGCATTGGTGAAGTTGACCTTTTTTGCAAAATTGTCAAAAGTCAACTATGCCTAAAATTGCAAATTTTGCCAAATGGGCCCAATCTTTTGCACTTATTTTGAGTTGGCAACATGGTCCACGAGCCCTAGCCCTTTCCACTTGTCATTATCTTGTTTTTATTATTTATTTTGATTTTTATTTGATTTAAATCAATTTTAATCAAAACAAATCATGAGAAAATCCAAAACATTGAAATCTCAAGATTTTGCACATGTTTCAGGTCCTATATCCAGCTAGCATGAGATTGAATTAGTGTAAAGGCTTGGTATGCACAAAAAGATTGAATTTGGCCTATTTTTGGAAATATATTCAAAGGAATCAAATCAAGATCAAAATCAATAATGGAGAAAGATTGAGATCAGGTTTTTAACCCTAATTCAATCCTTGATATATATTGATCATTTGCAGACCTAAAGAGAAGTGAGAGAGAGAGAGAGAGGCGCAAGAACAAGAACAAAACTTGAAAAAAACCATAAAAAGTGCAGACACAATTTCATATTTCCAGGCAATTACAAGACCTTCTAGCCATCCCAATCGCTTCCTGGGATCACAAGGAACCTAAACCAATCAAGAACAAGCATATTCAGGTCCTGAAACTCACTGTAAGTCAGCCACGACTTTGATGTATTTTTGAAATCGATTTGCATAATTCTGGCATCTATAGCATGAAATAATGGTATATTCTTGTTCACCATCACATTTGCAAGCTATCTGGAACGTTTAATTGCATTTTTTTTGGACTGTATGAGATTTCACCATTGTTAGGGTTTGTAGCTTCAATTTGGGAATTTTGTGTGCAGGCAAAATTGGCCCATAAAAAGGGCATCATGATATTCAGCAGGTCCAGACGAATTGACTCATGGCCTTAGTTCTTATTTATGTTGCTCATGCTTGATTTTGAGAAATTATAGGGATGTAGCGACGGACATATATCCGTAGGTAAAAGTTTTCAACTTTTAACAATGGAGCAGGGTTGGGGATGACCTGCGTGGCACCCTTCTATTGGGTCATTTGAATTCTGGCGCTCTTTTTCCATTAACGCGCATATATTATATATTATCATTATTATTTATTCTATATACAAATAGAACATGTAGCTCAACTGGCATTGGTGCAGGTGGAAAGTGCTTTGGGGCCTGGGTTCGAATCCCAGGTCCCCCTTTATTTCACATATTTTGTTTTTTCATGATCCAGCGCGTACACAAAGACCAAAGACCACCATGTGACTTAATCATTCAACCTGCCAAGTGCCTAGGAGGCCAGATATGATGGCCATGATGTGGTGTCCATGGTACACCCCAGTCAATGCAGCGCATGAGAGCATGGAAGTCAAATGTGGGTCGTTCTATTGGGCCCAGAAGCTGCTGTTTACACCCTCCAAATCACCAATTTCAGGCCCAAATCTTCTTTCTATTTTTAATATATTTTTTCTCAGTTAACCTATTTATTTATTTTACTAACAAAAATAATAATTTCTTTTATCAAAAAATCACAAAAAAAAATATTTTTTCACCAAATTAGGTTTAGATTTTATTTTTTATCAAAAATTAATTAATTTAATTAGGTTATTTAATTTTAGGTAACTTTAATTATTTTGTAAATAATTAAAAAGTAATTAGAACAATTAGGGTTTTAACTTAATTATATTTTCTTTTTTTTCTTAAAATAACCAAAAACACAAAAATGGGCCATTTATTTATTTTCATTAATTAATTTAATTAGCTAATTAATTGTGTATTTAATTTTAAAACTTAATTCTTTTTCTTAAAAATAATTAAAAACAACAAAAACAATTTTCTCTTTCAATTAGGTTAGAAGGGGTCAAAACCCTAGTTCTCTCCCGATCTTAATTTCCTCGCGCGCGCCTTATCATTTATTTTCATCCTATTAATGTAATTGCTCACAAGTTGTAATAGTTTAATTAGGTCTTTTATTTTCATTTATCGCTTTATTTTTTTAAGGGTTTGCTTTTGGCTATGTAAATACCCGAAGCCTTGTAATAGCGTAGTTTAATTTCCGCAATTTAAATTCCGCAAAATATTAACTGTTAGTTGTATGAATAATAAGGATGCATGGCAAGAATGTATTATTAACTTTAAAATAGTTAGCAAATCCTAAATGTGCAAAGATAAATAACTTGAAATTGAATCACTCGCACATGCGCACTCCTAGGGTATACTCCCACTTCGGTTGCCTTCAGTAAACAGTCATTGAGTAAAGGGTATTTTAGTGGTCGTTCTTTTGTCTCAAAGATCAAAGTTGACTCGAAATGGTTGCCTCGGATACTGTTGCCTCGAATAATTGATCTAAGACATTAGGGTTACTATTAAGACATCCTAACATTGCTTTAGTGATCGTACGTCCCTTTCGAATTGACCCTCAAAACTCCAACAATGGTGCTACCTACTCACTAATAGTGGGATAGAGCTGTCTAAAGGAAACAAACATAGAACGATTCTTTTTTCGAGTAGGTAGATTAACTCTTAAGTACTTGCTCAATACAAACAAACTTTCTCACACTTACACTCTTTTCAAACAAAGTTTTCAAAACACTTCGTAACACTCTTGAAGACAAAAGCAAGAGTTAAATCAAAGTCAAAATAAAAACTTTTCAAATCATACAAACACAAAGAAGAAATTTTGAAAATGATGAGCAAGTACCTAAGAGCCCGTAGATAACTACGAATAGAAAGGGTGCTAATGCCTTCCCTTTCTATAATCTACCCCCCGTACTCAGAATAATCTCGAAAAAGGAATTTTTCTGTGCTTTTTTCCTTTCCTTGTTGGATAAAATAAAAGTCGGTGGCAACTCTTGCTTACCGCAACATTTTGCAAACACAAACGCAAAATGTAAACCAGCATTCCTAAAAACAGTCCCGGTTCTGGCCACCGTATCACACATAGCAACATGGAGGAATATCTCTTCACACACACTATGATGTTAGGACATTATGTTCAACATCTTCTTCATAACAACTCTATTGCAACACCCAAACTCAACACCTATGAACAATAAACTCAGGATAGGAGAATAAAAAGTCTTGAAGTTTGGTGCACATGAGGAAGAAGATATTCAATACTCCCTCTGAACCTGGAAACCTTTGCTTACCATTGTAGGATAAATCTTCCCATCAGTCTAAAAGCATTCCTCGCAGGGTTGGAAAAATTCCTTGCAGGGTTGAAGATACTCTCCCTTAATCCAGAAACTTTCCTCCCAGGGAACATACACACACCAACCTAGGAGAACTCACTATTACTCTTGATAACTCAAAACACAAGAGACAAATGTGTTCATAACTCAGATCACAAGACACAATACGCCCAAAAATACCAAACTCAGTGTAGGACATTTTATTTAACATCTTTGCAAAACAACTGTAAACACAAACCTCAGACTCAACCATATCTGAACAATACCTTTCTCCCCCTCTTTAGCCAAAAATTAACAAACAAATCCCTTACAAAACCAGACCCAAAAGGTAATCACCCATACCCAAACAAAAACCATAAGGACTTATGTAAACACCAAACAACCATAAGGTGAAGGAAGAGAAGAAATGTCCTCAATAAATAACCAAGAACTGACATAGGAAATAACGATCTTAGACTAAGTCACAATCTTGGTCAAGAAATTGAGGAAAATAACCAAAAACAAGTGCACCTTCCAAAACAACTTTTGACTACCTTCATTGATTCTTGACTGATTCTTCTAGAAAGAGTTATTTCCAATAAAGACGCATGCAAAGTCAACAAGCATGTTTTACACTCCCTCCAGACGTATAAAGATTGCATCGTCTAAAATCTTTCCTTGTTGGTCTCAAGAAAAAAACATGTCCTACAACATGTTTTGACACCTAGTCAGACATTGTCTACATTCTCTTAAGAAAAACTTGACCACACATTTTCAACTATCAGACCAAGATGCTTCATGGAAATATTCATGTTTTGAAGCATAAACACATTTCCTTCAAATAGATTCTAAGAGTACTCCTTTCACTTAGAAATAATAACTCACTAAGATAAGTGTAACACCACCCATCAACAAAGACCTTCAAAGAGACCTTCCAAAGTCTACAAAGAAAAATAATTTCTCCTAGATACACATAAAACTTCCCTTCAGATTCCTCCTAAGAAGCATGTGTGTACATGATTCAAACAATTAGCTTCACAAATCTAGAACCAACCATGCACAGTTAATAAGCATAAACAATAACACTATTCATCATCCTAATGTCATAACATGTTATTTGACATCACAACCTCACCAGAGGTACATAATCTCCACAAGCTTGAGACGCACGCAAGCTTCACAATATCTGCACTATTGCACCAACAATCCATGGACAATCACTTGACTCCCCCTGTCATTGATAAACAATGCTCCCGCTAAAGATGAATATTTGAGCACCAGAAGACACCACTTCATGAGAAATTAACTTCCCACCCCCATATTATACATGCCACCCCTAAAACATGGCATATTTATGGAATTGTCCCTGAAATATATTAGAATTTTTAAATTTTCCAGTTCTGTACCATAAATTTCATTAAATTTCCAAGTTTATACCGTGCCATATGAACGTAACTGGAAATTTGAAAATTCCAGTATCAGATATTTCAAATTTCCGGGTTTTTTCATCATTATAAAAAAAATCAGAAATTTGAAATTTCCGGTGTGTGAAAAATACCAGAAATTTCAAATTTCTGGTAATACTGGGACTTAAAAGATATAAAACTTCATCTGCAGACATACCAGAAATTTCAAGTATCACTGAAATTTCCAGTACACCGGAAATTTGATATTCCCGATAAAGATTTTCTACCGGAAATTTGCTAAATTTCCCGTACGTGTAATGACTTTTGTAAAATTTATGGAAGTTTTAAAATTTCCAATAAATCGCAACCGGAAATTTCAAAATTTTTGAT
Organism: Vicia faba; assembly: GCA_948472305.1. Taxonomy (NCBI): domain Eukaryota; kingdom Viridiplantae; phylum Streptophyta; class Magnoliopsida; order Fabales; family Fabaceae; genus Vicia; species Vicia faba. The sequence continues at coordinate 303,709,301 of OX451735.1, read as the reverse complement.
ATATCACAATCAGAATTTTGTAGAATGTACAGAATTTTCACAATGCGACAAAACTCGGTACTGGAAATTTGCTAAGAGTATCGAAAATTTTGATTTTTATCTCTTTTGACCAATAATAATTTTTTTTATAAAAGTAAAAAATTTAGAGTAAATAGTAAAAGGGGTATTTTGGGAATAAAAAAATTTAGGGTGTGGTGTTGTACCCCAAAATTTGCCCTCCCTTTTTCACAAGAAAATCACAATCCTAGGGTTTCTCTCTGATTTTTAAGATTGACTCAAGAATCGGTCAAACAGACTTTTCTTTATCAGTCAATCCAGAATTAGGGTTTTCTCCAATTTTTCAAAAGAAACTGAATCCTCAGAAATTCAGTTAACTGTTACATTGTTTTCACGCTTGCTCAACTTTACTGGTTGTTTCTCAAGGCCTGTTTATCTGAAACAAGAGCTGAGATTGTTATTTGGAATATCAAGACATCTGCTTGATTAGTGGAGTGAAAGGTTTACCGTTTAATGGAATGCTTGTTTGTTTAAACTGTACAATACGTGTGTTAATTGGAATACCATGCGTACTGTGAGTAATGCAAGGTTACGAGACTGCAAAGTTTGTTGATTATTTATTTTATCTGGATTAAAATTATTGGGATACAGTTCCAATTATTTTGGTTTGAGAGTCTTAAATAATTAAATAAACAATGCAAGGAAAGATTGGAAGATGTTCGACGAAGACTTTTTTATTTATTTTTTTTAAATGTTGTTACAAATTTTTTCCGAATATTGTAAGATTACAACTTATAGTATTTACAATAATATTTGTTTACAATAAATGGAAAAATAAATCTAAGCCTAATCTCCTAAGATCTTTGACTTCTACTTCTACTGCTTCCTCTATTGCCCAAGATGCATTCACCTGGAAAAGAAGAAAGAAAAGAAATCAGCACAGTTAATTGAAAAATATTTTCAAAGCAGAAGAAAAGAAATCATCATTAAAGTTTGCCGGCCAGAATCAGAAATGCTATGTTCATCATATTTTATTTTCCTCTCTGCAAATCACAAGAAGACCGCTCTTCTCGGTTCACAGAGAGAAAAATAAAAGATATAAATTGCAAGCATACAATTAACTCAAAATGCAAAAACATAGGCAAGTTTCAAGGCAAAGCAAAGGGTACTGCAAACTGAGTTTCAAACTGCATTAGTCAACCAAGTCAGCAAGGCAAGCATGGAAAGCTAACTACAAATGCATTCACCAAACTGAATATCAAACTGAGTTACAAAACTGTCAAAGTAACAAAGTACATAATGCAGAAAATATGCAGCAAGTACATAATGCAGAGAGATAAACCAAGTTACAAGCTAAAGAGGCTTGTCCTAGCCATCATCATTTTTTGGCCAGCAAACTTTTCAGAAAGTTATATTAAAATAAGCAAAAGTGCTTTTGAGAGAGAGAGAAAGAGAAGACCTAGTGAATAGGTTTTGCAGTTTTGGCTAAAGGTAGACTGTAAAAGGCAGTAAGAGGAACAAAAAAAGATATAACAGTCCAGGGGAGAGGACATAGAGCAAAAAAACCTGCATAAACTGCAACTTCTCAAAACTACAAACCAGCCCACAAAAAACAAATCAAACATGCATTATAAACACTCAAGTCTGCTTCCAAAAACTCAAACCGGCAAGCCTGCTTCCAAAACTGCAGAATACAATCAAACAAGCTCAAATCTGCATAACCAAACTACTGTAGAATACTTCTCAAAACCTGCATTACAAACACTCAAAACCTACTTGCAAAAATCACAAGCCTGCCTTACAAATTGCAAACCTGCTAAACACACAGGCCAAACAAAAGCCTGCATAAACCTGCAAACTACAGCTTATTCAAGCTCAACAAACTTGCCTAAACACAAAACTCAAAAACAAACTCAGAACTGCTGTCAAAAACCAAAACTTCCCAACCTGTCAACAAACAAAACTCACCAAAACTGCATCTCAACACCACAAACCTGCTTGCTCAAGGCAACAAACCTGTTGGCTCAAGTCAATAAACCTGCTTGCTCAAACTCAAGCCAGCTAAAAAAAAACACAAGCTAACAAAACCTACTAGCAAGGAACCTGTACCCAAACTACAGATTCAACCACAAACCAAAACTTCCCAACCTGTCAACAAACAAAACTCACCAAAAACTGCATAAACTGCAAACACAGTCTAGCTATCATCAACACAAAAGTCACAAGCTTCATCAACCATAAAAAAAATAGTTCAAACAATATAGTTTCAGAAACCCCTTCATCATCAACAATATCAACGAAGCCAACCGTTCTCAAAATAATATCATCATCAAACAATCAGTAGCCAAAAGAAAGGAAGAAGATCCAGAAGAAAACGAGTTTCATAACACATTTTCATCATTAACAAAGAAACAACCAACGAATCATCAAGCCATCAATAACAAACAACAGTTTCAGATTTCAGATTCATCATCATCAAACCATAAGGGTCAATAAGGAGAGAGGAAGAATTTTAGAAAATCATCAAACACTCAGAGGAAAAGAATCAACAAAAGCAAACAACAACAGTTCTCAGAACCATCTCATCATTAAACGTTCAAAAACAAGTCAAGGAAACAGAGATACCAGAAGCCAAAGTGCTATCATCACGCTCCTCCTCCGCCTAGCCACCAAGAACGCCGCCGGTCCAACCCTTTTTCCTCTCCATCCATTTTCCAGAAGCCAATCGCCAAGGTATGATTTTTCTTCCTAAACTTAACTGCATCTTAGACGCAGTAACCATGGATTAAAAGATGAAACAATAACATAAGCAATCAATAAACAAGCATGCAAACTGTAAAAACCCTAAGAATCAGAACAAGATAAAAACTATACATTTCAAACCATCGCCTTGGACCGTCGTGGAGAGGAGAGGGCGAAGGTGGCGCTCTGGTAACTTGGAGTCATGAGGAATGATCAGCACTTCGCCTGAGAGAGATGAGAGAAACGAAGAAGAAGGAGGCGCCGTTGAGGCCAAAGCGTACAAACCCTAGTTCAGAGTGAATCAACCCTAAAAAATTTGTTCAAGTTCACAATTGGGCCTGACTCGCCCCAAACTGTGCCAAGCCCAATTGCTGGCTAAGCACCCCCCCTCTTCATCCTGATTCATTGTTTTTCTTCATTCTCATTTGGGCCTCACAGATTGCTTAAGGCCCATCATCTTTTTAACCAATGTCTTTCATTAATTAAATTTTTAAACAACTTATTTTCTTTTCTTTGTAAAATATAAAAACCAAAAATACATTAAAATTTTGTTTTAATTTTCTTAAATATAGTTTTTTTTCCTTTTTATTTTATTTGTTACATTTATTAAATACATTAGTAATAGAGATTTTATTTTTGTTTTCTTTAAAAAATATGTATATATTCAAACATTGAAACATTGAAATATCTTTTCAAAAAGACACACACCTTTGTATATATTCAAACAAGAATCATTACAAAGGTTGCCTAGACAAGGCCTATTTTTAAAAGCATTTTCAAAAAACCATACACAAAGCACCATTTCAAACAATTGAAAAGCAAAGGCAAGTGATCTAAAATAAGTAACTAAGAGCCCATGGAAAACCATGGATGAAAAGGGTGCTAGCACCTTCCCTTTTCATAATCTACCCCCTGAACCCAAGAAGACACCTCAAAGGTCTTTCCTGTGCTTTTTGACCTTTCCTTAGGATAAAATAAAAAGTTGGTGGCGACTCTTGCTAAACCGAACAAGTGCGAACACAAACGCAAAACCTCAAGTCAGTTCTCCCACCGTATCACAGAACTGGAGACTCTGCTGGGGATTACAAATAAAAGTGGGGTTACATTAGGGTTTAGATCACCTTTACATGCTTACCTTGATTGCTTTGATTGCTTTACTTTTTGGTTCCTTGCTTGGGTTTGTTTTAAATCCTACACCCGGATTTGGGGACACCTTTTAGGTAAGTAGCAAAAAACTGTAAGGGAACTGTGTGGGGTATACCGACATGGTTGAAGCAGTGGATACATTAGTGCAACATATTTATGGATACCAGTAGCCTTTGAGTCAATCAAATAGAATACGGGGCCGCTGAGTGATGTCATGAAGCACTAACGAACTCTTAGAAACTTACTTGACCATCTTGGCCTTATTAGGGGTAGTGAGATGACCGGCTTTGGTGCAGTCCGAAGTTGGTAGATACTCGATACTACACTCATTGAGGGTTGTTTTCTTGGAATATTTCGGTCGCCAGTAAAGTGGCTAAACTGAAACCACGAACACAGAAAATAATCCAGTGATATTGAGCTCCTTAGAACCCGGTTACTATTTATAGAACAGGTTGAGCCAACTAACTTCAAGAGGGTACTTACCTACAAACCCCATGCAAGCCTAAACCTAAGGACTTGTCTGCTTTGTGTGAATATGATTACCTGTATATACACTTGCTTACTTTTGCAAACATGTACATAACATCATAATATCATACCATAGCATTTTCAATAACCATTTCAAGGATCTCGAGGGTCTTTAATGCAGGGTCACGTTGAACCAGACGTCTACCAAAGGGAAAGAGGACTTTCCTCTAAAACGTCGTCGAAGATCAAGTACAACAACTTGAATCGAGGGCTATGACCCACTTGACATGGTGAGCTTGATTCTTGTGGAAAGACATCCACCGATACAAAGTTCTCCAATCAAAGATGTTGATCAAAGTTCAATCTCTAACATTTTCTTGTGTTTACCCCGAGAGATCCTTGAAAACATACATCCACATATCATGCATTGTATCATGACAAGTTTTCCCTTTCAGGTTTCCTTATTCTCCTACTGTTTATTTCAGTAGAGATGGCTCTAGAGAGGACTGTCAAAGATATCCAGGATCAAAACGCTCAACTTTAAGAAATGTTCTTGAACCTGTCCCAGGGGCAAGAAGAAGTGAAGGCTCTCCTCACAAGGGGCTTGGTCCTAGGGAATCCAGGTGGCATCAGGAATGATCAGCTGGAAGGGCTACAGATTGAGTTGGCAACAATGAAGATCCAGATGATGGGACAACTGGTGGGCCAAATGGCTCTCATTCAAGACCTGGCTCAAAGACAAGAAGAGCTCAGGGTTCTCGTCAACAAACTGCTTCAAGATAACCAAGTGGGGCAAAAAATTAAGGTTGAAGATCAACTCATCATTCAACCTCCTTTGAGACAAGAAGACAAGGGAACGACTCCTCAACTTGCTTCAGGGTCACAAGCCAACAACAACCTCACCAATGTCAACAGGATGGTCGGCGTGAGCAAAATACATCTGCAAAACACTCCACCGAGATTAACATGCCATTATCCCAAGTGCCGCAACGCTTGTTGGAAGTCCAACTGATTGTACTAAGGGACCCCCCTCGGCGTCCCAAAACAGCCTCCCCAGGGTACAATCCAAATGCGAGATGTGCGTATCATTCCAACAGTCCTGGGCATGACACCGATATCTGTTGGGCATTGAGAAACAAAATTCAAGATCTGGTTAAAGAAACAACTCTATAGTTCACACAAGATGGTCAGATGAAAATCTTCTGTTGAGGGTTCTCCACCTGAAATGACTAGTTCAAACTAAGAGACTTTTGTTTCATTTGAATTTTCAAGTTGTAATTTCTTTTGTTATTCAAACAATTATCTGTTGATGTCAAACTCTGTTTCATTAATGCATTGCATATGTTTGTCTTGAATTCATCCATTCGTTTTCACTATTCTTGAACTATGCTTTCTACTTTCTTTATGACATTTAACTCTTGCAAAAAGCTACAAGCCTTTAGAGGGAGGATGACGAAACAATGCCATAATCTCATACGGTATGCTTTTGAACAGACCTTGCTGACGATGTACAAGTATTTCTTTCAAACCCTAAACACTGGAGTTATAAGGAAGATAATCCCTAGTCAACCCCTTCGAGCCAAAGAAGTAGAAGTTTTATGTTTTAAACCCGTTTGAAACCTTTAATCAAACCTGGGGCAGGGTAGTCTCTCAGTTAATTCAAAAGATGCGCATTGAAGTCGCAAACTCTCAGTTCATAATACAACGAATGACATAAAAAACATTCCTTTGGAACCAAAAGACAGTGATGGTCCTTTATCTCATAGGCAGTCATTATCTCTAAAAAAAAAAGCCCACTGAGCCAAAAATCCTACAAAGGAGGCTTAAGAAAGATGGGGCATCCCGCTGACTGTAATCTCGAAAATAGGAACAGTCAGGCAAAAATTAGGGATAACAAATCAAAAGAAAGAGGTCATTATAAATCCTCAACAACATGAAAAATGTTGCAAAAATGACTGCCTTCCCATAAAATTCAACTGGTGTGAACCATCACCAAAACGTCGTTCCAAACTCGAATAGAGTTCAACACACAATTAACTGAGTTTAGGATCGAAGAACATCATGAAGAGCGGGTGGGTACAAATATACTTTGAGCCTTTATCCTTTGTTTCTTAAACCGTGAACCAGGCCACGTTATAACCCTTCAAAAGTCCTAATTGAAGCATGGGTTAGTTGGAAAGCATACTGTTACAAAAGGTATCCTGACTCCTGTAAGGCTTTGCCCTAAATCTTGTGTTGAATTTGTCTTATAAAAAGTTTTCTGCTAAAAAACGCATTTTTTCAAAACTTCGAGACAAGCATAAACTTTGCATTATTTGAATATCGTTGTTTGCACATGGTTATTTGTTTGACAGCGAAGAAGTTCATACTGTGAATGTTCGGAGGAACGAAAGCTCTCTCAGTGAATAAAAATCACTTCAAGTGGGATGATACTCCCATTGCAAAAATCTCCCATCAACAAAAAGGGGACTTGGTTTGGTATTGTCCAGCAAATCTGAGGCAGTCCAGTCAAGATTTCAACAAATCTTTCAAAGCCCAGTAAACATGGGGCAGTCCAATCAAGATTTCAAGAAATCTCTCAATTGCAGGTTAACCTGGGGAAAGTCTCCCCCACCATCACTTGGGGCATTTAAAACGTCAATCTCATCAAAGGGTAACGTACAGTCCAAGTTTCCTGGCAATGCCACAAACATTTGATACTAGGGGCAGTGACGAATCTCTCCAAAGTCCTTCTGAAAAGGAATTCAAGCATCCTCGAGAAGTTCATCACCTCTCTAGCAAGACCAGCAGTCATGGGTTTATTTCCCCAACATTTGTCAAGGATCTATTCTCCGAAACAAATTACATTTCAATAACATTCATAACATACACAGATTGTACGGTCATCGAAGATTCCTTCATCACCTGTTGGAAGTTACGATCGTCAAAGTTTCCTTCATCACCTGTTGGAAGTTACGGTCGTCGAAGATTCCTTTATCACCTGTCGGAAGTTACGGTCATCGAAGATTCCTTTATCGCCTATTGGAGTTACAGTCGTCAAAGTTTCCTCCATCATCCGGTTGAGTCAAAGTTAATCCAAGACCCTCTCTGGTTCAGTCAGATCGACACTAAGATCTCCCTGTTTTCTTATGTCAGTGGAATATATTCCAGTTTTTTGATATTTCAGATAAATCTCCCAGCGATTTATTCTGATTATCTTCACTACCAGAGATGAAGAATCCAACTCTTTTCTCCTTCATCAGCTCGGGATTTATTTTCCCCAGCGAAAGGTCATCTTGAAAAACATTACACCTCCGTGCATCAGGACATCATGAAACGCGATCTCATTTATTTTGAGAACATCATTGTTTGATATATGCCACTAACCTTTACCTTTCAGGAAAGGTACAATCAAATTCAAGCGAAAAAGCTTTTCTTCAGTCGAATTACGGAAAAGTTCCTAAATTTCGACAAAGCTTTTACTTCAATTGAATTTCGGACAAGTTCTTAAATCTCAAACAGAAACAACTCACCAGCAGAATAACAGACAACTGAAGCTCCTAAAAATCTGTTTCTCTCAAGAATGAAGATTCTCATCCTTGAAACCTCAAAAGATTGGTATACTCCCAAGCTCCTGATACCCACCAACAGAATAACGGACAACTGAAGCTCCTAAAAATCTGTTTCTCTCAAGAATGAAGATTCTCATCCTTGAAACCTCAAGAGATTGGTATACTCCCAAGCTCCTGATACCGTTAACAGAATGAAGATTCTCATCCTTGAAACCTCAAGAGATTGGTATACTCCCAAGCTCCTGATATCGTTAACAGAATGAAGATTCTCATCCTTGAAACCTCAAGAGATTGGTATACTCCCAAGCTCCTGATACCGTTAACATAATGAAGATTCTCATCCTTGAAACCTCAAGAGATTGGCATACACCCAAGCTCCTGATACCGTTAACAAAATGAAGATTCTCATCCTTGAAACCCCAGTAGATTGGCATACACCCAACCTTTTGACCCAAACGCCTGAATGAAGATTCTCATTCTTGCTTCCCCAGTTGGTTGGCAGACACCCAAGCTCCTGATATTCCCGACAGAACGAAAATTCTCATTCTCAAAGTGGCATACAACCTGAACTCCTGAACTTCTTCCAAACAGGAATAAGCTTTTCCCAGAGCCCTGAGCTTACTCTCCAGCAGGATAGCTACTCCGCAACAATATGGCTCTTCCCCACAGAGTTCTTACTCCCCAACAAAATCAAGACTTTCATCCTTGATTCTCCGAAGCTTTCATTACTCTCAGCATGAATTTGTCAGAATTCCAAATCCTCTGCAGATCGAAGATTCTCGTTCTTGGATCCTCAACACCAATTCCCCTAGCAGAATGAAGATTCTCATTCTCATTTCCTCACAGAGTTTTCAGATATTCCCCGACGGATATCTTCTCAAAACAAGAATTCCCAGTAGATTGGCAGACACCCAAACTCCTGACCCTCCCCAAGCAGTATAACTTCTCCCCACAAAGGTTGTCAAAAACTTGAAGACACGCATACTCTTCAACAGTGGTCCCAGGACTTCTCATTTTCAACGATCATAGGATTTTCAATCCCCAGCAGCAGTCAAGGATTTATTTTCCTCGACAGCGGTCAAAGATTTTATTATCTCCAGCTATCCAGGATTTATCTTCCTCAGCAAGATGGCTAATCAACTTACATGCGCATTCATTACATTCATATACTGTGATCGGTGGATCTGGAACTGACTGTTTAACGCTGGTTTGCGAAATGTCGCGGAAGCAAGAGTCGCCACCGTCTTTTATTTTCTCTAAATGGAAAGGACAAAAGCACGGAAAAATTCCTTATAGAGATTGCTCTCGGTTCGAGAGGTAGATTATAGAAAGGAAAGGTGTTAGCACCCTTTCTATCCATGGTTATCCATGCGCTCTTAGATACTTGCTCATTGTGTTTTCAAAAATGGTTTTTTGCTTTTCAATGTGGGTTTTAAAAAGTTTCTTTGAAAATTCCAGTTCGACTCTTGTATCGGTCCTCAAGAGTGTTTAAAAAATTGCTTTCGAAAGCTTTTTGAAAATGTGTTGGTGTGAAAAGTATTTTTGATTTGTTTTGTTTTGAATTAGAGCAAGTATCCACGAGTCGTCTACCTACCCTAAGGAATTCGTCTGTGTAAATGTCCTTTAAAGTAGTGCCATCCCACCATTGAGAGGTAGGTAGCACCACCGTTGGAGGTGTTCGGGTCAATTCGAGGTTCGGGACATGGTGATCACCAGAGCAATGGGAAGACACCTTAGAAGCTACCCTCATGCAAGGTTCCCGGATCATGAGGACTTACTAAGACATCCTCTACTCGACGATCACCTTTCGAGGCAAGGCAACAGTGAGGCGTACCCTAGGGGTGGTGTGTGATTTGTATGTCAGATTCATTTATTTTTGTCTTGTCAGGTTATGGGTGATCTATGCGTTTGTTTTTATTTTTTTGTCATTCATTCTTGCATGCATTTGTTACCAGTTAAAAATTGCGAGAAGTAAAAGTTCTAAAGCTATTACAAAAGGCGCGGGTCCATATCGCCAAAATTTCCAGAACCCGATTTGACAGAAAAATAGAGATAATGAAAAGTAAAGTACGAGGAATTAATTACACGGCTTTGGGAGAGATACATAAAAATTATACGAAAAAGAAATAAATATGCGAATTAAATAAGAATTAAAAACGAGGGCGTTGGACCCTTTTTAATGGAATTAAATTAAACGATTATTAAATTAATAAAATTAAAATGAAAAGAAATTGTTTTGGTATTTTTGTATTCTTATGATTTTAATGAAAAAAGAATTTAATGAAATTAAAAGATTAACCCTAATTCTAATTGTTTTAGTTTATTAAAAAAGTATTGAATTTTTAACCTAATATTAACCTAATTGTTTACATGCAATTTAATTATAAAAAGTAAATAATATTTTAATAATTAATTATTGTGAAATAAAAGAAAAAAGGATAAAAAATTAATTAAACCCTAATTCTACAAGTTTTGAGTTTTAGTGAAAAATGTTAAGATTAAAACCTAAATTTAAAACTAAGTGAATTAATGAATTTATTTACAAAAATATTAATTAAATAAATATATTTAATTTTTTGTCTTTTCTGATTTTTTTTTGTGTTTTTTTTATATTATTTGTGAAAATATTAAATTAAAGAAACTGATTAAAAAAAAATAATATTTGAAATAAGTAAAATAAAGAAAAGAAATAAAAATTCAAACCTAGGGGGGTGTCTGTCCCCAATTGAGAGGTGAAGTCCAATATTTTGAGCCCAATAAGCCTTAGGCCTGGCTGACTTTTCCACTAGTGTATCCAAGCGTTGACTCACGTGTACCATGCTCTCCAGATCTGTGCCCTTGAATTGATGAGATTGAACGCGTGGACGGCTTGATTTTGAGGGTGTATGATGCACCTTAGCGTTGAAACTGCATAAGAGTATTATATGAAAAATAACATGAAAGGGGGTGGGGACCTAGGGCTCGAACCCAGGTCCCAGGGGTTACCACTGAGCGTGCTTGCCATTCGTGCTGCGTTATTCATCTGTATATAACATAACTAATAAACAATATAAAATAAGCAAACGTTAGTGGGGCGCTTTTCGCGCGAAATTTGAACCAACCATTTACGCCTTGCCACTTCATCGTCTTCCTCATTGTTTATTTTTTTCCTGAAACACAAAGAACATAAGCCACGGTTTTTACATCGTTCCCTTATGCCCTTTTCTGGAAAATAGCGAATAGCTCGTGGAGGCTCATAAATTGAGCGCGAGATGCGTTTTGAGATCGTCTGAGTATGCTGAATTGAGTGGCCTAGGTCTTATGTTCCAATTTTTCCATATCCAAAAACCCCTAATTCGAAAGCTGAAGAACCCTAATATTCAACAATGGTGAAATCGCATATAGGTGATAAAAATACAATTAAATTACACAACTAGCATCAGGAGAGTCTCATTAGTACAAATCCATGAACAAAATGCAATGAGAATGCTGGGAATTTGAAATACGATTATAGAAAAAATATGAACAAGTTTGATCTCTGTATACCGTTTCAAGGTGCTAGGGACGTGGAAATCTATTCAGTTAGGATCAGTGATATCCTAGGAAGGTAATAGGATGAATTCCTTGGCTTGAATCGACCTGCAAGTGTGTTTTCAGATTTGGAATTTTTAAGCAAAAATTCAAGTTTTGTTCTTCAGGTTCTTGCGCAGCTTTTTGGTCATGAGCCTTAGGTCTTGATCCAGCTTATGTATGGAATGAATTAGGTCAAAGAAAACAACCAAAAACCTTGGCATTCATGACTTGCAAGATTTGATTTTCAAAAATCTTTTTCAAATATTTTTCATGCCTATTTGGTACAAATCATGGCCAATTATCTTCAATTCTTTCCAAATCTATCTATGCACGAAATATTGAGTATATATTATGCATAAAAAGATTTAAAACCTAGCTTTAGTATTTTTCATGTATTTATTAATTTAAATGAATTATTAATAATAAAAATCCAAATAAATAAATAAAAAATGAAGAAAAACTTCCCTTTGGGCCAAGTGGTCGTGCACATGCCTTGGATGATGAATTGTGGAAGAAAAAGAGGCCCATTAGCAATTTTAGGTCATTTGAATCAATGTTGACTTTTCAAAATATCCAAATATTTCCCAACTTCCACAAGGCATAACTTGCTCAATTTGTAAGCTTTGCTCATGTTCTTGGACATTTGGAAAGGTCTTTGAGTCCTCTAACCAATTCCCTTGGTCCCATATCATTTGGATTTACCAATCTCAAGTTATGGCCTTTGACTTAAAGTCCCTTTTTGTTGACTTTTGAAAATGACCTATAATGTTGAAATTGATAACTTTTTGTGAGAGCATTTCTTGGACTTGAAGTGTGAAGAGGAGTTGTAGGAAATGTATTTCTCTTCACAATGAGCTTTGGATGGAATTTTTCTGATAATCCATGTGAAAGTTATGCCCTGGTCAATTTACAGTTGACTTTTTCAACTGTCCAAATAAGGAAACTTTTGCATCTTGATGATTTTTGAGCCAAGCTTTGAGAATCATGATCAAGCATTGATCAAATGATGTTTGTGGCTTCAAAATGAGATGTTGACCAAAAATTTGAACTTTTGACTGCCAAATGACCATTTTGCCCCTACAGTTGACTGTAGTGCAATTAGGGTTTTTGACTGTGCAATTTTGTACTGAAAGTCTTGAAACTTGGTATGAGGATGCTTGACCATATTTATAGGCATGTGGGACTTGATTGGACCCTTGGAAACTTCATTTTCTTGATCAGAACCAAAACCCTAATTTTGACTGTTTAGGAGGCTCTTACACTGTGCAACCCTTGGGGAATTTTGAAGCATGACTTGGCAATTTCTTGAAGAATATGGGAGGGCAAATTTTGGGGTACAACAGTTGCCCCTGTTCAATCTTCTTAGACCTGAGGATGCAGATTGGCTGACGTGCCTTTCGTAATCCGAGGGTGGAAGATGATTGAACACTAGAGTGCCCAGAAATTTGCGCTCACATAGTAACAGTGTGATGGTGGAATGGGCTTATAGATGCCATTTAGAGATTGCTGGATAGGATGATGGGCTTATAGATGCCATGCTAAGAGATGATGGAAGTTGGATGGGCTTATAGATGCCATCTGGGTGTCAATCGCATAAGAGATTCCTTAGCGAGAACTCGCGTACCTGCATAAGAAAAATGAGTACCTGACATGTTGCAGGAGCTGGTCTTCAGATGCTTTGTATAGATATGTCCTGACTGGTTACAGGAGCTAAATTTGGAGCTTCAAATGGTGATGAATGAACCAGGGATGGTTACTACCTCAACAGGAACGGTGAGAGAACCTTGGATGACTTCAGCTTCAACAGCAATCGTTGAGAAAATCTTGGATGGAATTATCATCTCCGCAGTATCGGGGAGAGAACCATAGGAAATTACAATCTCAATAGCAATTATTGAGAAAACCTTGGATGGAATTATCATCTCCGCAGTATCGGGGAGAGAACCATAGGCAATTACAATCTCAATAGCAATCATTGAGAAAACCTTGGAAGGAATTATCATCTCCGCAGCAGTGGGGAGAGAACCATAGGCGATTACAATCTCAATAGCAATCATTGAGAAAACCTTGGATGGAATTATCGTCTCCGCAGTATCGGGGAGAGAACCATAGGCAATTACAATCTCAATAGCAATTATTGAGAAAACCTGGGATGGAATTATCATCTCCGCAGCATCGGGGAGAGAACCATAGGCGATTACAATCTCAATAGCAATCATTGAGAAAACCTGGGATGGAATTATCATCTCCGCAACATCGGGGAGAGAACCATAGGAGATTACAACTCAATAGCAATCATTGAGAAAACCTGGGATGGAATTATCATCTCCGCAGTATCGGGGAGAGAACCATAGGCAATTACAATCTCAATAGCAATCATTGAGAAAACCTTGGAAGGAATTATCATCTCCGCAGCAGTGGGGAGAGAACCATAGGCGATTACAATCTCAATAGCAATCATTGAGAAAACCTTGGATGGAATTATCGTCTCCGCAGCATCGGGGAGAGAACCATAGGCGATTACAACTCAATAGCAATTATTGAGAAAACCTTAGATAACTTCTACTGAGTCTTCATCAGAAAAATCTGTTTGGGGTCGATTTAGCTGGACTAGAGAAGGCCTTGGACTGGATAAGAAATCTTTGGAGTCGATTACCTGAACCGGTCTAGGTCTTGAATGTCTTCAACTGGATAAGAAACAGGGAGATCTTTGGAGTCGATCTGACCGAACCAGAGAAGGCCTTTGACTGGATAATAACCAGAGAAATCTTTGGAGTCGATTTAACTGAACCAGATAAGGTCTTAGAGTCTTGAAATATGATTGAGAATTTAACTGAATCTTTCCTGAAAGGTAAAGGTCAGTCATATGCAATGCATGATATGGACCAAGCAATGATGTTCTCAACATAAATGAGATTTGTATGATGCGTCTATGCATGCTATAATGATGTATGGAAGTGCGATGTTTATGAATGTATTTTTCGTCTCGGAAAGTAAATCCTTGACGAGTGTCGGGAAGTCACTCCTGGGCTGATGTTGGAGAATAGATTTTACTTCCGCTGGGGATGATGGTTGCAAGAATACCGGTAGGAGAAGATGACTCCGTTGGGGAATGAACTTAGCGAATGGATTACTCTGCGGGGAGAAAAGGTACTCTAACGGTCTTGCTGGGAAGCAATACTCTGTGGGGAGAGAGATACTTTGCTGATTCGTTGATAATAACTTGCTGGGGATACCCTTGTTGTGCTGGAAGTGTTAACAGACTTCGCTGGGGATAAGAAGACTGTGTTGAGGACGCTCTTTCCGTGGCTTTTGGCTGAGGATAACCCAGTTATATCCTGGTAAGGAAATAACTCTTTGAATAAAGCCGGGCGACGCGTTCGTGTTCTGCGAGGATAAGCTTCCAGAATCTACTGGGGATAAGCTTACTGCTTGGGGGAGACTGATTCCACTTTCCTGGGGACACTGGGTTGGACTCCCCTGGGGAAGTTTTGAACTGCGGGGGAAGTGATTCCTTTGAATGTTGGTATACCGCCGGGGAACAATCTTTAGACCAAGACTGCCGGGGATGCTTGTTAAGAATATGTATATTGCTGATGGGGAATGTTGAGATCTACTGGAGGATACTCAACTTCCTTAAGGTTTGATAATATAGCTTTGCTTGGGGAGAGTGCACTGGCTTGCTGGCTCACTCTCTGGGGAATTGAGATACCTGGTTATGTTTTCCAGCTGAACCTACCTTGGTACTTTAGCGGATAGAACAATTAGATTGTTTAGACAACTCTTTTATTGCCCCTGTTTCTAATGTTACCTGTAATTGACCCTTTGTTTCGTATGCAAATATTTATGAGTTAGCAAATTATTGTCAATGCATATATCACAAATTGAACCTTGGACGTTCTTCGCAAGACAAAACAGAAAAAGAAAAACAATTGGCCATTTTTAACTGAAAAACATATTTGTATTGATTTTTGAATGGCCTGAAAATAGGCGTTTTGTGTACAAGAGGCTGGCGTCCTATTAAGAGAACGTCGCCGAACAGAAGAGTTTATACAAATTTGTACAAGAGCAAATAAACAGCTGTGTGAAATGAACGATCCCACTGGGTTTCAATTCTACTATTGCCTTTATATCCCCGAGCGTCTCATCACTTGATGACCTAAACGAAGATGAAGCTGACTGATCGATGCCGTCTGGACTTGATGTAGATACCGGATTCTGGATGCAAAGTGATCCAATGAGACATAGTATTACGCTTTCATCCCTAGCTTTTGCCTGGACCGCCCTTTCGGGTTTTCAATCCACCGGGATACCCATTTTTGCCCAAGCCGCCTTTTCAGGTTTTCGACTTGCCGGGTGTACAGATTTTTTCATTTCATCCCTTCATTTTGCCCGAACCCTTTTGGTTCGACGGGAAGCCCTAATTTTTGCCTAAGCATGTCAGCCTAGCGGGTCTTTGATTATGCGTAGTATTTTTTTACTATGTCTGCATTGGCGGGGTGAGGAAGGTCGTCACCATCCATGTTGGTCAATATCATTGCTCCTCCTGAGAACACATGCTTAACCACAAATGGCCCTTCGTACGTAGGGGTCCATTTGCCCCTTGGATCACTCTGAGGAAGGATGATTCGCTTGATTACCAGATCCCCAACTTGATACTCCTGTGGTCTGAACTTTTTGTTAAATGCCCTGATCATCCGTTTTTGATACGTCTGACCATGACAGATAGCAGCAAGTCTCTTTTCATTAATTAAGTTTAGCTGATCAAGTCGTGTCTGGATCCAATCATCCTCGTTCAGATTTGCATCCTTCATTATCCGGGGAGAGGGTATTTGCACTTCGATCGGTAAGACTGCCTCCATCCCATAAACCAAAGAGAAAGGAGTTGCCCCGGTTGACGTCCTGGCTGAGGTACGGTACCCATGTAGAGCGAACGGTAACATCTCGTGCCAATCCTTATAAGTCACTGTCATTTTCTGCACGATTTTCTTGATATTCTTATTTGCTGCTTCTACAGCCCCATTCATCTTCGGTCTGTAAGGAGAAGAATTATGGTGCTGTATTTTGAACTGCTCGCAGAGCTCAGTGATCATCTTATTATTCAGATTGGTACCGTTATCTGTAATAATTCTTTCTGGGACGCCGTACCGACAAATCATATTATGCCAAATGAACCGTGCCACAACAGTCTTGGTTATCGTAGCGTAGGATGCTGCTTCGACCCACTTTGTAAAATAATCAATCGCCACTAGGATGAAGCGATGCCCATTGGATGCCGTAGGTTTAATCTCACCAATCATGTCTATGCCCCACATTGCAAACGGCCAAGGCGCAGTCAGAACAGTCAGGGGAACTGGAGGAACATGCACCTTGTCTGCATAAATCTGGCACTTATGGCATGTCCTGGAATGTTGGTAACAGTCAGCTTCCATTGTGGACCAGTAATACCCTGCCCGAAGGATCTTCTTCGCCATTGTGTGCCCACTGTAATGTGTACAAAAGGTCCCTTCATGTAGCTCTTCCATGATCCTTTCTGCTTCAGTCTTATCCACACAACGCAGTAAGGTTGAATCATGGTTTCGCTTGTACAAGATGCCGTTGCTAAGGAAGAACTTTGCTGCGAACCTCCTCAGAAACTTCTTATCATTGATAGAGGCACCTTCAGGGTATTCCTGAGTTTCCAGATATCTCTTCACCTCATGGTACCAAGGCTTCTCAGTCACCATCTCAGTCTCGAGATCACAACAGTATGCCGGTTCGTCCAGTTTCCAGATGATGATCCGAGGAGCCTCATTATCCCATTTAACCTTGAACATAGAAGACATTGTAGCTAACGCGTCCGCCAACTGATTCTCTTCTCTTGGAAAGTGTTCAAAGGTTATCTTCGTGAAGTGGGGGATCAAGGTCAACACACATTCTCTGTAAGGAATAAGATTCGGATGTTTCGTATCCCACTCTCCTTTGATCTGATTGATCACAAGAGAGGAATCTCCGAAGACACTCAGAAACTTGATCCTTAAGTCGATCGCAGCTTGAAGACCCATGATGCACGCCTCATACTCTGCCATGTTGTTGGTACAGTTGAAACATAGCCGGGCAGTGAGTGGAGTATGAGTGCCTTGAGGTGATATGATTACAGCGCCGATACCATTTCCCAAAGCGTTGGAGGCTCCATCAAAGTGCATAGACCATCGGGATCCTTCCTCAGGTCCTTTATCTGGTCCAGGTACTTCACAATCAGTCACAATCATGATGCTTTCATCCGAAAACTCGAAGTTCATTGACTGATAGTCATCTACAGCTTGATGTGCCAAGTGGTCTGCCAATACACTTCCCTTGATGGCTTTTTGGGTTGTGTACTGAATGTCGTATTCCGTTAAGATCATTTGCCATCTTGCTATTCTCCCAGACAGAGCAGGCTTTTCGAATATGTACTTTATAGGATCCATCTTTGAGATTAACAAGGTAGTGTGAGTCAGCATATACTGTCTCAGCCGGCGAGCAGCCCATACCAAAGCGCATCAAGTTTTCTCAAGCAGTGAGTATCGGGTCTCACAGTCGGTAAACTTTTTGCTAAGGTAATAAATGGCATGCTCTTTTCGGCCAGACTCGTCATGCTGCCCCAACACACACCCCATTGAATTATCCAGTACTGTCAGATATAGTATCAGAGGTCTCCCTTCAACCGGTGGCATAAGGATAGGTGGTTCTTGGAGATACTCCTTGATTCTGTCAAAAGCAGCCTGACATTCATCATTCCAACGTACTACCTGATCTTTCTTCAGCAGCTTGAAGATTGGCTCACAGGTAGCAGTCAGGTGCGAGATGAATCGAGCAATGTAATTCAGGCGTCCTAAAAAGCCTCTGACTTCCTTCTCTGTCTTGGGAACTGGCATCTCTTGAATAGCCTTAACCTTAGCAGGGTCCACTTGAATACCTTTATCACTGACCACGAAGCCTAGCAACTTTCCAGATCTTACCCCGAAGGTGCACTTGTTCGGGTTCAATCTCAGCTTGTACAGTTTCAGACGGTCAAACAACTTCTGCAAATGATCTAGGTGCTCTTCTTCAGTCTGGGACCTTGCGATCATGTCGTCAACATACACTTCTATCTCATGATGGATCATGTCATGAAATAAAGCGACCATGGCATGTTGGTAGGTTGCCCCAACGTTCTTTAGTCCAAAAGGCATGACCTTGTAGCAGAAGGTGCCCCACTGAGTAACAAATGTAGTCTTTTCCATGTCTTCAGGTGCCATCTTGATCTGATTGTAACCTGAAAAGCCATCCATGAAAGAGAATACCTTGTGCTGAGCTGTATTGTCAACAAGGACATCAATGTGAGGTAAAGGGAAGTCATCCTTGGGACTGGCCCTGTTCAGATCCCTGTAATCGACACACATTCTGACCTTACCGTCCTTCTTCGGTACCGGCACCACATTAGCAACCCACTGAGGGTAAGAAGTCACTGCAAGGAACCCAGCATCAAACTGTTTCATAACCTCGGCTTTGATCTTCTCAGACATCTCTGGACGCATACGGCGGACCTTTTGCTTAACTGGAGGGCAGTCTTCCTTAGTAGGCAAGTGATGGACCACAATATCGGTGTCCAACCCGGGCATGTCTTCGTAGGACCAGGCAAAGATCTCCATATAATCATGTAGCATCTTAGTCAATCGTTGCTTCACGCTGAGCTCTAGGTTGGCACCAATCTTTACCTCTTTCCTCTCTGCCTCAGTACCCAAGTTTATTATCTCCACTGGCTCTTCATGTGGTTGAATTGCCCTCTCTTCCTGAAGTAACAGTCTTGCAAGCTCGCCAGGCACTTCACAATCATCTTCACCTTCGTCTTCGGCTAAGTTGATCGGATTTTCGAAGTCATAACTGGCAGTAGCAGAGTCGTTACCAGTGAGATCCAGAGTGGATTGAAACCTGTATGAGTGAGTGTGTGTGTAAATACAGTTGTTTTGAAATATATGTAAAGGAAAGAAAGACAGAAAAGGAGCATAAGATTTGCAATGCGAGAAAACGTCCAAGATTTTCATTTATGATATATGAAATGACAATTTATATGCCCTCACAAATGAAACCACGGTGCCTCGGGTAAGACACCGGGCCAAATAGTTCAATTTATTGTTTATTACAAATAACGAAACAAAGAAGTTTATTACTGCGTAACAAAAGTAACAGGAGTATGGTCTTTGACAATCCAATTGGTCAATCCGCCTTCGGTCTTTGGGTAGATCCAGCTATTGAATTCTGCTTCGTCCACTTCCTCTTCGTCCCCAATAGCATTCACTCCGTGAGCAGGAAGGGGAGCTGTCACTACATTAGGCTTCTCAGATGCCTCAAACTGTACTTCCTTGGCGTCAATAAGGTCCTGCAGCTTGCTCCTTAATGCCCAACAGTCATCAGTGGAATGCCCCGGGCTATCAGAATGATAAGCACAACGAGCATTTGGGTTGTACTTGGGGGATGTAGTATTTGCAAACTTCGGAGCCTCTCTGACGGTCACCAGGTTGGTGGATAGTAACTGCGGCAAGATTTGGGATAGGGTCATGATCAAACGGGTAAACTCTCTCCGGGGTCTTTCAGCCCTTTGAGGATTGGTTGGCCGAGGAGTGGCAGCAGGCTTAGCAATCATTACCGCACTGACAGATTGACGGTGCTCAGATCTCTCTGGTCTTCAGGAGCCATATACAGCGCTAGCCTCCTTTTTGAAGGGTTTCTTCTCAGAACTAGACGATGCACCCTTCGGAATCTTTCCAGACTTCAACCCAGCCTCAATTCTCTCTCCATTCAGAATCAGATCAGTGAACCCTACAGACGAATTCCCGATAAGATGGTTGAAAAATGGCCCAGATAGGGTCCCCAAGAACATGTCTACCAACTCCCGATCAGTCAACGGAGGCCGCACCCTGCCAGCCAGGTCCCTCCACTTCTGAGCGTACTCTTTAAAGCCTTCACTTGAACCTAACGACATACCCTGGAGTTGGGTACGTGTAGGGGCAAGGTCGGCATTATATTGATACTGCTTATAGAAAGCAGTAGCCAACTCCTCCCAGTTACGAACCTTGGTCCCATCCAGCTGATAGAACCATTCGAGATGAGTCCCTGAAAGACTCTCCTGGAAGAAGTGGATCCACAAATTCTTATCCGCTGAGTACGGTTGAATCTTCCGAACATAGGACCTGAGATGTAGCTTGGGACAAGACGCCCCGTCGTACTTAGTGAAAGATGGTGCCTTGAATTTACGAGGAATGATCACACCAGTTGACAAACCCAGATCTCCAAAATCCAGCCCAGGTACCTGTTGGATCTCCATAGCATTCAACCTGTCTTCCAACTGCTTGTAACGGTCTTCTTCTGGAGGATATTGCTCTTTATCAAAATCAGTCTCGTTGTCGGAGACTACCGGACTAGGACCTTTTTCTGCTTGAGGAGTACTCTTGCCAATAGAAGAACCAGCCTCTTCATTTTGCAAAGTATTGCCAAACCTTCGGCCTGAGCTGAACAGAACAGTCCTTCTCTTCTTCTTCTTTTCCTTTTTTAGGAGCAGAGCCTTCAGCTCCTCTTGGCCCTGAGCCAAGCCCATGATTAATTTCTGGAATTGCGCATTCTGCGCCTGAAGAGCTTTGATGGACATCTCGGTTGAGGACGAGTCAGGATTCATGATGCTGAAATAAATAGCGAAGAACGGTAAGCAACCTGAAAAGAAGAGAACCTTCTATGCACATGATGAATGGAATGCGTATGATTTATGTTTTCAAAGACAATCGGGAATCAACTTTGTAAACAAAAAGGAACACACTTCATTAGATTCAACTTTGAAACTGAAATTATTCAACAGGTTGCCCTTAGGCGTTACATGAAAGGAAATACTGAAAAGGGAAATAAAACTTGTAAAAGAACATCCGGAGCTCCTTATTGATCCCATGGTCTCCTCTTCTCAGTACGGATGTAGGCATTCAGAGCTCTCTCATTCTCCAACTGCTTTGTCAGCTTCTGGATCTTTAATTCCTGCTCGTTGAACTTTTCCCTGTAAGAATCCCACTCTTCTCGCAGTTGCGACCAAGATCTCTTTAATGTCTCATAATCAGTAGGTATCTGAGGAGGAAGGACAGTTGGAGGAACACCATCTTTGTCAGGACATTCAAGAATGACGGGTCTGACAGCTTCATACGGCATACCTAACTTCTGAGCACGGATGCGAACCCATTTGTAGTAGGCTTCCATAGGTAAAGAAGTCTTTGGCCCTAACTCTTGTGGGTCAGCTTTATGAACTTTCTCCCAAGCCTTGATGAACCTACGACGCAGCTCGTCACTATCCACTTGAAACTCAAAACTGATGTGAGGCACCAACATCTCATGGGGACCTGCTCTTCTGGCTCTTCCAAACTGACGGAGCACTAGACATGGATTGTAAGAGATCCCTCCTTGGGTACCAATCAGAGGAACATTAGGGTATTCCCCGCATCGATCAATGACAACTATCTCATCCAAACCTCTGCAAGTCCAAATGATGTCTTTGTCGGTGAGAGACATTAACCTGTGAGCCCAACCTCTTCCTTCTTGGTTCTTCAGTACGAACTTGGGGAGGTGCGAAATAAACCACCTTACCAACAAAGGGATACAACACCACAAAGTTCCTCGTCTTCGGGCAGTACGAGCATACAGTTGTTGCAGGATGTCACCCAAGAGAGTGGGCACAGGATTCTGAGACATAAAGATCCTTATGGCAGTGACATTAATGAAGTTATCAGGATTAGGAAACAAGACTAGACCATAGATTAGGAGGGCCAAGATGTCTTCATATGCCCTAAAGTCCAGGTCATTCCAGAAACTGTTAGCTTTACCAATCAGAAACTTGGCCAAGAAACCCTTAACTCCGCTTCTAGTTACCCAGTTGTCTGTTACCTCTTGATGTGTCAGGGGAAGAGCTGCAGCAACATCCTCAAGCCTGAGGGTTTTTTCCCAACCAATAAAGGGAGTCTGATCCAAGATAGGGATACCAAGCAAATCAGAGAACTCTTCCAGGGTAGGGACCAGCTGGAAGTGTTGAAAGGTGAAGCACTGGTACAGGGGGTCATAGAACTGGGTCAGAACACTCATCACTGTTGATCCCGCTTTGCAGTGACTAAACTGAGAAGAGAACCATGTCTCTGAATGAAGGAAGTTGTATTTGGAATTCTGCTAACCAACTCCTCAAGCAACTCAGGTGAATGAACAAAGTTGAACCGGATAGTATTCCTTCGCACAGGCATCATGATGTCCTACAAAACAGAGCAAAGGTGAAACCCTCTTGTCTTTGAAATGGTCAGTCCTTATGCAGGATGCATGTAATGCTCATGATGTTATGATGTTATGATAAAGCACACCACAAACAGATACAAAGGCAAACATGGTAAGGCACACAAGTCACACAAGGCAAGCCCCTAAAGTTTAGGCCAACATGAGGTCTAGGTACTACCCTCTTTCAGTTTGTTGGTTCATACCTGTCCTATCAAAGTAACCGGGTTCTTAGAGGATCCCAATATCATTGACTACCCTCAATCGGTCATAACTCCAGTATCGCAATCTTTTCTTGCGGCCAGAACCATCACGAGAGTTTAGCCTCAATGGGCATAGCATACTGCTACTGTTCTAATGGCCAAGTTGTGTCATTTAAGGTTCTAAGGTTGTTGGTGCTTAATGACTCCTTAGAAGACCCATATTCTCCTCGTTGCAACACAAGGGATATCGGTACAGACCAAGGTGCCACACCAACGTAGCCACTGTTTCACCCGTGTCGGTCTACGCCGGACAGGTCCCTCACAGCTTATGCTACCTAACAGGGTATCCCCAGATCCGGGTTAGGATCTATGTAACTCCCATGCAACCCACAAATTTAAAGCAGACAAGTCAATACAATTGAAAACACAGTGATCTTAGTCCTAAGGTACACCTCACTTTAAGTTAACTCCCCAGCAGAGTCGCCAGTTCTGTGATCGGTGGATCTGGAACTGACTGTTTAACGCTGGTTCGCGAAATTTCGCAGAAGCAAGAGTCGCCACCGTCTTTTATTTTCTCCAAATGGAAAGGAGAAAAGCACAGAAAAATTCCTTATAGAGATTGCTCTCGGTTCGGGAGGTAGATTATAGAAAGGGAAGGTGTTAGCACCCTTTCTATCCATGGTTATCCATGGGCTCTTAGATACTTGCTCATTGTGTTTTCAAAAATGGTTTGTTTGCTTTTCAATGTGGGTTTTAAAAAGTTTCTTTGAAAATTCCAGTTCGACTCTTGTATCGGTCCTCAAGAGTGTTTGAAAAATTGCTTTCGAAAGCTTTTTGAAAATGTGTTGGTGTGAAAAGTATTTTTGATTTGTTTTGTTTTGAATTAGAGCAAGTATCCATGAGTCGTCTACCTACCCTAAGGAATTCGTCTGTGTAAATGTCCTTTAAAGTAGTGCCATCCCACCATTGAGAGGTAGGTAGCACCACCGTTGGAGGTGTTCGGGTCAATTCGAGGTTCGGGACATGGTGATCACCAGAGCAATGGGAAGACACCTTAGAAGCTACCCTCATGCCAGGTTCCCGGATCATGAGGACTTACTAAGACATCGTCTACTCGACGATCACCTTTCGAGGCAAGGCAATAGTGAGGCGTACCCTAGGGGTGGTGTGTGATTTGTGTGTCAGATTCATTTATTTTTGTCTTGTCAGGTTATGGGTGATCTATGCGTTTGTTTTTATTTTTTTGTCATTCATTCTTGCATGCATTTGTTACCAGTTAAAAATTGCGAGAAGTAAAAGTTCTAAAGCTATTACAAAAGGCGCGGGTCCACATCGCCAAAATTTCCAGAACCCGATTTGACAGAAAAATAGAGATAATGAAAAGTAAACTACGAGGAATTAATTACACGGCTTTGGGAGAGATACATAAAAATTATACGAAAAAGAAATAAATATGCGAATTAAATAAGAATTAAAAACGAGGGCGTTGGACCCTTTTTAATGGAATTAAATTAAACGATTATTAAATTAATAAAATTAAAATGAAAAGAAATTGTTTTGGTATTTTTGTATTCTTATGATTTTAATGAAAAAATAATTTAATGAAATTAAAAGATTAACCCTAATTCTAATTGTTTTAGTTTATTAAAAAAGTATTGAATTTTTAACCTAATATTAACCTAATTGTTTACATGCAATTTAATTATAAAAAGTAAATAATATTTTAATAATTAATTATTGTGAAATAAAAGAAAAAAGGATAAAAAATTAATTAAACCCTAATTCTACAAGTTTTGAGTTTTAGTGAAAAATGTTAAGATTAAAACCTAAATTTAAAACTAAGTGAATTAATGAATTTATTTACAAAAATATTAATTAAATAAATATATTTAATTTTTTGTCTTTTCTGATTTTTTTTTGTGTTTTTTTTATATTATTTGTGAAAATATTAAATTAAAGAAACTGATTAAAAAAAATAATATTTGAAATAAGTAAAATAAAGAAAAGAAAAAAAAATTCAAACCTAGGGGGGTGTCTGTCCCCAATTGAGAGGTGAAGTCCAATATTTTGAGCCCAATAAGCCTTAGGCCTGGCTGACTTTTCCACTAGTGTATCCAAGCGCTGACTCACGTGTACCATGCTCTCCAGATCTGTGCCCTTGAATTGATGAGATTGAACGCGTGGACGGCTTGATTTTGAGGGTGTATGATGCACCTTAGCGTTGAAACTGCACAAGAGTATTATATGAAAAATAACATGAAAGGGGGTGGGGACCTGGGGCTCGAACCCAGGTCCCAGGGGTTACCACTGAGCGTGCTTGCCATTCGTGCTGCGTTGTTCATCTGTATATAACGTAACTAATAAACAATATAAAATAAGCAAACGTTAGTGGGGCGCTTTTCGCGCGAAATTTGAACCAGCCATTTACGCCTTGCCACTTCATCGTCTTCCTCATTGTTTATTTTTTTTCTGAAACACAAAGAATATAGGCCACGGTTTTTACATCGTTCCCTTATGCCCTTTTCTGGAAAATAGCGAATAGCTCGTGGAGGCTCATAAATTGAGCGCGAGATGCGTTTTGAGATCGTCTGAGTATGCTGAATTGAGTGGCCTAGGTCTTATGTTCCAATTTTTCCATATCCAAAAACCCCTAATTCGAAAGCTGAAGAACCCTAATATTCAACAATGGTGAAATCGCATATAGGTGATAAAAATACAATTAAATTACACAGCTAGCATCAGGAGAGTCTCATTAGTACAAATCCATGAACAAAATGCAATGAGAATGCTGGGAATTTGAAATACGATTATAGAAAAAATATGAACGAGTTTGATCTCTGTATACCGTTTCAAGGTGCTAGGGACGTGGAAATCTATTCAGTTAGGATCAGTGATATCCTAGGAAGGTAATAGGATGAATTCCTTGGCTTGAATCGACCTGCAAGTGTGTTTTCAGATTTGGAATTTTTAAGCAAAAATTCAAGTTTTGTTCTTCAGGTTCTTGCGCAGCTTTTTGGTCATGAGCCTTAGGTCTTGATCCAGCTTATGTATGGAATGAATTAGGTCAAAGAAAACAACCAAAAACCTTGGCATTCATGACTTGCAAGATTTGATTTTCAAAAATCTTTTTCAAATATTTTTCATGCCTATTTGGTACAAATCATGGCCAATTATCTTCAATTCTTTCCAAATCTAGCTATGCACGAAATATTGAGTATATATTATGCATAAAAAGATTTAAAACCTAGGTTTAGTATTTTTCATGTATTTATTAATTTAAATGAATTATTAATAATAAAAATCCAAATAAATAAATAAAAAATGAAGAAAAACTTCCCTTTGGGCCAAGTGGTCGTGCACATGCCTTGGATGATGAATTGTGGAAGAAAAAGAGGCCCATTAGCAATTTAGGTCATTTGAATCAATGTTGACTTTTCAAAATATCCAAAAATTTCCCAACTTCCACAAGGCATAACTTGCTCAATTTTTAAGCTTTGCTCATGTTCTTAGACATTTTGGAAAGGTATTTGAGTCCTCTAACCAATGCCTTTGGTCCCATATCATTTTGATTTACCAATATCAAGTTATGGCCTTTGACTTAAAGTCCCTTTTTGTTGACTTTTGAAAATGACCTATAATGTTGAAATTGATAACTTTTTGTGAGAGCATTTCTTGGACTTGAAGTGTGAAGAGGAGTTGTAGGAAATGTATTTATCTTCACAATGAGCTTTGGATGGAATTTTTCTGATAATCCATGTGAAAGTTATGCCCTGGTCAATTTACAGTTGACTTTTTCAACTGTCCAAATAAGGAAACTTTTGCATCTTGATGATTTTTGAGCCAAGCTTTGAGAATCATGATCAAGCGTTGATCAAATGATGTTTGTGGCTTCAAAATGAGATGTTGACCAAAAATTTGAACTTTTGACTGCCAAATGACCATTTTGCCCCTACAGTTGACTGTAGTGCAATTAGGGTTTTTGACTGTGCAATTTTGTACTGAAAGTCTTGAAACTTGGTATGAGGATGCTTGACCATATTTATAGGCATGTGGGACTTGATTGGACCCTTGGAAACTTCATTTTCTTGATCAGAACCAAAACCCTAATTTTGACTGTTTAGGAGGCTCTTACACTGTGCAACCCTTGGGGAATTTTGAAGCATGACTTGGCAATTTCTTGAAGAATATGGGAGGGCAAATTTTGGGGTACAACATATACCATAAGAATTGATATAACACATACATTGTATCATACAACATAACTTTGTGTTTCAGCTAATATTTTACCCGTCGCAGGATAAGTTTAGCAAATTTCAAACTTCAAGGATTTCTGAAAACAGTTCACGGATGCCTCCCGACACGGATGCCAATCTATTGCTTATTCAGACCCCCAGCTCAGAGATGTTCCAAACATGGATACCTTTCTGATACTCACCCTCTCACCTACAAAATACAGTTCAACAAACATTCTCTGATGGCATCTTTAAGCCCATCTCCGACAAGATTCTGTCACATCTCCAAATGGCATCTTTAAGCCCATTCCCTCAACTATGCTTTGACGAGTGCAAATTTATGGGCACTCTAGTATCCAATCATCTTTTGCCTTCGAGTCGCGAACGACAAAATTTCTAATCTAACTCTTCAGGTTCAAGAAGATTGAACAGGGGAAACTGTTGTACCCCAAAATTTGCCCTCCCTTTTTCACAAGAAAATCACAATCCTATGGTTTCTCTCTGATTTTTAAGATTGACTCAAGAATCGGTCAAACAGACTTTTCTTTATCAGTCAATCCAGAATTAGGGTTTTCTCTAATTTTTCAGAAGAAACTGAATCCTCAGAAATTCAGTTAACTATTACATTGTTTTCACGCTTGTTCAAGTTTACTGGTTGTTTCTCAAGGCCTGTTTATCTGAAACAAGAGCTGAGATTGTTATTTGGGATATCAAGACATCTGCTTGATTAGTGGAGTGAAAGGTTTACCGTTTAATGGAATGCTTGTTTGTTTAAACTGTATAATGCGTGTGTTAATTGGAATACCATGCGTACTGTGAGTAATGCAAGGTTACGAGACTGCAAAGTTTGTTGATTATTTATTTTATCTGGATTAAAATTATTGGGATACAGTTCCAATTATTTTGGTTTGAGAGTCTTAAATAATTAAATAAACAATGCAAGGAAACATTGGAAGATGTTCGACGAAGACTTATTTATTTATTTATTTCAAATGTTGTTACAAATTTTATTCGAATATTGTAAGATTACAACTTATAGTATTTACAAAAATATTTGTTTACAATAAATGGAAAAATAAATCTAAGCCTAATCTCCTAAGATCTTTGACTTCTACTTCTACTGCTTCCTCTATTGCCCAAGATGCATTCACCTGGAAAAGAAGAAAGAAAAGAAATCAGTACAGTTAATTGAAAAATATTTTCAAAGCAGAAGAAAAGAAATCATCATTAAAGTTTGCCGGCCAGAATCAAAAATGCTATGTTGATCATATTTTATTTCCCTCTCTGCAAATCACAAGAAGACCGCTCTTCTCGGTTCACAGAGAGAAAAATAAAAGATATAAATTGCAAGCATACAATTAACTCAAAATGCAAAAACATAGGCAAGTTGCAAGGCAAAGCAAAGGGTACTGCAAACTGAGTTTCAAACTGCATTAGTCAACCAAGTCAGCAAGGCAAGCATGGCAAGCTAACTACAAATGCATTAACCAATCTGAATGTCAAACTGAGTTACAAAACTGTCAAAGTAACAAAGTACATAATGCAGAAAATATGTAGCAAGTACATAATGCAGAGAGATAAACCAAGTTACAAGCTAAAGAGGCTTGTCCTAGCCATCATCATTTTTTGGCCAGCAAACTTTTCAGAAAGTTATATTAAAATAAGCAAAAGTGCTTTTGAGAGAGAGAGAGAAAGAGAAGACCTAGTGAATAGGTTTTGCAGTTTTGGCTAAAGGCAGGCTGTAAAAGGCAGTAAGAGGAACAAAAAAAGATATAACAGTCCAGGGGAGAGGACATAGAGCAAAAAAACCTGCATAAACTGCAACTTCTCAAAACTACAAACCAGCCCACAAAAAACAACTAAAACCTGCATTACAAACACTCAAGCCTGCTTCCAAAAACTCAAACCGGCAAGCCTGCTTCCAAAACTGCAGAATACAATCAAACAAGCTCAAATCTGCATAACCAAACTACTGCAGAATACTTCTCAAAACCTGCATTACAAACACTCAAAACCTACTTGCAAAAATCATAAGCCTGCCTTACAAATTGCAAACCTGCTAAACACAAAGGCCAAACAAAAGCCTGCATAAACCTACAAACTACAGCTTATTCAAGCTCAACAAACTTACCTAAACACAAAACTCAAAAACAAACTCAGAACTGCTGTCAAAAACCAAAACTTCCCAACCTGTCAACAAACAAAACTCACCAAAACTGCATCTCAACACTACAAACCTGCTTGCTCAAGGCAACAAACCTGTTGGCTCAAGTCAATAAACCTGCTTGCTCAAACTCAAGCCAGCTCAAAAAAAAAAAACACAAGCTAACAAAACCTGCTAGCAAGGAACCTGTACCCAAACTACAGATTCAACCACAAACCAAAACTTCCCAACCTGTCAACAAACAAAACTCACCAAAAACTGCATAAACTGCAAACACAGTCTAGCTATCATCAACACAAAAGTCACAAGCTTCATCAACCATAAAAAAAACAGTTCAAACAATATAGTTTCAGAAACCCCTTCATCATCAACAATATCAACGAAGCCAACAGTTCTCAAAATAATATCATCATCAAACAATCAGTAGCCAAAAGAAAGGAAGAAGATCCAGAAGAAAACGAGTTTCAGAACACATTTTCATCATTAACAAAGAAACAAACAACGAATCATCAAGCCATCAATAACAAACAACAATTTCAGATTTCAGATTCATCATCATCAAACCATAAGGGTCAATAAGGAGAGAGGAAGAATTTTAGAAAATCATCAAACACTCAGAGGAAAAGAATCAACAAAAGCAAACAACAACAGTTCTCAGAACCATCTCATCATTAAACGTTCAAAAACAAGTCAAGGAAACAGAGATACCGGAAGCCAAAGTGCTATCATCACGATCCTCCTCCGCCTAGCCACCAAGAAGGCCGTCGGTCCAACCCTTTTTCCTCTCCATCCATTTTCCAGAAGTCAATCGCCAAGGTATGATTTTTCTTCCCAAACTTAACTGCATCTTAGACGCAGTAACCATGGATTAAAAGATGAAACAATAACATAAGCAATCAATAAACAAGCATGCAAACTGTAAAAACCCTAAGAATCAGAACAAGATAAAAACTATACATTTCAAACCATCGCCTTGGACCGTCGTGGAGAGGAGAGGGCGAAGGTGGCGCTCTGGAAACTTGGAGTCATGAGGAATGATCAGCGCTTCGCCTGAGAGAGATGAGAGAAACGAAGAAGAAGGAGGCGCCGTTGAGGCCAAAGCGTACAAACCCTAGTTCAGAGTGAATCAACCCTAAAAAATTTGTTCAAGTTCACAAGTGGGCCTGACTCGCCCCAAACTGTGCCAAGCCCAATTGTTGGCTAAGCACCCCCCCCCCCTCTTCATCCCGATTCATTGTTTTTCTTCATTCTCATTTGGGCCTCACAGATTGCTTAAGTCCCATCATCTTTTTAACCAATGTCTTTCATTAATTAAGTTTTTAAACAACTTATTTTCTTTTCTTTGTAAAATATAAAAACCAAAAATACATTAAAATTTTGTTTTAATTTTCTTAAATATAGTTTTTTTTCCTTTTTATTTTATTTGTTACATTTATTAAATACATTAAAAATAGAGATTTTATTTTTGTTTTCTTTAAAAAAATATGTATATAATAGAAGCATTAACTTAAATAATTTTTTCTTTTCTTTAAAACTCTTTGTTTACATAATTCATAAAAAATATAATAATAATAATAATACCTTAATCTTTATTAGGTTAAATTTTATCTGTTCATTTGTAAATAAATACTTGTATCTCATAGTATTTTTTATTCTCATTATTTATTGTTATAATCTTACATTGAATTGCGACAATTTAAATTCCCGCAATTTATCGCTTTCAATATACTATATAGTAATTAGGGTTTGTATGCGAAGATCTAAAATCAATCGCTAGATAACCTAATACAAGATAAATGCATGAAAATCAATACACAATTCACACTTGCACCTCTAGGGTAACCTCACTCGTTGCTCCAGAAACACAATCATGTCCCTCGAGTATGAGACACTCTAGCAAATGCCCCTTCGATAAACAAAGATCGTAGTCCCTCGATAACCCTTGGTGTTGCCTTCGATAAAATGATCTCGTCCCTTACAAAATTGCTAGAGCGTCTCACAAGTTGCTTTCAATGATTGTATACGATGACTCGCGCCTGTCCCGTTTAACATCCTAACACAAGGTTGTTCGCCAAACACAATGGTGAAATAACACTGTCAAAAGGATTGAAAACATAAGAAATATCTTTGAGTAAAATAGGGTAGACAACTCTTAGTTACTTGATCAAAAGCTTTCAAAACATCCTTGCCATTTTCAAACACACTTCACAACACAACTTCAAAACAATTTCAAAATAAATTTTGAAACATTGAAATATCTTTTCAAAAAGACACACACCTTTGTATATATTCAAACAAGAATCATTACAAAGGTTGCCTAGACAAGGCCTCTTTTTAAAAGCATTTTCAAAAAACCACACACAAAGCACCATTTCAAACAATTGAAAAGAAAAGGCAAGTGATCTAAAACAAGTAACTAAGAGCCCATGGAAAACCATGGATGAAAAGGGTGCTAGCACCTTCCCTTTTCATTATCTACCCCCCGAACCCAAGAAAACATCTCAAAGGTCTTTCCTGTGCTTTTTGACCTTTCCTTAGGATAAAATAAAAAGTCGGTGGCGACTCTTGCTAAACCGAACAAGTGCGAACACAAACACAAAACCTCAAGTCAGTTCTCCCACGTATCACAGGTGGCATGTTAGTTTCTCCCAATTCACACACTTGGATGAACACACCCACACACTGGAAAGTCACTTAACCAATCCACACAAGGTACCATGAACCTTTGGATGATAAGATGTCATACACACTTGGTTTGACATTGCTCACAAACTCCATAAATTCTCAGTTTGCTTACAAGCTTTACTGAGATCTAAACTAAACCAATCTCTTCATGAGATACTTACAACTGAAGAAAATACACCTCTTTAAAAGCTTTCTGATCAGATCACAGTATGTGATAACATTTCTCTGTCTGCACATTCACTGGCAAGGTTGATACTAGTGAAGTATTCATCATAGTAGTCATGCATTCACTAAGCATACTATTGTAAACAAGATTAGAATCTCCACATTCTAATCCACATCATCAAAAATCCCTCTTTTGACCTAATGCTTGAGTATCCAACTCCACAAGCACAATCCTAAGCATCTTCCAAAGACAACCACCACAAGTATGATGTTACAACATCATTTGAGACAACATCTTATCATCACAGAACCCGATTGCGCTGGTTCTTAAAACATCATTTAAACAAAAATCAAGAAGCTCCCAATAAAACACAGCCAGTGCAGGTCATTCAGGTTATCACAAACACCTGAATACCTTGGAGATAAATAAAATCTCACATACTCTCTGAACCATAGTGTTCAGATTGCATACTTTCATTTAAACATGAGACAAATACTCAGCTCTCGTCAAAGTATTCACCATCAGTCGCATGCATAACCTTAATAGAGGACAAACAATTACTCAGCTCTCGTATGAGTATTTGCAATAGTCACATGATACCACATTCTCACATTAGGTAGGAAATTTGGTCTGACATCATTCTTATGCACACATCTAGCACTAGTTGATTCATCTTCATGATAACTAGTTATGATAGCCATTCTCATCATAAACTACTCTAGATTAGGTCAGCGGCTTAACCTTAAACTCTGCCATGAGCAACACAAACTTCTTTGGTTGAAGGAGTAAAACACACTTTGAGATGATGTTCCAACATCATATCTGACATCAATGTCAATCAAATGGACCTGACCATTTACTATGGATTTGGAGACAATACCCATAAAAGTCCATACACCACTCTTGCAAGGGAAATAAGAGGATCAACCATCAGTAGTTGATCAACTTTCAAGACCAAATCAAAATACATGCAGAGCATGCACACCTCGAGAAAATTTATTCTCAAAAGCAAAATGTCCATACACTACAAGAAAAATGATAGATTGGGACGGTTATTTTGGCTGATTACGACGGTTAAAACCGTCGAAATTTACAATCTACGACGGTAGAAGTACCGTCGCAGAATCGTGCGTCCCCAGCCTATTTCGCGACGGTTGCAAAAACTGTCACGCACAACAGATAGCGACGGTTATATACCGTCGTGAATTTGACTTTATTTTTTGTTTTTGTTGTTGTTTGCGACGGTTATTCTACCGCCGTAGGTTAGAAATTGCGGCGGTTTTAACCGTCGTAATCTGATTTATAAATTTCAAATAATATTTTTATTTAAATTATTATTTAGTAAAATAATTTTAAATATAATATTATTTTACTATAATATTTTACTATTATACTTAAATTATTATTTACTTTAATATATTTTTATTTATAGTTTTTTTATTTTATTTTCTATCACTTTTCAACATAATAAAGTTGATTACAATAAAAACATTTAATATCAAATAATCATCAATAATATCAAAAAAATGTGATCAAAGGTAAAAAGAAGTGCAAATTTTACCAATAAACAAGAAAAATTCAAATATCATCAAAGGCCAAATTTCATTTTAATATTTACATTGGTTTGCTACAACTTGAGAGAATTACAAAAAATGTTACAATATTCTACAAAATTCATGAAAGTCCTTAGTGTTAAGTGATTTTGTGTTAAACTTCCATGCTAGGACCATGATCCTTCCTTGAATGTTTGACGGTTTCCGGACGGTGGACCTTCAACGACGGAGAAGCAAGACGAGTCAAAACTGCAATATACAAAGAGTAGTAATTAATTTCAGAGAAAAGCTGTTAAAAAATAACAACTGGTTGGATTTTGAGGAAATATGCATTTTAAGGGACAACTTTTCCTAATTTTTTGGCCATGGTTAAACAAAACAAAGGATGGAAGGTGACACGTGGAAAGGATTTAATTTTCAATATGTGATACTTGATAGAGAGAAAACAGTAAAGGTTCTTCTCATTTTCAG
Source organism: Vicia faba (assembly GCA_948472305.1). Lineage (NCBI taxonomy): Eukaryota > Viridiplantae > Streptophyta > Magnoliopsida > Fabales > Fabaceae > Vicia > Vicia faba. Next base: position 303,675,082 of record OX451735.1, on the reverse strand, counting down.
CATCAATTATTTTTTCTGTATCAAGCAAGTTCAGAATGTTTTGAATCTGAAATGCAGAAACATCATATTTGCAGCTGTAAGAAACAGGCTCGGATAATTCCTTGGTTGTAGTACAATGGTGACTGTTTACCTTTGTAATCAATCCTAATGGACTGACTTTGAATTGATTCTCCATTAGAGAACGTTTGGGTAAGTGTCACTGCCAGGCTCACGCTTACAAGTGGCTCCATAAAGCATGACGGGTAATAACAACATTACCAGTATATCCATTAAAATTGATTGAGTTTATAATCATTTACAACAAAGAGTAATTTCAAATTAAACATAAGAATAAATATCAATTTTTTAATAAATAATGATTTTCAGAATCACGCTGCAGGTCCTTTTAAAAGACACTGACATAACTTAATCTCATAAGTTAGAACATGTTAAAAACAATATATTATCAAACATAAATATAGAATTCAATAGCCAATAAGATTGGAAGTTATTTTATTCTCTCTTCAAATATATTCAGTATAACCTTTATTCGTCATAGTTCTTCATCCTCAGAATCAAGGAAAACTCCAAGGAGACATAAAAATTACATTACATATCAATAAATTATTCACACATGACACACCTCATATGCCAATTAGTTGTGAGTTTGGGTTAAGGACAAACTGATCCCGAGTACCCGAGTTTGATCCCTGGCAATAACATTCTTCAGTCAGGGTTTACTTCCCTCTCTACCAAACTCCAAACTCCGGATTACTATCCCCAGCCCCCTTCCCCAAGATCCGTGGTGTTAAATACCAAAATGCATCAAATTCAAAATAGAAAGAAGCTTAACAAAAAACACAAAAGATGTAGTACTTTTTATAGAAAATAGGATCACAATTCACAAACAATGTACTAACTATGCAAATTACCTTGGCAGTGATCTCCTTGGTTGCAGACTGAGCAACCATCGATAATTTACCAATTCCCTGAAAACACACAACACAGAAACACATCTCAACAAACAATAAACCATTTCCCATAAACAAAAGCAAGATTCAGAGTATAACCTCAGAAACAACAGATAAATAATCACTTTGATTAGACATCTTCTGAGAAGGATTTGGACTAGATCCAAATCCAACATACTTCCCACCCTGCGAGGGAGGAAGCCCCTCCGGTCTCGCTCCATTCATCGCCATCTTCTTCGCGAAAAACCCTTCCTTGTTAGCAGCAGAAGCCTCCAATTGTGTCCTTGTATAAATATCCTCCGTCGACTTCGACCTGGGCGACGGTGCAATCCCTCCTCCACCAAACCCCATAACATCACCAGTAGACTGATTCCTCCGAAAATCACCACCACCGCCGCGAGATCCATAACCATCATCATTATCATTACCCCAATTATCATCCCAACCTCCATTAGAACCAACAGCAAGAGGCGGCTTCCCCTTACCATTACCATTACCAGATCGAGAATTAGTATTAGCATTCTCCTTAACAACCGGCGGATCCCGCCACGAGCGACCTTCAGCGAGAGCCTGAATCCGATCGCGGTAGATCGAAGCCGCGTTAGAATTATACTTAGTTATAATATCTGTTTCCTTGGGAATTCCGTATTGAGAGAGAAACGAATTGAGATTGCGGTTACCACCGGCTTCCATTTTCTTGATCTGGAGATCAGACCATGAATCCATTGTTACGGATCGGACGAAGGATACTGTAAAAGTAAATTAATATTTTGTTTAAAAATGAATTACTAACATTTTGTGATATCATATATATATATATATATATATATATATATATATATATATATATATATATATATATATATATATATATATATATATATATATATATATATATATATATATATATATATATATATATATATATATATATATATATATATATATATATATATATATATATATATATATATTATTTGTTAACTTAAAATAATAAAATAAAAGATAAAAAGATAAAACTTCTTTCTTAAAAGTAGAAATGTGGATGGAATTAAAATCTTAAATAAATAAAGAAGAAAAATATAAAGGAAATTGTAATTTAATAAATAAAATTATGAAAATCTTAAAATAATATTGATGGGTGTGAAAATTTATTTTGTTGGTAATTTATTTTATTATTATTATTATTATTATTATTATTATTATTATTATTATTATTATTATTATTATTATTAATAAAAGAGAAAAAGAAGGGGAAATGAAAGAAAAAAAGTGGGAAAGTAAAAGAATAAAAAAAAAGTAGCGATTATGATTGGTTAATGTAGTTACGACAGTTCACCTAATTGTCGCGGATGTGAAAAGAGGGCGGTTTTTTGGTAACTGTCGCAATTATGTTACTCATAATGCTTGAAAATCTACGACGGTTGAGCCTAACCGTCGTGACAACTGTCGCAATTCAGGAATAAGGACGGTTTTGTGGGAACTGTCGCAATTTATGTGTCGTAAATCTCTTTTTTTCTTGTAGTGATACCTCCTATCTGACTTTGAGGTATTGGATGCCATTCTTCTGCACCCTAAGAGGAGATTCCCTTTAACATGTATCTGGAGCTCAATCGACATGGCATTATACATACCAAGCATACTTTTCACACTAAGTCTACTTATTCCAATCTTCCAAAACACAAGGATGCCTGTTGTACCCCAAAATTTCCCACTCATTTATCAAATATTTTCTCACAAGATCTCCTTTGGTTCAAGACTGCACAAGGGTTGATCAGCTCAAGACACCTCCTTAAGCACTGATGACTGAAATTAGGGTTTGAGATTGCACAAGGATATTTGAACTTTTAATGCCTCACATGAATTTCATGGATCATCTTGGACCCTCAAGATTACTCATGTCAAGTTTCAAGTCTTGGATCACATTTTTGCTCAGTCAATTGAGCAGTTGACCTAAAAATCAACTGTATTGGGGAAAAAGTCAACTATGGCCAATTTACAGTCAAACTTCATAATTTTTTATCCATATAAACATTATAAACTCATATGTATCATTTTATCAAGTTTGGATCACAATTACTCAAGAAATTTGATCATATCATCAAAAGGGCAAAATTGTCAAAATTAGGGTTTTGACTGAGAAACGGTAATTTCTGATTTTTGACCTAGCAAATGGTTAATTGGTTTGAGGCATGATTCAAGAGTTCAATTGCATAATTTTGACCTAATGGCATTATTCAAAACATGGCTCAAGGTCATTTGATTGATAGTTGATTTTTCAGTCAACTGATCAAAAGTCAACTGTATATTGAAAAGTCAAACTTTGACCTTTTGGTCAAAATCAAGTGTCAAAGATCACAATTCATAAAAACATGTCAAAATATGAAACTTTTTCATCAATAAATCAAAAAGTCAATATTTCATTTTGAAAAGTCAAAGTTTCCAAACTTAGAAATTTTTCTAAGTGTTGAAAACTTCATATTTTTTCACAACTTTGAGCCAATTTTTCACCATGATGCAAGATGATTCAAAAGAAACTTTCAAAATGAAAGTTGTAGATCTCCATGAGATCTAAAACATTTATTTACAGAACTTCTCCTAGAAATGATTGGATCTCAAGTTATTAATCCATGAAGTCATGGTCATGAAACTAAACAGTTAGTGAAAATTTTGCCCTAGTTTAGGCAGGATTTTGACCTAACTTCATGACAATTTTTCACATAGTTCCAAGGGTAATTTTCAAAAGTGATTCAAAGAGGGGTTATAGATCACATTGCAAGCTTTCTGAAATGTCCAAGAACTCCTTGAGATCATGTTTGAGCAAGGAGAATCGAAGGCATGAAGTTGGCATTTCATTCTTGAATTATAGATCATTTTCATGATGAACAATAATGCAATTTCAATGTTAGGCTGCATAATCTTGCTCTGCAGGACTTATAACTTGTGTATCATCATTAATGGATTACATAAACTTTTGAGCTATAATCTAAGTTGTTTAAGCTTTATCCAATTTACATTGCCATTTTAGGAGGAAAGTGAAGAATACCGTTCTTGAAAAGCAAGCTTTATGCATAAAGTCAATTCTTGAGCCTCTAACTTGTTCCCTCTAATCACACTCCATCTACAAAGTTAGAATAAAGTGTGTTTAAAGCATAACCACTATATCTTAACAAGTACACAAGACTTTGAAACTTGGATTTCTCAAAAAATCACATGTTATGCTTAAACTTGTGATTTTGAATTCTGATCAACAACAAGCTTCCAAACTTGTTGCTTATAAATAGAGGCAATATTTGTGAGCTAGAACACGAGCTTAAGCACCCTGAAACACTCCCAAACTCTCTCAAATCAGAAATTATCCAAAAACTCCATTGTTGCACAGTTTTTGACCTTGGATTTGTAACTCATATTTCCCTCTTGCGTTCTTTGGCCTTTTAGTTCCTAAAGCTTCCTTACATCAAATACAACTCATCCTTGTCCCTGTTACATAACTATAACTCCATTTCGATCATCCTCCATAGCCAAAAACAAAGCACTGCATATTGACTTCTCCAAGCCATTTCAGCCACTCTCAACTCAAGCTAACCATTGCATTAGCTTCCTGAGAACTTGAGGAAGCTAACCTGATCATTGCAGCACCTTGAATTAAGCTCATTTGCATTTCATGATTTCCAGTTTTGATGTATTTTTCTTGAACTTCTATCTCATTACTTAGGCATTGTTAGGCTTGCATTTGTGAAGATAAAATATAGACATCATTTCCCTGAAGCTGTACATGTCCATAGATTTTATTTATATTGATTCAGCTAGGAGAGTTTTAGGATTGAACCTCTGAAAATGATTAGGTCAGAATTTGGTACTTTCAAAAATTCTCATTCATCTTTGATTTATAGCTTATAATATTTATATGGTTGGTTTCGTATGGAAAAATGAGGCAACTTTCATGTTTGCATATTTCATTTTTATTGAGAAATGGTGAAGTTACAGATGATCTGGCTGGAGGTTGAAGATGAAGTTCCATATTCAGGATTTGTTTTGTATTATTTATTTATCATTTCAGTTATATCAACGGTTGTACAGCCACCCCAGTGGTAAGGCAGCACGCGTTATTGGTAGAGGTCATGGGTTCGAACCTCAACGCTTCCTTTTGTATTTTTTCCATATTTTTTGTCATTTTTTCCTTTCAGGTAGCGCTTGGGCCTCCACCCCATGGGCCTGATTCATTTTACTCACTAATACCCCCATGTTTGCTCATATTACGCAACCAATCTCCTTTTTTTCTTCTGTTTAAAAAAAACTATAATGGGCCAACTCCAAGACTATTTTTTTTCTAACAAACCTCCCAAATTCAACTTTAACCTCCCTGACTTTTCTTTAGATTTTATTTTTATTTTATTTTCTTCATTATTTTTATTATTATTATTTTTATTATTATCATCTTTATCAATAAAAATCCAAAAATATTTATATTTTATTATTTATATTTATTTAGCTTATTTTTCTTCATAAAAACAAAAGAACAAAAACACTGCTTAATAAATTAATTTCTTTCTTAAATATTAATATTTTAGGTTTAACCATTATATTATTTTCTTGTAAATTAAAATCAATTTAGAACTTAGGACTTTTATTTAATTAATTTTATTTAATCAAATTCACAACAAAAAAAAACCTAAAAAAACTTGTTTTCTTTAAATTAATTTATTTTACTAACTTAATCTTAATTTTCTTATTTTTAGTTAATTATTTTATTTTAATTAATTAGGTAAAAAAAACCTTTTCATGAAAACCAAACAAATCACATTTTTTTATATATTTACATTCTTGTACATTTATTCAAATTCAATATGGTTGTAATAGATAATTAGGGTTTTAATTTCTTGCAATTCCCCATTTGTAAATTTGTATACCCCCTCCCCTAAATGATGTAATAGCTTAGTATTTTTATTTTTCGCAATTTAATACTTTATATACAAATGCTAGTAATTAGGGTTTGTATGGAAATATTAAAATCAATGCTTAGAAAATCCTAATCAAGACAAATCAAGCATGTAAACCAATACACTTGCACACATACATCCTTAGGGTAAATCCACTTTGTTGCCTTACAAAAATGTCCATATTATGCATGTGAGGTATCTTATAAAAAACAATAAAAAAATACATGATCATAGTCCCTCGATGGCGCTATCAAAGTTGCCTTTCAAAAATGATCTTAATCCCTTAAAGAAAATGCTAAGATATCTTACAACATTGCTAATCATGGTTATACGATGACCCTTGCTCGTCCCTTTTGCATCCAAATATAGGGTTACTTACCAAATCAATGGTAAGATGACAATGTCAAAGGAAAGAGGAAATAAACATGAAAGACTTTTGAGTAGGTAGATTGTTCCTAGTTACTTGCTCATTTTCAAAACCAAAAAATCCTTGCTATTTTCAAAACATCACACCAAAACTTTCAAAAACATCTTTCAAACTTGAAAACATTTTCAAAAGAACAACACTTTGTATACATTCTTACGAACGAGAATCATTACAAAGTTTGCCTAAACAATGGCGCCTTTTCAAAATACTTTCAAAAAACACACAAAGCACATTTTCAAACAAAAGCAAGTGATCTAGCAAGTAACTAAGAGCCCATGGAAAACCATGGATGAAAAGGGTGCTAATACCTTCCCTTTTCATAATCTACCCCCCAAACTCAAGAAAACATCTCAAAGGTCTTTCCTGTTCTTTTCATCCTTTCCTTTTGGATAAAAGAAAAGTCGGTGGCGACTCTTGCTAACTGCGACATTTATGATCAAACGCAAAACAACCAAGTCAGTTCTCCCACTGAGTTACAATGCCCTTTAATCCTTGCAACAACAAATGTTCCATCATGTGAGTGCACCATATAACAGAACTCCAGCAACTTCTCTTTGCTCCAGATAAACACTGAAATGCTCATCCTAGGTGATTTGGATGACACTCTAAAGCGCATACACCAATCAACCATAGAGCTTGGTTGATACATATCCAATGCACACAGCCTCTTGAAATTCTCTTTCACAATATTAGAACAAGAGTTCCATGCTCTCATAGACTTGATAATATCAAGTTAGAGTAAACACATCTATCCTATTTAAGAGAAACACCACCAGACATATTGAGAAAAATAAATTCTCAATAAAAAGATGTCAAGACATTACGTATGACACTTCTTCAATTTTTTCCAACTTTAGATTGACTCCCCCTTATTAACTGCTAAGAACTTCTGAGAGAATTATACATTCTCCCTTCCAATAGTTTCACATATTGTGGTTGGTACACATAAATTACTCCCCTTAAACAAAATCTGTTCTAGACACAAACAAGATTCCATAAATTTCGCTCCTTTGATCAGAAGAATCTTCCAGATGTCAGAGAAAATGTCCTTGACATTTCAGCTTGACAAGGATATGGTTGAGATACCTTTAACATGTCTCCATAGGAAAATAAAGCAAAACCTTCACACTTCAACTCACTTGTATCATATATAAACTAATTCAATGAGTGGCAAAATAATACCCCAAATGCCTCCTCTTCCATATCATGAGTAGGTTCCAAACATATGTGATCACCACACATTTGTTTAGCACCAAAAGAATCTATTATGCCATCCATTTAGCCAAATTAGGTTTGCAGAACTTTGATGTGATGTTTTAACATCTGGTAGGACATCATTCTAGGGGACACGCCAAGAGATCCTTTATACTTTCTTATGATCTCTTTTCAACAAACTCCTAAAAATGTGCCTTTATGAGTGGACTTGAGGTGAACCTCACGTATCTTTGGCAACTTTACAAAGTTAGTTGAAGTTGTCTTGCATAAATGACCTGCTGAGGAGACCAAACCCTAATGCCCTTCCAAGAAAATACCACGAGAGACACAAGGAACAACCAGGGTTACATCAGATACCATGCAGCGGAAAAACACACCAAACGCTCCTCAACATCCTTCAGGCACAACATAAAGGCCTTGCACATAATCACCACAGTCCAAGTGCAAACACAACAACCTAGGTTTTAAAATAAATCAAACCCAACACAACAACTCACCACCAAAGCTACATGCCTGATAATAACAGACAGGTCCAATACACACCCTGTCATGAACAGTCCATCCTCCACTTCTAGGGACCGTTCAAACCATAATATGAACTTATCCAAGTTCAAACAACTTTTCATTAATAACCACCTTCCTTTCCCATGAACCAGAAAATATCATCCTAGGATCTCACCCGGAAACAGAACAAGATGCCTACTCTGATACCAATTAAAATTCTTGTATATCAGACTTCATATGTCCTATGACATGTTGGGACATCTGATCTGACTTAAACAACAAAGGCGAGGTATAAACTTAAGGTGTGAGAAAAACAAGAAAGGGGGGTTTAAATTGGGTTTCACCAAATAAAATCTTTTTGTTGGTGACAAACCAAGTAAGCTTAGAATATAAAACAGTAAATGAACACAATGATTTTTATCCTGGTCGATGTTGACTAAGCTACTCCAGTACACCCTCGCAAGGATGATTTCTCCTTCAACAAGGACTTAATCCACTATAACCAAACTGATTACAGAACAACCCACAACAAGTATGATCAACCTTATTGGCACCCCCAATAAGTCTGTATATCCTTATTATAAATCCACTCAAGCCGCGACAAGAGTCTTCTTCAGCTCATACCTTCACTTAGTCTCTTAAGGTATCATCCAACAAAAGTTTAGTACTTTTAGTGTATAAGACATATATGCTTCTTGTAAGCAGATTACGCGGACTTTTCAGTATAATGAAGAACACCTAATTGTTCTACTACAAGATACGAGCAACATCTCCTTAATTATTTACAAAAATATACACAGATGATTTCTCTATAGAGTCTACACATCACTTTGGTGTAGTTTTGTTGAGCTTTATTTGAACTGATAGATTTTTCGTTGTAATGTAGTTTGTTACTTTTCTTCAGCTTCCACGTATTCCTTTTATAGCTTGTAAAAGAAATCGGTTGAAAGGGTAGAAAGGTAAATCAGAAATCTAGTTGTTGGTTCTCAACGGTTAAAATGAGCATAGTCACTGTCAAGTACAAAAGAACTGTCCTTACGCTACTTTAGAAGAGTAGGGGTCACAGTCACTTTATGTACCTATTGTACACTATCACATATTAACCATTTTTTAAATTTTCTTCTCGATCTAGAGAGGCTTCAAATATTTGAATGTTAAGCGTTGAAGCTTATTGTAGAATAATCTTTCTTAAGCCTTAGAACCTAAGTCTTGGAGTCTTCAGAAATTGTCACATAGAACCTTGTCTTCAAAGTCTTCAGCACTTGGTTGTAAGAACTTCCTTTTCTTTAGATTATCAGAACTTGTTCAGCATAACCTTGTCTTCATAATTTTCAGAACTTGTAACACATAAAAGTAAAGCTTTAGAAGGCCTCCAAAGCTTAACCACAAAGCCACGATCAAAACTTCTTGTACTAACGTTCCTAATATAAATTGTAGAAGATCAGTTCAGAAATTTGACTTTAACAAAACATGTAACCACATGTTTTCTTCTAGAGTGTATGTTCAGAACCTGATGACATCACACGCCTTGTACCAGAGTTAGAATATTATAGCAGCAGCTACACACTAGACGAAACCATTAGTGTATACAATTATTCTCTAAGATAACACGTGAAGTTATCATAAAAATCTCAAGGCCAAGTGTAGGAAACACTTCTTGTTCTTACAATCTCCCCCTTTCTGATGATGACAAAATCATGTATTTTGATAGAACAATTTATACAGGGTAGTCACCGTAATCGATAAATTCAGAGTTAATCTCATAGCTCCCCTGAATCTGTTAAACCCAAAATTATATTTAAGCTTGTTCAGAATCTCCCCATGAGCCCAAGACTCACAAAATAAATTTTGAGAATCAGAATATAAGAATAGAGAAGTAACACTTCCCTACAACAACTCATCATAGTTTTACTAGAACACCTGCTCTTTATCTCAGAACCGGTTTCTATCAGCACTTGATGAAGAATCAATACTTGATTTGATCCTGATTAAATAATGCCACACATTATGTATCAGTGCTTCTGGACCATGATTATGATATCACAACCAAAACACTATGTTTCTCAAGCATCAACGTTTGATCTGATATTCTCCACTATATCAGACATTCAGATAGTTCACAACTTCTGAATAGAGCGTACGTTGATGAAGCACATGTATCATAGCATAAATTATGAGTGGCGTCTCTATATGATAGAATGCATCAAAATGTTTACTTGTCTTCCTTTCAAGAGAGCACAACTTCTGAGCTTTGAGTCTGAATTTCATACTTTCAGAAAGTTAACAACTTTTGAATACTACGATTTCAAGCAAGATTACCTTACTTTCAATAAGTTTATAACTTATGAATTGTGTTTGGTATATCTGTTTAAATATTCATATATTCATAAGATGTACAACATCTTAGATTTAAAATCAGAGTTGACTTTATCCATGCATCAGGATCTTCTTCTTTAGCCAGTTTGGATTTCATACTTTCAGAAAGTTAACAAATTCTGAACACTATGATATCAAGCAAGATTGCCTTACTTTCAGTAAGTTTATAACTTATGAATTGTGTTTGGTACATTTGTTTGAATATTCATATATTCACAAAGTGTACAACTTCTTAGATATGAGATCAAAGTTGATATCATCCATAAGGTTTTCAACCTCTGCATTAGGATCTTCATCTTCAATTTGTCTTAGAATAAACTCAAGGGACTTGTTTAGAGTTCCTAGATGGAAAACATTAAACAAACAGTTAGTAGAAATAACATTATATATGTTTGAGTTTCATACTCTGAGAGTAAACATTATCAAAATCATTTTACTTTCTCCCCCTTTGTCAAAAATAAAAAAGGTAATAAGAGGATAGAGAAGCGAATCTTTGAAGATGGCGGAGAAGGATTTGTGAAGGCATGATAGAGAAAAGATGGAAGATGGTTTATAGATTAAGAGATGAGGATGAGATAATGAAATGGGTGAGAGGATAAAGAAATGACACATGGAAGACATGACTTACCCGACGAATGACATAGGCTAAAAGGCATATTTTTCAAGGGAATGAACAAACAATCACTGACATAGGGTAAAACATGACGATTTTTGTATACTCCCCATAATATCATCTCCCTCAAGATGTCGCAAAAAGTTCAAGGTGATTCAGAGCAACAACATTCTTTTATCCGAATAAGAATCCTTTTAATTTTTAGTAACTTGTTTGATAAAGTAGGTTCTTCAGCATTCACAAAAATTATCCATTCGAGGAATAGATAATTCATGAGTACAACTGATTCATGAAGACTTTACTTAATCAAAATTCACATGTTTCATAAACCTACACAATAAATCTTAGAAGCATATATTACAATTAGTGCTTCATCAGATTGAAACAATACCTTTTTCATTCTGGACATGAAACCATGTTTAGATTTCTTAGAATGAAAATAAGTCTATCTTCAGCAAGGGGTTTTGTAAAGATGTCATCCCACTGATGTTCAGTGTCTAGAAATTTTAAAGAAGGGACACCCTTCTGGATATAGTCTCTGATGAAATGATGTTTAATTTCAATATGTTTAGCCCTATAATGTAGGATAGGATTCTTAGATAAACAAATGGCAGGAGTATTATCATAGAAGATAGAAATATTTTTTTCATGTAAATGATAATCTTCTAACCGACTCTTCATCCAGAGAATTTGAGTGATGCAATTTTCTGTAGATATATTCGGCTTCTGCAGTTGATAGAGCAATTGTTAATTGTCTCTTGCTGGACCATGATATGAGGTTTTCTCCCAGAATTTGATAACTTCTATAGGTACTCTTCCTTTCAAGCCTATCACCAGCATAGTCAGCATCACAATACCCTACTAACTTATATTCTTCTGATTTTTTATAACACATACCAAGGTTAGCAGTGTTTTCAGGTATCTAAAGATCCGTTTAACAGCAGCTAAGTGAGACTCTCTGGGATCTGATTAAAATCTAGCACATAAACATACATTAAATAATATATCAGACCTAGGGGCTGTAAGATAAAATAAAGAACCTATCATACCTTTGTACAACTTCTGATCAACTTTGTTACTTACCGCGTCCTAATTTAGAACACAAGTAGGATGCATATGAGTCTTTGTTGTCTTGCATTCAGATAATTCAAACTTCTTCATAAGTTCTTTGACATATTTTCTCTAGTGAATGAAGGTTTGATCCATTCTTTGATTAATTTGGATTCCGATAAAGAACTTGAGTTCTCCCATTAAGCTCATTTCAAACTCATCCTGTATAGAATTGGTAAAATTCTTGCATAAAATGGAATTAGCAAAACCAAATATAATATCCCCAACATATATTTCAACTACCAAGATATCATTTTTGAAAGTTTTACATAACAAAGTAGTGTCAACCTTCCCTCTGTTGAAGTCATTTTCTAAAAGAAAAGTGTTGGGTCTCTCATATCAAGCCCTTGGAGCTTGTTTTAGACCATACATGGATTTCTTGAGTCTGAAAAAAAATCAGGATTTTTATTGTCTTCAAAACTAGGAGGTTGGTGCACATAAACTTCCTCAATTATGTAACCATTCAAAAATGAGGTTTTAACATCCATCTAATATAAGATGATGTTGTGGTTAATAAAAAAGGAAATCAAAAGTAGAATAGATTCTAACCTGGTGACTAATGCAAAGGTTTCTGCATAGTCTATTCCTTCTTGTTGACTATATCCTTGTGCAACCAATCGAGTCTTGTTTCTTACCACCTCACCTTTTTTCATTTAGCTTATTCGAAACACCCATTTGGTTCCACATGAGTTCCTTTGGGTCTTGGTACTAGATCCCAAACATCATTGATTCAGAATTTCCTGAAATCTTCTTCCATGGCTTGAATCCAAGATTGATCAAGAAGAACTTCATCGGTAGAGACAAGTTCTATCATTGAAACCAGACTTAGAAGCATTTCTTTAGGAGGTTTGAAGTGAGATCTAGTTCGAACAGGTTCTATATTATCTCCTAGAATATGTTCTTCAGAATGTGATAGACTTTGTCTTAGTCTTTTTGGAGGAGTCTGAACATTAGAGACTTATGGTTGATCAATTTCTGGCTCTTTCACTTCTTGGACTTCAACAGTAGTTCCTTTAGATTCTGAGTAGATGATTTCCAAATAGGCAAGCTTATCAAATAGCTTTTACTTTTCAAAGTCAAGCTTATCATCACATCTAACATGAATTGATTCCTCAACAATGAGTGTTTTAGTGTTATATACCCCATAGCCTTTTGAGTGTTCAGAATATCCTAATATGATACAACTCTGAGCTTTTGAATAAAACTTGTTTAGACTTTGTTTAGTGTTAGAATGAAACAAGAACATCTAAATAGATGAAAATAAGAAAGGTTAGGTTTCTTGTTCTTCCACAATTCATAAGCAGTCATTCCAAGAATAGGTCTAATGGAGACTCTGTTCTGAATATAACACATTGTGTTTACAGCTTTTGCCCAGAAGTACTTTTCCATGTTGGTTTCATTGATCATGGTCCTAGCCATTTCTTGGACAGGAGAAATCATGGGAAATTCCATTTTCATCAAATAGCTTTTCAAAGTATTTGTTTTCAAAGTCTCCATCATGATCACTTCTAACCTTGACAATTTTGAGATTCATCTCATTTTGTACTTGAGTACATAATGTAGTGAAAATAGAGTATGACTCATCCTTGTGTTTTAGAAACTTTACCCAAGTCCATCTGCTGTAGTCATATATAATGACTAATCTATACTTTTTTCCATTAATTAACATGGTTTTTACTGTCCCAAACAAATCAATGTGAAGAAGTTCCAATGGTCTAGAGGTGGAAACAACATTATTTGCTTTGAAAGAGGTTTTTTGGAAACTTGCCTTTTTGACATGCTTCTCAAAGAGCATCTGAAGTATACTTTAGTTTTGGTAGGCCTCTGACGAGGTCAAGCTTGTTAAGCTGAGAAATTCTTCTCAAACTAACATGACTAAACATATATGCCACATACATTGCTATTCATTAACATACATGAGACATTTTACATTTTGTTCTTTAAGGTCAGAAAGTTTGATCTTATAGGTGTTATTTCTTCTCTTTCCATTAAAAATCATAGAGCCATCCTTTTGACTAACACCTTTACATGAATCTTGATTAAAGATTACATCATACCCATTGTCACTTAGTTGACTTATAGATAAAAGATTATATTTTAATCCTTCAACAAGTAAAACATTAGTAATAGAGGGAAGAGAGCCATTACCTATTGTACTTGTTTTCAAACTTAAGACACATCCATGCTTAAGATCCAAACTTACGAACACGTACCTTTTTCCCGTCATGTGTCGTGAGAAGACATAGTCTAGGTACCAACATTGATGTTTTAGTTGTGCAGCTAAAGATGTCTCTTTGCAGACATGTATGTCTTCCTCTGAATTAGCTTTATCCTCTAAACATATTTCTTCATTTAATGTTCCAGTATGAGCCACCAATACTACATAATCATGTTCTACTTCTGAGTCTGAGTCATCCCTTATTTCCAATTTCTTTTTTCCTTTAAGATTTCTCCTCTTCATGTTATTCTTCAGAAGCTTAGGGAACTCCAGTTTGTAGTGTCCTATTTAATTGCACTCATAACAAGTGCCTTCAATACCACTAGACTTTCTTTAACTTGAGGTTGATTCAAAGTGACCTTCAGTCCTTATTAAGCTTCTGAACCTGTTGTTTTGACTTTTCTTCCAGATACAGTTAACCCTTATGGATAGCAAAGACAACTCATCTTCATCATCAAGGTCTTCTTCTGAATCTTCTACCTCTTCTGCTTGAAGAGCTTTGGACTTCTCATATTTCATGATGGATTTTAGCATAATAGATTTTATCTCCTTTCATGGTTCATCTTTGTTGTACCACAAAATTATCCCTCTTCATTTTAACCATAATTAGCTTATACTTCATCATCATATGCATACATACATGTCATAGGGTCTATGCTCATGGAATCAAGGGTTTTCTCTATAAAAAGAACTATGAAAGCTAATTGTTCCGTCAAGTAGCACTATGAAGCAGAACTCGGGGTTTTCAGATTTAAATGCACTCCGCATGATTTCCAAGTTATCATATCATAGATTAATCAAGTCATCATCATATCAAGCTCTTATGTATCTTGGAACACTTTGAATTGCGCAGAAGTCAAGTGTTTCAATCGATTTGAGACAGTGTAGACAAATATTTAGTATTGTACGTTTCAAGCCCAGAAATTCATAACTTGAGATCAGAAAATGATTTGGGAATGGTTCTTCAATATTTAGAACCATCTTGAGATCTTCTTCAGTTCACCTGTTCAGATCGAAGGTTAATTTTGTGAGGAATATTTTCAAAAGCACAAAATACCTAAAATCACATTATACAGTGGATTTGTTGGTTCACTGGTTTTTAGTTGCTTAAAAATTCTTAACTTATGACCGGAAGATCATCTTTGAGTGAATCTTGGAGAATTTAAACCGTCTTATTATTTTCTTAAATTCATATGTTCGGTTCGGAAGTTGATTCATTG